>CM050176.1:59112573-59190070 GCA_027410445.1 Discoglossus pictus
TCTTACACACAGAGCAGTCTATTATACACACTGAGCAGTCTATTATACACACAGAGCAGTCTCTTACACACACAGCAGTCTCTTACACACAGAGCAGTCTATTACACACAGTGCAGTCTCTTACACACAGAGCAGTCTATTATACACACAGAGCAGTCTATTACACACAGAGCAGTCTATTATACACAGAGCAGTCTCTTATACACATTGCAGTCTCTTATACACACTGCAGTCTATTACACACAGAGCAGTCTATTATACACACAGAGCAGTCTATTATACACACAGAGCAGTCTATTATACACACAGAGCAGTCTCTTACACACAGAGCAGTCTCTTACACACAGAGCAGTCTATTACACACAGAGAGCAGTCTATTATACACAGATCAGTCTATTATGCACACAGAGCAGTCTATTATACACACAGAGCAGTCTCTTATACACACAGAGCAGTCTATTACACACAGAGAGCAGTCTATTACACACAGAGCAGTCTATTACACACAGAGCAGTCTATTATACACAGAGCAGTCTGTTATACACAGAGCAGACTATTACACACAGAGCAGTCTATTGTACACAGAGCAGTCTATTGTACACAGAGCAGTCTATTGTACACAGAGCAGTCTCTTATACAGAGAGCAGTCTCTTGTACACAGAGCAGTCTCTTGTACATAGAGCAGTCTATTATACACAGATCAGTCTCTTACACACAGATCAGTCTCTTATACACAGAGCAGTCTCTCATACACAGTGCAGTCTATTATACACACAGAACAGTCTCTTATACACAGAGCAGTCTCATACACAGAGCAGTCTAATACACAGAGCAGTCTATTACACACACAGAGCAGTCTATTACACACAGTGCAGTCTATTACACACACAGCAGTCTATTACACACAGAGCAGTCTCTTACACGCAGAGCAGTCTCTTATACGCAGAGCAGTCTATTACACTCAGTGCAGTCTATTACACTCAGAGCAGTCTATTATACACAGTACAGTCTATTACACACAGAGCAGTCTATTACACACAGAGCAGTCTCTTACACACAGTGCAGTCTCTTACACAGTGCAGTCTCTTACACACAGAGCAGTCTATTATACACACAGAGCAGTCTCTTACACACAGAGCAGTCTATTATACACAGAGCAGTCTCTTATACACATTGCAGTCTCTTATACACACTGCAGTCTATTACACACAGAGCAGTCTATTATACACACAGATCAGTCTCTTGTACACAGAGCAGTCTCTTACACACAGTGCAGTCTCTTACACACAGTGCAGTCTCTTACACACAGAGCAGTCTCTTACACACAGAGCAGTCTCTTACACACAGAGAGCAGTCTATTATACACAGATCAGTTTATTATGCACACAGAGCATTCTATTGTACACAGAGCAGTCTATTGTACACAGAGCAGTCTCTTATACAGAGAGCAGTCTCTTGTACACAGAGCAGTCTATTACACACAGAGCAGTCTATTATACACAGAGCAGTCTCTTACACACAGATCAGTCTCTTACACACAGATCAGTCTCTTATACACAGAGCAGTCTCTTATACACAGAGCAGTCTCTTATACACAGAGCAGTATATTGCACACACATTGCAGTCTATTACACACAGAGCAGTCTCTTATAAACAGAGCAGTCTATTACACACAGAGAGCAGTCTATTTCACACAGATAGTAGTCTCTTATACACAGAGCAGTCTATTACACACAAAGCAGTCTATTACACACAGTGCAGTCTATTACACACAGAGCAGTCTATTAAACACACAGATCAGTCTATTACACACACAGAGCAGTCTCTTACACACAGTGCAGTCTATTATACACAGTGCAGTCTATTATACACAGAGCAGTCTATTATACACAGTGCAGTCTATTGTACACAGAGCAGTCTCTTACACACAGAGCAGTCTCTTACACACAGTGCAGTCTCTTATACACAGAGCAGTCTCTTATACACACAGAGCAGTCTATTATACACACAGAGCAGTCTATTACACACACAGAGAGCAGTCTATTATACACAGAGCAGTCTCTTGCACACAATGCAGTCTCTTGCACACAATGCAGTCTCTTGCACACAATGCAGTCTCTTGCACACAATGCAGTCTATTACACACAGTGCAGTCTCTTATACACAGAGCAGTCTATTATACACACAGAGCAGTCTATTATACACACAGAGCAGTCTATTACACACAGTGCAGTGCAGTTTATTATACACAGTGCAGTCTATTACACACAGTGCAGTCTATTATACACAGAGCAGTCTATTACACACAGAGCCGTCTTACACACAGAGCCGTCTTACACACAGAGCCGTCTTACACACAGAGCAGTCTATTATACACAGAGCAGTCTATTACACACACAGTGCAGTCTATTATACACACAGAGCAGTCTATTATACACACAGAGCAGTCTCTTATATACAGAGCAGTCTCTTACACACAGAGCAGTCTCTTATACACAGAGCAGTCTCTTATACACAGAGCAGTCTCTTATACACACAGAGCAGTCTATTACAGAGCAGTCTATTACAGAGCAGTCTATTACAGAGCAGTCTATTACAGAGCAGTCTCTTATACACAGAGCAGTCTCTTACACACAGAGCAGTCTATTACACACACATTGCAGGCTATTACACACAGAGAAGTCTATTACACACAGAACAGTCTCTTATAAACAGAGCAGTCTATTACACACAGAGAGCAGTCTATTACACACAGAGAGCAGTCTATTACACACAGAGAGCAGTCTATCACACACAGAGAGCAGTCTCTTATACACAGAGAGCAGTCTCTTATACACAGAGAGCAGTCTCTTATACACACAGTGCAGTCTATTATACACAGTGCAGTCTATTACACACAGAGCAGTCTATTACACACAGTGCAGTCTATTACACACAGAGAGCAGTCTATTACACACAGTGCAGTCTATTATACACAGAGCAGTCTCTTGCACACAATGCAGTGTCTTTCACACAGAGCAGTCTATTACACACAGAGCAGTCTATTATACACAGAGCAGTCTCTTATACACAGAGCAGTCTCTTATACACAGAGCAGTCTCTTATATACAGAGCAGTCTCTTATACACAGAGCAGTGCAGTCTATTATACACAGTGCAGTCTATTACACGCAGTGCAGTCTATTATACACAGTGCAGTCTATTGTACACAGAGCAGTCTCTTGTACACAGAGCAGTCTATTACACACAGAGCAGTCTATTACACACAGAGCAGTCTATTACACACAGAGAGCAGTCTCTTATATACAGAGCAGTCTCTTATATACAGAGCAGTCTATTACACACAGAGCAGTCTATTATACACACAGAGCAGTCTATTACACACAGAGTAGTCTCTTATACACAGTGCATTCTCTTATACACAGAGCAGTCTATTACACACAGAGCAGTCTCATACACAGAGCAGTCTATTACACACACAGAGCAATCTATTACACACAGAGCAGTCTATTACACACAGTGCAGTCTATTATACACACAGCAGTCTATTACACGCAGAGCAGTCTCTTATACACAGAGCAGTCTATTATACACAGTGCAGTCTCTTGTACACAGTGCAGTCTCTTACACACAGAGCAGTCTCTTATACACAGAGCAGTCTCTTACACACAGATCAGTCTCTTACACACAGATCAGTCTCTTACACACAGAGCAGTCTATTATACACAGAGCAGTCCATTATACACAGAGCAGTCTATTACACACAGATCAGTCTATTGCACACACATTGCAGTCTATTACACACAGAGCAGTCTCTTATAAACAGAGCAGTCTATTACACACAGAGAGTAGTCTCTTATACACAGAGCAGTCTATTACACACATAGCAGTCTATTACAAACAGTGCAGTCTATTACACACAGAGCAGTCTATTACACACACAGAGCAGTCTATTACACACACAGATCAGTCTATTACACACACAGAGCAGTCTATTACACACACAGAGCAGTCTATTACACACACAGAGCAGTCTCTTACACACACAGTGCAGTCTATTATACACAGTGCAGTCTATTATACACAGTGCAGTCTATTATACACATAGCAGTCTATTATACGCAGTGCAGTCTATTGTACACAGAGCAGTCTATTGTACACAGAGCAGTCTCTTGTACACAGAGCAGTCTCTTACACACAGAGCAGTCTCTTACACACAGTGCAGTCTCTTATACACAGAGCAGTCTCTTATACACACAGAGTAGTCTATTATACACACAGAGCAGTCTCTTATACACAGAGAGCAGTCTATTACACACAGAGAGCAGTCTATTACACACAGAGAGCAGTCTATTACACACAGTGCAGTGCAGACTATTATACACAGTGCAGTCTATTACACACAGAGCAGTCTATTACACACAGTGCAGTCTATTATACACAGAGCAGTCTATTACACACAGAGCCGTCTTACACACAGAGCCGTCTCTTACACACAGTGCAGTCTCTTACACACAGTGCAGTCTCTTATACACAGTGCAGTCTATTACACATAGTGCAGTCTAATATACACAGAGCAGTCTATTACACACACAGTGCAGTCTATTATACACACAGTGCAGTCTATTATACACACAGAGCAGTCTCTTATATACAGAGCAGTCTCTTACACACAGAGCAGTCTCTTACACACAGAGCAGTCTCTTATACACAGAGCAGTCTATTATACACACAGAGCAGTCTATTACAGAGCAGTCTATTACAGAGCAGTCTATTACAGAGCAGTCTCTTATACACACAGAGCAGTCTCTTATACACAGAGCAGTCTATTACACACAGAGCAGTCTATTACACACACATTGCAGTCTATTACACACAGAGAAGTCTATTACACACAGAGCAGTCTATTACACACAGAGAGCAGTCTATTACACACAGAGAGCAGTCTCTTATACACAGAGCAGTCTCTTATACACACAGTGCAGTCTATTATACACAGAACAGTCTATTATACACAGTGCAGTCTATTACACACAGAGAGCAGTCTATTACACACAGTGCAGTCTATTATACACAGAGCAGTCTATTATACACAGAGCAGTCTATTACACACAGAGCAGTCTATTACACACAGAGCAGTCTATTATACACAGAGCAGTCTATTATACACAGAGCAGTCTCTTATACACAGAGCAGTGCAGTCTATTATACACAGTGCAGTCTATTATACACAGTGCAGTCTATTACACACAGTGCAGTGCAGTCTATTATACACAGTGCAGTCTATTGTACAAAGTGCAGTCTCTTGTACACAGAGCAGTCTATTACACACAGAGCAGTCTCTTATAAACAGAGCAGTCTATTACACACAGAGAGCAGTCTATTACACACAGAGCAGTCTCTTATATACAGAGCAGTCTCTTATATACAGAGCAGTCTCTTATATACAGAGCAGTCTATTATACACACAGAGCAGTCTATTACGCACAGAGCAGTCTCTTATACACAGAGCAGTCTATTACACACAGAGCAGTCTCTTACACACAGAGCAGTCTCTTACACACAGAGAGCAGTCTATTACACACAGAGAGCAGTCTATTACACACAGAGCAGTCTCTTATACACAGAGCAGTCTCTTATACACAGAGCAGTCTATTATACACAGTGCAGTCTATTATACACAGTGCAGTCTATTACACACAGAGCAGTCTATTACACACAGAGCAGTCTATTACACACAGTGCAGTCTATTACACACAGATCAGTCTATTATACACAGAGCAGTCTCTTATACACAGAGCAGTCTCTTATACACAGAGCAGTCTATTACACACATTGCAGTCTATTACACACACAGAGCATTCTCTTATTCACAGAGCAGTCTATTATACACACATAGCAGTCTATTATACACAGAAGAGTCTCTTATACACAGAGCAGTCTCTTATACACAGTGCAGTCTCTTATACACAGTGCAGTCTGGTATACACAGTGCAGTCTCTTATACACAGAGCAGTCTCTTATACACAGAGCTGTCTATTACACACAGAGCAGTCTATTACACACAGTGCAGTCTATTATACACAGGGTTGTCTCGCCCCCCTCTCCCTGGCCCCTCCCTTCCTGCTCTCTCTCTCTTTCTGTTTAGGAGCCGATTGCAGTTCTGGCTCCCCAGGAGTTTGGCTGAACTCGGGAGCGCCAGAGGGGAGCGGCGGCACCGGAACCAGGTAAATAACCCACTCCCCTGAGTGTCGGTGCTAGAGACACGTAGATAACCCCACTCCCCTGAGTGTCGGTGCTAGAGACACGTAGATAACCCCACTCCCCTGAGTGTCGGTGCTAGAGACACGTAGATAACCCCACTCCCCTGAGTGTCGGTGCTAGAGACACGTAGATAACCCCACTCCCCTGAGTGTCGGTGCTAGAGACACGTAGATAACCCCACTCCCCTGAGTGTCGGTGCTAGAGACACGTAGATAACCCCACTCCCCTGAGTGTCGGTGCTAGAGACACGTAGATAACCCCACTCCCCTGAGTGTCGGTGCTAGAGACACGTAGATAACCCCACTCCCCTGAGTGTCGGTGCTAGAGACACGTAGATAACCCCACTCCCCTGAGTGTCGGTGCTAGAGACACGTAGATAACCCCACTCCGCTGAGTGTCGGTGCTAGAGACACGTAGATAACCCCACTCCCCTGAGTGTCGGTGCTAGAGACACGTAGATAACCCCACTCCCCTGAGTGTCGGTGCTAGAGACACGTAGATAACCCCACTCCCCTGAGTGTCGGTGCTAGAGACACGTAGATAACCCCACTCCCCTGAGTGTCGGTGCTAGAGACACGTAGATAACCCCACTCCCCTGTGTGTCGGTGCTAGAGACACGTAGATAACCCCACTCCCCTGAGTGTCGGTGCTAGAGACACGTAGATAACCCCACTCCGCTGAGTGTCGGTGCTAGAGACACGTAGATAACCCCACTCCCCTGAGTGTCGGTGCTAGAGACACATAGATAACCCCACTCCCCTGAGTGTCGGTGCTAGAGACACATAGATAACCCCACTCCCCTGAGTGTCGGTGCTAGAGACACGTAGATAACCCCACTCCGCTGAGTGTCGGTGCTAGAGACACGTAGATAACCCCACTCCCCTGAGTGCCGGTGCTAGAGACACGTAGATAACCCCACTCCCCTGAGTGTCGGTGCTAGAGACACGTAGATAACCCCACTCCCCTGAGTGTCGGTGCTAGAGACACGTAGATAACCCCACTCCCCTGAGTGTCGGTGCTAGAGACACGTAGATAACCCCACTCCCCTGAGTGTCGGTGCTAGAGACACGTAGATAACCCCACTCCCCTGAGTGTCAGAGCTAGAGACACGTAGATAACCCCACTCCCCTGAGTGTCGGTGCTAGAGACACGTAGATAACCCCACTCCCCTGAGTGTCGGTGCTAGAGACACGTAGATAACTCCACTCCCGTAAGTGTCGGTGCTAGAGAGACGCAGATAATCCCACTCCCCTGAGTGTCGGTGCTAGAGAGACGTAGCTAACCCCACTCCCCTGAGTGTCGGTGCTAGAGACATGTAGATAACCCCACTCCCCTGAGTGTCGGTGCTAGAGAAACGTAGATAACCCTACTCCCCTGAGTGTCGTGCTAGAGACACGTAGATAACCCCACTCCCCTGAGTGTAGGTGCTAGAGACACGTAGATAACCCCACTCCCCTGAGTGTCGGTGCTAGAGACACGTAGATAACCCCACTCCCCTGAGTGTCAGAGCTAGAGACACGTAGATAACCCCACTCCCCTGAGTGTCGGTGCTAGAGACACGTAGATAACCCCACTCCCCTGAGTGTCGGTGCTAGAGACACGTAGATAACCCCACTCCCCTGAGTGTCGGTGCTAGAGACACGTAGATAACCCCACTCCCCTGAGTGTTGGTGCTAGAGACACGTAGATAACCCCACTCCCCTTAGTGTAGGTGCTAGAGACACGTAGATAACCCCACTCCCCTGAGTGTTGGTGCTAGAGACACGTAGATAACCCCACTCCCCTGAGTGTCAGAGCTAGAGACACGTAGATAACCCCACTCCCCTGAGTGTCGGTGCTAGAGACACGTAGATAACCCCACTCCCCTGAGTGTCGGTGCTAGAGACACGTAGATAACCCCACTCCCCTGAGTGTCGGTGCTAGAGACACGTAGATAACTCCACTCCCCTGAGTGTCAGAGCTAGAGACACGTAGATAACTCCCCTCCCCTGAGTGTCAGAGCTAGAGACACGTAGATAACCCCATTCCCCTGAGTGTTGGTGCTAGAGAGACGTAGATAATCCCACTCCCCCGAGTGTCGGTGCTAGAGACACGTAGATAACCTCACTCCCCCGAGTGTCGGTGCTAGAGACACGTAGATAACCCTACTCCCCCGAGTGTCGGTGCTAGAGACACGTAGATAACCCCACTCCCCTGAGTGTCGGTGCTAGAGACACGTAGATAACCCCACTCCCCTGAGTGTCCTGCTAGAGACACGTAGATAACCCCACTCCCCTGAGTGTCGGTGCTAGAGACACGTAGATAACTCCACTCCCCTGAGTGTAGGTGCTAGAGACACGTAGATAACCCCCCTCACCTGAGTGTCAGAGCTAGAGACATGTAGATAACTGTAGCGGAGAGGCAATATTCCCCAGGTTATCTCCGCTTATAATCCCAGTGAGGCTCAGGAACAAGTAAATGGTAAATCCACAGGCAAGGTTTCCAACAGGTAAAATAATAGCAATATCCCAACCGCAATCCCAATAACTGGACGACACACAGTTTCAGGAGCAGAACTGACTTTATTTTGTTATGTGCAGAAATATTTATACACATCTCTTCCCACAGGCAATCCACATCCCCCATAGTTGGCCACACAATACACATAAAGAGAACAGTAGGTGTGGTCACCCTTCCCTGAGGCTCCTTGATACAATCAGACAATAATTAAATCAGCCGTCTCTGTTCTTATGTTTGAGAATGAATAAACGTCCTTATCTGTAACAGGATTATCTCTCCTGCCAAGGTCTGCACCAGCCTGGGGCCAATATTCTGCAGAGCATAAACCAACATACATACAGTATATTACTAGGATCATATTTTAACCAAGAATTAAATAACCATAAACAGGGTAAAACAGTGATGGGTTCCGTTACAATAACCCCACTCCCCTGAGTATCGGTGCTAGAGACACGTAGAGAACCCCCCTCCTCTGAGTGTAGGTGCTAGAGACATGTAGATAACCCCACTCCCCTGAGTATCGGTGCTAGAGACACATAGATAACCCCACTCCCCTGAGTGTAGGTGCTAGATAAAAGTATATAACCCCACTCTCATTAGTGTAGGTACTAAATACATGCTAATTATCCCACTCCCCTGAGTGTAGGAGCTAGAGACACATAGATAATTACACTCCACCGAGAGTAGGTGCTAGAGACACGTAGATAAACCAACTCCACTGAGTGTAGGAGCTGGAGACACGTAGATAATTACACTCCCCTGAGTGTCGGTGCTAGAGACACATAGATAACCCCACTCCCCTGAGTGTCGGTGCTAGAGACACGTAGATAACCCCACTCCCCTGAGTGTCGGTGCTAGAGACACGTAGATAACCCCACTCCCCTGAGTGTCGTTGCTAAAGACACATAGATAACCCACTCCCCTGAGTGTCGGTGCTAGAGACACGTAGATAACCCCACTCCACCGTGTGTAGGTTCTAGATAAAAGTATATAACCCCACTCTCATTAGTGTAGGTACTAAATACATGCTAATAATCCCACTCCCCTGGGTGTAGGTGCTAGAGACACATAGATAAACCAACTCCACTGAGTGTAGGAGCTAGAGACAGGTAAATAACTCCTCTCTGAGTGTAGATGTTAGACACGTAGATATTCCCTCTTGTCATGCCCAGGGCCTGACTGGACTGTTTTGGACCATGGCCTGAGCTGTGAAGAAGTTACCCTGTTTTATTTGTTATAGTTATGGATTTTGTATTACTTTTGGTTAAAATGACATAAAAATTGTATGTATTGTGATTACATTACAGTGTGGTTGTTTGGTGATAACTCACTAAGCCCCACCTAAATAAACAAACACAGGGGGTCTTGGGTAGAAAAACAGCCTGAGTGTTTACAGCAAATGGGGATAGGTAATACAATCACCAGGATAAGCTCATCAGATGTACATGTTTTCCTAGTCAGCAGGGGCAGCCTATTATGTTAATTGGTCCCTCTTCTATGTACCTAGGGATGGGGCTTACTGTGATTGGCCTGCCTGTGTGCCAGAAAATTGTCGAAAATGTGGCAATTAATAAAGTTATGACAGTTGTGTTTGTACTTACAAAAAAACAAGGTGTGTGTCAGTCTGTGCATTAATCCCAGTTCTAATGGATTATATGGTGTTCCTGATATCCTTGAAGCAAGCTCCTGGGTGTGGTACTGGTGTTTGGTCCATTTTCTGCTATCACAGGTGTTAAAAGGTCGCACAATTTTGCTGGATAGGTTTGAACCAGGTTCTTACCAAGTCCAATAGAAGTAGCAGATCATGACAATTGGCTGGCAGTCATGGGACCTCTGTGGAATACCGTAAGATGGCAACATATGGAGAGATAACCATGACAGAACTAAAAGATCTTCAGCTCAGAGGATTAAACCGGACAGCAGGGATGACCAAATCAATAATGGTTAAGGAGCTGGTCCTAAAGGATGAACTATGCCTAGTAGAAGGAGCTCTGGAGGAAGGGGTAAGCACATTACTGGTTACCCCAACTCCAGGACCTGGGCCTAGGCTGTCTGCAACAGAGGAGGAGGATGTGTCCAGATGGAGAGAGGTTATGCCTGCAGATTTAACCAAGGATCAGCAGAGGGGCCTCCAGACACAGATCAGACAGGTGGTTCAGGAGACGTGGAGAGGGGTAATCAACAGCCCTGTCTTAGCTCCTGTGGAGGGGAAATGCTTATCCCCAGTAGAGACAGAACATTTTTTGGCAACTGGAAAGAACTGCGAAGGAATGGACCTTCTAAACAAATAGATGGCATTCCTGGGACTATGGCCAGGTCACGAGCTAATGGAATGGCTGACATTGTATATGGGGATCCGGATTGTGGCTTGGGGACAGAGAAAAGACGTCTGTGTTTGTTTCCCAAGCACTGTCAAATGCTGGGACTGGAGACATGCTCCCAGGCAGCTAGCGTACTTTGGCCTTTGATCCGGCAGGAGTTACAGCTGGAGGTGGATATGTAGACCTACTAGATGAAGCATCTCTAGAGGGGTTTTAGCCACCGAGTTGGGAGGGGTCCTGCCAGTCAGGCATGGAGGAGAATCAGCTTCCAGAGACAAAGGGGACCCAGCTAATATTTTCCACGTCTGGGTCAGAGGGAAACTGTTTGTACTTTGGGACAACTGTGGACTTGCCCTCAGTGGAGCATAAAAATTGTGAAGAGGTCCAGGTAGAGGGTGGCGTGGACTGTATGGAGAATTCTGGCCTCATGGATTTTTACATGAGCAAAGCTGCCTTGATGCCGTGGCTTGACCTGGAGGAGGAAGACCCTGGCTATAGGGGTCTGAACCTCGCCCAGTTAGAGGCCTGGAGAAAGGGATTACCCACAGCATTGCCAGGTCAAGTGGAAGGCCTGGAGGACAGCTGCCATGCTTCAGGGTTCAGGAGATAACCAAAGGTGGACTGTGCTCTACCAATTGACTGTAAACTTAGTTTGGGGCTTCCAGGGATACAGCCAGTCATTTGCCAGGTACCAGCTCCAGTAAGCAGCCCTGGAAATGTACCATCTCAGAGGGCTCAGTCTGGCTCAGAGGACTGGGGCCCCATCGCTACAAGCAAGGAGGTGGGGAAGCCAAGAGGTGCTGATCAGAGGATGGGCCTAAAGCGTAGGTTGGATGGGAGAAGCCCTGCTCTTCAGCCTGCACAAGAGACAGTAGCAGCTGCTTCTCAAGGGCTGCCTGTATTCAAATGCCAGGAAGTATCCAATGGAGGGAGCCAGGAGATTCTGCCCAAGGATCCAGGGACTAAAGATCCAGTAGGAGGTGAGAGCTGTGTCCAGCCAGTGGTTCCAGAAGAAGGGTTCTGGGAGACCGCAAGCACATTGCAGCCCCAGGGAGTTGAGTCCCCAGGCAAGGTTATCAGGAGGACCTCAGACTGGCACATCCAACAGGTACAGTCCTCACTGGAAATACTGTTTTATTGGGTCACTAAGAAGCCAGTTTTCCCTTAGGGGAGGTGGAAAGAAGGGGATTGGACCTGGCTTTTGGGGAATGGGGTGGTGATAACACCTAGTGAGCAGTCACCTGAACTAGTTACCCCCAGGGAACTGTTTGGATTTGGGAAATCAAAAGGCCCAATCAATACCTTTGAAATTAAGCACTGGTCAGGGGAGGAAGAAGATCTGGGGAGGGGGAAAGTGTTGCCCACTTGTGACCCTGTAGGTCCAAGGATTGCATTAGGAACATCAGGACAGCTGTGCACACTGGCATGGTTGGGGAAGGAGGTGTTGGCCCAGGACTACCCCAAATTGTTTCATGCCTGGATGGGCCACATTTCATGGAAGGTACCCCAGGGTGTGGTTTCTCCCCTGTCCCCACTGCATTGACTCCCCTGCAGCTTCCAAAACAAAGCATTTTCATTCCTCCAAAATTGGGAAGGAGGGAGAACTCACCGTGGACAGGCGGAGGTGGGGTGCCCAGAGAGCCACTACGTTTATCACTTGGATGGATTTTCTCAAGGGGGTTGGAGAGGTGGAGTAACCACATTACAACACTAGGATTGAGCCACAGAAAGGGGATCAGGACAATGGACGCTTCCTGCACTCTCGAAACTTAACCCCACTCCACTGAGTGTAGGTGCTACAGAAACGTAGATAACCCCACTCCAATGAGTGTAGGTGCTACAGACACGTAGATAACCCCACTCCACTGAGTGTAGGTGCTAGAGACACATAGATAATCCCACTCCATTGAGTGTAGGTTCTAGAGACACATAGATAATCCCACTCCACTGAATGTAGATGCTAGAGACACGTAGATAACCCCACTCCCCTGAGTGTTGGTGCTAGAGACATGTAGATAATCCCACTCCACTGAATGTAGATGCTAGAGACACGTAGATAACCCCACTCCCCTGAGTGTCGGTGCTAGAGAAATGTAGATAATCCCACTCCACTGAATGTTGGTGCTAGAGACACATAGATAATCCCACTCCCCTGAGTGTATGTGCTAGAGACACATAGATAATCCCACTTCACTGAGTGTAGATGCTAGAGACAAGGAAATAATCCCACTCCCCTCTATCCAAGCTTCTTCGGGGAGAAGCCTGGATAGATGCGGGGAAAAGCCTGGATAGAGATCCGGGGAGGGGGGCAGGAGAAATTGACGAATGAGTGTAGATGCTACAGACAAGGAAATAACCCCACTCCCGTGAGTCTAGATGATAGAGACACATAAATAATCCCACTCCCTGAGTGCAGGTGCTCGAGACAAGGAAATAAACCCACTCCCCTGATTGTAGATGCTACAGACAAGGAAATAACCCCACCCCAATGAGTGTAGGTGATAGAGACACATAAATAATACTACTCTGAGTGTAGTGTGGTAGAGATATGTAAATAACTGGATAGACCAGGGGGGAAGCCTGGATAGGCTGCCGGGGAAAGCCTGGATAGGCTGCCGGGGACAAGCCTGGATAGGCCGCGGGGACAAGCCTGGATAGGCCGCGGGGACAAGCCTGGATAGGCCGCGGGGACAAGCCTGGATAGGCCGCGGGGACAAGCCTGGATAGGCCGCGGGGACAAGCCTGGATAGGCCACGGGGACAAGCCTGGATAGGCAGCGGGGAGAGGCTTGAATAGGCAGCGGGAAGAAGCCTGGATGGCAGCGGGAAGAAGCCTGGATGGCAGCGGGGAGTAGCCTGGATAGGCAGCGGGAAGAAGCCTGGATAGGCAGAGGGAAGAAGCTTGGATAGGCCGCAGGGAGAAGCCTGGATTGGACACTGGGAGAAGCCTGGAAAGGACACTGGTAGAATCCTAGGTAGGCCTCGGGGAGAATCCTGGATAGGCCGCAGGGAGAAGCCCGGGTAGGCCGCAGGGAGAAGCCCGGGTAGGCCGCAGGGAGAAGCCCGGGTAGGCCGCAGGGAGAAGCCCGGGTAGGCCGCAGGGAGAAGCCCGGGTAGGCCGCAGGGAGAAGCCTAGATATGCCGCATGGAGAAGCCCGTGTAGGCCGCATGGAGAAGCCCTGATAGGCCGGTGTGAGAGGCCGGGATAGGCCGGAGGGAGAGGCCGGGATAGGCCGGAGGGAGAGGCCCGGATAGGCCCCATGGAGAAGCCCGGGTAGGCCCCATGGAGAAGCCCGGGTAAGCCCCATGGAGAAGCCCGGGTAGGCCCCATGGAGAAGCCCGGGTAGGCCGCAGGGATAGACCACATGGAGAAGCCTGGATAGGCCGCATGGAGAAGCCTGGATAGGCCGCATGGAGAAGCCTGGCTGGCCGCAGGGAGAAGCTTGGATAGGCCGCAGGGAGAAGCTTGGATTGGACACTGGGAGAAGCCTGGAAAGGACACTGGTAGAATCCTAGGTAGGCCTCGGGGAGAATCCCGGATAGGCCGCAGGGAGAAGCCCGAGTAGGCCGCAGGGAGAAGCCCGGGTAGGCCGCAGGGAGAAGCCCGGGTAGGCCGCAGGGAGAAGCCCGGGTAGGCCGCAGGGAGAAGCCCGGGTAGGCCACAGGGAGAAGCGGGGAGGAGGGCAGGATAAATTGAGGACTGGGAGAGACACAGAACTTTTATACCTCCGCTGCTCCCCCCCCCCATCACTAGCTCCCTTCATTTGCCCCTCGTATCTAACCCTCGCTAATTCCCTTACTCACTACTCCTACCCCCCTCAATTTATTCCGCTACCCCCACCTTCTCCCTCTACCCCATTACTTCCTCCTACGCCCCTCACTGCCTACCCCTACGACAGCTCCCTCTGTTGCCTCATGTATTCTATGTACAGTATCTCACAAAAGTGAGTACACCCCTCACATTTTTGTACATATTTTATTATATTCAACAGGCTCCTGACGCAGATCCCCGACGCGCGCCACCCCCTGATGACGTCAGCACGCTGCTGAAGATTTGTGCGTCAGGGTTCTGCATCTGAATCCTGTTTGCTCAGCGGTGCAGGTAATGTTGTGTTGTCCTTATTTGCTGGGCCCCTTATTGTGGTCCCTCTATAGTAGTAGTATAATCTAATAGATGTATATCGCATGTGCTGCAACTATAGTACACCACTATCCACAACTATCTGACACCCTGAACTTGAGTACTGCAGCGCTTATCTGGCCTATTTGCATGTATTTTAGCGTTATTGTGAAGTTCAGTTTTCCTCTTATGGATTAAACCATGTTGCAGCCATTTTGGTTGCGGGGGAGAGTGACATTTTCTATGTGTGGGTTGTGCTTGTAATGTAATCCCATGCTTGTCCACAAGATGGCACTGCAGGAGGTTGGGGTAATTACAGGCCGCTCTGAGGCCATGTGGTCTCCCCCCCGGTAATCTGGCCGGGGGATTTGGATGTGTAACTAGGGAAGGAAACATACTTTGTCTGGGGTTAGAGATGCAGTAAGAGGGTCAATATAAAACCCATAGAATATGGTGTATTTCTTTAAGAAGGACTGATATGACTGCCGGTCGCCGAGAGGCCCGTTCCTTCAAGGAAGATTGCCAGCATATTAAGGGCAATTCTTGTATCTAAAAGGCAGGGAGAGTCGGGGCCTAGCTGGAATCATCTCATACTGGTGGCAGGTTGGTGGGACGTCGGTGCAGATACCGGCAGTAATAGTAAGCATGGAGTACGATGGTCTATCCCAGGCAGAGATCCATATTTTCTCGAGGTGTGGAGAAGACTCGGCAGCGCCTGACCCAGTGGCGGGCAGGACGACCAATTGAAAGCCTGTACAACAGAGGTGATCAAGGGAAAAGGAGCCTGATAACCAGGATGAGGCAGCGACAGAGTCTCCGAACGGCCATGATGGGTGACATGGAAACAGATCTTCTGAATCCGTGCATGACATTTCTGCGGCTCCGACCTAGCAGAGTGTCTGGAGATATGGCGGGTGAGGAGGTCATTTTGGCAATACAGTATGATGACCTGATGACACTGACTACTGCATTACCACAGCTCTCCTTCTTCACACTGAAGCTGATGGAAGGGCTCCCAGAGGTCCTGCAGAGAGGGGCATCAAAACCGCAGAGCGCTGAGAAATCCTTTGTCATCTGCGCCAGTGGGAATTGGGAGTGGAACCAGGGACAGAGGATGCAGCTTTGATTGAGTGATTTGTTGATTAAGAAATTAACTTTGAAAAAGTTTATGAGGATCTGCTTGAGGAGGTGGGCCCAGGTGGGACCTGGCTCAAGTACTTTGAGGAGCCTCACCAATCAGATGGGGATGAGGAAGGCCCTGGGGGCATACAGATGTTTTGATTGGTTGCCCTCATAGAGTCTGGATAGGATTAGCCAGGCATGGGGCTCCAGATAGCCAATGTCAGAAAGCAAGCCACAGTTCAAGGAAGAGACTCAGTCAGCAGCCCTGTGACCATGGCAGACCAGGGGCCGCAGCCCTATCCAGGTGGTGGGGACACCATTGCTAAGGACAGGGTAATGGGGCAAAAAGAAAAGGACTGCAAGGGAGAGCCTGGGTGGGAGCAGGCATACCCACCAGCCCCGGGAGGAGAAAATGGCCGGTGAACCATTAAAGGAGCTCCAGCTGATAGCCAATGTCCGAGAGCTAGCCACAGTTCCAGGGACGGGCTCAGGCGAGTTGGGGCCTAGCTGGAATCTTCAGTCATAATAAAGGATTTTACATTTATGTGAGGAAGGCGCTGGTTGGCAGGCGCGACGCACCCGTTTGTGTAAAATCATGAAGACACAGACTCCAAAGTGCAATGTTTCTAATTAGCCTGTCAGTGGCTATCAATCAGCAGCATGTACAGCAGAGTCTGTGTCTTTGTGATCTGCAGAGGGCAGACCCATAACAAGACTAATTATCAGATTTTGGATAGAAATAAACAGAATTTATAATCCCTTCTTAATAAAAGTACATGTTAGTAAATAGATACCCAGGAATATTATATACCTAGTAACTCCCTGGAACCTTTCATGGACCTTTAAGGACTCAGGGGCCCATATGAGACCCTCCAAGTGGACAGACTGCCCATGTGATGCAGATGGTTGGTTAGACTGACTCCGTTGGCCAGGGCTGTGACCCACAAGTGGCAGCTTGCGGTGCCAAATTACTGATATGTGTATTGCTTATCATACTATACCAAGGTCATACAGCATGACACTATCACTACTGTTCTACTTAAAGACACACTGTAATCGTAACAACAGGTTTGTGTCTTCTTAAAGCGTAGGAAAAAACTGGCTATACATTGTATTAGTCATTTTTCTCTACACTCACTCATTACTGAGATATTTAGAATTGTTTGTACTGTCTTATTATGTGCAGCTCGAAATACTATTTGAGACGCTTCATAAGTGTGGGGATGACATGTATCTGCATAATAACACTGGGGGAGGTTGTGCATGTATCTTTAAGTGTGTGCTCAGAGCTTACATGGACATTCCTTCAGGTCCTGAATGGACTACAAATCACAAGGTCCCTTCTGAGATTACACAGACTTTGGTTGCAGCGATGAGTTTCATTGGCATTTGCATTACATAAAAGGTTTTCTACATTAAAAAATATTTCAAGAGGTTTTTATTTTTTTCAGTGACTATGTGGACCATTATTGATGAATTCCCTGTCTCTTTAATAATAATAATGTATCTAAACAATAATTCAGCCCAGCTCCACGCTTGTACACGCCGTGCGGCCCTGCGTGCACTTCCCCTCTGTTGTGTACAAAACCACCGCAGGAAGACATAAGGAACTGTGAACTTTATACGGAGATTGTGATCATTGTTTTTTTGGGGCGTCTGCAGTTGGACGTACAGGGAAGGTCTTCATCTCCAAAAGTGAGGAGTTTGAAAGCCAGTCACTCAATGTCAAGAGCAATGTCAGTTCTATGACTTGTGTCCTCTTCCATTCCAGCTGAGCCATGGACAGGAGCTCACTTAAGATTACTTCAGAACATTCTTCAGCAGTGAGTCAAGTCTCATCTAATGGAGGGATTAAACTCAGAGTCTTCTCAATGGTTGTAGTCACCACTGATGCCAAGAGAGGAGGCCGGGGGCTCAGAATATAGAAACATGTCCTGCCGTGGTGTAATCCGAGGCAATGTCTACCAGATATATTGTTATATTGCCTGCCTCCATAAAGGTTTACATCCCTCCCCAAGTACCAGTGGCTGTATTCCCTGGACAAGAACTTACTGGTCAGAACTTTTATTCTGGCTGTGTTCAATCTGAGGCGATGAATGAGGTCCTCCCTCTAGAATCTACTAGCTGCTAGGAGTCCTTGTGACCTATTGCCGCACTTTTATTTGTAATACGCGTGATTTAGTAAAGAGACTTGTGTGAAGCTGATGCGCGGCCTCTTAGTAAATGTCCCGTACACATGTTGAAAGTTCATCGCTCTTCATAAAATAGTTTGTCCAATAAAAGACATCACTGTATACTGATTATTGTGTATTACTTGGTATTATTGTGAATTATTATTGTATGTTATTGTATATTACTTGGTATTATTGGGTATTAATGGGTATTACTTGGTATTATTGGGTATTAATGGGTATTACTTGGTATTGTGAATTATTATTGTATATTACTTGGTATTAATGGGTATTAATGGGTATTACTTGGTATTATTGGGTATTACTGGATATTACTTGGTATTATTGTGAATTATTATTGTATGTTATTGTGTATTATTTGGTATTATTGTGTATTAATGGGTATTACTTGGTATTGGGTATTAATGGGTATTACTTGGTATTATTGTGAATTATTATTGTATGTTATTGTATATTACTTGGTATTAATGGGTATTACTTGGTATTAGTGTGAATTATTATTTTATGTTATTGTATATTACTTGGTATTATTGGGTATTAATGGGTATTACTTGGTATTAATGGATATTACTTGGTATTATTGTGAATTATTATTCTATGTTATTGTGTATTATTTGGTATTATTGGGTATTAATGGGTATTACTTGGTATTATTGGGTATTAATGGGTATTACTTGGTATTATTGGGTATTAATGGATATTACTTGGTATTATTGTGAATTATTATTGTATGTTATTGTGTATTATTTGGTATTATTGGGTATTAATGGGTATTACTTGGTATTATTGGGTATTAATTGGTATTACTTGGTATAATTGGGTATTAATGCATATTACTTGGTATTATTGTGAATTATTATTGTATGTTATTGTATATTACTTGGTATTAATGGGTATTACTTGGTATTATTGGGTATTAATGGATATTACTTGGTATTATTGTGAATTATTATTGTATGTTATTGTGTATTATTTGGTATTATTGGGTATTAATGGGTATTATTGGGCATCACCATGGCTCTGGTCTTCAGAGTTGTTTTCATACTGACAAGGAAGCTAACTGCCATTATGATATGATAACCTGAGTATTTTATGCCATACTTCCATGCGTTCCTGGAAGTTTCCTCTTCCAGTTGACAAAACATTTGTGGTTTATACAGATTTTGCAAGAATCGCCGCTCCCCGCCTCGGAGCAAGGGCTTGACCTGAAAGTGCGGGTTCATGCTGGGAAGGGGTGGATGGACCAGTTGCATACCAGACATGGCGTTGGCGCTAGGGCCGGTGCAGCCGGTTTAAATCCCATGGGATTGCTCCGGAGCCTCTGCTGCCTGCAATTAAATCAGATTATGAATTATTTAAGGTAGGATGGCAGATAATTATTTTATAGAAAGGTGACCAGATGACTAAAATACAGACCTTGTATAGAGAACTTGCCCGAGGGGCCCCTGGTGCGGCCATGTTATACAGAAAATACACATGACGGCGGGTAGAGGGATTCCAGAATCAGCAAAAATGTGTAAAAAAGCAGCAATCTGCAACTAAACATATTTCCTATTTAATGAATGTTTCTCATATTTTTATTACAAATGATTATTATTATTATTAGTAACACTCCAACATATTCTGTAGGGCTAAAATATAAATATATCTGTGTTTCCTTCTGAATATTTGTTACTTACCAAGACTAAGCATGACAATCTCTTTTTTCTATATAAAGCACCCAGATCCTTCTTCACTCTCAAGGTGTAGTGTAGTTGTGGCAGCCATATTTGTTATGGTTACATGTTGGGGTGATGAGATCAGGATTGAACTAGGCAAAAACCTTTCTTCATGGATTCCCAGACAGGTCATGATTCAGATTTAACACTATGTGAACACAAGCTGAGGCAATTCGTATTTGACGGCTGTGGACCCTTATAATTACCTCTACCCCGTATTCATCCGATGGTAAATCTAAATCATGGTCTGTCTGGTTGTCCTTGAGGCGAGGTTGGGAACCAATGACCTGGATAGTTGCACCAGTGTCTGTAAGTACTTACATGGGACCGTGAAGTCCATGTTATATAGTGATTATGTAGTGTTTTATGGCACCCAATGTTAGACTCATTCTATGCATAGACTGATCTCCGCCATCTTGGTGTAATGATATGAAGATCGTTGTACAAACTCAAACCTACAATTCAAGTGGTAATCGAGGATAAATAATGATTATATACACATTACTGTTTTAAATTTAAACAGGGAATTCTCACGTATTCTGTCATATAGTCAATAGAAAACAAATAGATGTGCTCTACGTCTGGGGCGCTCTACGTCTGGGGCGCTTTACGTCTGGGGCGCTTTACGTCTGGGGCGCTTTACGTCTGGGGCGCTCTACGTCTGGGGTGCTCTAGGTCTTGGGGACTCTTTGGCTACATCTTGGGTGCTCTACATCTGGGGTGCTCTTTGTCTGGGCTGCTCTTTGTCTGGGCTGCTCTACGTCCGGGGTTTGCTGTTTCTCCTGTTCGGGGTAGGATTGCCTGGTATTTGGGGTCTGGACCACACTGATATACTACAGGCTATATCTCCCTGTGATGGACACCGCTCTCAGGGTGGGTTATCATGTCCATGGGACTTATCTATTAAGGTTACCTCTTTCTCTGATTGAACACCTCTATTTTGGTATTTTTCATATATTCAGTAGAACAATCAGGTCATATATTGCAAGAAAAGTTCATACAGAAGCCACTTGTTACCCCCGTATTTATAGATAAAAGAAATGTGTCCCGATTGTGTTAGAAATGTAAAATAGAGCCTAAAATATGTGTAATTTAATGGAATAAGTCTTTATTTACATAGTATCATAGTTATTGAGGTTAAACAGCGACTTTTAGTCCATCAAGTCCATCCATTTTAGATCTCGTGTGATGTTTCGTGAGTTGGCGCGCGCCCCTCTGCCTCTCCATGGGACCCCAAGATGGGAGAGCTTGCCCGTCCTCGTCAATTCACAGTCCATGATATCTGTCTAGTAGCAAATAGCCCCACGTATTCTCCTTATTTTCTATTACCAATTCATTCCTTTCCTACAGAAATATCACCAATTTCAGATTTGGGGAAAATATAAAGGTTTCAAGCACATTGAGGTCCTTTTAAGGGTTCAGGGCTGTATATGATCCTTTAAGTGAAATAGGTTGCCCATCACTGTCATAGGTGCTAGCCGATCCCATTGGATAAAATGGTTGTTGCGCTAAACTCAGGATAGCCGTGCCACCTCCACTAGACGGCTGCTCCACGTATCTACTACTTCTCTCCCCTAGTAATGTTACTCCTAAATCTACCACCTTACAGCTTCATCTCATGACTCACGACTTTTCTGGACATAATTTCCTTCTTCAACTTGATTTAACCCTTTAATAAATTTGAAGGTTTCTCTCCTTTTCTCTAATTTATACAAATTCAGGTCAGGATTTTGTTCCTTATAATTTGTGTATTTTACACTCTGCCCCCTTTTAGTCGCCCCCCATTAAATTGTCTGTAATTTATTAATATCCTTTTGGAGATCTGGACTCCTGGACACCGTGCCTGGTGGGTCTGACTGGGGGTCTCTACAATGACCTTTATATGCTATTTTCTTGGATCAAGTGGACGTTTTCTCTCGTGTTAGAGTAATGTTGGTGAGTGCTCATGTAACACAATGTGTTTGTATTTTGTAGGCCCTAAAGATGGCTGCCAGTCCTAATGGATGGGTTGGGAGTGCGTATCTCTTCATCCAATCAGACGAGACCTCGCTTTCGGGACAATATACAAATAATAAAGCCCAGGTTTACAAAGCATTGAGGTCTGCACTGTCAGGTAAGGTGGGAATGGGACACCTACCTATCCCCTCTGTGTTGTACAGTGACTGTTTGGAATATAGTTTATAAGCTACTAGTGACTTGCCCATCAAAAATGACGGCAAGATGGAGTTCTATATTTAGTTTTTCTCCCCCTCTCCCTCCCCTTTGAGTCCCCCACTGTTTCACCCCTTCTCCCTCCCCTTTTTCTCTCCCCCACTCTTGTGTCTCTCCCCCTCTCCATCCCATGTGTCTCTCCCCCTCCCTCCCCTGTGTCTCTTTCCCCCCTCCCTCCCCTGTGTCTCTTTCCCTCCTCCTTCCCCTGTGTCTTTTCCCCCTCTCCCTAACCTGTGTCTCTTCCCCCTCCCTCCCCTGTGTCTCTCTCCCCCCAGTCTCTTCTCCCCTCTCCTGTGTCTCTTTCCCCCTCCCTCCCCTGTGTCTCTTTCCCCCTCCCTCCCCTGTGTCTCTTCCAGCCTCCCTCCCCTGTGTGTCTTTCCCCCTCTCCCTAACCTGCGTCTCTTTCCTCCCCTGTGTCTCTCCCGCCCAGATTCTTCTACCCTCTCCCTCCGCTGTGTTTCCCCCCTCCTTCTCCTCCCGTGTCTCCCCCTCCTTCTCCTCCCGTGTCTCCCCCTCCTTCTCCTCCCGTGTCTCCCCCTCCTTCTCCTCCCGTGTCTCCCCCTCCTTCTCCTCCCGTGTCTCCCCCTCCTTCTCCTCCCGTGTCTCCCCCCCTCCCTCCCAAGTGTCTCTTTTCCCCCTCCCTCCCAAGTGTCTCTTTTCCCCCTCCCTCCCAAGTGTCTCTTTTCCCCCTCCCTCCCAAGTGTCTCTTTTCCCCCTCCCTCCCAAGTGTCTCTTTTCCCCCTCCCTCCCAAGTGTCTCTTTTCCCCCTCCCTCCCAAGTGTCTCTTCCCCCCCTCCCTCCCCTGTGTCTCTCTCTCCCCCCAGTCACTTCTCCCCTCTCCCATGTCTCTCCCCTCCCCTGTGTCTCTCCCCCCTTCTCCTCCTCTGTGTCTCTCCCCCTCCCTTGTGTCTCCTCCCTCCCCTCCCCTGTTTCTCTTTCCCCTTCCCTCCCCTGTGTCTCTTTCCCCCCTCTCCCTACCCTGTCTCTTTTCCCCCCTCTCCCTACCCTGTCTCTTTTCCCCCCTCTCCCTACCCTGTCTCTTTTCCCCCCTCTCCCTACCCTGTCTCTTTCCCCCTCCCTCCCCGGGGTCTCTTCTCCCCTCTCCCTCCCTGTGTGTCTCTCCCTCCCCTGTGTCTCTCCCTCTCCCTCCCCTGTGTCTCTCCCTCTCCTGTCTCTCCCCCTCCCTCCCCTGTGTCTCTCCCTCCCCTGTGTCTCTCCCCCTCCCTCCCCTGTGTCTCTCCCTCCCCTGTGTGTCCCTCCCCTACAAACAATGCTCTCAAAAGCAGGAAAAAAAAACTGATTCAAGCATCTAACTGATATGGGGGCTTCGGCCAATGAGCAGCAATATATTTCTATGCCAATTAAATCTACAGACACGTATGGTTCGTTCCCTTCCTGTCTGTTTCCAAAAAAGACTAAACAGATGGAATTTTATATTTTTTCTTGTTAAAAAAACATCATTTAGTAATTCTTAAAGCATGAAAAAAAGAAATGTGTTCCATGTCTCTTTAAGGAGCAGGAACAAAATATACTTCCTGTTTGTGGTAGGACATAGTGCTCCTTCTATGGGGGAGGGGGTGCCTGTAGGAAGAAACTACTGTGAGGGGGCCCATCCTAGAAGGGGGACCACATGCTGACAGACATTACTATAAATATACTGTATATATTAGCAGCGCAATGATGAGCGAGCACTTCCAGATTGAGATATTTTCCTTCCATATGTAGCGTGCTGAGATGGGGAGCGGGTGTATTGGACCCATGAATTCTGATGGCGGCCCTGTGTGTATGAGATCTGCAAAGCTCTATATATATATATATATATATATATATATATATATATATACGTACTATCTAACTGTGAGGCTCATGCGTGACTCTGAAGACTCTCTCCATTTCCTGCTCTCCGCCTGTTCCTTAGACTTGTTCTTGTCTGCATCTTACACTCTCCAACCAGTGGAGGATTTGCTTTTTCTGAAGCCTGGACATCTTCTTCCTTTGAGACAAACTCTATCATTGCTCCTAACCCTGACATTCTGCGTGCTACGTAGCCTACTTTCCTCCATGTTGTCCTCCACTCTATGGTGCTTGACCCTCTATAGCCTCTGCAGCCTAACTCCTTTCCCGCTCTGTAGCCTCCATGCACTGAAGCCTGGTCACATATATGTTTAGATGCCAGACGTTCCTTGGGCACGCCTCTGAGGACTTACTAAAGCTTGACCATGTCTCTCTCCAAACCTGACTCTTACCCTACTTTCCGAGCAGACTCCATCGAAATCCTGAAGATTCACAGCAATGACAATCAGCTGATTCTTTATCTGAAGTTCTGTGGCCAGGAGCCATGTCGGACATTTATTAAGAGTTACCGAGACTGTCGGGTGCATCAAGACATCCAGAAGGAACTTGAGTCTTCTCTATCCCTGGCACATGTACCTGTTTCCTTGGATCTCAGAGTGGACACCGTGCACTTGGATAATATGCTGGAGAAGGAGGATGAATGTCTAGAGCTCATCAGTTCAGTGAGGGTAATGTCTCAAATCACAATTACCAGTAGTGAGGGCAAAATGTGAATCTCTTTGGGTACTAGAAGTGGGCCTCAAGTACCAGAGCATCGAGCAAGACGTGTTTACTAGATAGCAGAGCATAACAAGACCTTGAGTGACCATCTATGTCTCTTGATATGTTCCAGCCCAGTCGTCAGAAGGACGATGAGTTTGCCGAACTGGACCAGCTCCTGATGAACTTGACATTGGACTCTGGGAGGCCCTACTCAGAAGACTCCGGCTTGGACTCCCCTCCACACTCCCTCCGTACTAATGGCAATTCATTGCCTCAAGGAAGCACTTTCCTGTTCCAGGGAGAAGAATTTGGTGAGTTGTAAACAGTTTAATTGTTTTTCTATATGATATTTCATTACAAAACTTCATAATGTTAAAAAAATAAACACAGCTTTTAGATTTTCACTTTCAGACGCAAATATTCTTTACTACAGGCTTCCATTCTTACTGAGCATGCTTCTTGCAGCTTCTGTCTCAACAGGGAGTGTCCTTATAAATCAGTGAGCGTTCATTAGACTTAATTAATGCACTGGTAGTTGTTTATGCCAATTTGTTACCATTATGCAGATAAAAACTTCCTGCGTATTCAGTCTCTTCTTACTTTAGGTAGTATACCACTAGAAACTAAAATGGTATATTTCAGGACAGCTTCATTACACATAAAATGGAATTACAGACTGTGTTTTTTTACATTCCAAAAACATGTCACCATTTTTTAAGTCTAGTTCTCCATTCTCCATCTTTATTAACTGCAAAGATGATGTCTGTAGTGGGGTAGAGCCAATGATATAGAGAGACCGCCTCAGCCTACAACATGACAGGGGGAGCCTCAGCCTACAACATGACAGGGGGAGCCTCAGCCTACAACATGACAGGGGGAGCCTCAGCCTACAACATGACAGGGGGAGCCTCAGCCTACAACATGACAGGGGGAGCCTCAACCTACAACATGACAGGGGGAGCCTCAACCTACAACATGACAGGTGGAGCCTCAACCTACAACATGACAGGGGGAGCCTCAACCTACAACATGACAGGGGGAGCCTCAACCTACAACATGACAGGGGGAGCCTCAACCTACAACATGACAGGGGGAGCCTCAACCTACAACATGACAGGGGGAGCCTCAACCTACAACATGACAGGGGGAGTCTCAGCCTACAACATCACAGGGGGAGCCTCAGCCTACAACATCACAGGGGGAGCCTCAACCTACAACATGACAGGGGCAGCCTCAACCTACAACATGACAGGGGCAGCCTCAACCTACAACATGACAGGGGGAGCCTCAACGTACAACATGACAGGGGGAGCCTCAACGTACAACATGAGCGGGGCAGCCTCAACGTACAACATGAGCGGGGCAGCCTCAACGTACAACATGACAGGGGGAGCCTTAACGTTCAAATTGACAGGGGGAGCCTCAACGTACAACATGACACGAAAAGCATACTGTTACAACAGGCAGTTCCGATTCCTAATTCTAAGTACCAGGCAGAAACATAAATACAACTTTTAATATTTAATTTAAAATAACCAATATTTAGAATTCTAAGCCGGTAAAATACAATAAAATGAAAACCTCGTCAGTTCAAGTCTGTCCAATTATGTGTAAGAGGGAAAGTTCCCTATACTTAGGAGGTATGTATGACTCAAATAGCACGGCATATTAGTAATGTGGAGAATCTGTGGTCAAGACCATCTACTGGCGATTTTACAGTCGCCATCTTGAACTTTCTTTCTCTTAAAGATTTGTTCAAACTTCAGAGATCTAGGCCCGGTCTTTAACCTCATTTAAATCTTTGGAACTATAAACATTTTTGAATATACTCCCATAAAACTCTGGTGTTGAGGAACTCCCCCACTCCCTCCCCTGTATCTCTTTTCCCCCTCCCTCCCCTGTGTCTCTTTTCCCCCTCCCTCCCCTGTGTCTCTTTTCCCCCTCCCTCCCCTGTGTCTCTTTTCCCCCTCCCTCCCCTGTGTCTCTTTTCCCCCTCCCTCCCCTGTGTCTCTTTTCCCCCTCCCTCCCAAGTGTCTCTTTCCCCCCTCCCTCCCAAGTGTCTCTTTTCCCCCTCCCTCCCAAGTGTCTCTTCCCCCCCTCCCTCCCCTGTATCTCTTTTCCCCCTCCCTCCCAAGTGTCTCTTCCCCCCTCTCCTCTCTTATCTACCAATTTGTGCACTGCTTGTAACAACAACCTTTTTTTCTGGAAGTTTGGGAATGCAAGACTTCACAAATATCGTAGGAAGAGGCCGCCATGTTTTTAAACGATAACCTTGTCGAACAAGTTGTAAAACCCAACGCTCGTCTATAAACTTTTGGCCATTCTCCTGTGAAAGAACTCACCCTTGTTCCTACTTAAAGCTGGGCCGTGGCTTAAAAGAGGGGGGTTTGGCAACTGCCACAATAGGAATCTCTCTACTTCTGACACTTTCATAGTTACATAGTAATTGAGGTTGAAAAAATAATTTTAGTCCATCAAGTTTTAACCATTTAATATCTCCTCTAATCTGCAACATGCAGATTAGTTGTTAATTGATCCACATGAAGCAAAGAGAAAAAATCCAAAGGAAACTTTGACTGTTATCTCAAAAGGAAAAAAAAAATGTTAATTCCTTCCTGACCGCAAATACTGGCAATTAGGACTCCTGCTTGGATCAATACTCTCTCTCTGATTATCCAGGATAACCCTGAATGCCCTTTTTATTTAAAAATACATCCAATCTCTTTTTAAATGTGTCTATCGAATCCGCTGTCACCACCTCCTTTGGTAGAGAATTCCACAGTTTTGTTGTCCTTCTCTGTACTTTTTCCAACCCTTAAAATGTCCTTTTTATGAAGTGGTGCCCAAAATTGTTCTCCATATTCCAAATGAGGGCGTACTAGAGATTTGTATAGTGGCAGAATTATATTTGCTTCCCTGGCTTCTATACCCTTCTTAATACATGCTAATATTTTATTTGCCTTTGCAGCTGCTGCTTGGCTTTCAGCACTGTTCCCTAGGCGGTTGTCCACAAGCTCCCAAATTCCATTTAATATCTGATACCCCTAGATTTGCTCCATTAAGATTATAAATTGCATGGCTATTTTTCCTTCCCAGGTGCATAACTTTATATTTATTCGTATTAAATCTCATCTGCCATTTAGATGCCCATTCCTCTAATTTATGCAAATCCATTTGGAAGGAAAGCACATCATTATCTGATTTAATTACCTTGCACAACTTCATGTCATCAGCAGAAATACAGACACTACTTTCCAGTCCTACTTCTAAGTCATGTTAAAAAGGAGAGGACCTAATACTGATCCCTGAGGAACCCCATTTACCACATTAGTCCAATCTGAGCATGTTCCATTTACCACAACCCTTTGCTTCCTGTCTTTTAGCTCTCAGTCAATGAGCAGATATTTACTGCAATTCCTGTATCTTTTAGTTTGCCCAATAGTGTCCCATGTGGCACTGTATCAAAAGCCTTTGCAAAATACAATAATACTACATCCACTGAGTTGCCTTGATCCAGGTTCCTACTAACCTCCTCATAGAAACTAATTAGATTTGTTTGACATGACCTATCCCTCATAAATCCATGTTGACTCCTACTTATAATCCTGTTCAAATAGACATATTCTTGTATATTATCCCTTATTGACCCTCTAAAAGCTTCCCCACTACAGAAGTGAGGCTCACTGGTCTATAATTCCCTGGATTTGCTCTTGTTCCCTTCTTAAATATAGGTATCACCTCTGCCTTTCTCCAGTCATCTGGTAGAGACCCTGTAGTCAGTGAGTCTTGAAAGATTAGATATAATGGTTTGGCTATTACAGAACCCAGTTCCCTCAGTACCCTGGGATGTATTCCATCAGGACCCGGGGCTTTATTAACATTTATTTTTTCCAACCTCTTTTGGATTTCTTCCCGTGTTACCCAGTTATTTTGTGATGGTAGTGTAGCCCCATTATGTTGCCGTGTCCCAACCACTGGTACCTCCCTTGTGTATACCGAAGAAAAGAACCTATTTAGCTCATCTGCCTTTTCCTGGTCACTAATTATCAGACTGTGTCACATTGTAATGTTCCTATAGCTTCCTTCCTCGCCTTCTTCCCAGTAATATATTTATACACATGTTTAGGGTTAGTCTTACTCTCCTTTACATATAACTTGCCATTTTCTATGTCAGCCAGTCTAATAGCCCTTTTGCTGCCTTGATGATTTCCTTGTGCTCCCGTAAAGCAGTCTCTGTCTCCTCTTGTTTGTATAATATAGAGGTCCCCCCCCATATGAGCACTCACAGACCCACTCACTCCATCACAGGCAGATAAAAAACTCCAAAACACGCACACCCACCACACGCACTATTGTCACAGGCGCACACCGCGGCGCAGGATCCTCAGCACTCATTAGTGGCACCGCTTATAGTGCGCTGGGGAAATGCGCGGCGACGTTAGTGTGCACGCGTTAGTCTAATGGGCGCTGACAGAAGAGCTCAGGAGCTCCTATACATAACCCCTTACACATCGGGACAGGAGGCATGACGCCACTGGGCATATGCACCCCAACCTGAGCCAGACAACCCGATACACAGCCCCTAAAGGATGAAAGAGAGAGAGACCCCTAATCACATAAACTATATCTAATCTGAGAGAGAGACCCCCAATCACAGGGACTGTACCCCAGAAAGAGAGAGAGAGACCCCCAATCACAGGCACTGTACCCCAGAAAGAGAGAGAGACCCCCAATCACAGGCACTGTACCCCAAAAAGAGAGAGAGAGACCCCCAATCACAGGCACTGTACCCCAGAAAGAGAGAGAGAGACCCCCAATCACAGGCACTGTACCCCAAAAAGAGAGAGAGAGACCCCCAATCACAGACACTGTACCCCAGAAAGAGAGAGAGAGACCCCAATCACAGGCACTGTACCCCAGAAAGAGAGAGAGACCCCCAATCACAGGCACTGTACCCCAGAAAGAGAGAGAGAGAGACCCCCAATCACAGGCACTGTACCCCAGAGAGAGAGAGATAGACCCCCAATCACAGGCATTGTACCCCAGAGAGAGAGAGAGAGACCCCCAATCACAGGCACTGTACCCCAGAGAGAGAGAGAGAGACCCCCAATCACAGGCATTGTACCCCAGAGAGAGAGAGAGAGACCCCCAATCACAGGCACTGTACCCCAGAAAGAGAGAGAGAGAGAGACCCCCAATCACAGGCACTGTACCCCAGAAAGAGAGAGAGATACCCCCAATCACAGGCACTGTACCCCAGAAAGAGAGAGAGACCCCCAATCACAGACACTGTACCCCAGAAAGAGAGAGAGAGACCCCAATCACAGGCACTGTACCCCAGAAAGAGAGAGAGAGACCCCCAATCACAGACACTGTACCCCAGAAAGAGAGAGAGAGAGACCCCCAATCACAGACACTGTACCCCAGAAAGAGAGAGAGAGAGACCCCCAATCACAGGAACTGTACCCCAGAAAGAGAGAGAGAGAGACCCCCAATCACAGGCACTGTACCCCAGAGAGAGAGAGACCCCCAATCACAGGAACTGTACCCCAGAAAGAGAGAGAGAGAGACCCCCAATCACAGGAACTGTACCCCAGAAAGAGAGAGACCCCCAATCACAGGCACTGTACCCCAGAAAGAGAGAGAGAGACCCCCAATCACAGGCACTGTACCCCAGAAAGAGAGAGAGAGACCCCCAATCACAGGCACTGTACCCCAGAAAGAGAGAGAGAGACCCCCAATCACAGACACTGTACCCCAGAAAGAGAGAGAGAGACCCCAATCACAGGCACTGTACCCCAGAAAGAGAGAGAGACCCCCAATCACAGGCACTGTACCCCAGAAAGAGAGAGAGAGAGACCCCCAATCACAGGCACTGTACCCCAGAGAGAGAGAGAGAGACCCCCAATCACAGGCACTGTACCCCAGAGAGAGAGAGAGAGACCCCCAATCACAGGCACTGTACCCCAGAGAGAGAGAGAGACCCCCAATCACAGGCACTGTACCCCAGAGAGAGAGAGAGACCCCCAATCACAGGCACTGTACCCCAGAAAGAGAGAGAGAGACCCCCAATCACAGGCACTGTACCCCAGAAAGAGAGAGATACCCCCAATCACAGGCACTGTACCCCAGAAAGAGAGAGAGAGACCCCCAATCACAGACACTGTACCCCAGAAAGAGAGAGAGAGAGAGACCCCCAATCACAGGCACTGTACCCCAGAGAGAGAGAGACCCCCAATCACAGGAACTGTACCCCAGAAAGAGAGAGAGAGAGACCCCCAATCACAGGAACTGTACCCCAGAAAGAGAGAGAGAGACCCCCAATCACAGGCACTGTACCCCAGAGAGAGAGAGACCCCCAATCACAGGAACTGTACCCCAGAAAGAGAGAGAGACCCCAATCACAGGAACTATATACAATCTGAGAGAGAGACCCCCAATCACAGGCACTGTACACCAGAAAGAGAGAGAGAGAGACCCCCAATCACAGGCACTGTCCCCAGAAAGAGAGAGAGAGACCCCCAATCACAGGCACTGTACCCCAGAAATAGAGAGAGACCCCCAATCACAGGCACTGTACCCCAGAAATAGAGAGAGACCCCAATCACAGGCACTGTACCCCAGAAAGAGAGAGAGAGAGACCCCAATCACAGGAACTATATCCAATCTGAGAGAGAGAGAGACCCTCAATCACAGGCACTGGACCCCAGAAATAGAGAGAGACCCCCAATCACAGGCACTATACCCCAGAAATAGAGAGAGAGGCCCCAATCACAGGCACAGTACCCCAGAAATAGAGAGAGACCCCCAATCACAGGCACTGTACCCCAGAAAAAGAGAGACCCCCAATCACAGGCACTGTACCCCAGAAAGAGAGAGACCCCCAATCACAGGCACTGTACCCTAGAAAGAGAGAGACCCCCAATCACAGGCACTGTACCCCAGAAAGAGAGAGAGAGAGAGACCCCAATCACAGGCACTGTACCCCAGAAAGAGAGAGAGAGAGACCCCCAATCACAGGCACTGTACCCTAGAAAGAGAGAGAGAGAGACCCCCAATCACAGGCACTGTACCCCAGAATGAGAGAGAGAGAGAGACCCCAATCACAGGCACTGTACCCCAGAAATAGAGAGACCCCCAATCACAGGCACTGTACCCCAGAAATAGAGAGACCCCCAATCACAGGCACTGTACCCCAGAAATAGAGAGAGAGACCCCAATCACAGGCACTGTACCCAAGAGAGAGAGAGAGAGAGACCCCAATCACAGGCACTGTACCCCAGAAAGAGAGAGAGAGACCCCCAATCACAGGCACTGTACCCCAGAGAGAGAGACCCCCAATCACAGGCACTGTACCCCAGAAAGAGAGAGAGAGACCCCCAATCACAGGCACTGTACCCCAGAAAGAGAGAGAGAGAGACCCCCAATCACAGGCACTGTACCCAAGAGAAAGAGAGAGAGAGACCCCCAATCACAGGCACTGTACCCCAGAAAGAGAGAGAGAGACCCCCAATCACAGGCACTGTACCCCAGAAAGAGAGAGAGACCCCAATCACAGGCACTGTACCCCAGAAAGAGAGAGAGAGACCCCCAATCACAGGCACTGTACCCCAGAAAGAGAGAGAGAGACCCCCAATCACAGGCACTGTACCCCAGAAAGAGAGAGAGAAACCCCAATCACAGGCACTGTACCCCAGAAAGAGAGAGACCCCAATCACAGGCACTGTACCCCAGAAAGAGAGAGACCCCAATCACAGGCACTGTACCCCAGAGAGAGAGAGAGAGACCCCCAATTACAGGCACTGTACCCCAGAGAGAGAGAGAGACCCCCAATCACAGGCACTGTACCCCAGAAAGAGAGAGAGAGAGACCCCCAATCACAGGCACTGTACCCCAGAAAGAGAGAGAGAGACCCCCAATCACAGGCACTGTACCCCAGAAAGAGAGAGAGAGACCCCCAATCACAGGCACTGTACCCCAGAGAGAGAGAGAGACCCCCAATCACAGGCACTGTACCCCAGAAAGAGAGACCCCCAATCACAGGCACTGTACCCCAGAAAGAGAGAGAGACCCCCAATCACAGGCACTGTACCCTAGAAAGAGAGAGAGACCCCCAATCACAGGCACTGTACCCCAGAAAGAGAGACCCCCAATCACAGGCACTGTACCCTAGAAAGAGAGAGAGACCCCCAATCACAGGCACTGTACCCCAGAAAGAGAGAGAGACCCCCAATCACAGGCACTGTACCCCAGAAAGAGAGACCCCCAATCGCAGGCACTGTACCCTAGAAAGAGAGAGAGACCCCCAATCACAGGCACTGTACCCCAGAAAGAGAGACCCCCAATCACAGGCACTGTACCCCAGAAAGAGAGAGAGAGACCCCCAATCACAGGCACTGTACCCCAGAAAGAGAGAGAGACCCCCAATCACAGGTACTGTACCCCAGAAAGAGAGAGAGACCCCCAATCACAGGCACTGTACCCCAGAAAGAGAGAGAGACCCCCAATCACAGACACTGTACCCCAGAAAGAGAGAGAGACCCCAATCACAGGCACTGTACCCCAGAAAGAGAGAGAGAGACCCCCCAATCACAGACACTGTACCCCAGAAAGAGAGAGAGACCCCCAATCACAGACACTGTACCCCAGAAAGAGAGACCCCAATCACAGGCACTGTACCCCAGAAAGAGAGAGAGAGACCCCAATCACAGGCACTGTACCCCAGAGAGAGAGAGAGACCCCAATCACAGGAACTATATCCAATCTGAGAGAGAGAGACCCCCAATCACAGGCACTGTACCCCAGAGAGAGAGAGAGACCCCAATCACAGGCACTGTACCCCAGAAAGAGAGAGACCCCCAATCACAGACACTGTACGCCAGAAAGAGAGAGAGACTCCAATCACAGGCTCTGTACCCCAGAAAGAGAGAGAGAGAGACCCCCAATCACAGACACTGTACCCCAGAAAGAGAGAGAGAGAGACCCCCAATCACAGACACTGTACCCCAGAAAGAGAGAGAGACCCCAATCACAGGCACTGTACCCCAGAAAGAGAGAGAGAGAGACCCCCAATCACAGGCACTGTACCCCAGAAAGAGAGAGAGAGAGACCCCCAATCACATAAACTTTATCCAATGTGAGAGGGTGAGATATCACAAGGGGGGGGGGGGGACAGTCAGGGTAGACAGGATGCGTTAAGTGCGCGCTGTAGCGCGTTTTAGTGTAATTGCGTATGTGGTGGCACGCATTCTTCTGAGCGCATTTTTGATTTGCGCTAAAGTCGTGCTCTCCTCATTAGAGTGTGTTGTTGTTTAGTCGTTCAGTTGTTTCTGACTCCCCGTGACCCTATGGACCACAGCACATGATCCCAAATTATATATTAAAGTAGCTATGTATAATTTTGGATTCGCTCATTTGCATTAAAGAGAAGTATTTATAGAAGATTTCTCAGGTGAATGGTTAGTACAATGTGTGGTCCGCTTTTCATGCAAGAATAACCTAAATAAAGTCCTCTTTTGGGACCTTTGGGTCCTTTTTTGTGTCCCAGCTTCCCAATGCGGTGAGGAGATGTCTCGCTATTGACGATACTGACGTAAATCTCTCTTTCAGGTGACGGGCGGCTGACCTTTGAGCATCACCAGTTGTTCGCCAAATCCGTGGGCAAGAAATGGAAGCAGGTGGGTCGCACCCTAAGTAAAACCTGCCGGGCCCTGCGTGATCCCGCCATCGAAAACTTGGCATTTGAGCTTGAGAAGGAGGGTCTGTACGAGCAGGCGTACCAGCTACTGCGGAGGTTCATAGACTGCGAGGGGAAGAAGGCGACTTTACAGAGACTAATCGAAGCGCTGGTGGAAAACGACATGACCACAATCGCCCAGGACCTGTTATCTGTCCAGCAGAACGGGCTGTGAGAAGACTCTGAGATAGGACCAAGACATCCATTTATGGGGTGTCAAAACGTTGCTGGAATTGAGGACATCGCATGAAGATCCAGAGACCTCGAGGACAGTCGTGCCACCTAAAGATCAAATCTTCATCGACATCTTGGAGTCCCGACATCTTGGAGTCCCGACATCTTGGAGTCCCGACATCACAGTTTTTTCTCTTTGCTTCCTCTGCTTATCGCAGATCGGAGGAGATCTTAAAAGGATGGACTTGATGGACTGAAAGTATTTTTTTCAACCTCAATTGTAACTATGTAACTGCATTAAGTAATGGAGGGAATACAGAATTATTATAAGTTTATGTCTAGTTCATGACATCATCTTGTTACTATCTGGCAGTGTCTTAGATATCTGTCCTTGATCCTTACAGCAGTGTTGGGAAGACAAGCCCAGTGGGAGAGCCCCCGCAGCAATACACAAGGCATTATATCTAACTAGTCGTGAATACTCCTCTTTATTATAACCTGCATTGTCTACAGCTATAATACTGATATGGTAAGGGGAGGGAGGCCATTCTGAGGACTCAGGGGCCACATGTGCGTGGACCAGGTGGCCCGTCACTGCTTTAAAGGGACAGAAGCATTAAAGACGCAGTATCATGGTAAGCGGCTCAGCCTATAGGCAGCAGGTTGCATTTGTTTAATAAAATGTTTAGCAGCCGGGGGAAGAAGAGCTTTTCATCCCACCATATATTCAACATTTGAAAAGATAGCATGGGCAAGACCTATGCCTGCTGAGGCCATTAAGCAAACTGGTACAGAGCTAACTGGGCCTGTAATTCGCTTGACACATTTAATATTGACCTCAGCTGACGTGTCCCACCATACAAGTGCTGAGTACAACACGTGGGTGGGAGAAGCCCCCCACTCCACTTTGCGTCTTACACATTTTATAAGAAGATGATTCATATGTTTTGTGCAGTTTATCTGTTTGCTTTAAGCACTTATTATCAAGGCTTTTAGGGTCATTAACCCGAAGAGCACATTATACACTTAGCTTATCACCGATTGTGAAGAGACTGAAATACAAGACAAGATGTCATTCTATAGTCCTCAGCAGCGCTCAGTCCCAGATATGTAAGTGTAGGGGACGTGTCTCCATTTGTCATCAAACCATCACATCAAAAAGCGCACAACCAGAAGAAATATAAAGTAGCGTCTGTTCTCATGTGCGTCTGTTCTCATGTGTGTCTGTACTCAGGTGCGTCTGTTCTCAGGTGCGTCTGTTCTCAGGTGCGTCTGTACTCAGGTGCGTCTGTACTCAGGTGTGTATCCTCAGTTGCGTTTCTTCTCAGGTGTCTGTTTTCTAGTGTGTCTCTTCTCAGTTGCGTCTCCTCTCAGTTGCATGCGTTCTCACTTGTGTCTGTTCTCAGGTGTGTGTGTTCTCAGGTGTCTGTTCTCACTTGTGTCTGTTCTCAGGTGTGTCTGTTCTCAGGTGTGTGTCTGTTCTCAGGTGTGTCTGTTCTCAGGTGTCTGTCCTCAGTTGTGTCTGTCCTCAGTTGTGTCTGTTCTCAGTTGTGTCTGTCCTCAGTTTTGTCTGTCCTCAGTTTTGTCTGTTCTCAATTGTGGATGTCTTCTCAGGTGTGTCTATCCTCAGGTGTCTGTTTCCAGGTATGTGTGTTCTTAGGTGTGTGTCTCTTCCCAGGTGTGTGTGTTCTCAGGTGTCTGTTCTCACTTGTGTATTTTCCCAGGTGTGTCTGTTCTCGGGTGTGTCTGTTTTCAGGTTTATCTGTTCCTAGGTGTGTGTATGTTCTTGGATGTGTCCTCAGGTGTGTGTTCTTGGATGTGTCTGTTCTTAGGTGTGTCTGTTCTCTGGTGTGTGTGTGTGTCTTCACAGATGTGTCTGTTCTCGGTTGTGTCTGTCTCTTCTCAGGTGTGTCTGTCTTCTCAGGTGTGTCTATCCTCAGGTGTGTCTATCCTCAGGTGTCTGTTCTCACTTGTGTATTTTCCCAGGTGTGTGTGTTCTCAGATGCGTGTCTGTTCTCGGGTGTGTCTGTTTTCAGGTTTATCTGTTGCTAGGTGTGTGTATGTTCTTGGATGTGTCTGTTCTTAGGTGTCTGTTCTCTGGTGTGTCTGTTCTCGGTTGTGTCTGTCTCTTCTCAGGTGTGTCTCTTCTCAGGTGTGTCTTTTCTCAGGTGTGTCTTTTCTCTGGTGTGTCTTTTCTCTGGTGTGTCTTTTCTCTGGTGTGTTTGTGTTCTCAGGTGTGTCTGTTCTTGGTTGTGTCTGTTCCAAGGAATGTGTGTTCTCATGTGTGTTTTTGTTCTTAGGTTTGACTGTTCTCAGGTGTGTGTCTGTACTCAGTTGTCTCTTCTCAGGTGTGTCTCTTCTCAGTTGTGTCTGTTTTCTGGTGTGTCTTCTCTCAGGTGCGTGTCTTCTCACTTGTGTCTGTTCTCAGGTGTCTGTTCCCAGGTGTGTGTCTGTTCTCGGGTGTGTCTGTTCTCGGGTATGTTTCCCTTCTCAGGTGTGTCTGTTCTCAGGTGTGTGTTCTCAGGTATTTTTTCTCAGGTATGTCTGTTCTCAGGTGTGTGTTCTTGGGTTTGTCTGTTCTCAGGTGTATCTATTCCCAGGAGTGTGTCTGTTCTTGGGTGGGTCTGTTTTCAGGCGTGCGTCTCCTCTAAGGCGTGTGTTCTCAGGTGTGTGTCTGTTCTCAGGTGCGTCTCTCTTTTCAGGTGTGCGTTCTGGGGCGTGTCTGATCTCAGGTGTCTGTTTCCAGGTATGTGTGTTCTCAGGTGTGTGCCTCTTCTCATTCTCATGTGTGTGTCTCTTCTCAGGTGTCTGTCCTCAGTTGTGTCTGTACCCAGGTATGTGTGTTCTCAGGTGTGTGTCTGTTCTCAGGTTTATCTGTTCTCAGGTATGTGTCTCTTCTCAGGTGTGTGTCTCTTCTCAGGTTTATCTGTTCTCAGGTATGTGTCTCTTCTCGGGTATGTGTCTCTTCTCAGGTGTGTGTCTCTTCTCAGGTGTGTGTCCCTTCTCAGGTGAGTGTTCTCAGTTGTGTCTCTTCTCAGGTGTGTCTCTTCTCAGGTGTGTCTCTTCTCATGTGTGTGTCTCTTCTCGGGTGTGTGTCTCTTCTCAGTTTTGTCTGTACTCAGGTGTCTTGTTCTCAGGTGTGTGTTCTTGGGTGTGTCTTTTCTCAGCTGTCTGTTCTCAGGTATGTCTGTTCTCATGTGTGTGTGTTCTCAGGCGTGTCTGTTCTCAGGTGTGTGTCTCTTCTCAGGTATGCGTTCTCGGGTGTGTGTCTTCTTGCGTATGTCTGTTCTCAGGTGTGTATGTTTTCACTTGTATCTTCTCACCTGTGTCTGTACTTAGGTGTGTGTTCTCAGGTGTATGTGTTCTCAGTTGTGTCTCTTCTCAGCTGTGTGTTCTCAGGTTTGTTCTCAGGTGTGTGTGTTCTCAGGTTTGTCTGTTCTCAGGTGTCTGTTTCCAGGTACGTGTGTTCTCAGGTGGATGTCTCTTCTCAGGTGTCTGTTCTTAGGTGTGTCTATCCTTAGGTGTGTGTTCTCAGTTGTGTCTGTTTCCAGGTATGTGTGTTCTCAGGTGTGTGTCTCTTCTTAGGTGTCTGTTCTCAGTTGTGCCTTTTTCCAGGTATGTCTGTTCTCAGGTGTGTGTTCTAAGGTGTCTGTTCTCACTTGTGTATTTTCCCAGGTATGTCTGTTCTCAGGTTTATCTGTTCCTAGGTGTGTGCTTGCTCTTGGGTGTGTCTGTTTCCAGGTATGTGTGTTCTCAGGTGTGTGTCTCTTCTCATTCTCATGTGTGTTTTCTTAGGTGTCTGTTCTCAGGTGTGTCTGTTCTCGGTTGTGTCTCTTCTCTGGTGTATCTGTTCTCACGTGTGTCTGTGTACTCAGGTCTCTGTTCTCAGGTGTGTCTGTTCCCAGGTATGTCTGTTCTTGATTGTGTCTGTTCCATGGAATGTGTGTTCTCAGGTGTGTTTTTGTACTTAGGTGTGACTGTTCTCAGGTGTGTGTCTGTACTCAGTTGTCTGTTCTCAGGTGCGTCTCTTCTCAGTTGCGTGTGTTCTCACGTGTGTCTGTTCTCAGGTGTGGCTGTTCTCAGGTGTCGGTTCTCAGGTATTTGTTCTCAGGTGTGTCTGTTGTCAGGTATTTCTGTTCTCAAGTGTGTATGTGTGTTCTCAGGTGTGTATATACTCAGGTGTCTGTTCTCAGGTGTGTATATACTCAGGTGTCTGTTCTCAGGTGTATCTGTTCCCAGGTGTGTGTCTGTTCTCAAGTGTGTCTGTTTTCAGGTGTGTGTATTCTCAGGCGCATCTCTCTTCTCAGGTGTGCGTTCTTGGGTGTGTCTTATCTCAGGTGTCTGTTCTTAGTTGTGTCTGTTCTCAGGTGTGTGTCTGTTCTCGGGTTTGTCTGTTCTCAGGTTTATCTGTTCCCAGGTGTGTGTCCCTTCTCAGGTGTGTGTTCTCGGGTGTGTGTCTGTTCTCAGGTGTGTGTTCTTGGGTGTGTCTGTTCTCAGGTGTGCGTCTCCTTTAAGGTGTGTGTTCTTGGGTGTGTCTTTTCTCAGTTGTGTCTGTGCTCATGTGTGTCTGTGCTCATGTGTGTCTGTTATTAGGTGTATCTCTTCTCAGGTGTGTGTGTGTGTGTTCTCAGGTGTGTCTGTACTCAGGTGTCTGTTCTCAGGTATGTGTGTTCTCAGGTGTATCTGTTCCCAGTTGTGTGTCTGTTCTCGGGTGTGTCCGTTCTCAGGTGTGCGTTTCCTCTAAGGTGTGTCTCTCTTCTCAGGTGTATCGGATCTCAGCTGTCTGTTCTCAGGTGTCTGTCTCTTCTCAGGTGTGTCTGTACTCAGGAATTTGTTCTCAGGTATGTGTTCTCAGGTGTATCTGTTCCCAGGTTTGTGTCTGTTTTTGGGTGTGTCTGTTCTCAGGTGTGCGTCTCCTAAGGTGTGTGTTCTTGGGTGTGTCTTTTCTCAGCTGTCTGTTCTCAGGTATGTCTGTTCTCAGGTATGTCTGTTCTCAGGTATGTCTGTTCTCAAGTGTGTGTTCTCAGGTGTGTCTGTTCTCAAGTGTGTGTCTCTTCTCAGGTGTGCGTTCTCGGGTGTGTCTGATCTCAGTTGTGTCTGTTTCCAGGTATGTGTGTTCTCAGGTATGTGTTCTTAGGTGTCTGTTCTCAGGTGTGTGTCTCTTCTCAGCTTGGTGTTCTCAGGTGTGTGTCTTCTTGCGTATGTCTGTTCTCAGGTGTGTATGTTTTCCTTTGTATCTGTTCTCACGTGTGTCTGTACTCAGGTGTATGTGTTCTCAGTTGTGTCTCTTCTCTCGTGTGTGTTCTTAGGTTTGTCTGTTCTCAGGTGAGTGTGTTCTCAGGGTTGTCTGTTCTCAGGTGTCTCTCTTCTCAGGTGTGTGTTCTTAGGTTTGTCTGTTTCCAGGTATGTGTGTTCTCAGGTGTGTGCTTCTTCTCAGGTGTCTGTTCTCAGTTGTACCCTTTTCCAGGTATGTCTGTTCTCAGGTGTGTGTTCTTAGGTGTCTGTTTTCACTTGTGTATTTTCTCAGGTATGTGTGTTCTCAGTTGTGTCTGTTTCCAGGTATGTCTGTTCTCAGGTGTGTGTTCTTAGGTGTCTGTTTTCACTTGTGTATTTTCTCAGGTGTGTGTCTCTTCTCAGGTGTGTGTGTCTTCTCAGGTGTGTGTGTCTTCTCAGGTGTGTCTGTTCTCAGGTATGTTTCTCTTCTCAGGTGTGTTTCTCTTCTCAGGTGTGTGCCTGTTCTCGGGTGTGTCTGTTCTCGGGTGTGTCTGTTCTCGGGTGTGTCTGTTCTCGGGTGTGTCTGTTCTCGGGTGTGTCTGTTCTCGGGTGTGTCTGTTCTCGGGTGTGTCTGTTCTCGGTTGTGTCTGTTCTTGGTTGTGTCTGTTCCATGGAATGTGTGTTCTCAGGTGTGTGTCTGTACTCAGTTGTCTGTTCTCAGGTGCGTCTCTTGTCAGGTGCGTCTCTTGTCAGGTGCGTCTCTTGTCAGGTGCGTCTCTTCTCAGTTGCGTGTGTTCTCAGGTGTGGCTGTTCTCAGGTGTGTCTATAGTCAGGTGTCAGTTCTCAGGTATTTCTGTTCTCAGGTGTATCTGTTCCCAGGTGTGTGTCTGTTCTTGCGTGTGTCTGTTTTCAGGTGTGTGTGTTCTCAGGCGCATCTCTCTTCTCAGGTGTGCGTTCTTGGGTGTGTCTCATCTCAGGTGTCTGTTCTTAGTTGTGTCTGTAACCAGGTGTGTGTCCCTTCTCAGGTGTGTGTTCTCGGGTGTGTGTCTGTACTCAGGTGTCTGTTCTCAGATATATGTGTTCTCTGGTGTGTGTGTTCTCAGGTGTGCGTCTCCTCTAAGGTGTGTCTCTTCTCAGGTGTGTGTCCTCAGGTGTGTGTTCTCAGTTGTGTCTGTTTCCAGGTATGTGTGTTCTCAGGTGTGTGTCTCTTCTTAGGTGTCTGTTCTCAGTTGTGCCTTTTTCCAGGTATGTCTGTTCTCAGGTGTGTGTTCTTAGGTGTCTGTTCTCACTTGTGTATTTTCCCAGGTATGTCTGTTCTCAGGTTTATCTGTTCCTAGGTGTGTGCTTGCTCTTGGGTGTGTCTGTTTCCAGGTATGTGTGTTCTCAGGTGTGTGTCTCTTCTCTTTCTCATGTGTGTTTTCTTAGGTGTCTGTTCTCGGTTGTGTCTCTTCTCTGGTGTATCTGTTCTCACGTGTGTCTGTGTACTTAGGTCTCTGTTCTCAGGTGTGTCTGTTCCCAGGTATGTCTGTTCTTGATTGTGTCTGTTCCATGGAATGTGTGTTCTCAGGTGTGTTTTTGTACTTAGGTGTGACTGTTCTCAGGTGTGTGTCTGTACTCAGGTGTGTGTTCTCAGGTGCGTCTCTTCTCAGTTGCGTGTGTTCTCACGTGTGTCTGTACTCAGGTGTCTGTTCTCAGGTATATGTGTTCTTGGGTGTGTGTGTTCTCAGGTGTGCGTCTCCTCTAAGGTGTGTCTCTTCTTAGGTGTCTGTCTCTTCTCAGGTGTGTGTCCTCAGGTGTGTCTGTTTCCAGGTATGTGTGTTCTCAGGTGTCTGGCTCTTCTCAGGTGTCTATCTCTTCTCAGGTGTGTGTGTGTGTGTTCTCAGAGGTGTCTGTACTCAGGTGTCTGTTCTCAGGTATGTGTGTTCTCAGGTGTATCTGTTCCCAGTTGTGTGTCTGTTCTCGGGTGTGTGCGTTCTTAGGTGTGCGGCTCCTCTAAGGTGTGTTCTCAGGTGTGTCTCTTCTCAGGTGTGCGTCCTTGGGTGTGTCTCTTCTCGGGAATGTGTCTTCTCAGCTATGTGTTCTCTGGTGTGTCTGTTCTCAGGTGTGTGTCTTTTCCCGGGTGCGCGTCCGTTCCCAGGGATGTGTGTCTGTCCTACATGGCCACACACAAGCTTAAATCAGTTTAACATACCAACAGGCACCTTAAATTTCCCTGAATGTGTAAAATCGTAGCCGCCAAGATTTATGGCTATTAAATTGGTCCCGTATAGCAACCTGCCGATGATCTGCGGGTTATGGGCCCAAAAAAAGCTACGGGACGTGGAAATTTGAACTGCGTGTCCACAAATCCTTTGTTCTCTCAAGCCCATAACTGCTACATTCGAAAATCACTATTAAATTGCTACGAGTTCCCAAAGACGCCATGGTGTTCAAGCCCGTAGCCCGCAAATGGAGGCACAAACATTACGGTCTACAAATATGACCCGCAAAAGGTTTACAGACAAGTTCTGAACACTGTAAAGGACAATATAAACACACCAGTGGACATTAGGATATGGGGAAGCATGGGAAGGCGTTACAGTTACTGGCACAATAACCCCCCCCCCCCCCCCCAATAAAAAATAGGCATTACATTATTTTTTGTTATTCATATGTTGGAATGGTCATGCACATGCCAATATGAAAAGCCATACTGCAAGATGCAGAAAGCAATTAAAGACACACTACCTGATAAATAGCAACACAAAAACATGAAACTCATGCCATATTAACCCTTTCTCACTCACAGAGGCTCTAATGTGGACCCTGGAAAATATACAATATACTCCCGATTATCCGACACCCGCTGGGACTTCCGAATAAGTTTCGTTTTCAGTTAATCGGGAGTCCTGAAAAAAAGGTCTAAGCAACCCTTAAAAATGCCTTTAAAAAGGCATTAGCAACTAAACAGGGTTATTTGGGCCCATAAAAAACAAGTAGAAAAAAAAACTGCCAGATAGGGCCGGATAATGGCAGATAATAGGGATTTTATTGCAAATGGGGAATTTATGCAGGTGCCGGTTGGTTGAGTGCCAATTAACAGGGATTTTACTGTATATATGATTGCATATACATCTCGCTCATCACATCTACATTGGGAAAACACATAGTGGCCAGATTACACCACCCCATCACATATATTAAGTACCAGGGGAACATTTTATTATTTGTTGTTCAGTCCTTCAGTCGTGTCTGACTTCCTGTGACCCTTTGGACTGCAGCATATTTATCTAGGTCTCTACCTTTGCTGTTCCACAAGGTTTGCATGCCAAAGATACTGTTGTGGGTTGCCAGTTCCTTCTCCAGTGGACTGTGATTTGTCTGACCTCTTTGCCATCACCTGCCCACCTACACTGGCTCTACATGGTATAACTCAAAGCTTCATTCAGGTACACAGGCCCCTTCACCACCACCACCACTTAGAAATCCTGAAGGGGACCAGGGGAACACACACCATGCTAATCTACTCTAAACCATCAGGAATGGCCACAAAAACACATGGAGGCTGTGCAGAAGCACGTGGAGCAACAGCCAACTCATCTCCATCAGGGAGAATCTCCGCTACTCCCATTCTGGAAAGTCCCATGCTATTGCCGGTGATGTAAACCCATTGTCATATGGTGACATCCATTAAGTGTTTTGCTATCAATGGATTCACATTATCACCTGTCATATTGTTATCAGGCCTTCAGGGGGATGTTCCTACTCCACGGCATCACAAATAGGACCTGTTATGTGTATTAACCTTTTATTATTATATACATTATTATGATATCTTATGACATCACATACAGTGGATATAAAAAGTCTACACACCCCTGTTAAAATGTCAGGTTTCTGTGCTGTAAAAAAATGAGACAAAGATAAATCATTTCAGAACTTTTTCCACCTTTAATGTGACCTATAAACTGTACAACTCAATTGAAAAACAAACTGAAATCTTTTAGGTGGAGGGAAGAAAAAATATAAAAATAAAATAATATGGTTGCATAAGTATGCACACCCTTAAACTAATACTTTGTTGAAGCCCCTTGTGATCAGTCTTTTTGGGTATGAGTCTATCAGCATGGCACATTGTGACTTGGCAAGATTTGCCCACTCTTCTTTGCTCTGTCAGATTGCGAGGGCATCTCCTGTGCACAGCCCTCTTCAGATCACCCCACAGATTTTCAATGGGATTCAGGTCTGGGCTCTGACTGGGCCATTCCAAAACCGTAATCTTCTTCTGGTGAAGCCATTCCTTTGTTGATTTGGATGTATGCTTTGGGTCGTTGTCATGCTGAAAGATGAAGTTCCTCTTCATGTTCAGCTTTCCAGCAGAAGCCTGAAGGTTTTGTGCCAATATTGACTGGTATTTGGAACTGTTCATAATTCCCTCTATCTTAACTAAGGCCCCAAGAAAAACAGCCCCAAAGCATGATGCTGCAACCGCCATGCTTCACTGTGGGTATGGTGTTCTTTTGGTGATGTGCAGTGTCGTTTTTGCGCCAAACATATCTTTTGGAATTATGGCCAAAAAGTTCAACCTTGGTTTCATCAGACCATAACACCTTTTCCCACATGCTTTTGGGAGACTTCAGATGTGTTTTTGCAAAATGTAGCCTGGATTGGATGTTTTTCTTCGTAAGAAAAGGCTTTCGTCTTGCCACTCTACCCCATAGCCCAGAAATATGAAGAATACGGGAGATTGTTGTCACATGTACCACACAGCCAGTACTTGCCAGATATTCCTGCAGCTCCTTTAATGTTGCTGTAGGCCTCTTGGTAGCCTCCCAGACCAGTTTTCTTCTCGTCTTTTTATCAATTTTGGAGGGAGCTCCAGTTCTTGGTAATGTCACTGTTGTGCCATATTTTCTCCACTTAATGATGACTGTCTTCACTGTGTTCCATGGTATATCTAATGCCTTGGAAATTCTTTTGTACCCTTCTCCTGACTGATATCTTTTAACAATGAGATCCCTCTGATGCTTTGGAAGCTCTCTGTGGACCATGGCTTTTGTTGTGGGATGCGACTAAGAAAATTTCAGGAAAGACCAACTAGAGCAGCTGAACTTTATTTGAGGTTAATCAGAGGCACTTTAAATCATGGCAGGTGTATGCTGACTCCTATTTAACACGATTTGGAATGTGATTGCTTAATTCTGAACATAGCTACATCCCCAGTTATAAGAGGTGTGCAGACTTATGCAACCACATTATTTTTTTTTTTTTTTTTCTTCCCTCCACCTAAAAGATTTCAGTTTGTTTTTCAATTGAGTTGTACAGTTTATAGGTCACATTAAAGGTGGAAAAAGTTCTGAAATGATTCATCTTTGTCTCATTTTTTTACAGCACAGAAACCTGACATTTTAACAGGGGTGTGTAGACTTTTTATATCCACTGTATAATAGTTGTCAAACTACGAATTGTCGTCACGCTTTGCGACATCGCAAAGCGAGCTTGCCGGAACTGCGTCGCTCGTGAAGCGAGGGGCCGCATTTGCGGAAGGTGGAGGCTCCAACGTCGGCTGCAATGACCAGAAGGCTCATTGCAGGCTGCAAATGCGGACCCTCCTGAAGCGAGGGGCCGCATTTGCGGGGGCCGCATTTGCGGAGGTGGAGGCTAAAAAGGCGCCTCACACGCTGTTACAAACACCCGTACAAGCGGCACCATTACGACCTGGCAAAAATACGACCTTAACGGTTGAACCGCGCGCATCTAAAAACAGTCAAAACACAATAAATACCCAGTAAAAATACATAAAAAGCTTATCCACAGCAAGCGGGGGCACCCAGGACCTCGGCAACTGAAGTTACACCTCCAGACACACGAAAATCCCCTAAGCGAGAGAAAAAATGGCCGCCGAAAAAACCCGAAAACGAGGCTCCACGACCCAGGACCGCCCAGCTATGTACAACTTACCCAAGAAGGGATCCGAGATAAGCAAGGAGACCCGCATTAACCCCATATTAACCATCGCAGTGGGGGTCCCGATCATACGCGATCGGGGACACCCGCTGCAATGAAAATTAAAAATTCCTGCGTTACGGGTCCTTAAAGGACTGTAAAGGTCCTTAAAGGACATGTTATAAAAAAAAAAAAATACACTATCACGCATGAGGCTCTATACAGAGCCCCATCAACCATTAATTAACCCTGTCACTCATGGGGGTCAATATAGACCCCCATAAGCCCTTCATTAACCCTGTCACTCATGGGGGTCAATACAGACCCCCATAAGCCCTTCATTAATCCTGTCAATCATGGGGGTCAATACAGACCCCCATAAGCACTTAGTTAACCTCCTCACTCATGGGGGTCAATACAGACCCCCATAAACCCCTAATTAACCCTGTCACTTATGGGGGTCAATATAGACCCCCATAAGCCCTTCATTAAACCTGTCACTCATGGGGGTCAATATAGACCCCCATAAGCCCTTCATTAACCCTGTCACTCATGGGGGTCAATACAGACCCCCATAAGTACTTAATTTATGCCCTCACTCATGGGGGTCAATACAGACCCCCATAAACCCCTAATTAACCCCTTCACTCATGGGGGTCAATAAAGGCCCCCATAAGCCCTTCATTAACCCTGTCACTCATTGGGGTCAATACAGACCCCCATAAGCCCTTCATTAACCCGGTCACTCATGGGGGTTAATACAGACAAAGGTCTAGTAGGAATGCCAGGTTCCCAGGGTGTTTACCACCCAAAAATTACTAATATATATACAAAAAATGGGAAAAATGTAATTAAAGTCTTTATTAATAGGGGTAACAACGGCGATTTCTCTAAAAACAATGGGTAAAAAATCCCAGGATAGAAACAAAAGGATAAAAATAGGCTAATGGATGTGTGGACAGAAACCACTAAATGTTGAATGTACTCTTAATAGAGGGGTTATTGGGTCCACACCTAACAGTACTGTAGAGGAGAAAGTGATTGCTAATCCAATTAGAGTAATCCTGTCTTTGTGATAAATCCTGGATCTATAATACATATATATACAGGTGTAAAGGTTCTGGATAGCAATAGCTCATCCTATAAGAGATCCCAAATAAATTACTGGGAATAATCTGACCTTTGTATATAAATATATATTCTTAACGATATCCCAGGGTATGATTATACCATATTTGCTTGCTTATGAGTAAGGGTAAAAGTGTTTTGAACAGGGCAATAAAGTTCTAGGACTATTATATGCAATTAGTGCCTACCCAAGGCTACTTCTCATATAAGAATAGGACTTCTATCTTGCCCATATTGCATCCCAAAGTATAGCATAATATGGAATAGGCCAATGGATGAGCAGTACAAAAGGCCCCCATAAGCCCTTCATTAACCCTGTCACTCATTGGGGTCAATACAGACCCCCATAAGCTCTTCATTAACCCGGTCACTCATGGGGGTTAATACAGACCCCCATAAGCACTTAATTAACCCCGTCACAACCCCCATAAGCCCTTCATTAATCCTGTCACTCATGGGGGTCAATACAGACCTGCATAAGCACTTTATTAACCATGTCACTCATGAGGGTCAATATAGACCCCCATAAGCCCTTTATTAACCCTGCCACTCATGGTGGTTAATACAGACCTCCATAAGTACTCAATTAACCCTGTCACTCATGGGGGTCAATACAGACCCCCATAAGCCCTTCATTAATCCCGTCACTCATGAGGTTCGATATAGACCCCTATAAGCACTTAATTAACCCCTCACTCATGGGGGTCAATACAGACCCTCATAAGCCTCTATTTAACCCCATCAGTCCCATAAGGGTATATTAAGACCATTAGGGGCCTGTTACAACCCAACATTAACCACATAAGTGCCATGACGGTCCTCAAGGAGAAACACTACACTGCACTATACCCCCCAAAAAAACATTAAATTTCAACTAAACACCCTCTACACTAACCTATTAACACCTACACTACCCCCTAATAACCCCCCACCACTCTAATTACATAAAATAAAAAAAAATTAAGTCACCTAAAATTAAAAAATCTACATTACATAAAATAAAAAACCTAAATCACAAACAATAAAAAATCTACATTACAGAAAATAAAAAAACCTAAGTCACAAAAAATAAAAAAGGAACATTACAGAAAAAAAAATACATTTCACCCCCCCCCCCCCAGTACAGGAAAAAAAAAATACACACCTGAAAAGGAAATACATATAATACACACAATACGATACATACAATACAAACAAAATTAAATACAATACAATACCCCCCTATGGAATATACAATACATCCTGTCTATCTAATATACATCCCCAATCTATCCAATATATATCCCCCAATCTATCTAAATAAATACCACAATCTAATATACAATATATGCTATGCTATCTACTGTATATAAAACACATACCCCTAGCAAACATACAATAACTTCTATCTATATATAAAATAATCTAATTCTAAGCTAAAATAAAATAAAATAATTAAGACCACTTACTTTTTCAGATGTCCCTTCAGATCAGTCACATAGAGAATTAAAAAAAAAAAAAAATTAGTGCAACACATTTACAGTAAATAAATAAACATTATAAACATTCTAAATATTCTACTCACCTTTCCAGCATGTCCCCGTACTTCTTCTTTTCTTCTTCTCCGGTGCGGCCCCTGTTAAAAAAAACATATCATTAGTACACATACATAAACATAAAAACAAAATAAAATAAACATAATCTACATTGCACTTACCTCCCGCGATGTCTCCGGCCTCCTCCTCTTCTTCCACGCGCTCTAAAAAATAAAATATAACGGTGATTGGTTAAAAACGCTGTCTATCAAATTCACCCAATCAGGAGGCGCCAATGTGTGAGCCAATCAGAAAGGGATACACCCCAAAATCCCACTCTGATTGGATAATGCACCGGTCAATCTTTATTTAAACCAATCACAAGGTGCAGATGCCTTCAGCCAATAACAATGGAATACACCCCCACAGGGTGATTGGCTGGAGGCATCTGCACATTCTGATTGGTTGCACTGACAATAGCAAATCACTCTGGGATACACCCCCATGTACGGATTGGCTGAAGGCATTTGCACCTTCTCATTGGCTGTTGTCAATGTCAATCAGTATTACAGCCAATGGGAAGGCGCAGATGTCTTCAGCCAATCACCCCGTGAGGGTGTAGTCCATTGTGATTCACTGATGGCAATAAAGCCTTCTGATTGACAGGTGCGTTATCCAATCAGAGTGGGATTTTGGGGTGTATCCCTTTCTCATTGGCTCACAATTGGCGTCTTCTGATTGGCTGAATTTGATAGACAGCGTTTTCAGCCAATCAGAAGCCGCCATTGCCAATTTTATTCTGGAACACTCTGTAGGAGGCTCATTAGCGTCAGGGACATCCGCGAGTGCGGATGTCTGTTATTTTTTTACCATTTTTTTACAGCGCGGATGGTTCCAGGGCCCATCCGGGGCAGAGGACGAGGAGGCCGGAGACATCGCGGGGAGGTAAGTACAATGTATATTAAGTTTATTTTAGTTTGTTTTATGTTTATGTATGTGTACTAATGTAATGTGTTTTCTTAACAGGGGCCGCACCGGAGAATAAGAAAAGAAGAAGGACAGGACATGCTGGAAAGGTGAGTAGAATATTTAGAATATTTACTGTTTATTTATTTTATGTAAACGTGTTGTAGTCATTTTTTTTACTTTTATCCCCTAGGTTGCTGATCTGAAGGGACATCTCAAAGGTAAGTGGTCTTAATTATTTCATTTAATCTTAGAATTAGGGTTGCTATATAGAGATAGCATGCATTGGATAATAGATAGATTGGGGGATGTATATTAGATAGATAGGATGTATTGTATATTAGATAGGGGTGTATTGTATTGTATTTAATTTTATTTGCATTCTATTGTATATATTATATGTATTTCCTTTTCAGGTGTGTAATTTTTATTTTCTGTAGTGGGGGGGGGTTGAAATGTATTGTTTTATTTTCTGTAATGCTCCTTTTTTATTTTTTGTGATTTAGGTTTTTTTATTTTATGTAATGTAGATTTTTTATTTTTGATGACTTTTGATGTTTTCTGTAATTAGAGTGGTGGGGGGGGGGGTTATTAGGGGGTAGGTAGGTAGGTAGTGTAGGTGTTAATAGGATAGTGTAGAGGGTGTTTAGTTGATATTTAATGTTTTAGTGGGGGGTATATTGCAGTGTAGTGTTTATACTTAGTGCCATGATGGTCCTGGAGGACCGTCATGGCATTTATGTGGTTAATGTTGGGTTGTAACAGGCCCATAATGGTTATAATATACCCTTATGGGACTGATGGGGTTAGATAGAGGCTTATGAGGGTCTGGTTAGACCCCCATGAGTGACAGGGTTAATTAGGGGTTTATGAGGGTCTGTATTGACCCCCATGAGTGAGGGGGTTAATTAAGTGCTTATAGGGGTCTGTATTGACCCCCCCCCCCCCCATGAGTGACAGGGATAATGTTATGGGGATAATTGACCGGGTAAAAATGGTGTAGTGCTTACACTTTGATCATGAGGGTCCTGGATGACCCTCGTGGCACTTATACTGTTATTACATGCGTTCATTAGTGTGTTAGAGGGGTCTATATAGTTGAGGCACACAGTACACTCACATTGTGTGGCAAACAGAATTTCAACACTTTCTTTAATTGACCGTCATTTTTTGACAGGCAAGTCGCTAGTTATTATTATAATTATTATTATATGGATTCATCTATTGCATAGTAACTAGGGCTCATTAGTTTACATATATGGGAATGTGACACAAATGTGATGTATGTGGATGTCCTAAAACCCCAACCATTGACAACACACTGACACAGTGAGAATCTTTATTTTATACACAGAGCACAATCAGAAATGGACATGACTGTGCATTAATATCATGGGTGTGTTGTGGGCGGTGTGACAGGGCTGTCCTTTGACTACCGGTTGCTCCTATGATTTCCACATAAACTGCTGATTCACCATATACTTTATCTTTGCTTTTAATAAAGTGTACAAAACAAACAATAGCTTAATTTCAGCATGAAAAGTCTAAATAAACGGGTTTACTTATTTGCAGGAACACCCTCACTAGCACTGGAACCGCTTCTTGGTCTGCAGGTAAAAAAATACTTTTTCACACAGAGGGTCCCTTTAAGTCCAGTCTCTCCCAGCTTTTTCAGCTGCAATGGATCCTCTACTTTTAGAGCAAACAGTCTCTCAGGTAAGTATTGTTGCAGTCACACAGACTGATCCTCTTACTGGCAGCTTCCCGTGCTTCTCTGTAAGTCCTGCCAGGTCCTGTTCAGGAGCTCTGTCTCTTTCTTCTCTCAGGTAACACTGAAACACTCAATGTCTCTTCTTAAGCTGCTGGCTGTATTCTCCAGGCAATCCAACTTACTTGCCAGTGTCTCTCTGTACTTTAAGCAGTCTTCCCTGCTGCCTTACTTCAGAGCTTATCTCAGCTTAGCTCTCAGGATCCAGTCTTCCTGACTGTCTCACATCACAGCTTCTCACATAGACTGCAGCTCCACACAGACTCCTCACAACACTCAGGCGAGAGTCTAATCAGCCGCCCCCCATCTCTGTGTGTGTGTCTTTTAAAAATACATTTTACACCTGCAGCTCCAATTAGCCCAGCTCCAGGGGATTAACTCCAAGTTACCTGGAGCAGATCTCCCCACTGTGTGACTTGCACCATCCACCGGAGGACAGTACACCACAGCGGATACCGGATGGGCAAGTGGCTGTGGGCAATCAAAGGACACCTAAAGGGTTAAGTGTTAGACAACATCATAAGGATAATGCATAGAATCTACTAGAATCTAATCGGATGTGACACAGGAACATCATATAACTCTCCATTTCATGGAAAAAAACATTAATGCGCATACAGCAACCATATCCTAGACCTCTATGTCCTAGTAAATAAATGGTAGAAATCATGGATAATGTGATACTAATCAATTCCACACACAGTGCATTTTCATACATTACTGCTGATTCACAAATAGATGATAGGAATCTGGAAAACATGAAGAGGAGGTGTTAGAACAATCATAACCTGTTATTATAGTACATTGTTTCTGCTCTGGACCCTACAATACAACAATTAACATGAACACCATCTACAAGCAGTGATAACCATACTGATTCCGTCCTGTTGAACTAGCCTTCCCGGAATATTGATGATGTGTAATACTACAAGGCATGCGTCACAGTAAACACAATCTCTCAGCAAAGAGTACTATCACTATCTACATGGAATAGTTGTGCCATGCTGATTTCACATCTCACTGGTATATGGGTGGTACCAAGGCCAGACAGATTACACTGTTAACATTACCCCTAAACACATGCACATTGATCCTGATGTCAAAGGAAATGATCCATTTTGTTTTGATGACATGATGTACATTAATCCGCTTTCATACTGTGAACGGGATGAAATGCAATTAAAACGCATTAGTATTATCTTTATTTATATCGCGCCAACATATTCCATAGCGCTGTACATGGCAAAAAACAAACTTAACACCTTAGTACATGGCAAAAAACAAACTTAACACCTTAAAGAATGGAGGGCCCTGTTTTTGAGCATATAATCAAATGTACATAGTGCATGTTTCCAAGACACGGACACACAATTGAAAACTCGCAAACTTACAATCTAAGGGTTTGGATTAGCAGATCCTAATGGGACCGTGCAACTCTACAGCCGGGACACTATTCATTATAATTGAAACTCACACCAGTCATGTTCATTAGTGAAGAGATATGTAGTCATATATTGCATTTCAGATCCAACTGTGGTAAATGACACTGATCTAATGCCTGTTGGGAACTGGGTTGAGTGTTTACTCACATGATGGTATTGTACTGCTCAAAGATGAAGAAAATGCCTTCTTCTGTCCTCTTCCACAGCACTGGGCCTCCACCTTCCGTACCCCATGCCACTATGTTGGGTGGCTGGGGATCGGGTTGAGATGGTGGTGAGGTCTGAGATGAGGAGGCGGATAGGTATGAGCTGGCGTTGGGCTAATGCAATGAGTTGACGTCTGTCCCTTATCGCCCGTTCCTCATATCTCTCCATCTTCCAGTTGTGCCTCCTCACCTCAGAATGCAGGGATCAGATGCTCGCCAGGAATGTGTGTGTGAACCTACACTGGAGTTGGAGCAACCAGAGTCTCTCATTTTGTTGTGTCCTGCATGCCATGTCCTCCCTGTTGAATTGGGCAACGATTTCAGGGGTGGTGGCATTTACTGCATTGGGGCCCGGGGTGACAACAGCAAGGCCCGGAGGTGACGGCATTTGGGCCAGAGGTGACGGCATCAGTGGACAAGGTGACGGCAGGAGTGCCTGAAGTGTTAGCAGGAGGGCTGTGGTGTTAGAACATGTTGTGGGACCACATTGTGTGGGAGGCCACATTGGGGGACCTTATTGTGTGGGAGGACAGGTTGGGAGACCCCATTGTGTGGGAGTGGTTGTGGACTGCCATGGCTGCAATGTTGTTGGAGCAGGTGGCAGTTGTGATGATGGCTGGGGCCAAGACATGGCCGGTGGCAGGGGCTGCAACAGCTGTGCCTGGCTGTATGATGCTGTTGAGGGCCCAGGCAGTGATGCTAAATGGCCAGATTGTGTGCATGGTCCTGGGCCCTCCGCCTAGTCCTCCTTGGTACTAAAATGGAAGAAAAAATATATTTGAGTTGCTTTCCCTACACAATTGACAGCTATGTGTTTCCATTTTATTGACATCATGGTCACCTGTGAATGACTGTGGTGCTTGTGTTACACAGATGAACCACGGCCTGCATAATGAGCATTGTGGATCATGGCTTATATGAATATATGTACTGCTGGTGCGGTGTGCCATCTGCATGTGCATCAGACACGTGCTCTGCTGGATCTGCTGGGCAGTGTGTGACCAATCTGTAGCATGTTCCCAGTAATGGTTGGTATTATGCAGCTGAGACATGGTCTGGGTTAGGACAGTATATGACACACACATGCAGTCCTACAGAGTCTATATCCACATATGCCACAGGGCGCACACCCAGACATGTGCTCTCTTTTGAAAGTCAAATCAATCTTGATCTAATAGGAAATTATACTCAGGATCAGTTTGAACTGTAGCTATTGGCTACCTGTCCTGGGAGGCCCACCACCGCCGCTAGCTGAATACACTCCATCATAGTCTGCTCCCATGGACAGTATGTGATGTTAGCTGGAGGCCCACCACCGCCGCTGGCTGAATCCACTCCCTCAGGGTCTGCTCCCATGCACATTATGTGATGTTGGCTGGAGGCCCACCAATGGTTGCACGTGCAGCTCTTGCCTCCTCTGACATCCTCCTCTTCACCTTCAGCTGGCCATCATCAAATCTGTGTTTTCCAGACATTACGTCCATATTAGCGACCCCTAATGCCGCAACAGCTGAAGCAATCTGGGCCCCTAGCCCTCACATCTCTCCCACCATGTATGATCCAATTGCGGGCACGGATTTCCCTGAGGACGTCCATCTCCTCTGGGCTATAATTGGGGACCCTGTACTTTGCCACAGCCTCTTGCCCTTCCTGGCCTCCCTGTCCTCTCCCTGGGGCCGGTCCCTCATCCCCACTACCTCCCTCCCTGGGATCAGGCCCTTGACCCTCTGCCCATTTACCTTGTGTGCCTACATCTGAGGCCACATCCCATCCTCTCCTCACTCTCCTGATTATTATGTGTAGTATAATTATTGTCGCCTACAGCTATGTATAGCTATGTGTGTGAGTTATGTGATATCAGTAATTATGTGTCTTGTAATGTAAGGGTTAACAAGTGAACAGCATCTGCTCCTGTTTATCCATAAATCTGCGTCTGACCACTGCCTCCCAGTCAGAGTGCTTCTCACTTCATAATAAAATCATAAGGGGTGGATGCTGGAAAGTAAGTATAATGATGAATATGTGCTGTATAATGAAGGATTCCCCTCATTCCTGTGGATGGGACACTGGCCCTTTAATTGAATGGAAATTGCTATAGTCAGAGCAGAAACATGAACATACTCCATACACATGTATACAGCAGTATAAATACTCAGGACATGTCAGTATTTTCAGATTATTACTGTCCCCTCCATGTGATAAAACCAACAGCCTTATTACATTGCGAATCGGCCAACTGGATAGGGCTCTATATAAGCACATGCAGCCTTATTACATTGTGATTGGGCCAATTGGATAGGGCTCTATATAAGCACATGTACCCATAGACATTGTGCCACAAACACACATGGAGGCTGTGCAGAGGCACGTAGAGCAACAGCCAACTTATCTCCATCAGGGGTAATCTCTGCTACGCCTATCCTGGAGAGTCCCACACCATTGCTGGTGGCCATGTGCCAAGATGTACTGCCATTCCCATTTGGTGACCTCCCATTATGTTCTGCTATTCATCAATTTACATTAGTGTGGTGTATGCTCCCCTTGTGGATTGCTAAGTGGTGGAGGTGAAGGGGCTTGTGTACCAGAATGAAGCTGTGAGCTATACCATGTAGGGCCACTGTAGGTGGGCAGGTCATATCAGAGAGGTCAGACAAATCACAATCCACTAGAGAAGGAACTAGTAACCCACTCCAGTATCTTTGGCATGCAAACCTTGTAGAACAGCACAGGCAGAGACCTAGCTACATGTGCTGCAGTCCATAGGGTTACAGAGAGTTGGACACGACTTAAGGACTGAGCCACGAATAATAAAATGTTCCCCTGGTACTTGATCTATGCCACGTGGCGGAGTGATATGGCCACTATTTGTGGATCCCAATGTAGATGTGATGAGCGAGATGTATATGCAATCATATATATTCCAGGGTCCACATTAGAGGCTCTATGAGTGAGGAGGGGTTAATATGGCATGAGTTTCATGTTTCTGCGTTGCTATTTATCAGGTAGTATGTCTTTAATTGCTTTCTGCATCGTGCAGTATGGCTTTTCACATTGGCATGTGAATGACAAAAATGTCAACATATGATGGAAATAAAATGTTTATAAATTGACTATTTTTATTTGGGCCGATTATTGTGTAATTGTGACGCTTCTCCATGCTGTCCCCATATTCTAATGTCCACTGGTGTGTTTAAATTGTCCTTTACAGTGTTCAGAAGTTATCTGTAAACACTTTGCGGGTCCTATTTGGAGGCCGTAATATTTTTGCCTCCATTTGCGGGTTACGAGCTTGAACGCCATTGCGTCTTTGGGAATTCATAGCAATTTAAGTGAAATTGGAATGTAACAGTTACGGGCTTGACAGAACAAAGGATTTGCGGCAGCACAGTTCAAGTTATTACATTTTGTAGGTTTTTTTTGCCGGTAGCTTTGAGAGGCCAATTTAATAGCCGTAAATCTTGCGGGCGACGGTTTTACACGTTCAGTGAATTTAATAGGGCGTTGGCCACAGAAAATATCTAATAGTTGTCAAACTACGAATCGTCGTCAAGCGAAGCGAGAGGCCGCATTTGCGGAGGTGGAGGCTCTACGGCGCCTCACAAGCGGTTACAAACACACACAGAAGCGGGACTTTGAAAAAATACATCTAACACGCAATCACTAAATACGGACTTACACAAAAAAATACAAACTGCGGGACTCAGAAAAAAAACATTACGAAGTCGCAAAAATACGACTTTAACGGCTGAACCGCGCGGACCGGAAAACATTAAAAAAAACTAAAAATACACACAAAAATTACATAAAAACCCAGGACGTCTGGGAGTCAGATAACACCTCAATTTAAGTCCATTACCGAGTTTAGACACACGAAAATCCCCTAAGCGAGAGAAATGTCAGGTTTTTACAGCACAGAAACCTGACATTTTAACAGGGGGTGTGTAGACTTTTATATCCACTGTATACTAGTGACTTGCCCGTCAAAAATGACGGCAATAAAATGTTAAGCATGTTTGCCACACAATGCGACCCTCTCCCCCCAGCCCGTCTACTCTACAGGCCTTGCGATGATAGGCTTTGGGCTCATCGCAAGCCCCGCAATGTGCGGCCCTGGCCAAATATGACACTTTCATGCTTCGGAATGAGCACCTTTTGCCCCCTTTGCAAACGTCCCCCACCCTCTACTTTACTGGGCTTGCAATGAGCACCTTCGGCCTCTCTCACCCGTGTCTTTCCCCCTCTTGCAGTTTCACACGACCAGTTCCGCTATACACATCTCAAAGAAACAATGTAACCAAAGATCTGGTATAGAAGACTTCCCCCATAACACCCTGCTGGGGAAGTGTCAGGGTGGGTGTGCCCGAGGGGTCAAGGCTGGCACTAACATCTACCAAACAGATGCAATGAGGCAATCAGAGGTTAAAGTTGTCATTCTTGGAGCCATATGAAGCTCTATAGGCCATGTGCAGATGGAATTTACCACTAGCTGACACCACAAGAAGTTATAATCTGATTGGCTGGGACAATATTCAAGGCGTGGCAATGATGGGTATAATTAGGGAACATTTACTGGTCTGAAGCAGAAGGTTAGATGGAATACTCTATACAATTATATACACACCTAGAGTAATTAGTATTATATAGGCGGAGCGTTGTACGTCAGACGCCGATATCACCACTAACTTGTATATTAATAAAGCTTTATACCAAGACATTTCTTACAGGAGTCCGATACATAGTTATAAGTCAAGTAAAAAGGAACAATTATAACAGTCCTAGAAAAGATGGCACCCATGTTTTAATACCTCCCTGACTGCACATTCTCCTCAGCCATTACTGTGGGAGCAGCGTACAAGATGGTGAGCTCCCTTCAAAGCCCCCTCGCCCGAAGGCCTGCCTCGTGCTCCCATCATGCATCATGTGTTCATTAGCACAGTGATATTGTTGCATAGATAAATAACGCTCCTGAATGCGGCCTTTGCATAGTCTCAATAGTTATCTTGTCCTCGTTCATTAAGACTGTACAATGTTCCAACTAAGGCAAAAGATTTGGCACCCGACCCCAGCGAGCTCACCAACAGCACGCCAAGAACTGCGTGGCAGAGAAGAGCTCGCCCGACAACTGCTCGCCACCCCACATCCCATCACTCTTGCTGAGTAAGACCCAGCGGTGTTCTCTTGTACCTGCCTCCCCTAATAGGCGCCTCATACGCAGCCAAGGCGCTGTCTTCCCACTGTCTCCCCTCTCCAAGTGCACCCCGAACCCAGCTCGACGTGAGAGCTGTCATCTGAGGGAAGCTGTGATGCAGGGTGCCGTCGGTGCGCGCATCTGTCGGCGAGCTCACCAAGGTCACGCTACCAAAAGTTTTAATCAAAGTATTTCTGATCCGGATCTTCTTGCACAAAGCAAAATTCCTGCACCGAGACCCTGTCCTCAGGGGCCCAGCAGCTCCGCTCACACGTGAAAACCAAAACAGTCCCGAATTCCAACAACGTCTCTGAAAAACATGGAGTAGTTATGTGAGGAGCGCACGTGATAGAAAACACAGAGCGGAGACGTAATAACACAAACAGGGACGATGGCGAGTTAGATTCCCCTATAGGACCATTGTAATGTAATAACACAACAGGGATGATGGCGGGTTAGATTCCCCTATAGGACCATTGTAACGTAATAACACAACAAGGACAATGGCGAGTTAGATTCCCCTATAGGACCATTGTAACGTAATAACACAACAGGGATGATGGCGAGTTAGATTCCCCTATAGGACCATTGTAACGTAATAATACAACAGGGATGATGGCGAGTTAGATTCCCCTATAGGACCATTGTAACGTAATAACACAACAGGGATGATGGCGGGTTAGATTCCCCTATAGGACCATTGTAACGTAATAACACAACAAGGACGATGGCGGGTTAGATTCCCTAGGACCATTGTAACTTAATAACACAGAGAGGAGAGAGAGAGAGAGGAGAGAGAGAAGAGAGGAGAGAGAGAAGAGAGGAGAGAGAGAGAGAGAGAGAGAGGAGGGAGGAAGAGAGAGAGAGAGAGAGGAGGGAGAGAGAGAGAGAGAGAGAGAGACAGAGAGAGAAGGGAGAGAGAGAGAGATAGATAGAGAGACAGAGAGAGGGGGAGGGAGAGAGAGCAAGAAAGAAAGAGAGAGAGAGAGAGAGAGAGAGAGAGAGAAGAGAGACAGAGAGAGAGCACCTTGTTCCTTTGGCACAGTTTGTGCCAGCCTACCTTTCCCTGCGCCATGCAGCATGCTGACCAGAGCTGGCATCAGCTGGAACTCAAACACTCGGCGCCCCCCACATACACGACATGGAGGGGGGTGTGAGGCTGGGGCTGGAGGGCTCATGTATAGAGGGCTCCCATTCCACGAATATCTGGGAGAAAACGCAAGAACAATACATCACAAAATGAGGGCACAAGGCTTAGGAGTCACCTATATATATATATATATATATATATATATACACACACACACAAGAGAGAGACAGATAGGGAGAGGGAGGGACGAGAAGGGTGGGCAAGAGAGAGAGGAGGGAGACAGAGAAGAGAAAAATAGAGAAAGAGAGAGGGAAGGAGGGAGAGAGGAATGGGAGGGACGGAGAGAGCGAGGATGAAGAGAGAGAGGAGAGGGAAAGAAAGTGGAGGGAGGAAGAGAGGGAGAAAAAGAGAGACAGAGAAGAGAGGGAGGGAGAGAAGGAAGGGAGGAGAGAGATAAGAGAGAGAGAAGGGATGGAGGATAGCGAGAGAGAGAGAGAATGAGAGGAGAGAGACAAGAGGGAGAGAGAGGAATGGGAGGGAGAGGGATAGAGTTGAGAAAGAGGAGAGAGAGAGAAGAAAAGATTGAAGAGGGAGAGAGAGAGGAGAGGGAGGGAGGGGGAAGGAGAGACATAGAGAAGTGAGAGAGAGTTGGAGGAGGGAGAGAGATCTGGGCGCTACAAGGGCCACCAACAGCCCAGGGTTTCAGGATGTCTTTGCTAATGTAGGATTTCCCTGTTTAAAGGTATATGAACGTGCAGTGGGTTATGAATATATCCTGTAGAATGCGTCATAACCCACCTAGCAAAAAATGTTTGCATGAAAAAATGTGCCGGGGGACATGTAGACACCCTCAGCAACTGAGATTTGAATATAGGATATGTCATTTTTAATGAGATATCCAATATGCAGCACATGCGCATGCTGATTGGCTAAAGAAAAGGAAAGTGTCTGACATCATGTGACTTCCCACAGTAGGACTGACTTCAGGTGATAACACAGCATGCTTGCACCATCCCCATGCCAAAAGAAACATTGTATAAGTTATGCTAATTATCCCTGGGAATGTCAGGGGGGGGGGGGTCAACATTGAGAGAAAACTGTTTGCAAATGCAAGAAATTCAGCAAACTTCAGGCTTACTGTAACTGTTTACATTGTTTGTTTTTCATACAAACCATTTTTTTCAGACACTATAAATTCCCCTCTATCAGATGCATTAATAACCCGGCTCACTTGCATAGACCTATAACACACCTTAGACACTCAGTATCATTTGTTCTGACTGACCTACCTCTACTCAGAGATACTGAAATCCTGGCCTGTTTGAGGCTCTAGTAGGGCTCACTTGTCGGTCACAATATGGGGACTTGTTTTATATAAATATTGGAAGCTAAATATTCTATTAAATGCTTGATATTAAGTTCTGGGCCCTGTGACCTCTGACCTGAGGATCTGCTGCGTGCATGGGGCGATCTTCTTTAGGAATTTGTGGAAAACAAGGTCCGGGGTCTTCAAGTTGCTCTTCTCATATTTTTCACATTCTCCTTTCCCTGTGGAGCTGTGAAAAGAAGAGACATGAAGGTAAAAATAGAAAAGGGGGAGACGGGGGACAGGAAAGAAGTGATATGTCACAACCCCACAAGCAAGGCACAAAACTGTATTGTCACAGCCTTTGAACTCATGGACTGCAATGCACCATATTCATATTCTGTAGCACTTAAGACAATTAGACTTGTTTTATGGACTGTGACAATTGGTTTTTCATTCATGTGTAATGTAGTTGTGTTCACATTTAAATGCCTAAAAACAAGATAAAAAGATGTTATATGTATATATACATATATATACATACACACACACGACAGAAGCACAGAAGACCTAGAGATGGTCTACACGAACCAGCAATTTCTGGTTACTGCCCATGGTGACCATCTTTGAAACCCAGAACATTTTGAACAAAAGAACACTGCATGCGACACATATTTATATTAGGTTTTGCACAGATTTCAATACAGTTGGTCAATAACTAACTAATGGTAGTGATATATTTAAAGTGTTAGGCTCAGGACCCTCTGTTGAGAACCACGGTGTAATACACAGTAGAGAATGACTTTTGGCAGAGGACAAGAGCCATTTTGACCCACGAAGCAAGAAAGAGTATATGAAGTCAGGCAGGGAATATGAGAGATATGGGAGAGGTTCATGTGGTCATGGGAAATATCCAAAGAAGAGATGATCAGGAGAGAAAAGGAGGGGAGGAAAGGGAGGGATGGAATTGATGGAAGGGAAGGGAATTGAAGGGATGGAAGTGATGGAAGAGAAGGGATGGGATGGAAAGAAGGGAAGGGACGGAAGGGAAAGGAAAGGATGGCAGGGAAGGGATGGGATGGAAGTGAAGGGATGGGATGAAGGGAATGGAAAGAAGGGATGGGATGAAGGGGAAGGGGTGGAAGGGAAGGAAAGAAGGGAAGGAAAGGGATGGAAGTTATGGGATGGAAGGGAAGAAAACGAAGGGAAGGGAAAAAAGGGAAGGGATTGAAGAGAAGGAAAGGGATGGGATGGAAGGGGTGGAATGGGACGTATGTGGGAGAAGCACAGAGGTTGTAGAACTGCAGAAACAAGACCACGGAACGTATCACATAACCCACCTCCCACGGAGGTCACTGGGAGTCCCTTAAAATAAAAGGGTACAAGACCAGTCTGCCCCACTTTGACATTACTCAGAAGATAACTGTATACAATAATAAAAGATCACACCTGGGCAATAATCCCCTCCTGACTGCTATGACCACCATTTTCACTGGCTGCTCCTGGTTTATCATTCCACTGTTGCCGTTGACCACATAGAGCCATTCAGACTTCCTGGCACCTAGCCAAAATGAAGCCAGGGTGTACATGACCCTTCGCAGATCTGACCACTAACAGAGTGTCACGTAGGTTCAAATTTATTGCACTTTGAACCCAAAGGAAAACTCTATCACCTCTCCTCCTCCTCGTGTGGGAGACCTTCTCGCTTTTCATAGTCCCGGAGGAGATGTTGGACGTGGTCAAGGTCCCCATTACAGGCACAGTCTTCTTCATCTGCCACTGCCACATAATACGAACGAAACACAACATCCGGAGACCCCGTACCTCCAGAGCCATCACTCAGAGAAAGGTCCTCTAGAAGGGACACACAATCCATTTGTTGGGACACTGCGGAGCAGCTTGTGGCTTGAGATGTAATGGGAGGAGGTGGAGTCTGTCCTTGAGGTTCATCTCTGTCACCCCCCCAGTCATCCGCATCCTCACACCAGTCTTTAGCGAACAATGTATCCTTCTGCAGAAAGAAAGAGTAAACTTGGCATCATCTTAATGCTGCAACAGATGGACACAAGAAAAAGTCCACTTGGACATCTCTGCACATGAGAAGAGGAGACCAAGGGACAAAGAGACATGGGAAACCCAACATGTATAAAGAATATGAGATCTAATCATTAGCTCTGCACATGTGAAGAAGAGACCTGTGAGGCGTGTACAACTCTGCACATGTGAAGAAGAGACCTGTGAGGCGTGTACAGCTCTGCACATGTGAAGAAGAGACCTGTGAGGCGTGTACAGCTCTGCACATGTGAAGAAGAGACCTGTGAGGCGTGTACAGCTCTGCACATGTGAAGAAGAGACCTGTGAGGCATGTACAGCTCTGCACATGTGAAGAAGAGACCCGTGAGGCGTGTACAGCTCTGGACATGTGAAGAAGAGACCTGTGAGGCATGTACAGCTCTGCATATGTGAAGAAGAGACCTGTGAGGCGTGTACAGCTCTGCACATGTGAAGAAGAGACCTGTGAGGCATGTACAGCTCTGCATATGTGAAGAATAGACCTGTGAGACGTGTACAACTCTGCACATGTGAAGAAGAGACGTGTGATGTGTGTAAAGCTGTGCAAATATGAAGAAGAGACGTGTACAAAGAAGCATAGCTTGTACCTGCTGAATGGAGGGTTCCTTACTCTGTGTCTCAGGCCCCTCAAGGCTTTGAGATCTTAAGACCACCCAACTGCACAGAAGGAGAGAAAAGAGAGTCACATAAGCAATAAGTCAAAATAAGCACCCAGATATCAGCACCACACCCCAATGTGTTCTTGCACTTCCCTATATATCCACTCTTGTCTGCAGATACTCCCCAGACTGCTTCCCTAGACTTGCTGCTCTCATCCACCACCATCACCTCCTCACATGCGCAGACGTCTCAAGATCAGCTTTCATTCTTTGGAATTCTCTATCTATCCCCCAGTCTTCAAATTCTTACTGAAAACCCACCCGCTCAGAGAAGCTTACGACGGACCACCTTAACATAATCATCATATGAGGTTTAATAATTCTCCCCTTATCAAAGTTGAACATGGACCCACTCAGCAGCCCCACATCACATTTGTATCCCCATTACTTCTTAGATTGTAAGCTCTCCTGACAACATCCCATCTTGTCTACCTTCTAATGTATGTAAATGGCTGTCTATTGTTTAATGACGCTCCAGATGATCATTATTATAATTATGTCCTGTGCACATGCTCAAGACCTATGTGGTGGGTCTATTATGCCATCAGTAATGGGTATCCCACTGACAATGTGAGCATGTGCGCCCCCCGCCCACCCCACCCCAAGATATACTGGAAAGGGCCTGCAAACCTAATATAGCAAGTGAGCATAATAATAATAATAGTAATTTATTGTGTCATTACAGATATATAGATATTTTAATTTTCTGATTTAATATTATAAATCAAATATAGAATATTTTGTCTTTTATTGAAGAAATTAAAAAGTACACAAAATGAACACAACTGCAACTGGTTATATTTGGAAGTGCATTAAAATTGGAATTAAAGTTATTTTATGTATGAATAAACCTAAATATCCACCCCAAATGGAAATGGATTTATCAACAGCAGTTATCGAACATTAGTAGTGGGGGTAATAAACAAAGGATAGTAATGGAGACATTAAACAATTACATTTCATTGTTAAATGTCTGTCACTAGTAACCATTTTTCTTTCTGGCATGCTTATCTTCATCATCACCCCAGACTGGTCATTTTAATTAAATGCGGTTGATAAACTCACTACCTCAGAGGGTGGATCGTTATCACATATAATAGTTGTCAAACTGCGATTCGTCGTCACGTGCGTAGCGAGGCGAGCCGTTGAAGCACAGAAGTCTTCCGAGCTCGGAGCACTTAGCCGATGAGCGCAGAAGGGAGTGAGCGCAGGACGTCTGGGAGTGAGGTTATATGCAAATTTAAGCCAAATTTGCAGAGATTCAGCACTCGAAAATCGACGGCCCAAAAAAATGAAAACGAGGCTTCACGACACCGTAGCACGCAAAACACCGACAGGCACGTATGACTTTGCCAGGGACTTACGAGGTACAAAAATACACAGTTAGGAAGCACGGAAAATGCTTGCGAGGCGAGTAACACATAGAATATCCCGCTATTTTACAACACTAAGTTGCAAATCTACACATTACGATTTTGAAATGGCGGCTTTCCCGCCTAAACGACGGTTCTGTCTTGCGCACGCAGCCTATATATTGGGCACACTTGGCACATTGATGACACTTTCTCCTCAGGTGATGACAGTCTGACTGGACATTTTCTGCTGCAGGAAAATCCAAAGAGATTATTAGCTCTTCAGGATATTCATTATAAATAGGTAAAGTATATTCATTTATTAATTAATTATTACTAAAAATATATATATATATATATATATATATATATATATATATATATATATACTAGCGAATTGCCCGTCAAAAAATGAGGGCAATGAAACTGTAAGGTAGCTAATGCTGTTTGGTGTATAATAATGAAATATGTAATACATTACTAAATGAATATACTTTACCTATTTTGAAGCATTGTGTTGAAGAGCTGGCAATCTGTGTTGATGTTGCTGCAGCATTAGTGGTGTGGAGCTGCTGTGTAAGCGTGCTGAACGTGTGCAGTGTAATAGTGTGCGTGCGCGAGACCAAACCGTTAGCGTACTCGTGTACTACCGCATTGTTCTAAAATGGCGGGTAATGTGTGGTATGCATCTGTAGCGGAATATCCGTAGGTTTTTTGTGGTGTTTTGCGTGTTTCTTGGGGTGTTTTGCGTGTTTAGTGTGTTGTAGCCTCGTTATCGTTTTGTTCGGCGGCCCGCAAGCGTGAGCAATGTATATATATATATATATATATATATATATATATATATAATGTGTGTGTATATATACTGTGTGTTTTTATATATATATATATATATAAATATATATATATATACACATCCACTGTGTGTTTTTTTAATATATATATATATATATATATATATATATATATATATATATATATATATATATATATATATATATATACTCTGTGTGTTTTTTTTTATTATATATATATATATATATATATATATATATATATATATATATACTGTGTGTTATATATATATTAAAAAAACACACAGTATATATATATATATATATATATATATATATATACTGTGTGTTATATATATATTAAAAAAACACACAGTATGTATAATATATATATATATATATATATATATATACATACATACATATACACATATAGTTTTCTCCCACACCTATATAGAGCTCACTCCTGTGGTCCCAGGCCCTATCATGTGCCCTGTCACACCACATGAAGCCCTATCAGGCTCTACTCACCAGTCCAGCCCGGGGGGCAGGCCTGTGTGTGCTCGGGGGAGTCCCGTGTATGTCCGTGGCTCGCTGTGCTCCTGGGGGGTCCGCCCGAGGGTAGGGGGAAGTTATAGTGAGGTGGTGAGCGCCTCCATGCCTGCCTGCGGCCCTCGCTTTGCTGTGCGGGGGGTGAACCCGAAAGGGGGACTGGGCGGCCCTGCGCGGGGCATTGTGGGGAGGAGGTGGCTGCTCAATTCCAGCAACTGAGGGCCGCGGCTCGCTGTGCGAGCAGCGGCCCTCGCAAGCATGAGCAACGGGCCGTACGCTGCGAGCAGGGGCCTCAGTTGCTGGGATGGAGCGCCTTCTGCGCTCCATCCCAGCAACTGAGGCCCGCAGCCCTCGCTACGCGAGCCCGCAAGCGTGAGCAACGGCCCGTACGCTCACAACTATATATGTGATATATATTATTAAACAAAAATGCCCAATATTATATTTTACACTGTCTTTAGTTTATTTTATGAATACATTAATGCTTAACACTTTTAAATATATTTATTAATTGATTCATTCATTTTTAATGGACATTCATTTACTAATCACATATATAGTTGTGAGCATGCGAGCCTGCTCAAGCCGTTGCTAACGCTTGCGGGCTCGCAAAGCGAGGGTCGCAGTTGCTGGCATGGAGCGCCGAAGGCGCTCCATGCCAGCAACTGTGGCCCTGCGCTTCCACATATAAACCTAATCCAGTCCTTCTCCCCCCTCCCTTTAACTCCTCGGTACCTCCCAGTGAAGCCGCAGTGTGGGAGCCGTAGTGCAGGGGAGGGTAGTGGGAGGATTTGGGGGGCGGTGTGTGGTGCGGGGGCTTCTCGGGGGGCTGCACTGAGGGACACACACCGAGCTGTGGAATGGGAACCATACTTCCTTCTTCAGAGGCCGGTGCAGGCTGATCTGATCCTCCTCTGCATGTTTTAATGTGAGGGGTGTGAGTGCCACACAGCATGTCAGCTCTTGAATTGACGTTCGCCCCCGAGCTGTCAATCAATTCAGCAGAGGCACTGAACCAGCGACTACCACTGCCTGCACTGATTCCGCCTCCATCCCTCCTCTAAACATGGCTGTCTGTGAGGATCTCCATTAGCTCCATGTGCTCTGTGTGTGTGTCTGTGGGGGATAAATCTGTCTCTATCTATCTGCATCTATCTGTCTATCTATATGTCTGTATATATCTGTCTGTTTCTATCTATATCTATGTCTGTCTCTATGTATGTCTATCTATTCCATCTATTTATTTTATCTACCTGTTGCATCTACTCATCTCATCTACCCATCCCATTGTTTCTACCAATCCTATGTACCTATCTACCCATTTTATTTATTCATCTAATCTGCCTATTCCATCTACCCATTGTATCTACCATGCCACCTACTCAGTGTCTACCCACTGTATCTAGCCACTGTATCTACCTATCATATATACCCATTGCATCTGCCTATCTACCCATTTCATTTATCCATTGGATCTACCACTGACCTACTCCATCTACCCATTGCATCTACCCATCTAACCAAACTATTGTACCTACATATCTATCCACATCTACCCATTGTAATTACCCAGTATATCTATAATCTACCCATTGTATCTGCCCGTTGCATATACCCATTTCATCTACCTAATCTATCTTCCCATTCCATCTTCCCGTTCCATCTACCCATCCCATTGTATCTACCAATCTACCCATTCCATCTACCTATCTACCCTTTGTTTCTACACATCCCATCTACCTATCTACCCATTTTATTTTTTCATCTCATCTATCCATCCCATTTACCCATCTACCTATTCCATCTATCCATCCCACCTACTCACTATGTCTAACCAAAGTATCTACCATTATATATACTCATCGCATCTACCTATCTATTCATCTCATCAACCCATTCCATCTACCTATATACCAATTTAATTTACCCATTGCATCTACCACCTATCTAATTAATCTACCCATTGTATCAACCCATTGTACCTACCCATCTCACAACTCATTGTGTCTATCTACCTAACCACTGTATCTATCCATCACATCTATTCCTCTACCCATTGTATCTACCTATGACATCTACCCATTATATTTACTGATTGTATCTACCCATTGCATCTATCCACCTACCTATTCTATCTATCCATTGTATCTACCCATCGTATCTACCATGTACCCATTGTATCTGCCCATACCATCTACCTATTCCATCTACCCATTGTATCTATCCAGCACATCTACCCATTGTATCTACTATCTACCCATCACATCTACCTATTCCATCTACCCATCACATCCACCTTTTTAATCTGCCCATTGTATCTACCCATCTAATTTACCTATCTACCTATTCATCTATCCATTTTATCTACCTATCTATCTACCCATCTACCTATCGCATCTACTAATTTTATCTACATATTCTATCTACCCATCTCATCTACCTATTGTATCTACCTATTCTGTCTGTCTTATCCTCTTCCCAACATCACATATATTGTTGTGAGCATGCGTGCCTGCTCGAGCCGTTGCTCACGCTTGCGGGCTTGCGCAAACAACATACGAGACACGTTAACACCCATTACGGACTCACAAAAATCGGCCGCAACTCGTGGACATGAAAAAATGAAAAACACAATAAATACACACAACACATACATAAAAAGCTTACCTACAGCAAGAGGAAGCATCCAGGACCTCAAAAAAACAACTTACACCTTCATTTCACTCAAAATAAAAGAATTTAGACACCAAAAAAATTCTCTAAGCGACAGAAAAAATGGCCAAATACGAAAACGAGGCTACAGCACTCTAAACATGCAAAACACCACAAGAAACTCGCAAAACACCACAAAAGACCTACGGATATTTCGCTAAGACGCATACCACAGATTACCCGCCATTTTAGAACAATAACTTATACAATGCGGAAGTACACAGCTACGCTAACGGTTTCGGCTCTCGCACGCACAGTATTACACTGCACACATTCATCACGCTTACACAGCAGCTCCACACCACTAATGCTCCCAATACTCAAATTATTTATTTGGTTATTATACACCAAATAGCATTAGCTCACTTGGAATTTCATTGCCGTCATTTTTTGACGGGCAATTCGCTAGTAATTAGTAATCATTATCCCCCCCGAAAAAATGTTTTAGACTGCTTTTACTTTATGAATATATTAATGCTTAGCTCTTTCTAAAATATGTATTCATTGATTAACTATTAATGTTCATTGATTTATTAATGATTAATTACTAATCATTATCGAAATTTTTTTATATTTATGGCTGACTTTACTTTATGAATATATTAATGCTTAGCTCTAATATATTTATTCATTGATTAATTAATTATTAATGTTCATTAATTTAGTAATTAGTAATTAGTAATAATAAAAAATAAAACATTTTTTTTTTTAAAACTGGCCCAAAATATATGTACATTTTACACTGCACTTACATATCTGTGTTGCTGCTCATTGCCTGAAAGGGATTAGATCCTCAAAGCAGTTAAATATTACATTTAATATTGTATACTGCATTTATTTATGAATATATCCATGCTTACACCTTTACATTTTGCATGTATGCCAATTAAACATCATACTCTTAATGATTAATGAATTAATTGCATTCAAAAAATAAAAATGCTTTTAATTTCATTTTACAGTATTTCAGTCAGTGCAGCTGACTGAATACAGAGAGTGACGTTTGCAGCATTTCATCTGAAATAAGATCACCTTTACAGGTATATAATTTAATGATGCTCTCTTTTAGGAGAAAAGGATTACGGCTTTTTGTTTTGCCTTGATCACCATTATTGATTAATTAATTAAAGGCTATTAATTTATTAATTATTAATTAGTAATCATTATAAAAAGTAAATATTGTCTATTTTACAATGAATAGATTTCATATTGCATTTAGATATCTGGAGTACTGATCATTAACATACATTCATTAACAATTATTAATAATTACAGGGGAAAAAAAACATTTTAAACTTGCCAGAAAATAGGTACATTTTTCAATGCACTTATATATCTCTGTTCCTGCTCATTGCCTGACAGGGATAGGACTCTCAAAGCACTTAAATATTTAAATCAGTTTATTATATTATGACACGTGCTACATTTAATATTTTTGAATGCATTTACTTTTGAATATATTGATGATTAGCAGCCTTATTAAATTGAGATTCAGCCAATTGAAAAGGGCTCTAGAGCATATTTTTTTACAGAAGTTTTTAGTTTGTGAACTTCTATCCAAAAGCAGGTCTTCACTAACTAAAAACCTGTAAAAAAAATATGCTCTGTGCTTATATAGTGCCCTTTTCAATTGGCCGAATTGCAATTTAATAAGACTGTATGCCTTTACGTTTTGCATGTATGACAACTAGACAGGAGACTTTCAATGATTAATGAATTCATTGAATCCTAACATTAAAAATGCTTTTCATGTCATTTTAGGAATTCCTCATCTCTGCACCTGCCTGAAGACAGATAGTGAGCTCTGCAGGATTTGATCTGCTATAACATCAACTTGACAGGTATATGATTTAATGATGACATTCTTTAGGAAAACAGGATTAAGTATTTTTATTTTGCATTGATGACAGTTATTGATTAATTAACGTATATTAACTTATTAATTAATTATTAATCAATCATTTGATTTATTGATTAATTCATTTAATTAAAACATTACAAATCTTTTTCAGCCCAATCTATAGTTTGCTCATAGCTCTTTGTGTTTGCCCTTCTTTAGGCACACATGATTACCAGTTTATGTTTTGCATTGATGACATTATGATGACATTATTTCATTAATGTATATTAATTTATTAATTACTTTATAATTATAAAAAAAACAATAACATATTTTACCCTTAACTTATTTATCAACAACAAATATATATATATATGCTTATCTATCCATGTATGCAAATTAAAAATAACCCATTGATTGATTTATTAATTTAATGAAAACATAACAAATGCATTTCAAGTAATTTTAATGATTCATTACTGCTATTTAGGTTTTGAATTGATGATAGCTAAAAACAATATGTACAATAAAAAAAAAAAAAAAAAACTTACACCTGCATTTACAATTACAGGTTACAATTGCGGACAAGGCAGAAGACAAGAATGAATGTAAAAGAAGAATGGCAAGGGAACAGAAGCAAAGATGGAGAGATGCACACTCCCCTGAGACTTTGCAACACTTAAGAGAAGAAGACCGATAGAGACTTCTAAATAAATAAATATTACTATGAAAGCACAAAGTGACTGTGCTGGAGCTTCAAAGAAAAGAAAAAGCAAACAAAAAAATGTCTGTGAAACATTGTCTAATGACCCAATATTGCCTCATAAAACCAATGTTCATACACATGACACCAATGAAGATATAGAAAGTTGGAGTGATATCTATGTTGAGATAGTGCTCTATTTACATCACTAACAGTAGATACTCATTATTGTGGATTAATGAATGTGGTTTGTGAGTTTTGTGGGGCCTATCATTTTCTGAAGGAAAGACCAACTGATGGAGAGTTTATTACTTGCTGTCAGAAAGGAAAGGTAAGACTTCCAGAAAGACACACATTTCCAGAATATTTAGAAAGCATAATGAGTGATCCAAAATTTCCAAATTATACCAATTTAAAAAAAAAAAAACATTAAGTCTTATAACAGTGCTATTTAATTTGCTTCAATGGGTGTAACATTAGCAGAAAATGTCCCAGGACATTTTCCTTACTGTTTTAAAGTACAAGGACAAATTTACCACCGGACTTCACATTTACACCCAAAAGAAGAGGAGCAAAGGAAATTTGCACAGTTTTATGTCCTTGATACAAGGGAAGCTGTTGAACAACGAATGATGCTTCCTGAAAATAAACAATGCTTACCCATAGTCTTTGAACAGCTTGATAACATTATGGCCAACAACCCATATAGTCAAGCATACAAAAAAATAGCAGAGGTTGAAAAAGAACTACAGGCACACGGGCAAATAATTAAATTGCCAATGCCAAGAGTAAATATGGTTCTTAAAAGAGATCGCCATACTGATCAAAGAAGGTATAATTTACCAACAGCAAATGAGGTGGCCATGGTCTTTAAAAATGATGATGGTGAACCACCATTTGAGCGGGATATTAGAATATAACCACACAATGAAGACCAACCTTTTACAAACATAAATATATTAAGCAGTAAATTGGATCCAATTACATATCCCATTTTCCTTCCAAATGGTGAGCCAGGATGGCAACCAAAATTACAATTAGAAAGTTATCCCAATAGTAAAGTTCATGTTAGAAACAATATTTCTATGGTGGAATATTAAGTGTCACAAACTGCTATTCAGAATCATGTTAATCTTATGTTATGTGTGGGGGAAACTCGCACAACAATGGATTATTGATTCCTATCTACAAGTTGAAGCAAATAATCTAAATTTTGTCAAATTTCAAAAAAACAAGCTTTGAGTAGAACAATATTGTGGATTGATGGATTATGTCACTAAATTTGCTGCAAACAGAGATATTCCTGCTGGAAGAGCAATGATTTTGGCATCCTCTTTCCAAAGATCTCCTCGAAATATGCGAAAAAGATATAATGATGAAAAACGTATCTATATAATTTATTGATGAGTTGCATTAGAGCACAGGGTCAAATAGCACTGCCGTTTGCAACAACTGGAATTGCCGCACTTTTGTTAGAAGGTGGTAGAACTGTGCATAATGGATTTAAACTGCCATTTCCCATTCTGGAAACATCAGTGTCTGATATTCTAATGAATTCATTACAAGCCAAAACATTTTGCAAAAGTAAATTATAATAGATGGGGCAACAATGATGTCATGTCATGCCCTGCAATGTATTGATCGATTATTAAAAGAGGTTATGGGTAATGATTTGCCATTTGGTGGAAAGGTGATGTTGTTAGGAGGAGATTTTAGGCAAACATTACCTGTGGTGCCACGTGGCAATAAGACTGACATCGTTGAAACGTGTATAAAGACAAGTAAACTATAGAAAATATTTACTCACCTAAAATTAAAAATAAATATGAGATCTGAAGGCCAAAATCAATTCAATGATTGGCTAATTCAAATTGGAGAAGGAAAACATCAAAAAATAACTAATCTACCTGATGATACTGTTGAAATTCCATCAGAAATGATTTGCAAAGAATCACTAATATCGGCAATCTTTCTAAATACCATCAATAACGAGGATTACTCAGACATTAGTAACAAAGTAATATTACCATCAAAAAATATAGATGCCTTGAATCAAAATAACAACATTTTAAAATGAATCAATGCACCGCCAAAAAACTATTACAGTGCAGATTCGGTTCTGGCTGATGACAAAGATTGTGGAATTTATTAAAATTCTTTAACTTCCTCGGGAATGCCACCACATATTTTGCAACTTAAAAAAGGGGCAATTGTCATGCTACTGAGCAATATCACTGGGCAACCCAGTCAGAGTCAAAAAAGGTAATATGTCTAGGCATTTTGAGAGAGGGGAATTTGACTACCCAAACATAAAACTCTATTATGAAGCTACTATGATGGCACATATGATCAGATGGCTCGATCCAAGTGGTATTTATGCTTGGAGCCAGATTGAAAAATAATTTGTAAAGGCTAAAGGTTTCAAGGAATTAATCTTCATTGAGTCTCAAAAGAAAGATCTTGAGCAAGGAGCAACAGTTGTGGGGGAGGTGTTGCGTACTTTGAATATAGTTAATAAAAAATATGACTTAATTTATTTGCCTAGCTCAATATTACTACTTTACCTTATTATTAATTATATTAATGAGGAAAAAAATTATCATTTGTGGTCTAATTTTGAACTGAACTGTTTACAAGGCCCATACATAGATGGTGCTATGACTTCTTTTGACCAACTAACTAGAAAATATGACCTCCCAAAGAGATGTTGGCTAGATTATATTAAGATAAAAACACTTGTTCTGAAAAAGAAACTTAATTTCAAAATTAATATTTTAGTTAAACCTTTGGAAAAACTAATGAACTCTGTGGACAGGTCATTTGATATCCAAGTGCTTTACTATCTTGAAAAAAATTATACAAAAGGACAAAAAAAACAAGATGGTCTCTTGGGAAAAGGACCTCGACAGTATTTGGTCGATTGATACTTGGCACAAAGCTTTCAGCTTCACTGGGAAACACATAAAAAATTCCTCATATAGAGAAGTAATCTCAAAAATTCTATTCATTTTATATATTGTATTGTTAAAAAATTGTTTAATAAAAAAAAAAAAAGGAACACTTTTCTTATATCAAAGAAAAAATTAATAAAATATACCCCAACAAACATAGAGAACAGTGGGTTTATTTTGAGGCCGAAATTTGATGTCACTTGGACTTTTTTTAGAGGACCACTATTCCATGAAGGAAACTCTCTATAACGTGGCAAAAAAACATAGAGAACAGTGGTTATAGCCCACGGACAAACTTTTATGTCTGGGGTTTCTTTTTTCTATTTCACATAGGAAACTCAATGTGCCATTTTCAAGAACTACAAGAATAACAAAAAGTGAAAAAAAACTGCAAAGACAAAGTAACATATTGGAATGTGTTAGAAGTTACCTTTTTGCATGATTGGCCCCACAAAACATGTGGCATTTTCGTACAATTCAAGGTTAAATGTTAGTATTTTAAGGTACTGTTTGAGATGTTAAACTTGTATTTTAAAAGGTGTGCAAAGTTGTTTCATTGCATATAATTCAGGATTTTGTTAGTAGGAGGATAACCATCTGTTAGTAAATTGAAATGTATAATTAAATACAAAGTATTGATCCAGGGACTGATCCGATCGCCAGTTAATGGGGTCAGGAAGGAATTCATTTGTTTCCCACTTTGATAAAATTGGCAAAGTTTCAATGGGGTTTTTTTACTGTTTGCCTTCCTCTGGATTCAATACCTACAGTGGATATAAAAAGTCTCCACACCCCTGTTAAAATGTCAGGTTTCTGTGCTTTAAAAAAATTAGACAAAGATAAATCATTTCAGAAATTTTTCCACCTTTAATGTGACCTATAAACTGTACAACTCAATTGAAAAACAAACTGAAATCTTTTAGGTGGAGGGAAGAAAAAAAAAAAAGAAAAATAATGTGGTTGCATAAGTCTGCACACCCTCTTATAACTAGCTGTGTTCAGAATTAAGCAATCACATTCCAAATTGTGTTAAATCGTGTTAAATACCTGCCATCATTTAAAGTGCCTCTGATTAACCCCAAATAAAGTTCAGCCGCTCTAGTTGGTATTTCCTGAAATGTTCTTAGTCGCATCCCACAGCAAAAGTCATGGTGCACAGAGAGCTTCCAAAGCATCAGAGGGATCTCATTGTTAAAAGGTATCAGTCAGGAGAAGGGTACAAAAGAATTTCCAAGGCATTAGATATACCATGGAACACAGTGAAGACAGTCATCATCAAGTGGAGAAAATATGGCACAACAGTGACATTACCAAGAACTGGAGCTCCGAGAAGAAAACTGGACTGGGAGGCTTCCAAGAGGCCCACAGCAACATTAAAGGAGCTGCAGGAATATCTGGCAAGTACTGGCTGTGTGGTACATGTGACAACAATCTCCCGTATTCTTCATATGTCTGGGCTATGGGGTAGAGTGGCAAGACGAAAGCCTTTTCTTACGAAGAAAAACATCCAAGCCAGGCTACATTTTGCAAAAACACATCTGAAGTCTCCCAAAAGCATGTGGGAAAAGGTGTTATGGTCTGATGAAACCAAGGTTGAACTTTTTGGCCATAATTCCAGTTTAAGGGTCTGCAGACTCATGCAACCATATTATTTTATTTTTATATTTTTTCTTCCCTCTACCTAAAAGATTTCAGTTTGTTTTTCAATTGAGTTGTACAGTTTATAGGTCACATTAAAAGGTGGAAAAAAGTTCTGAAATGATTTATCTTTGTCTAATTTTTTTACAGCACGGAAACCTGACATTTTATCAGGGGTGTGTAGACTTTTTATATCCACTGTATGGGCTTTACCAGTAGTTCAACTAGAAGGTGCATGTTAAGAAACATCCTCTAATGGTTGCAAATACTTGTTCAGAGAAAGTTGACCTATTCTTATGTTATTTATGCATACCTTTCATATGTCAGAGACTAACATTGTGTGGCAAACAGCTTTCCCAGCATTAAAATTGTTTTGCCCCATCATTTATGACGAGCAAGTCGCTAGTATATAATAATAAGCATAACTTCTATATCCATTTTAAGGCCCTAAACCCATTGCACTTGTTTTTTTTCTGCAATGGATGTGTCCCTTTAAGTATCCGGGGAAGGTTACAAGTGTATTACAGATGTGCAATATGTTTATTTCCTTCAAGGTAACCAAAATGTGGCCAAAATATCCACCACTCGGCCCTGACCCCACACACTCGGCTCAGCCATCACACTCGGCCCTGACCCCACACACTCGGCTCAGCCATCACGCTCGGCCCTGTCCCCACACGCTCGGCCCTGTCCCCACACGCTCGGCCCTGTCCCCACACGCTCGGCCCTGTCCCCACACGCTCGGCCCTGTCCCCACACGCTCGGCCCTGTCCCCACACGCTCGGCCCTGTCCCCACACGCTCGGCTCAGCCATCACGCTCGGCCCTGACCCCACACGCTCAGCCCTGTCCCCAAACGCTCAGCCCTGTCCCCAAACGCTCGGCTCAGCCATCACAGTCGGCCCTGACCCCACACGCTCAGCCCTGACCCCACACGCTCGGCTCAGCCATCACGCTCGGCCTTGTCCCCACACGCTCGGCTCAGCCATCACGCTCGGCCCTGTCCCCACACGCTCGGCCCTGTCCCCACACGCTCGGCCCTGTCCCAACACGCTCGGCCCTGTCCCCACACGCTCGGCCCTGTCCCAACACGCTCGGCCCTGTCCCCACACGCTCGGCCCTGTCCCCACACGCTCGGCCCTGTCCCCACACGCTCGGCCCTGTCCCCACACGCTCGGCCCTGTCCCCACACGCTCGGCCCTGTCCCCAAACGCTCAGCCCTGTCCCCAAACGCTCGGCTCAGCCATCACAGTCGGCCCTGACCCCACACGCTCAGCCCTGACCCCACACGCTCGGCTCAGCCATCACGCTCGGCCTTGTCCCCACACGCTCGGCTCAGCCATCACGCTCGGCCCTGTCCCCACACGCTCGGCCCTGTCCCCACACGCTCGGCCCTGTCCCCACACGCTCGGCCCTGTCCCCACACGCTCGGCCCTGTCCCCACACGCTCGGCCCTGTCCCCACACGCTCGGCCCTGACCCCACACGCTCGGCCCTGACCCAACACGCTCGGCCCTGACCCAACACGCTCAGCCCAGACCCCACACGCTCAGCCCTGACCCCACAC
>CM050176.1:59190170-59258260 GCA_027410445.1 Discoglossus pictus
TTATGATGGCTAAAATCGCAAATCGCTATTCAATTGCTCAATTTCCCCAAGCCCGCAAATGTTTTCACACCCGTAAATGGCAAAAGAAGGAGAAAATCCAACGAGTGCTAGAGAGGACCTGCAAGGGGTTAAGCACCTGTGGGTAGCGCTGTAAAAGCAAATAACAAATCACTACTGCACTGTAAATACCGGGGAAAGCGATGACAGACATTAGAATTAATTGTACAACAGTCTCAAGCCCGCAAATCAGCAAATGTATATTTATTTTTATGTTTCATTTTGGGGTTTTATTGATCTTGGATATCAATGAGTTAATACATATCAGGCCACCCACATGGACTAGAACAGTATTGGCATTCATTCTCACAATTCTTTCTTTTGCGGGTTTGCGAGTCAGATCACATATTGGTCCCCCGAGCCTAATGGATTGACCTGTAACCTCCATGTTTTACTGCCGTATTAATGTCTCGTTTTCTATTGGCTGATTCAAACTTGGAGGTTAATTGATCATGTTCCGGCCCTGAACTGCTACAACCTAGTGCATGGTTTACGGTCTTGACTTGGGGCCAGTAACTTACGGGCTTGAGCAATTGAATAGCATCGTAATCAGAGACGAACGGGAGCCTGCAGCACACCCGCAGACATCCGGCGTACAGCGATCGAGTTGCGAGTCTCAAATTGAATGGCAGAGAATTATGGTAGGGGCTTCTAATAGAATATTATTCTCCTTAGTTGCATCACCTTCAATACGACTATTGGGAATGATCATCAGTCTACAAAGAAGCATAGGCCAGGCAATGGCTCACTGGAGAATAATTGTATATAATAGTTATAAAATAAATGTATCAGTACATTATAATTACTTTCTAAAAGTATTTTACCAACTTCCAGTCTACTTCTTCATGAATCATACCGTAAATCGAGATACACTGTCCTTTTAACTACAGTTGGGTTGGTGGGCACATGAGCAAAGACCACTTCACTCCAACTGATATGAACCCCCCCCCCCCCCCCCACACACACACACACCCGTGATCCAGTCAGCCAGTGCAATGTCCAGATTCAACACTAGAGGGCAACCTAGGACCATTTATCAATACGATACAATGTATCAGTGCACATTAGAACCCCTTAAAGGGACAGTGAAACTCTATGTGCCAGCACCACCACATGTTCTTGCTTTTTATTTACTACATATATTCATATATTTATCCATATACTAAATACATATCAGCCTCATGGTTCTGTAGTAGAAAAACATATCCACAAGCCGACAATCTACTCCAAAACCCAGTCCTTATAATCATAACACAGAGGCCTCTGGTTATTCTCTTATTATCAGATTTTATTTGGACACACGTGGGTCAGCAACAGGAAATCATTCAAAATGTCTGCTACTGACTGACGACAAAACATAAACAACACAAGTATTTATAGTGTTTCCCACATAGTAAATGATACATCCCACCAACACTAATCCCTAGACCAATAAATAATTATTTATATTAGTAGACTAATTAATAGTTGCATGTGCAGATCACGCGCTGAAAGCATGGACTGCGTATATCGTTCCATTATTGCAAACTTGTGCGCATTGGTCAAGTCTGTTTATCATAATTACTGTATATACTCGAATATAAGCCGACCCGAGTATAAGCCGACCCGAGTATAAGGCGACCCGAGTATAAGCCGACCCGAGTATAAGCCAAGCCGAGTATAAGCCGACCCGAGTATAAGGCGACCCGAGAATAAGCCGAGCCGAGTATAAGCCGAGCCGAGTATAAGCAGACCCGAGAATAAGCCGACCCGAGAATAAGCCGAGCCGAGTATAAGCCGAGCCGAGTATAAGCCGAGCCGAGTATAAGCCGAGCCGAGAATAAGCCGACCCGAGAATAAGCCGACCCGAGTATAAGGTGACCCGAGTATAAGCCGACCCGAGTATAAGCCAAGCCGAGTATAAGCCGACAAGAGTATGCCGACAAGAGCCGACCCGAGAATAAGCCGACCCGAGAATAAGCCGACCCGAGAATAAGCCGAGCCGAGTATAAGCCGACCCGAGTATAAGCCGACCCGAGTATAAGCCGACAAGAGTATAAGCCGACCCGAGTATAAGCCGACAAGAGTATAAGCCGAGACTAAGCCGACCCCAGAATAAGACAAGCCGAGTATAAGCCTACCCGAGTATAAGCCGACCCGAGTATAAGCCAAGCCAAGTATAAGCCGACAAGAGTATAAGCCGACCCGAGTATAAGGCGACCCGAGTATAAGCCGACCCGAGTATAAGCCAAGCCGAGTATAAGCCGACAAGAGTATGCCGACAAGAGCCGACCCGAGAATAAGCCGACCCGAGAATAAGCCGACCCGAGAATAAGCCGAGCCGAGTATAAGCCGACCCGAGTATAAGCCGACAAGAGTATAAGCCGACCCGAGTATAAGCCGACAAGAGTATAAGCCGACAAGAGTATAAGCCGAGACTAAGCCGACCCCAGAATAAGACAAGCCGAGTATAAGCCTACCCGAGTATAAGCCGACCCGAGTATAAGCCAAGCCAAGTATAAGCCGACAAGAGTATAAGCCGACCCGAGTATAAGCCGACCCGAGAATAAGCCGACCCGAGAATAAGCCGAGCCGAGTATAAGCCGACCCGAGTATAAGCCGACAAGAGTATAAGCCGACCCGAGTATAAGCCGACAAGAGTATAAGCCGACAAGAGTATAAGCCGAGACTAAGCCGACCCCAGAATAAGACAAGCCGAGTATAAGCCTACCCGAGTATAAGCCGACCCGAGTATAAGCCAAGCCAAGTATAAGCCGACAAGAGTATAAGCCGACCCGAGTATAAGCCGACCCGAGAATAAGCCGACCCGAGAATAAGCCGAGCCGAGTATAAGCCGACCCGAGTATAAGCCGACCCGAGTATAAGCCGAGCCGAGTATAAGCCGACCCGAGTATAAGCCGACCCGAGAATAAGCCGACCCGAGCATAAGCCGACTTGAGAATAAGCCGACCCGAGAATAAGCCGACCTGAGTATAAGTCGAGCCGTGTATAAGCCGACCCGAGTATAAGCCGAGCCGAGTATAAGCCGACCCGAGAATAAGCCGACCCGAGAATAAGCCGACCCGAGAATAAGCCGAGCCGAGTATAAGCCGACCCGCGTATAAACCGAGGGTGGGAAATGTGCTGCCCCTGTGTCCCTTCTTGTGTCCCCCTCTCCCTTCCCTGTCTCTTCTCCCCTCTTCCTCCCCTGTGTCTCTCCCCCACTCTCCCTCCCCTTTGTCTCTTCCCCTCCTCTCCCTCCCCTGTGTCTCTTCCCCTCCTATCCCTCCCCTGTGTCTCTTCCCCCCTCTCCCTTCCCTGTGTCTCCTCCCACTCTCCCTTCCCTGTGTTTCTTCCCCCCTCTCCCTTCGCCGGGGCCTCTTTACCTCCCCCTCCCTTATGACCCTCTTCATTCTCCCTCCTCAACCTCCCACCTCAACCTCCCTCCTCAATCCCCCTCCTCATTCTCAACCTTCCTCCTCAACCCCCCTCCTCATCCTCAAACCCCCCCTCCTCAACCTTCCTCTTCAACCCCCCCTCCTCAACCTCCCTCCTCAACCCCCCTCCTCATCCTAAATGCCCCTCCTCATCCTCAACCCCCCATCCCCATCCTCAACCCCATCTCAACCCAGGTCCTGACACAGCCGGATGAGCGGGGAGGAGCAGCTGCAGGTGGAGGTAAGTGAGGGGAAGGTATTTAGAGGGGTAAAGTGAGGAGGGGGGTTTAGGATGAGGAGGGGGGTTGAGGATGAGGATGGGGGGTTGATAAAGCTAAGGGAGGGGGAGGGAAAGAGCCACAGGAGGGAAAGAGAGACACGGGGGGGGGGGGGTCGGGGAGAGTGACCCGAGTATAAGCAGAGGGGGCCCTTTTCAGCCTTAAAAAAAGGGGGGAAAAACTTTGCTTATACCCGAGTATATACGGTATCCTTGACTAAATCATTGCGCACATCACCTCCATATTGTACACTTCTGAGCAATCAATAACGTGTTGGTAACCTTGAGTCCGGTCTCCAGAACAATTTTTATTATGGTATGAAGGACTTTTTTAAAGTTATAGAATAAAAAACAATGAATTAAGTAAAAGCAGAATTAACTGTTTCTTAGCTTACTTCCTGCAATGGAAAAAAATACTGGTTCAGATATTACATCTAGCCAAATATCACAAATGCTACAAAAGTGATAAATGCTATACAGTATATATACACTAAATAATGTAAAGATATTTGTATTTAACCACAACAGTTCAGAAATGGATACAATAATTATATGTAGATTCAAAAGATTTATTATGTTTAAACATATAAAGTGTTAGAAGATAGATAAGTAGCTGCATAAGATATCCCCACATATGGTTCTTACTGATAGTCACTATGGTGTGCTTCTTACATATAAAGTGTTATAAGATAGCTAAGTAGCTGCATAAGACGCTCCCACCGATGGTTCTTACTGATTATCATTATGGTGTGCTTCTGACATATAAAGTGTTAGAAGATAGATAAGTAACTGCATAAGATATCCCCACAGATGGTTCTTACTGATTATTATTATGTTGTGCTTCTTACATATAAAGTGTTAAAAGATAAATAAGTAGCTGCATAAGACATTCCCACCCATGGTTCTTACTGATTATCAGTATGGTGTGCTTCTTACATATAAAGTTTTATAAGATAGATAAGTAGCTGCATAAGATATCCCCACAGATGGTTCTTACTGATTATCAGTATGGTGTGCTTCTTACATATAAAGTGTTATAAGATAGCTAAGTAGCTGCATAAGACATTCCCACCCATGGTTCTTACTGATTATCATTATAGTGTGCTTCTTACATATAATGTGTTATAAGATAGCTAAGTAGCTGCATAAGACATTCCCACCCATGGTTCTTACTGATTAGCAGTATGGTGTGCTTCTTACATATAAAGTGTTATAAGATAGATAAGTAGCTGCATAAGACGTTCCCACCGATGGTTCTTACTGGTTATCATTATGGTGTGCTTCTTACATATAAAGTGTTATAAGGTAGATAAGTAGCTACATAAGACATTCCCACCGATGGTTCTCACTGATTATCATTATGGTGTGCTTCTTACATATAAAGTGTTATAAGATAGATAAGTAGCTGCATAAGACATTCCCACCACTGGTTCTCACGGATTATCATTATGGTGTGCTTCTTACATATAAAGTGTTATAAGATAGATAAGTAGCTGCATAAGACATTCCCACCGATGGTTCTTACTGATAGTCATTATGGTGTGCTTCTTACATATAATGTGTTATAAGATAGCTAAGTAGCTGCATAAGACATTCCCACCCATGGTTCTTACTGATTATCAGCATGGTGTGCTTCTTACATCTAAAGTGTTATAAGATAGATAAGTAGCTGCATAAGACATTCTCACCAATGGTTCTCAATGATTATCATTATGGTGTGCTTCTTACATATAAAGTATTATAAGATAGATAAGTAGCTGCATAAGACATTCCCTCCAATGGTTCTCACTGATTATCATTATGGTGTGCTTCTTACATATAAAGTGTTATAAGATGGATAAGTAGCTGCATAAGACATTCCCACCGATGGTTCTTACTGATAGTCATTATGGTGTGCTTCTTACATATAATGTGTTATAAGATAGATAAGTAGCTGCATAAGACATTCCCACGATGGTTCTTACTGATAGTCATTATGGTGTGCTTCTTACATATAAAGTGTTTTAAGATAGATAAGTAGCTGCATAAGATATCCCCACAGATGGTTCCTACTGATTATCAGTATGGTGTGCTTCTTACATATAAAGTGTTATAAGATAGATAAGTAGCTGCATAAGACATTCCCACCCATGGTTCTTACTGATTATCATTATGGTGTGCTTCTTACATATAAAGTGTTATAAGATAGATAAGTAGCTGCATAAGACATTCCCACCGATGGTTCTCACTGATTATCATTATGGTGTGCTTCTTACATATAAAGTGTTAGAAGATAGATAAGTAGCTGCATAAGACATTCCCATGGATGGTTCTTACTGATTATCATTCTGGTGTGCTTCTTACATATAAAGTGTTATAAGGTAGATAAGTAGCTACATAAGACATTCCCACCGATGGTTCTCACTGATTATCATTATGGTGTGCTTCTTACATATAAAGTGTTATAAGATAGATAAGTAGCTGCATAAGGAATTCCCACCAATGGTTCTCACTGATTATCATTATGGTGTGCTTCTTACATATAAAGTGTTATAAGATAGATGTGACGAAGTGCCCTTCGCCACTTTGTCTTGGAGAGGACTGTTTGCCAGCCTCCTGCCCTGCGACTATGGCCCTGGGACATATTGCCCTTTAAACACAGTATTCGGCCATACCAGAGTGTATGTCACTCATTCTGGCCCTTTACATACAGGGGGGTCATTCGGTACTTGCCCTGTGTGAACCATGATACCACAGATAGCTATGCCATGGAGCCCATTCATATAATGAAAGACTATGGGAAAGACTTTAGCTACATGGCAATTGAACTGTGTGTAGAGGATCTGAGCGCTATTCAGTAGTTTTGTGCTCTCAGATCTCAGCTATCTGGGGATATGTGAAATGTGAGTAAAGGTGAATTGCAGTAATGCTGATGGGTTGTCAAACTAGAGAATTGACCAACAAATACTTTTGTCCGGACATCCCCAGGCCGATCCGTTGGGATCAGACTGTGTATGCCGGCTTATGGTCACGGGGGAGGTGTGTAACGGAACCCATCACTGTTTTACCCTGTTTTATGGTTATTATTATGGTTAAAATATGATCCTACTATTATACTGTATGTATGTTGGTTTATGCTCTGCAGAATATTGGCCCAGACTATTGCAGACCTTGGCATGGGAGATAATCCTGTTACAGAGACTCCTCATAAGATAAGGAAGTCTATTGTATAAAGTGTTTTCATTCTCAGACATAAGAACAAAGAAGGATTGTCCCTATATGTGTATTGTGTGGCCAACTATGGGGGATATGTGAAATGTCTGTGTGTTATGTGTAAAAGATACTTTTACTAACTTTTGAACCCCTGGTCTGATTCATGCCATTTTTTTATATGTTGTTCCACAATTTATGTTGTTCATAAAAATGTAAGATTTATTTATGTACTATGTAAAATCATAAAGTTATAAAAATGGATAAAAATGTGTAAGTTTTAGCTGGGAGATAATTGAGTAGATACAGTAATAAACTCAATTATCTCCCAAGCAGGAGGGGAGGGAAACTGTGGGCGTTACTATTGTGTTATTGGTTGTTTATACCTTCCCCTGGGTGTGTTCTGTTTACCTGACTGTAATAAAAACCAGGCTGGGTGTGCCAGCAAGAGAGTTCTACTTGACCCTTCAAAACGTAGCCTCGTCTCGTTTTTGGAGGGGATTGCTATATCACACTGGGGATTGCTATGCTTTGCATACCCCCTTGAGCTGTAACTACTGAACCCTTGTTCCTGATGTACTCTCCTTGGAGGAGAGGTCTTCCCCACACGGTCCTGGATGCTAGAGAGTCATACAGGGTGGAAGGAAGACGGCGCGGCTCCAGTTAAGCTACGGCGGTTGTGGAGTCTGTGGTGGTTGTGGTGTCCGGTGCGGTGCTTGTAGTCCTCGTCGCAAGCTAGGACACGTCCATCAACGGAGGTACCCAGTCGGGGTGCCAGGTGATCCGTTACAATAGATAAGTAGCTGCATAAGACATTCCCACTTATGGTTCTCACTGATTATTATTATGGTGTGCTTCTTATAAAGTGTTATAAGATAGATAAGTAGCTGCATAAGACATTCCCACAATGGTTCTTACTGATAGTCATTATGGTGTGCTTCTTACATATAAAGTGTTATAAGATAGATAAGTAACTGCATAAGACATTCCCACCGATGGTTCTCACTGATTATCATTATGGTGTGCTTCTTACATATAAATTGTTATAAGGTAGATAAGTAGCTGCATAAGACATTCCCACCCATGGTTCTTACTGATTATTATTATGTTGTGCTTCTTACATATAAAGTGTTAAAAGATAAATAAGTAGCTGCATAAGACATTCCCACCCATGGTTCTTACTGATTATTATTATGTTGGGCTTCTTACATATAAAGTGTTAATAGATAAATAAGTAACTGCATAAGACATTCCCACCGATGGTTCTTACTGATTATTATTATGGTGTGCTTCTTACACATAAAGTGTTATAAGATAGATAAGTAGCTGCATAAGACGTTCCCACTGATGGTTCTTACTGATTATCATCATGGTCAGCTCTGACTACTATTGAGGACAATTCATGAATACTTTTTACGTTACTTTATACCTTCTGTCTATACGTGCTGATATATTGACTTGCTCTTTAAAGCACAACTGTAATGTTACCGCACTGCACAATAGTCTACTATCAGACAGCTTTACAATATACTATGGTTCAGTCATGTCCAACTCTCTGTGACCTTATGGTCCGCAGCATGCCAGGCATATCTGTGAGCTTCTGCTCCTCTGAGCTCCCTCAAGTTCATATTCGTTGCTTCAGTGACCTCATCTATCCATCTCCACCTCTGTCGTCTCCTTTTTCGAGTGCCTTCAATCTTTCCCGCCATCAAAGTCTTCTCTAGGGCATCCTGCCTTCTGGCCAAAATATTTGGCCTCATTATCAAACCTTCCAGTGATCAGTGTGTTTTATTCCCTGAAGTACTGATTTATTGGATCTTCTTGAAGTCCAAGTAACTCTAAGCAGTTTTCTCCAACATCACAATTTTCCGGTGCTCAGACTTCTTTATGGCCCAGCTCTCACATCCCTATGTTACTACCGGGAATACCAGAGGTCTAACTATGAGGAGCTCTGTTGATAATGTAATATCTTTACTTTTTACTAGCTTGTCCAGACTTGCCATATCTTTCCTCCTTGGAAGCAAGCGTCTTGTAATTTCATGGCTACAGTCACATCTGAAGAGATCTTGGATCCAAGGAAAATACAATCTGTCACTGCCTCCTCTTCTTTCCCCATCTATTTGCCATGATCTTCATCTTTTTTAAAGATGGTATATTGCAAAGTTGTTTAAATTTCCTGATAATCGTCCTTTTGGTTTAACAAGGTCAGAAGCTGTTTTATTGTTTGTTTTATTCAACAAATGATCATTTCCATTCTCAAGTGTCCAGTCCAAGAGATCTAGACGTCTAGACACAGAGATCAGTGTATTTTGATTTTATCTAATTGTATCTACAATACCCCTTCTGTATCACTGCCCTGTCATGGTGAAGGAATGTGTGTACCTCGATGAAGCTGTGAGCTATACCATGTATGGTCACTCAAGATGGGCAGGTCATAGCAGAGAGGTCAGACAAATCACTGTCCAATGGAGAAGGAACTGGCAAAGACTCCAGTATCTTTGCCAAGAAAACTTTACGGATAAGCACAACTAAAGACAAGATGCGCCTGGCATGCTAAGGTCTATAGGGTCATGGAGAGTCGGACACAACTAAACAACATCTACAATTCTGTCTGCACAATGCGTACATTACCACGCAGGGGCGCTACAATACAATATAATAATCTCCCAATAAATCACAAAGTCACTTAGGACCATTCCCCAAATAACCTAATGGGATAGATGACCCTTATCAATTTGTGACCCTGAACAAAAAAGCTTACGATCTAATGGTTAATCCTTCACCAAAGTGCATGCAATCTATTTGGTGGCTATGGCTCAAGAATCCTGCAGGTTTATGGGTGACAACTATTCCCAGGAGCTTACAATCTAGTTTAGCTTGTCTTCTATACAAGTCACTGTTGGGTCTTTGCTACATTGTTACAAAACAGGAATTCTGATAGTATTAAAATACATTGTTTTAGGTATAATTTAGGAATAATTGGAACTTTTTGTCAAACCTTATTTCCATTTTTTTATTGAAATGCCAGAACCCGTAGAAGTTGCCACAAAGGGCCTTTTTTGTTTTTAACCCTTAATATTATTTAGCCAAGTGTTTTGGAAAAAATGTTTTTACTAATTTTAATAAAAGTTGAGTTAAAGCCCATGATGCTTTGTAATTAGATTAGATATTTATATTTGTTCTATCCAAGCAATGGCGTATCGGTCAGCGCCAAGCAAATACAAGTTACCTTCTTCATATGACCTATGAACTCTTATAGTCTTATCATGGCCTCCCTCCTAGTGGTTTGTCAAGCTAGAAATAGCTTTAAAAAGGATACATTGTTACATCCAGATTTATTGTTTCCATGTTTATTCTCCACAGGGGGCTTAGAATGTAATGGGTCATGACCATGTTGACCGCAGCACGCTAGGCACATCTTGTGTCTGGTTGTACCAATCCATAAGGTTATCTTGGAAAATATACTGAAGTGGGTGCCAGTTCCTTCCCCAGTGGACCGAGATTTCTCTGACCTCTCTGCTATGACCATCTTTCGTGAACCTACATGGTCTAACTCACAGCTTCCTTGAGATACCCAAGCCCCTTCACCTTGACAAGGTAGTGATCAAGAAGGAGAAATCAAAAAATACAAAAGACAATAATGTTTCACTCAAGACAACCACATATTGTAGTCCATAGACACTTGTGAGGAACTTGTCAAATGAAGAAACAATGAAACACTTAGTCCATGTCTGGAGTCATTGGGGGCCCATACAAGTAAGGTCTACTGTAGATGATCAATACACCGCCAAGCATCAAGGACAGCTCTCTGCATCTTATTATACCTGAACATTCTTATTGGTTCATGTCCGATCTTGTAGGGCAAACATCAGCAGATGTACCAGGGGAGAAGCTGGGGACTTATATCTGAAGAACAAGAGCTAGCGGAGCGGGTAAGAACATCAGTGGTCTCAAACATCTAACTTGGAAATGGGAGGATTGGAAAGATGGCGTTGGATGCCAAGTAAGACAAACACTTCTTGCTCAAGCTCTAAATGAATCTTGGTTAAGCTCGGTCTTTAGATTTAAGTTGATGTCAGATGATCAAGGATAATATAATTTAACAAATCTTGAATCCTCCATGTCTTATAGCAGAAACCATCGACCAAACCACTGCCCAAAGATCCTTCCAGGACTCCTTGTACTCTATATATAAAGATGGACCTAGCTGAGGCTTATCAGACAGGGTCTCAATCACAGGTTTGGTCCAAACATCTAAGGGACCTTCTGGTCCATGGTTACTTATATCTATATAATATATGACTGTTTGGCAAAATTGGATATTAATGAAAAAATAAAATAAATATTAAGTTACTTATAATTAACTGAAGATATTTAAATTGCACTTACATTTATTTTTATCACAATTTATCACTGGCTATAAAAACTTGTCCTAGTGGTTTTCTTTTGCTGCCTATTTACTGCACAGCTTCAATGGCAAAGTCTGAGAACTTTATTGTACTTTTCTTACAGAAGAAGATGCACTGGAAGCTGTTCTTTAAATGTTGTTTTTTTACTAATTGTGTACTAAATAAACAACCTAAATCCTATTTAAAGTGTCCCATTAAACCACTCATTAAAAATACAAAATAAAATGTTAATGTGACTTTTAATGAATCCATAGTACGTGTAGAGTTTCTTGGGCGTATTGATGACAGTAAAGAATCAAATACCAACATGACAAACTCTTTGCTGAGCGATGATTAAGAAACCAACACAAGAAGCTGCCAAATTCACTATTTATTCTTCGGTTTTGTTCTCCACAATGAATTTGTTTAATTAAGAGATTAATGACAGAAACCTCCTCCTGTCCATACAAGTCCAAATGGCGCCCCAGTTTGCACCTGCACTTAATCCCTTCTCTTTATGTCTTCCTCTCGGGGTAGAGAAGCTGTAATGATGAGAAGGCTATAATCTTAAAGGGCAAGTTCCACCTAGACTTAAAGTGACTCTAAACTTACATGGAAGTTTGTCATTTTGAGAGATCACTCAGCCTTTCCAATCTACCCACAAGGTTATGATCTTTGTTAGAGCCTTATCATAATTAATATCAATGATCTCTCACTAAGACTTGTGGCCATGAATGTGATGAGGTCTTGATGGAAGATCTACTCTACTCTCCAGAGTAGGTCATCAGAGGAGGTCATCAGCCACATCCCTTCTGTTAGATGAGGTCATCACCCACACCCCTTCTGTTATAGGAGGTCATCACCCACACCCCTTCTGTTATAGGAGGTCATCAGCCACATCCCTTCTGTTAGATGAGGTCATCACCCACACCCCTTCTGTTATAGGAGGTCATCACCCACACCCCTTCTGTTATAGGAGATCATCACCCACAACCCTTCGGTTATGGGAGGTCATCACCCACATCCCTTCTGTTAGAGGAGGTCATCCCGCATATCCCTTCTGTTAGAGGAGGTCATCCCGCATATCGCTTCTGTTAGAGGAGGTCATTACCCACATCCCTTCTGTTAGAGGAGGTCATCAGCCACACCCCTTCTGTTAGAGGAGGTCATCCCGCATATCCCTTCTGTTAGAGGAGGTCATCACCCACATCCCTTCTGTTAGAGGAGGTCATTACCCACACCCCTTCTGTTAGAGGAGGTCATCACCCACACCCCTTCTGTTAGAGGAGGTCATCACCCACACCCCTTCTGTTAGAGGAGGTCATCACCCACACCCCTTCTGTTAGAGGAGGTCATCACCCAAACCCCTTCTGTTAGAGGAGGTCATCAGTCACACCCCTTCTGTTAGAGGAGGTCATCACTCACATCCCTTCTTTTAGAGGAGGTCATCAGCCACAACCCTTCTGTTAGAGGGGGTCATCACCCACAACCCTTCTTTTAAAGGAGATCATCAGTCACACCCCTTCTGTTAGAGGAGGTCATCAGTCACACCCCTTCTGTTAGAGGAGGTCATCACTCACATCCCTTCTTTTAGAGGAGGTCATCAGCCACAACCCTTCTGTTAGAGGAGGTTATCACTCACACCCCTTCTGTTAGAGGAGGTCATCACTCACACCACTTCTGTTAGAGGAGGTCATCACCCACAACCCTTCTGTTAGAGGAGGTCATCACTCACACCCCTTATGTTAGAGGAGGTCATCACCCACACCCCTTCTTTTAAAGGAGATCATCAGTCACACCCCTTCTGTTAGAGGAGATCATCAGTCACACACCTTATGTTAGTGGAGGTCATCACCCACACCCCTTCTATTAGAGGAGGTCATCACCCACACTCCTTCTGTTAGAGGTCATCAGTCACATCCCTTCTGTTAGAGGAGGTCATCACCCACAACCCTTCGGTTAGAGGATGTCATCACCTACACCCCTTCTGTTAGAGGAGGTCATTAGCTGCACTCCTTCTGTTAGAGGTGGTCATCACCCACAACACTTCTGTTAGAGGAGGTCATCACCCAAACCCCTTCTGTTAGAGGAGGTCATCAGTCACACCCCTTCTGTTAGAGGAGGTCATCACTCACATCCCTTCTTTTAGAGGAGGTCATCAGCCACAACCCTTCTGTTAGAGGGGGTCATCACCCACACCCCTTCTTTTAAAGGAGATCATCAGTCACACCCCTTCTGTTAGAGGAGGTCATCAGTCACACCCCTTCTGTTAGAGGAGGTCATCACTCACATCCCTTCTTTTAGAGGAGGTCATCAGCCACAACCCTTCTGTTAGAGGAGGTCATCACCCACACCCCTTCTTTTAAAGGAGATCATAAGCCACAACCTTTCTGTTAGAGGAGGTTATCACTCACACCCCTTCTGTTAGAGGAGGTCATCACTCACACCCCTTCTGTTAGAGGAGGTCATCACCCACAACCCTTCTGTTAGAGGAGGTCATCACTCACACCCCTTATGTTAGAGGAGGTCATCACCCACACCCCTTCTTTTAAAGGAGATCATCAGTCACACCCCTTCTGTTAGAGGAGATCATCAGTCACACACCTTATGTTAGTGGAGGTCATCACCCACACCCCTTCTATTAGAGGAGGTCATCACCCACACTCCTTCTGTTAGAGGTCATCAGTCACATCCCTTCTGTTAGAGGAGGTCATCACCCACAACCCTTCGGTTAGAGGATGTCATCACCTACACCCCTTCTGTTAGAGGAGGTCATTAGCTGCACTCCTTCTGTTAGAGGTGGTCATCACCCACAACCCTTCTGTTAGAGGAGGTCATCACCCACATCCCTTCTGTTAGAGGAGGTCAAAACCAACACCTCTTCTGTTAGAGGAGGTCATCAGCCGCACCCCTTCTGTTAGAGGAGGTCATCACTCACACCCCTTCTGTTAGAGGAGGTCGTCACTCACACCCCTTCTGTTAGAGGAGGTCATCACTCACACCCCTTCTGTTAGAGGAGGTCATCACTCACACCCCTTCTGTTAGAGGAGGTCATCACTCACACCCCTTCTGTTAGAGGAGGTCATCACTCACACCCCTTCTGTTAGAGGAGGTCATCACCCACATCCCTTCTGTTAGAGAAGGTCATCACTCACACCCCTTCTGTTAGAGGAGGTCATCAGTTGCAAACCTTCTGTTAGAGGAGGTCATCACCCACACCTCTTCTTTTAGAGGAGGTCATCGCCCAAACCCCTTCTTTTAGATGAGGTCATCACCCACATCCCTTCTTTTAAAAAAGGTAATCAGCCACAACACCTCTGTTAGAGGAGGTCATCACCCACATCCCTTCTTTTAGAGTAGGTCATCAGCCACAACCCTTCTGTTAGAGGAGGTCATCAGTCACACCCCTTCTGTTAGAGGAGGTCATCACTCACACCCCTTCTGTTAGAGGAGGTCATCACTCACACCCCTTCTGTTAGAGGAGGTCATCACTCACACCCCTTCTGTTAGAGGAGGTCATCACCCACATCCCTTCTGTTAGAGAAGGTCATCACTCACACCCCTTCTGTTAGAGGAGGTCATCAGCTGCAAACCTTCTGTTAGAGGAGGTCATCACCCACACCTCTTCTTTTAGAGAAGGTCATCGCCCAAACCCCTTCTTTTAGATGAGGTCATCACCCACATCCCTTCTTTTAAAAAAGGTAATCAGCCACAACACCTCTGTTAGAGGAGGTCATCACCCACATCCCTTCTTTTAGAGTAGGTCATCAGCCACAACCCTTCTGTTAGAGGAGGTCATCAGTCACACCCCTTCTGTTAGAGGAGGTCATCACTCACACCCCTTCTGTTAGAGGAGGTCATCACCCATCCCTTCTTTTAGAGGAGGTCATCAGCCACAACCATTCTGTTAGAGGAGATCATAACCCACATCCCTTCTTTTAGAGGAGGCCATCACCCAAACCCCTTCTGTTAGATGAGGTCATCACCAACATCCATTCTTTTAGAGGAGGTCATCAGCCACACCCCTTCTGTTAGAGGAGGTCATCACTCACACCCCTTCTGTTAGAGGAGGTCATCACCCACATCCCTTCTTTTAGAGGAGGTCATCAGCCACAACCTTTCTGTTAGAGGAGGTCATCACTCACATCCCTTCTGTTACAGGAGGTCATCAGTCACACCCTTTCTGTTAGAGGAGGTCATCACCCACATCCCTTCTTTTAGAGGAGGTCATCAGCCACAACCCTTCTGTTAGAGGAGGTCATCACCTACACCCTTCTGTCAGAGGAGGCCATCACTCACATCCCTTCTGTTAGAGGAGGTCATCAGTCACATCCCTTCTGTTAGAGGAGGTCATCAGCCACAACCCTTCTGTTAGAGGAGGTCATCACCTACACCCCTTCTTTTGAAGGAGGTCATCAGCCACAACCTTTCTGTTAGAGGAGGTCATCACCCACACCTCTTCTGTTAGAGGAGGTCATCACTCACACTCCTTCTGTTAGAGGAGGTCATCAGTCACACCCTTTCTGTTAGAGGAGGTCATCACCCACATCCCTTCTTTTAGAGGAGGTCATCAGCCACAACCCTTCTGTTAGAGGAGGTCATCACTCACATCCCTTCTGTTAGAGGAGGTCATCAGTCACACCCTTTCTGTTAGAGGAGGTCATCACCCACATCCCTTCTTTTAGAGGAGGACATCAGCCACAACCCTTCTGTTAGAGGAGGTCATCACCTACACCCCTTCTGTTAGAGGAGGCCATCACTCACATCCCTTCTGTTAGAGGAGGTCATCACTCACATCCCTTCTGTTAGAGGAGGTCATCACTCACATCCCTTCTGTTAGAGGAGGTCATCAGTCACACCCCTTCTGTTAGAGGAGGTCATCACCCACACCTCTTCTGTTAGAGGAGGTCATCACTCACACTCCTTCTGTTAGAGGAGGTCATCAGTCACACCCTTTCTGTTAGAGGAGGTCATCACTCACATCCCTTCTGTTAGAGGTCATCAGTCACATCCCTTCTGTTAGAGGAGGTCATCAGTCACATCCCTTCTGTTAGAGGAGGTCATCACCCACAACCCTTCAGTTAGAGGAGGTCATCACCTACACCCCTTCTGTTAGAGGAGGTCATCACCCACAACCCACGCCCACTGACAGGTTCATCAGAACCTAGAGGTTATCTGTTTAGGTCACTACTATTCCAGGCACGTAGGGGGCAGAGGGTAATGTAGTTTTACTGTTACAGGAGGTCATCAGTCACACCCTTTCTGTTAGAGGAGGTCATCACCCACATCCCTTCTTTTAGAGGAGGTCATCAGCCACAACCCTTCTGTTAGAGGAGGTCATCCCCTACACCCTTCTGTCAGAGGAGGCCATCACTCACATCCCTTCTGTTAGAGGAGGTCATCAGTCACATCCCTTCTGTTAGAGGAGGTCATCAGCCACAACCCTTCTGTTAGAGGAGGTCATCACCTACACCCCTTCTTTTGAAGGAGGTCATCAGCCACAACCTTTCTGTTAGAGGAGGTCATCACCCACACCTCTTCTGTTAGAGGAGGTCATCACTCACACTCCTTCTGTTAGAGGAGGTCATCAGTCACACCCTTTCTGTTAGAGGAGGTCATCACCCACATCCCTTCTTTTAGAGGAGGTCATCAGCCACAACCCTTCTGTTAGAGGAGGTCATCACTCACATCCCTTCTGTTAGAGGAGGTCATCAGTCACACCCTTTCTGTTAGAGGAGGTCATCACCCACATCCCTTCTTTTAGAGGAGGTCATCAGCCACAACCCTTCTGTTAGAGGAGGTCATCACCTACACCCCTTCTGTTAGAGGAGGCCATCACTCACATCCCTTCTGTTAGAGGAGGTCATCACTCACACCCCTTCTGTTAGAGGAGGTCATCACTTACAGCCCTTCTGTTAGAGGAGGTCATCAGTCACACCCCTTCTGTTAGAGGAGGTCATCACCCACAACCCTTCTGTTAGAGGAGGTCATCACTCACAACCCTTCTGTTAGAGGAGGTCATCAGTCACACCCCTTCTGTTAGAGGAGGTCATCACCCACAACCCTTCTGTTAGAGGAGGTCATCACTCACACCCCTTCTGTTAGAGGAGGTCATCACCCACATTGCTTCTTTTAGAGGAGGTCATCAGCCACAACCCTTCTGTTAGAGGAGGTCATCCCCCACATACCATCTTTTAGAGGAGGTCATCACCCACACCCCTTCTGTTAGTGAAGGTGGTCATCAACCACACCCCTTCTGTTAGAGGTCATCAGTCACATCCCTTCTGTTAGAGGAGGTCATCAGTCACATCCCTTCTGTTAGAGGAGGTCATCACCCACAACCCTTCGGTTAGAGGAGGTCATCACCTACACCCCTTCTGTTAGAGGAGGTCATCACCCACAACCCACGCCCACTGACAGGTTCATCAGAACCTAGAGGTTATCTGTTTAGGTCACTACTATTCCAGGTACGTAGGGGGCAGAGGGTAATGTAGTTTTACAAAAGGGAAACATCAACAGACCCCACAAACTACAATCATACAAAATAAATGCACAAATGAAATAAGCAACAAGATATTCACATTCTTCCTCCCCCTCTGGTTACAAACTCCTGTTTATCTTAAGTAATTAATGTGGGGGCCATTAAGAAATGCCAGGTGGCAGAACATTTTAAGTCCATTACTGGAAATTGTTTTAGAGTTCTACTAGTACATTAAAACACATACTTTGGGACCACCCCAAAATTGCTCAAATTTGGTCAGTAATATATGACACTATAGAGAAATGGTGGGGCACTTGATAACCTCAGGCACTGTAAGGTCTCCCTATCACTGGTCTCTCCAAGGAAGCCCAACTCCTTACCAATCAAGCTGTTTTAGCAGCTAGGAACAATATCACTAAACCTTGGAAGTGGTCCATCTCGAGTACGTGGAGGTACAGAAAAACTTAGACACCTTTATTCATCTCTGCTGAACTAGATGATAAGTGCAAATAATGGACTTCATGATGGGGGACTTCGAATTGGTTGGTAGTATAGACGGTAACTCAAATACAGTATTCAGAGACGATATAATACAATGCTTCTCACCCCCCCTTCCCTTCCCTTCTTCTTTTTTCTCTCTTTTCTTTTCTATTCTTTTTTTTTTTTTTCACTCATTGATTTAATTAAAACTGGCATAATATATGTATACTTATTCTACAGAAAAACTAAAAATATCAGGAATATGGGTTGTCATTTGTATATAATGCATGTTGGACTTGTATTGTTTTGTTAATCTAATAATGTTATGTCTCTCCTTCCCTTCAATAAAAAGTATTTTAAAAAAAAAGATATACCAGATGACCAGTAAAGCAGAATAAAATCGTCCATGAGGGCCAACTCCTTCCAGTCCATTGCCATGACAATACTTTATAATGGAGAAACTGCACTCTCTAAAAGGACTAATAGTGTGATTGGGGTGGGAGACGTCCACATATCTCACACAACAAAATACACGCACAAATACATAAGCAAGATGCCATGACAGTAACTATGTGCACACATTACATACATGACAGTAACTATACTCACATAATACATTCATGATATAACTATACTCACACATTACACTCTTCCCAAGACCTCTTCCCAAAAATGATTGTCCTCCCCAGACCTCTTCCTAAAGCAGATTCCCTCCATGAGACCCCTTTTACCAAAAGCAGATCCTCCTCCCCAGACCTCTTCCCAAATATGATCCTCCTCCCCAGACCTCTTCCCAAAGAAGATTCCCTCCAGGAGACCCCTTTTACCAAAATCAGATCCTCCATCCCCAGACCTCTTCCTAAAGCAGATTCCCTCCAGGAGACCCCTTTTACAAAAGCTGATAATCCTCCCAAAACCGCTTCACAAACATAATTCCCCCTCCCTAGACCTCTTCCCAAAGCAGATCCTCCTCCCACAACCTTTTCACAAAGATGACCCTCCTTGCCAGACCTCATCCCAAAGCAGATCCTCCTCTCCAGACCTCACCACAAAGATGTCCCTCCTCACAAAAGCAGGTCCTCCTCCCCAGACCTCTTCCCAAAGCAGAAAATCCTCGCCAGACCACTTCCCAAAGCAGGTCCTCCTCCCAGACCTCTTCCCAAAGCCGAAACTCCTATCCAGACCTCTTCCCAAAGCAGGTCCTCCTCCCAGACCTCTTCCCAAAGCCGAAACTCCTCCCCAGACCTCTTCCCAAAGCAGATTCCCTCCAGGAGACCCCTTTTACCAAAAGCAGGTCCTCCTCCCCAGACCTCTTCCCAAAGCAGAAACTCCTCCCCAGACCTCATCCCAAAGCAGATCCTCCTCTCCAGACCTCACCACAAAGATGTCCCTCCTCACAAAAGCAGGTCCTCCTCCCCAGACCTCTTCCCAAAGCAGAAAATCCTCGCCAGACCACTTCCCAAAGCAGGTCCTCCTCCCAGACCTCTTCCCAAAGCCGAAACTCCTATCCAGACCTCTTCCCAAAGCAGGTCCTCCTCCCAGACCTCTTCCCAAAGCCGAAACTCCTCCCCAGACCTCTTCCCAAAGCAGATTCCCTCCATGAGACCCCTTTTACCAAAAGCAGATCCTCCTCCCCAGACCTCTTCCCAAATATGATCCTCCTCCCCAGACCTCTTCCCAAAGAAGATTCCCTCCAGGAGACCCCTTTTACCAAAATCAGATCCTCCATCCCCAGACCTCTTCCTAAAGCAGATTCCCTCCAGGAGACCCCTTTTACAAAAGCTGATAATCCTCCCAAAACCGCTTCACAAACATAATTCCCCCTCCCTAGACCTCTTCCCAAAGCAGATCCTCCTCCCACAACCTTTTCACAAAGATGACCCTCCTTGCCAGACCTCATCCCAAAGCAGATCCTCCTCTCCAGACCTCACCACAAAGATGTCCCTCCTCACAAAAGCAGGTCCTCCTCGCCAGACCTCTTCCCAAAGCAGAAAATCCTCGCCAGACCACTTCCCAAAGCAGGTCCTCCTCCCAGACCTCTTCCCAAAGCCGAAACTCCTATCCAGACCTCTTCCCAAAGCAGGTCCTACTCCCAGACCTTTTCCCAAAGCCGAAACTCCTCCCCAGACCTCTTCCCAAAGCAGATTCCCTCCAGGAGACCCCTTTTACCAAAAGCAGGTCCTCCTCCCCAGACCTCTTCCCAAAGCAGAAACTCCTCCCCAGACCACTTCCCAAAGCAGATCCTCCTCTCCAGACCTCTTCCCAAAGCAGATTGCCTCAAGGAGATCCCTTTTACAAAAGCTGATCCTCCTCCCAAGACCTCTTCAAAAAGCAGACCCCCCTCCCCAGACCTCTTCACACAAAGGATTTCCTCCAGGAGACCCCTTTTACCGAAGCAGATCCTCCTCCCAAGACCTCTTCACAAAGATGATCCTCCAACCAAGACCTCTTCACAAAGATGATCCTCCTCCCCAGACCTCTTCACAAAGCAGATTCCCTCCAAGAGATCCCTTTTACCAAAGCAGATTCTCCATCCCAGACCTCTTCCAAGACCAGAGCCTCCTACCCAGACCTCTTCACAAAGATGACTTTCCTACCCAGACCTCTTTCCAAAGCAGATCCTCCACACAAGACCTCTTCACAAAGATGATCCTCCCCAAGACCTCTTCACAAAGATGATCCTCCTCCTCAGACTTCTTCCCAAACCAGATCCTCCTCCCTAGACCTCTTTACAAAGATGATCATCCTCCCCAGACCTCTTCACAAAGCAGATTCCCTCCAAGAGATCCCTTTTACCAAAGCAGATTCTCCATCCCAGACCTCTTCCAAGACCAGAGCCTCCTCCCCAGACCTCTTCACAAAGATGACTTTCCTACCCAGACCTCTTTCCAAAGCAGATCCTCCACACAAGACCTCTTCACAAAGATGATCCTCCCCAAGACCTCTTCACAAAGATGATCCTCCTCCTCAGACTTCTTCCCAAACCAGATCCTACTCCCTAGACCTCTTTACAAAGATGATCATCCTCCCCAGACCTCTTCACAAAGCAGATTCCCTCCAAGAGATCCCTTTTACCAAAGCAGATTCTCCATACCAGACCTCTTCCAAGACCAGAGCCTCCTCCCCAGACCTCTTCACAAAGATGACTTTCCTACCCAGACCTCTTTCCAAAGCAGATCCTCCACACAAGACCTCTTCACAAAGATGATCCTCCTCCTCAGACTTCTTCCCAAACCAGATCCTCCTCCCTAGACCTCTTTACAAAGATGATCATACTCCCCAGACCTCTTCACAAAGCAGATTCCCTCCAAGAGACCCATTTTACCAAAGCAGATCCCCCTTCCCAGACCTCTTCCACAAAATGATCATCCTCCCCAAGCCACTTCCAAAAGCAGATCCCCTCTTACCTTCCTTGCTGCTCCTTCCTGCTCATGGCCGGTGGATCCTCCATCAATGTCACCTGCAGCCAATGAGGCCGAACACTACAAAACGGACAGCACAGCGGCCGCCCCAGAGAAAGGCCCTGGTGCACGGCACCTCCTGCACTGAAGGTGCTCATCGCGAGGCTCGCAAAAGAGGCTCTGACCAGATTTCGAGTTACAGGCTTGAAAAAAAAATCGCCATTTTTTTTCAAGCCCGTAAATCGGAAGACGTTGGGAGGCCGTCAAAAGACGCCAATTGAATAGGAAATTGGCTACCAACCTCACTTATGTGTTCCCTGCCTCCTTCTGAGGCAGGGAGTCCATAAGTGAGATTGAAAACTAATTTGTTATTCAATTGGCGTCTTTTGGCGGCCTCCTAATAAATGCTGAGTTACGGCGATAAACACGTAACTTTTTTCAAGCCTGCAAGGCTTGGAGCAATACTGATTTAAGCCTCATGTCTTGAAGGATTGAAAAAAAGTTACAGTGAGGGAGGGGAGGGAGGCGGGGGGGGGGGAGACATGGGAGGGGGAAGAGACAGAGGGGGGAATGAGTTACAGAGGAGGGAGAGAGGGGGGAAAACACTGGGGAGGGAGTAGGGGGAAAGAGACACAGGGGAGGGAGAGAGGGGAAAGAAATGCTCAGGAGGGAGTGGGGGGAAAGAGACACAGGGGAGAGAGGGGGGGGGAAGAGACAAAGTGGAGGGAGAGAGGGGGAAATAGACACAGGGGAGGGAGTGTGGGGGGAAAGAGACATAGGGGAGAGAGAGGGGGGAAAGAGACAAAGTGGAGGGAGAGAGGGGGAAATAGACACAGGGGAGGGAGTGGGGGGAAAGAGACACAGGGGAGGAAGGAGGAGGGGAAAGAGACACCGGAGAGGAAGGAGGAGGGGAAAGAGACACAGGGGTGGCCTGCGATGAGCTCTGAAAGCATTTATTGAGAAGCCTGCGATGAGTGGGAAAGTTACCGGCTTGCACTGGCAATGAGCGCCGAAGGAGGTGAGAGCATTGTATTGTGTGGCAAACAGCATTGCGAGGCTTAATATTGTATTGCCATCATTTTTGACGGGTAAGTCACTAGTATATATATATATTACATGATTATATTGCGCTGAGGATTAAAACTTCCCACTGAAGCAGCAAAATATTGTTCAGGTTTCAAGATCAACCGTAAATAAATGGTGCCCAATGCGGCATTATTACATATAATTATTATTACCTTATATTTATAATGCGCCAACATATTTTGCAGCGCTATACATAGGACATGCCTGGAATATATGAAATATGGTGTTTATTAGCCCCACAAAGTCTGTGTCTTCATGAGCTGCAGAGGGCAGACCCATATAGAGACTAAAATAAAGTACATAAAAGTAAAGAGATACCAGGAATATTATATACCTAGTGACACCCAGGAACCTGTCATATCCCTTTTATCAGGGTCAGGGCGCTAAAAATAAATTTAATATGAGAGCGGTGGCATTCAATGTGACCCCAGCGCCCCCCCACCCCTATCTATAAATAGGTCTCGGGGCCAGGACCAGAGTTAGTCTCCCCCCACCATACAATGACTCAGCGCTTCCCAGCAGTAATTAAATCCCTTTAAAGGTAATTATGGGGCAGATATTTCAGGCCATTTTTGCAGATTTTGTACATTACAGAAGTTTATTCCTCATGGAAAATAAATGATTTTAACTGAAGAAAAAACACAACAGACAGGCGGATAAAATATTGTGTTTTTTCCACATTTATCTGGGTAAATAAGAACTTGTGGAGATCCTCCTGTTTTATTTGCTTATCTGATTCACATTAAAAACAATGGAACCAAAAGCACAATATGTTGCAGTTCAGCCATCCATAAGACTCACTGCTCGGTCTCCTGTATCTTCCCAAGACAGAAGAAGACAAGACAATCCCACCCTGTCTTTATGAACACAACATGGGGTCTAGCAGTAGCTTGCACCTGAGAACCATAGGTTTACCTTATAATAAACACCTGTGGCCCCAGAAACTCCCCATACAGATCCAGAGGGCGACAGGGGCTGCATGTGGCCCCCAGACACATCTCATACAGATCCAGAGGGCGACAGGGGCTGCATGTGGCCCCCAGACACATCCCATACAGTTCCAGAGGGCGACAGGGGCTGCATGTGGCCCCCAGACACATCCCATACAGATCCAGAGGGCGACAGGGGCTGCATGTGGCCCCCAGACACATCCCATACAGATCCAGAGGGCGACAGGGGCTGCATGTGGCCCCCAGACACATCCCATACAGATCCAGAGGGCAACAGGGGCTGCCTGTGGCCCCCAGACACATCCCATACAGATCCAGAGGGGCGACAGGGGCTGCATGTGGCCCCCAGACACATCCCATACAGATTCAGAGGATGGGCAGGGCTGCATGTGGCCCCCAGACACATCCCATACAGATCCAAAGGGTGGCAGGGGCTGCATGTGGCACCCAGACACATCCCATACAGATCCAGAGGGCGGCAGGGGCTGCATGTGGCACCCAGACACATACCATACAGGTCCAGAGGGCGACAGGGGCTGCATGTGGCCCCCAGACACATCCCATACAGATCCGGAGGGGGGCAGGGGCTGCATGTGGCCACAGACAGATCACATACAGATTCAGAGGGTGGCACGAGCTGAATGTGGCCCCCAGACACATCCCATACAGATCCAGAGGGCGGCAGTGGCTGCATGTGGCCCCCAGACACACCCCATACAGCCCCATATGGCGTCAGGGGCTGCATGTGGCCCCAGACACATCCCATACAGATCCAGCAGGCGGCAGGGGCTGCATGTGGCCACAGACACATCCCATAAAGATTCAGAGGGTGGACAGGGGCTGCATGTGGCACCCAGACACATCCCATACAGATCCAGAGGGCGGCAGGGGCTCCATGTGGCCCCCAGACACATCCCATACAGATCCAGAGGGCAGCAGGGGCTGCATGTGGCCCCCAGACACATCCCTTACAGATCCAGAGGGTGGCATGGACTGTATGGGGCACCCAGACACATCCCATACAGATCCAGAGGGCAGCACGGGCTGCATGTGGCCCCAGAAACCCCCTATACAGATCCAGAGAGCGGCAGGGGCTGCATGTGGCCCCCAGACACATCCCATTCAGATCCAGAGGGCGGCAGGGCGGCATGTGGCCCCCAGACACATTCCATACAAATCCAGAGGTCTGCAGGGGCACCATGTGGCCCCCAGACACATCCCATACAGACCCAGAGGGCGGCAGGGGCTGCATGTGGCCCCCAGACACATCCCATAGAGACCCAGAGGGCGGCAGGGTCTGCATGTGGCCACAGACACATCCCATACAGATCCAGCAGAGGGGGCAGGGGCTGCATGTGGCCCCCAGACATATCCCATACAGATCCAGAGGGGGCAGGGCCTGCATGTGGCCCCCAGACACATCCCATACAGATCCAGAGGGGGGCAGGGGCTGCATGACCGCCCCAGACACATTGCATACAGATCCAGAGGGTGGAGCAGGGGCTGCGTGTGGCCCTAGAAACCCCCTATACAGATCCAAAAGAGCGGCAGGGGCTGCATGTGGCCCCAGAAACTCCCCATACAGATCCAGAGGGGGGGGGGCTGGGGCTGCATGTACCCCCCAGACAAATCCCATACAGATCCAGAGGGGAACAGGGGCTACATGTCGCCCCAGAAACTCCCCATAAAGATCCAGAGGTGGGGGCAGGGGCTGCATGTGGCCCCAGAAACCCCCTACACAGATCCAGAGAGGGGCAGGGGCTGCATGTGGCCCCCCAGACACATCCCATACAGATCCAGAGGGCGACAGGGGCTGCATGTGGCCCCCAGACACATCCCATACAGATCCAGAGGTCGGCAGGGGCTCCATCTGGCCCCCAGACACATCCCATACAGACCTAGAGGGCGGCAGGAGCTGCATGTGGCCCCAGTCACATCCTATACAGATCCAGAGAGGGGGGCAGGAGCTGCATGTGGCCCCAGAAACCCCCTATACAGATCCAGAGGGCAGCAGGGGCTTCATGTGGCCCCCAGACACATCCCATACAGATTCAGAGGGTGGGCAGGGGCTGCATGTGGCCCCAGAAACCACCTATACAGATCCAGAGGGCAGCAGGGCCTGCATGTGGCCCCCAGACACATCCCATACAGATCCAGAGGGGGGCAGTGGCTGCATGTGGCCCCAGACACATCCCATACAGATCCAGAGGGGGGTAGGGGCTGCATGTGGCCCCAGACACATCCCATACAGATCCATTGGGGGGACAGGAGCTGCATGTGGCCCCCAGACACATCCCATACAGATCCAGAGGGCAGCAGGGGCTGCATGTGGCCCCAGAAACCCCCTATACAGATCCAGAGAGCGTCAGGGGCTGCATGTGGCCCCCACATACATCCAATACAGATCCAGAGGGCGACAGGGGCTGCATGTGGCCCCCAGACATATTTCTTTTTCAGATCCAGAGGGCGACAGGGGCTGCATGTGGCCCCCAGACACATACCATACAGACCCAGAGGGTGGCAGGGCAGCACATGTCACCCAGATTAATCCCATACAGATCCAGAGGGGGGCAGGTGCTGCCTGTGGTCCCCAGAAACATTCTATACAGATCCAGAGGGAGACAGGTTCTGCATGTGGCCCCCAGACACATCCCATACAGACATAGGGGGGGGGAAGGTGCTGCATGTGGTCCCCATGCACATCCCATACAGATCCAGAGGGAGACAGGTTCTGCATGTGGCCCCCAGACACATCCCATACAGACATAGGGGGGGGGGGAGGTGCTGCATGTGGTCCCCATGCACATCCCATACAGATCCAGAGGGCGTCAGGGGCTGCATGTGCCCCCAGACACATCCCATACAGATCCAGAGGGCTGCAGGGGCTGCATGTGGAACCCAGACACATCCCACAAAGATCCAGAGGGGGGCAGGTGCTGCATGTGGAACCGAAACTAATCCCACACAGATCCAGAGGGTGGCAGGGGCTGCATGTGGCCCAAGACACATCCCATACAGATCCAGAGGGGGGGCAGGAGCTGCATGTGGCCCCCAGACACATCCCATACAGATTTAGAGGGCAGCAGGGGCTGCATGTGGCCCCAGAAACCCCCTATACAGATCCAGAGAGCGTCAGGGGCTGCATGTGGCCCCCACATACATCCAATACAGATCCAGAGGGTGACAGGGGCTGCATGTGGCCCCCAGACATATTTCTTTTTCAGTTCCAGAGGTCGGCAGGGGCTGCATGTGGCCCCCAGACACATACCATACAGACCCAGAGGGTGGCAGGGCTGCAAATGTCACCCAGATTAATCACATACAGATCCAGAGGGGGGCAGGTGCTGCCTGTGGTCCCCAGAAACATTCTGTACAGATCCAGAGGGAGGCAGGTTCTGCATGTGGCCCAAGACACATCCCATACAGATCCAGAGGGGGGGCAGGAGCTGCATGTGCCCCCAGACACATCCCATACAGATCCAGAGGGCTGCAGGGGCTGCATGTGGAACCCAGACACATCCCACAAAGATCCAGAGGGGGGCAGGGGCTGCATGTGGAACCGAAACTAATCCCACACAGATCCAGAGGGGGGCAGGGGCTGCATGTGGCCCAAGACACATCCCATACAGATCCAGAGGGGGGGCAGGAGCTGCATGTGGCCCCCAGACACATCCCATACAGATTTAGAGGGCAGCAGGGGCTGCATGTGGCCCCAGAAACCCCCTATACAGATCCAGAGAGCGTCAGGGGCTGCATGTGGCCCCCACATACATCCAATACAGATCCAGAGGGCGACAGGGGCTGCATGTGGCCCCCAGACATATTTCTTTTTCAGTTCCAGAGGTCGGCAGGGGCTGCATGTGGCCCCCAGACACATACCATACAGACCCAGAGGGTGGCAGGGCTGCAAATGTCACCCAGATTAATCCCATACAGATCCAGAGGGGGGCAGGTGCTGCCTGTGGTCCCCAGAAACATTCTGTACAGATCCAGAGGGAGGCAGGTTCTGCATGTGGCCCCCAGACACATCCCATACAGACATAGAGGGGGGCAGGTGCTGCATGTGGTCCCCATAAATATCCAATACAGATCCAGAGGGCGTCAGGGGCTGCATGTGGCCCCAGACACATCCCATACAGATCCAGCAGGCGGCAGGGGCTGCATGTGGCCACAGACACATCCCATAAAGATTCAGAGTGTGGACAGGGGCTGCATGTGGCACCCAGACAAATCCCATACAGATCCAGAGGGCGGCAGGGGCTCCATGTGGCCCCCAGACACATCCCATACAGATCCAGAGGGCAGCAGGGGCTGCATGTGGCCCCCAGACACATCCCTTACAGATCCAGAGGGCAGCAGGGGCTGCATGTGGCCCCCAGACACATCCCTTACAGATCCAGAGGGTGGCAGGGGCTGCATGTGGCACCCAGACACATCCCATACAGACATAGAGGGGGGCAGGTGCTGCATGTGGTCCCCATAAATATCCAATACAGATCCAGAGGGTGTCAGGGGCTGCATGTGCCCCTAGACACATCCCATACAGATCCAGAGGGCTGCAGGGGCTGCATGTGGAACCCAGACACATCCCACACAGATCCAGAGGGGGGCAGGTGCTGCATGTGGTCCCCAGACACATCCCATACAGACCCAGAGGGGGGCAGGGGCTGCATGTGGCCCCCAGACACATCCCATACAGACCCAGAGGGGGGCAGGCGCTGCATGTGGTCCCCAGACACATCCCATAAAGACCCAGAGGGGGGCAGGTGCTGCATGTGGTCCCCAGACACATCCCATACAGACCCAGAGGGGGGCAGGTGCTGCATGTGGCCCCCAGACACATCCCATACAGACCCAGAGGGGGGCAGGCGCTGCATGTGGTCCCCAGACACATCCCATACAGACCCAGAGGGGGGCAGGCGCTACATGTGGTCCCCAGACACATCCCATACAGACCCAGAGGGGGTCAGGTGCTGCATGTGGTCCCCAGACACATCCCATACAGACCCAGAGGGGGGCAGGTGCTGCATGTGGCCCCCAGACACATCCCATACAGACCCAGAGGGGGGCAGGTGCTGCATGTGGTCCCCAGACACATCCCATACAGACCCAGAGGGGGGCAGGCGCTGCATGTGGTCCCCAGACACATCCCATACAGACCCAGAGGGGGGCAGGTGCTGCATGTGGCCCCCAGACACATTCCATATAGACCCAGAGGTTGTCAGGGCTGGATGTGACCCCCAGACTTTCCCAATAAAATCATATAAAAAGACAGTATTAATATCATTAGTATTTTTTTTTGTATTTTTTATCCCCGACCTTCCCCATCTGATCTTCCATATTTCATTCGACCCCTGTACATTTTCCCAGGACTTCCCCAAAACCTCCCTGCACCTCTCCCATGAGGAGTGTTATGGATGAGATAACTCGTCACTGGGAAAGTGACTGCAATGTGACGAGTTATCTCATGTATAAAGGGACATGGCAGGTTCCTGGTGTTACTGGGGGTATAATATCCCTGGGTATTGATTTACTGTTAGGTACTTTATTGCATTCTGATTCCTTTAAGCTCTGAAGACACAGAATGTGCTGTGTCTCATACTAACCAATCAGTGACCGTCTCTCAACAACATATAGCTGAGACATGGTCCCTGATAGGCTAGGACACTACACTGCACATCCAGAGTCTGAATAAAGACTATAACTGAAGACTTCTCAGTTTGGATATAGAGTCTCTACATAGAGGCAGCCGCCATATATATATGAGGCCCATGGTACAGCAACGATAACATCTACAGAACAGCACATGCTCACCAGAACACGTCAATGAGTACGCTATGTGTCAATGATAAGGCCAATCTGCATTTATCGTGTGCTGTGCTCTATTTATTGTGTGATCTACCAAGCATATTGAACCTGGATCCATTCCATAGATCCGGTCCTGATAATATGTACTTGGAACATTAAAAGAACTGAGCAAATCCATCAAATTATGAGCCTCATTCAATTGTAAGCCCGCAAGTCGCAGGATGTAGGCCGTAAGTCTGCTGGCCCGCAGCTCCCACAACTTATGGTGCTATTCAATTGGCCGAGCCTGGAAGTCCCGGCCCGATAGAGCACATCCTACACCATGCTATCGTATGTAGCATTTGCGAGCTTGAGCATGATCAATCACGCAAGGCCGTAATTAGAAACAGCCAATGGAATCATCACTTCAATGGAAAATGGAAGTTGGATTACAAAGTCCTACGGGCTTCAATTACGAGTTACGATCGGACCCACATTCCATATATGATGCAATATTGATAAAAACGTAAATATGATATTCTGTTACATGCGTGTTACATGATATGTATTAATCCATTGATTGCCAGGATCGGTTTAACATAAAATATAAACATGAATTGAAGTATTTTTGGGACTGATTTGCGGGCTTGAGAATGTTGTGCTATTAATTCTAAGACCTAACATCACCTTCCCTTTTAATAAAAGTACAATGGTGTATTTTGAGCATATACAGTGCGGCGGTGAAGTCATTTAGCCCTTTGCGAGTCCTCCTTGGTATAACCTTGACTCGTGGTTCCACTTTTGCCATTTGCGGGCTTAACAGCTTACTTAGTGAGGGGGAATCGGAGCAATTGAATAGTGATTTACGATTTTAGCGTTCGCAAGTCTTCGAAAGGCTCGGAGGGGCATAAAATTGTCATTTCAACCATAACAGTGAATCGGAGGCCGGAGCCCGTAACCCGATCGGAGCCCGCAAAAACACTCCAATTGAATAGCAAAATAACTTGCAGGCTACATTTCCGTAGCTCTATTTCTACTTACAAGGGCCCTTTGTTTTAGACCAGCTGCATCATTGGACAAAGTCCTGGCGTCTCCTGGTTTGCAGCTATTTGCTAGGAAACAAGTATTAAGGATTAAAATCATTAGGCGCGGCTTACTGAGAACTGACTGGAAGAACAAGAAGTAGAAATGGAAAGTGTGGGAGTATTAGGCTAAAGAGACATCTCCCTCCATTAAGCAGTCTACTTACATGTCACTTTTGTCACAGGTGTCGGAGGTCAACCTGTTTGTTAAACTAGTAGAAGAGAGCTAGGACAGGTAAAAATGGCTGGTATCATAGGTGACCTTATTACTAGAGAAGAACCTCAGAAGGGTACAAGATTGGATTAGCCTAAGGGAACTTGTCCTTAAACCTTGGATAAAGGTTACTGCTCATGCATCTGAAACAATTTCTGATTTGACTCTTTACCGTTATACATACGCCAGTGTAATATCAGTACCTAATTACAAATTTTCTGTTAGGCATGTGATCCGATTGGCCGGAATACCAGTGCCTTTTAGATTTACCTGCTTTTTTTCACCTTCACTGCTAGTATTCGTTGCAGCCAGCAGTATGCACTTATAATTAAAATATGTCTTTTGGCCATTGCCTTTATTTATTAATATAGTTTCTTTTTGACCTTCCACCATTTGTATATATTCCACGTTAATCACAATTTCTGATTTGACTCTTTACCGTTATACATACGCCGGTGTATTATCAGTAGCTAATTACATATTTTCTATTAGGCATGTGATCCGATTGGCTGGAATACCAGTGCCTATTAGATTTACCTGCTCTGTTTTCACCTTCACTGCTAGTATTCCTTCTGGCCAGCAGTATGTAGCTATAATTAAAATCTCTCTTTTGGTCATTGCCTTTATTAATATTTTTGACCTTCCACTATTTGCATATATTCTTTGATATCACATGTGACCATTTTCAATTAGATCGCCTGTAACTCTTGTTCTGTTTGTCTCCGCCCCCCCCTCCTCCCCAAGTATATCATCCGATAACAACATGCGCCGGTGTTCAGTCTTCTCATCCAATGATTCAATTATTCAATTGGTTCAAGCCTACTTAAGCCCGGTCATCCTGCCTTCCTATCAAGGTCTCAGAAGAAGCAGGTGACGCGAAACGTAGCTGCGCAGTCTGTTGATGTCAGAAGCTCCGTGAGAGGAAGCAGATGAGACATGCCTGAGTCTCCAGCACTCTCCTGACACTCGCATTATGATCTGACTTGCTGATACATCCAAGACTCTCGTCTTGTCTTAATTTAGACAGGAGTTCAAAGGTAAGTGGGAACCAGTCCTAGCGGCAGTTAGGCTCGAGTTTTGCATCTGTACTTCCATTTTTCAGAGACAGGAGTTCTTCGATCTGGTAGAGGTTCTGTGGTGGGTCCTGGTAGCACCACCATGCACTAGTTATACAGGGCCACAGTGCTATTTCCCCATTTGTGATTCCCACCGCCTAGGTATTTATTATACTGGTATCTGTCTGATCCAACTAACCCACACAAATGACCTATTGTATTTATGGCACCAATACATGTTACCAACACTCTCCTTTCTGTAGTGTGATGATTACTTTGTGTGGACCATTCCCAGACGTCACGCGCTATTGTATTTATATTCCTAAATATACACCATTTGTAATCGCCGACTATTAACCTGTTTGTTTATATTAATTATTTCTAATAAAAGTTATTTATCTAATTATCTCATCTCCGTGATTTATTCTCCTTAATCCTATACCATGAATATTCATCACAGACCACCCTAATGAGGCGTAATGACCATTACCAGTACTGGGTTTCTCTCCTTTATATTTTAATATCTAAAGGAAGCAATGAGGCAATTAAATAATAATCATCAATATGAATGAGTGAGATCTAATCCCATGGGGACGAAACAAAATGGCGCACCTAAAATACCGTATGAGGATAAATGTGAGGGTGTGATTAATCAGAAGGAATTATTACATTATCTCAAGATCCAACTGTAACGGAACCCATCACTGTTTTACCCTGTTTTATGATTATTATGGTTAAAATATGATCCTACTATATGTGTGCTGGTTTATGCTCTGCAGAATATTAGCCAGACTTTTGCAGACCTAGGCTAATAGATAATCCTATTACAGAGATTCAAGAGATAAGAAAGTTGTAAAGGATCCTTGCATTTTCCAAAGTGTTTTCATTCTCTGATAAGAACAAAGAAGTGTGATTGAATCAATGTCTGATTGTATCAAAGTTGCCAGGGAGGTGTGACTCCCCTATTGTTCTCTTTATGTGTATTGTGTGTGGCCAAATATGGGCATGTGTATTACCTGTGGCCAAAGAGATGTATAAATATTTCTGCAATAACAAAATAAAGTCAGTATTCATTTGACTCCCAAATTGTGTGTCGTCCAATATGGGAGGTCGGGGATGGTGAAACTGTAGTGCCTCTTCGGTATTTTACCGTATACCAGCGGAGATTTTGGACTGCGTGTTCCAGCTCCGTTACATTTGTTGGCAAGTGGCGGGATTGTTCCCACGGTCAGAAGGACAGCTACAGGAGACACCATTCCGTGGAGTACAAATTGAGGGCAACGCTAGTATCCGTACAGCGCCCCTGGCTACAGCAGGATGGAACAGGCTAGTTTTCAGACAGCGTTCCATCATGAGGAAGAGGAGGCGGCCGCGGACTACAGGGATGCAGACAGAAAGGAACTCATGGTTACAGTACCTCGTATTACCCCACAGAATGAGTTTGGAAGAGAACTCCAAAGCAGACTGGCCTTTTTCCCAGGTACGCTTCCCATGAAAACCTTGGAATGGTTAATGACAGATGTCCACAAATTCATAATGGAAAAGCAGCGGGCACGGGAGCGGTCCATCTTGGGAGCTGCTAACCCACCTCCCACCATTAACCCCCCCCCCCCAGCACTGCGTCCGGGTTGTGGGAACTACCAAACCCCTGCACGGTACATCAGGTGCCACACGTGTAACCAGCAGGGTCACATGCAGAGAGACTGTCCCAGAAACAGAAACCGCTCCACGTGGAATACTCCAACTAATTCCCCTCCCCAGCGACAGTGTGTTCCCCAGGGAGCCGAAGGTGTCGTCCTTCCTCCCCAGCGGCAGTGTGTACCCCAGGGGGCCGAAGGTGTCATCCTTCCCCCCCAGCAGCAGTGTGTACCCCAGGGAGCTGAAGGTGTCGGCCTTCCCCCCCAGCGGCAGTGTGTACCCCAGGGAGCAGAAGGGGCTGTCCTTCCTCCCCAGCGGCAGTGTGAACCCCAGGGGGCAGAAGGTGTCGTCCTTTCCCCCCAGCGGCAGTGTGTACCCCAGGGAGCTGAAGGTGTCGTCCTTCCTCCCCAGCGGCAGTGTGTACCCCAGGGAGCTGAAGGTGTCGTCCTTCCTCCCCAGCGGCAGTGTGTACCCCAGGGAGCTGAAGGTGTCGGCCTTCCCCCACAGCGGCAGTGTGTACCCCAGGGAGCAGAAGGGGCCGTCCTTCCTCCCCAGCAGCAGTGTGAACCCCAGGGGGCAGAAGGTGTCGTCCTTTCCCCCCAGCAGCAGTGTGAACCCCTGGGGGCAGAAGGTGTCATCCTTCCCCCCCAGCGGCAGTGTGAACCCCAGGGGGCAGAAGGTGTCGTCCTTCCCCCCCAGCGGCAGTGTGAACCACAGGGGCAGAAGGTGTCGTCCTTTCCCCCCAGCGACAGTTTACCCTAACCAGGGGAGACACCAAACTCCCAGACGGCGCAGATGGGACCGTGGTCTCTGCGCCCACAGCTTGTCCAGACCCCCAACTACCCTCACTGGGACAACCGGAGGAGGGGGTAAGTACAAATTCCCCTCCCCAGCTAACTTCTAATGTGGCCCCAGGGTTAACAGAGGAAATGTTAACCCCCACTGACTGCCACGTTTCCCTGGCTACTGAGCCAGAATATGTCCCAAGTACCCCAGCAGAAGAGCTGACAGCGGGGCAGAGTGCAGTTGGCCTCTGCCCTCCCTTTGTCCCTTGTACAGAGCAGGAGGTCCTGCAGGTTATACCAGCAGAAGAGCTGGCATCAGGGCAGAGTGCCGCTGGCCTCTGCCCCTCAAGTCCCCTCAGCGTGTTGCACCATCACCCCAGCAAAATATCCAGGTGCCTGGTTAGACTTCCCCCCAAAGGGGAGATGTGTGACGAAGTGCCCTTCGCAACTTTGGCTTGGAGAGGACTGTTTGCCAGCCTCCTGCCCTGCGACTATGGCCCTGGTACATATTGCCCTTTGGAACCAGTGTTCGGCCATACCAGAGTGTATGTCACTCATTCTGGCCCTTTACATACAGGGGGCCATTCTGTATTTGCCCTGTGGGAGCGGTGATACCCCAGATAGCTATGCCATGGAGCCCATTCATATAATGAAAGACTATGGGAAAGACTTTAGCTACTTGGCAATTGAACTGTGTGAAGAGGATCTGAGCGCGATTCGGTAGTTTTGTGCGCTCAGATCCCAGCTATCTGGGGATATGGGAAATGTGAGTCAATGTGAATTGCAGTAATGCTGATGGGTTGTCAAACTAGAGAATTGACCAACAAATACTTTTGTCCGGACATCCCCAGGCCGATCCGTTGGGATCAGACCGTGTATGCCGGCTTATGGTCACGGGGGAGGTGTGTAACGGAACCCATCACTGTTTTACCCTGTTTTATGATTATTATGGTTAAAATATGATCCTACTATATGTATGCTGGTTTATGCTCTGCAGAATATTAGCCAGACTTTTGCAGACCTAGGCTAATAGATAATCCTATTACAGAGATTCAAGAGATAAGAAAGTTGTAAAGGATCCTTGCATTTTCCAAAGTGTTTTCATTCTCTGATAAGAACAAAGAAGTGTAATTGAATCAATGTCGGATTGTATCCAAGTCGCCAGGCAGGTGTGACTCCCCTATTGTTCTCTTTATGTGTATTGTGTGTGGCCAAATATGGGCATGTGTATTACCTGTGGCCAAAGAGATGTATAAATATTTCTGCAATAACAAAATAAAGTCAGTATTCATTTGACTCCCAAATTGTGTGTCGTCCAATATGGGAGGTCGGGGATGGTGAAACTGTAGTGCCTCTTGGGTATTTTACCGTATACCAGCGGAGATTTTGGACTGCGTGTTCCAGCTCCGTTACACCCACATCCAGTGATATACACAAGAATATAACAAATCCCCCAGGACATCGTACTGTAGGAGGAGTTCAAGGTCTGATTGAACACTTCAGTTGATGTAGATTATATTTGGCGAGATTATGTCTATATTCTTCAATCTTATGTTACAGATACTAGTGATGTGCTTAGAAAATGAATTCATACTACCGAGTGTAACGGAACCCATCACTGTTTTACCCTGTTTTATGGTTATGGTTAAAATATGATCCTACTATTATACTGTATGTATGTTGGTTTATGCTCTGCAGAATATTAGCCCAGACTATTGCAGACCTGGGCATAATAGATAATCCTATTACAGAGACTCCTCATAAGATAAGGAAGTCTATTGTATAAAGTGTTTTCATTCTCAGCCATAAGAACAAAGGAGGATGATCTAATCCATGTCTGATTGTATCAAAGTTGCCAGGTAGCCTCAGGGAGGTGTGACCCACCTATTGTCCCTCTATGTGTATTGTGTGGCCAACTATGGGGGATGTGTATTGCCTGTGGGAAGAGATGTGTATAAATATTTCTGCACAACAAAATAAAGTCAGTAGTCTTGAACTCCCACATTGAGTGTCATCCAATATGGGAGGTTGGGAATGGTGAAACTGTAGTGCTTCTTGGATATTTTACCGTATACCAGCGTAGATATTGGATTTGTGTTCCAACTCTGTTACACCGAGTAAACTTAATTGGTCATCATTGGATGTGGGATGACTTTACTTGTCCGTTCCATATGTAGGTCTGAGATCCTGTAAGAAATTCTAGGAAACAAGAGGACATGTATATAGGAACATAATCAATTGTTGATGAGGCTGTTGAGCTTCATCTTGGACAATAAAATTTTTCATGGAAGAAATTGCAGACCGATAAGTATGATGTCATGGGTGCCACATGTGCACTGACCAATGAGAGCCTTCATTTAGGATCATGGGAAGCTTCAGTGGTATTTGGAGATATGACAGTTGGTTGTGGCACACGGGACACTCTGGATCACGTATGTGGATGATATATTTATGTTATTTGACGGTAACCAGGTTTATTAGATTTGTAGATAATTTGAATGGCAATGACTAATCTCAGATTTACGAGTCAATGGTGAATAGACCGTCTTACTTTTCGTAATGTGACCATAGTAAAGAACGGCAGCCATTGATGGCAGTGGAGTATTGTAAGCCAACAATGACGAATAGTCTGACATCGCCATCATCCAAGAACCAGGATCAGTTTGTGTGAATAAGCAGGAACGTCTCAACTGGACAATTCTTTGAAAGTCAAGATGGAGACATGAAACAAAGACTTAAAGAATGAGAACATTGTAATAGAGTAAAGGCTACATGGGATGATATGTAGGACATTATGAATGGCGCTGCGAAACCCAAAAGTGAGCAAAGTAATATAATTAGATTTATTACACAGTACAATGCTCATATGGGTTCCCTGGTGGTCCAGTGGTTAGGATTCAGTGCTTTCACTGCTGTGACCTGGATTTTACTCCAGTCAGGGAACCAAGAGGTCACACCACCCTGAAGTCATGCAGGTTTGGGCCTGGTCAGTACTTGGATGGGAGACAACCTAGGAATACTAGGAGCTATATGCTGTGACCGACTGGAGAAGGATCTGGCAACCCACTCCAGTATCTCTGCTATGAATACCAAGTGGATCAGCATGGGATGTTGTGGTCCTGTGAGCAAAAAACAATGTGATGGTCTAAGAGCCCGGGAGACCGTCTGGTTCTGTCCATAAAACACAGGACACACAAATAGCAGTTTAACTTATTGTTAGTTATGTTATTCCTCTGCCAAAGAAACTTCAGTGGGAAACGACCATCATGGCCTCAAGTGCTGAAGAGGGCGTCATGTGGCCTCTAACCAAAGAATAGCCCGTTCTTTATAGGAAGGTTATTGTTACTTAAGGAATGTCTTATGCTCTAAAGTCATTTCTATTTGCTACTAAAAAAAGTCAGAAGCCCTGCAAGTGAAGTGGTCTCTTTAGCTACGATGTCATTGTGATCTGCATTCACTTTCCCTTGGAGAGCTAATCCAGTAATCCAAAGCCAAGGTAAAATACGCCAAACACGTAATTACTGACTCCAATGGCAAGTGTGCTCTTAACCTTGTGTCACTGAACATACATGTTACACGCATTAACAATACATACAGTAGTGAGGGGGCGGCGGGTGGTTCAGAAAGTTCTGGCGTTTCTTTTCCTGCTTTCAATCCCACTATTTTGGGTGGATTTTGTGAGAACGTGACTATAGTGGAACCCAATGATAAGTTTGCATCTTGGCTCTCCATACTTATAGAAATCAGATGTAGAAAAGGTGGAGGAGAAACCTGGAGATGGGTTTCCATAATACTCAACGGTGGGAACAGAACTTACCCCAGATACGAGTGAATCAACCCGCCCTCATATAAGTCATGGTCTTACCATGGAAGTCTGTAGGAATATTATGTGTCGCTATTGTAAGTTTTTTATTTGTCTTCTCAGGCGCACAATGAATTTTTCCATCAAAAAAGAAAAATCAGCGGGAACGACCATTCTGACCTCAAGTATAGAATTGGCCTCTACCCAAAGTACTTAAGGTTATTGCTACTCGAGTCTCGGGTTCTAATGACATCTCTGTTTACAAAAAACAAGGGATTACCATCGCAAATAAATTGTAACCTTCACCATAGAAACATGGATGCCTCTAGACTTAATCACATTCTTCTGTATAATTATGCTCTTAGGCTCATGATCTTTAAACAACCACTTATTCATCATAGAGTATATAAGATGGAGGAGAAAGGAGAACAAATGTAAATATAAGAAGGAACTAGCTGAAACCGGTCGGCGTGGGCGATGGCTCCAGAATCAAATGAAATCTGGATGTTGGTATTTTGATGGAAAGTGGATTTGAAGGAGATGATGTGCAAACAATGCAGGAAAAGACAGTAAGATGCTTGTACTGAAGAGGAATTATCAGCAGGAAAATGTCCTAACATCAAAATATTTGTAAAATATTTAAAAATGTCCCATTTTTCTCCAGCAACATCACATTGGTACTGCAAAAAAATATATGTTTCTGGAACACTAGGAAAGTTATGGCCGCTATGGACCTCCCTTCATATCATAAACAGGATTCTCAGGAAATAATATAATATAGAAGATAAGATGTCCTCGGGCATATACTTCACAAACATGTGCAGCTTTCCCTAAAATAGTCGCCCATTAAGAAAAGTCTCCTAGAGATCAGAGATATAATGTGAGAGTAAACCCAGAAGACCTGAAATACTCCTTGCTCGAGATTAGTAAGTGAAGGGTCAAGAATAACGGAATTTCTTTCCAAACCCCAGGGCTCAATACAAGCTTGTTACTGTAATTAGTAGAGACTTAAACACGAATAACAGGTTAGACATAAACGAGACACGAATAACGGGTTAGACAATGTAAGACTATCTCTTCTTGAAAGAAACAAACAGATTGTCAGCATAACATCTACACGTTGGGGTCTTGTGCAGCAAATGTAGATCAACAAGTTGACTTGAAATCTAGAAAAGGTCCAAGAGGACCAAAACTCCATTTGTTTTTGGAGAAGGGTCCAGCTGTACCAGCCAATGAATGGATCCCACCAGTTAAGTCCTCTTCTCTGTGGGTTTCTGTTTAATGGGGCTAGGGATTCTTCCAGATCCTTCTACTTCTACTTAAAGAGACATTATAATTCAATGCTCGGACAACATCTTGGGGCCACTTCCACTATGCTGCTCTTCACTCCTCTTCTACCTCTTTTCTTCCATTCTTCCCAAAAATAAATTCTCCTTCACTTCACAATTTGTTTTACATTTTTTATTGAAAGCTCCCCAAAGTAATATATTAATGTATAGTAGTGAAGACTGCCAGAAAACCTCTGGAAATTACACTAACATTAAAAAGGCAAAATATCGTCTGGCAACAAATCCAGGACTGAGGACTAAACAGAATTCGTGAACTTCTGATCTTGAATTGTTTATCAAACAGAAAATGAGAAGAAGCTGTGAGGGTCACCCTGGACCAGCCGAGAGGAAAAGCTGCGAGGGTCACCCAGGATGAGCTGAGAGGAGAAGCAGTGAGGGTCACCCTGGATGAGCTGAGAGGAGAAGCTGCGAGGGTCACCCTGGACCAGCCAAGAGGAGAAGCTGCGAGGGTCACCCTGGATCAGCTGAGAGGAGAAGCTGTGAGGGTCACCCTGAAACAGCTGAGAGGAGAAGCTGTGAGGGTCACCCTGGATCAGCTGAGAGGAGAAGCAGTGAGGGTCACCCTGGATCAGCTGAGAGGAGAAGCAGTGAGGGTCACCCTGGACCAGCCGAGAGGAGAAGCTGTGAGGGTCACCCTGAAACAGCCAAGAGGAGAAGCTGTGAGGGTCACCCTGAAACAGCTGAGAGGAGAAGCTGTGAGGGTCACCCTGGACCAGCCAAGAGGAGAAGCTGTGAGGGTCACCCTGGAACAGCTGAGAGGAGAAGCTGTGAAGGTCACCCTGGACCAGCTGAGAGGAGAAGCTGTGAGGGTCACCCTGAAACAGCCAAGAGGAGAAGCTGTGAGGGTCACCCTGGAACAGCCAAGAGGAGAAGCTGTGAGGGTCACCCTGAAACAGCCAAGAGGAGAAGCTGTGAGGGTCACCCTGAAACAGCCAAGAGGAGAAGCTGTGAGGGTCACCCTGAAACAGCCAAGAGGAGAAGCTGTGAGGGTCACCCTGGACCAGCTGAGAGGAGAAGCTGTGAGGGTCACCCTGGAACAGCCGAGAGAAGAAGCTGCGAGGGTCACCCTGGATCACCCGAGACGAGAAGCTGTGAGGGTCACCCTGGATCACCTGAGAGGAGAAGCTGTGAGGGTCACCCTGGATCAGCTGAGAGGAGAAGCAGTGAGGGTCACCCTGGATCAGCTGAGAGGAGAAGCTGTGAGGGTCACCCTGGAACAGCCGAGAGGAGAAGCTGTGAGGGTCACCCTGAAACAGCCAAGAGGAGAAGCTGTGAGGGTCACCCTGAAACAGCTGAGAGGAGAAGCTGTGAGGGTCACCATGGACCAGCCAAGAGGAGAAGCTGTGAGGGTCACCCTGGAACAGCTGAGAGGAGAAGTTGTGAAGGTCACCCTGGACCAGCTGAGAGGAGAAGCTGTGAGGGTCACCCTGAAACAGCCAAGAGTAGAAGCTGTGAGGGTCACCCTGGAACAGCTGAGAGGAGAAGCTGTGAAGGTCACCCTGGACCAGCCAAGAGGAGAAGCTGTGAGGGTCACCCTGAAACAGCCAAGAGGAGAAGCTGTGAGGGTCACCCTGAAACAGCCAAGAGGAGAAGCTGTGAGGGTCACCCTGGACCAGCTGAGAGGAGAAGCTGTGAGGGTCACCCTGGAACAGCCTAGAGTAGAAGCTGTGAGGGTCACCCTGGAACAGCCGAGAGAAGAAGCTGTGAGGGTCACCCTGGATCACCCGAGACGAGAAGCTGTGAGGGTCACCCTGGATCACCCGAGAGGAGAAGCTGTGAGGGTCACCCTGGAACAGCCGAGAGGAGAAGCTGTGAGGGTCACCCTGGATCAGCCGAGAGGAGAAGCTGCGAGGGTCACCCTGGACCAGCCGAGAGGAGAAGCTGCGAGGGTCACCCTGGACAAGCCGAGAGGAGAAGCTGCGAGGGTCACCCTGGACAAGCTAAGAGGAGAAGCTGTGAGGGTCACCCTGGATCAGCCGAGAGGAGAAGCTGCGAGGGTCACCCTGGACAAGCCGAGAGGAGAAGCTGTGAGGGTCACCCTTGACAAGCTGAGAGGAGAAGCTGTGAGGGTCACCCTGGAACAGCCGAGAGAAGAAGCTGTGAGGGTCACCCTGGATCACCCGAGACGAGAAGCTGTGAGGGTCACCCTGGATCACCTGAGAGGAGAAGCTGTGAGGGTCACCCTGGATCAGCTGAGAGGAGAAGCAGTGAGGGTCACCCTGGATCAGCTGAGAGGAGAAGCAGTGAGGGTCACCCTGGACCAGCCGAGAGGAGAAGCTGTGAGGGTCACCCTGAAACAGCCAAGAGGAGAAGCTGTGAGGGTCACCCTGAAACAGCTGAGAGGAGAAGCTGTGAGGGTCACCATGGACCAGCCAAGAGGAGAAGCTGTGAGGGTCACCCTGGAACAGCTGAGAGGAGAAGTTGTGAAGGTCACCCTGGACCAGCTGAGAGGAGAAGCTGTGAGGGTCACCCTGAAACAGCCAAGAGGAGAAGCTGTGAGGGTCACCCTGGAACAGCTGAGAGGAGAAGCTGTGAAGGTCACCCTGGACCAGCCAAGAGGAGAAGCTGTGAGGGTCACCCTGAAACAGCCAAGAGGAGAAGCTGTGAGGGTCACCCTGAAACAGCCAAGAGGAGAAGCTGTGAGGGTCACCCTGGACCAGCTGAGAGGAGAAGCTGTGAGGGTCACCCTGGAACAGCCGAGAGAAGAAGCTGTGAGGGTCACCCTGGAACAGCCGAGAGAAGAAGCTGTGAGGGTCACCCTGGATCACCCGAGACGAGAAGCTGTGAGGGTCACCCTGGATCACCCGAGAGGAGAAGCTGTGAGGGTCACCCTGGAACAGCCGAGAGGAGAAGCTGTGAGGGTCACCCTGGATCAGCCGAGAGGAGAAGCTGCGAGGGTCACCCTGGACCAGCCGAGAGGAGAAGCTGCGAGGGTCACCCTGGACAAGCCGAGAGGAGAAGCTGCGAGGGTCACCCTGGACAAGCTAAGAGGAGAAGCTGTGAGGGTCACCCTGGATCAGCCGAGAGGAGAAGCTGCGAGGGTCACCCTGGACAAGCCGAGAGGAGAAGCTGTGAGGGTCACCCTTGACAAGCTGAGAGGAGAAGCTGTGAGGGTCACCCTGGACCAGCCGAGAGGAGAAGCTGTGAGGGTCACCCTGGACCAGCTGAGAGGAGAAGCAGTGAGGGTCACCCTGGACCAGCTGAGAGGAGAAGCAGTGAGGGTCACCCTGGACCAGCTGAGAGGAGAAGCAGTGAGGGTCACCCTGGATCAGCTGAGAGGAGAAGCTGTGAGGGTCACCCTGGACCAGCTGAGAGGAGAAGCTGTGAGGGTCACCCTGGACCAGCTGAGAGGAGAAGTTGTGAGGGTCACCCTGGACCAGCTGAGAGGAGAAGCTGTGAGGGTCACCCTGGACCAGCCGAGAGGAGAAGTTGTGAGGGTCACCCTGGACCAGCCAAGAGGAGAAGCTGTGAGGGTCACCCTGGACCAGCTGAGAGGAGAAGCTGTGAGGGTCACCCTGGACCAGCTGAGAGGAGAAGCTGTGAGGGTCAACCTGGACCAGCTGAGAGGAGAAGTTGTGAGGGTCACCCTGGACCAGCCGAGAGGAGAAGCTGTGAGGGTCACCCTGGATCTACCTGGACCTACCCAAAAAGACTGAGTGCTGTAATAAAATCACAAGGTGCTTCAACAAACTATTAGTGTAAGGGTGTGCAGACTTATGCAACCATATTATTTTATTTTTATATTTTTTCTACCCTCTAACTAAAAGATTTCAGTTTGTTTTTCAATTGAGTTGTACAGTTTATAGGTCCCATTTGCGGAAGGTGGAGGCTCCAATGTCGGCTGTATTTGTCCGCAAATGCGGACCTTCGCAAAAACGAAGCTCAAAGACCCAGGACCGCCCAGCCACCTACAACTCACCCAAGAAGGGATCCGAGATAAGCTCGGTAACCCGCATTAACCGCACAGGATCCGAGATAAGCTCAGAGACCTGCATTAACCCCACATTAACCATTGCAGAGGGGGTCCCGATCGCACACGATCGGGACCCCCGCTGCAATGAAAATACAAAATTCCTGCGTTACGGGTCCTTAAAGGACCCATTATATAAAAAAAAATATATATATATATACACTATCACCCTGTCACTCATGGGGGTCAATATACACCCCCATAAGCACTTCATTAACCCTGTCACTCATGGGGGTCAATACAGACCCCCATAAACCCCTAATGTACCCTTCACTCATGGGGGTCAATATAGACCCCCATAAGCCCTTCATTAACCCTGTCACTCATGGGGGTCAATACAGCCCCCCATAAGCCCTTAATTAACCCCCTCACTCATGGGGGTCTATAGAGACCCCCATAAACCCCTAATTAACCCTGTCACTCATGGGGGTCAATATACACCCCCATAAGCACTTCATTAACCCTGTCACTCATGGGGGTCAATACAGACCCCCCATAAACCCCTAATTATCCCTGTCACTCATGGGGATCCATACAGACCCTCATAAGCCTCTATTTAACGCCATCAGTCCCATAAGGGTATATTAAGACCATTATGGGCCTGTTACAACCCAACATTAACCACGAAGGTGCCATGACGGTCCTCAAGGAACAACATGACACTAAGTATAAACACTACACTGCACTATACCCCCCACTAAAACATTAAATATCAACTAAACACCCTCTACACTAACCTATTAACACCTAAACTACCTACCTACCCCCTATTAACCCCCACCACTCTAATTACAGAAAATAAAAATGCCTGAACTCACAAAAAATAAAAAATCTTCATTACATAAAATTTAAAAAAAACATTACAACCCCCCTTCCACTACAGAAAATAAAATAAATTACACACCTGAAAAGGAAATACATATAATACATGCAATACATACAATATAATGATACAATTAAATACAATGCAATTAAATACAATGCAATACAATACAACCCTATCTAATATACAATACATTCTATCTAACTAATATACATCCCCCAATCTATCTAAATAAATACCATAATCTAATATACAATACATGCTATGCTATCTATATAAAACACATACCCTTAGCTAACATACAATAAATACTATCTATTAGTGATGTCGCGAAAATCAAATTTTCGTTTCGCGAACATTGGACACAAACTTTAATCAAATGTTTGCAAACCGGCGAACATCGGCGAACCGCCATAGACTTCAATGGGCAGGCGAATTTCAAAACCCACAGGGACTCTTTCTGGCCACAATAGTGATGGGAAAGTTGTTTCAAGGGGACTAACACCTGGACTGTGGCATGCCGGAGGGGGATCCATGGCAAAACTCCCACGGAAAATTACATAGTTGATGCAGAGTCTGGTTTTAAGCCATAAAGGGCATAAATTACCTAACATTCCTAAATTGTTTGGAATAACGTGCTTTAAAACATCAGGTATGATGTTGTATCGATCAGGTAGTGTAAGGGTTACACCCGCTTCACAGTAACAGACCAATCTCCCAGTTTAATGCACCGCAAACAACCGCAAACAGTCCATTTGCACAACCGCAAACTCCCCATTTGCACAAGGTTGGATACCAAGCTAGCCATGTCCCGTTCCTTGTCCTCACTGATGTCATTGAAGGTCTCTTCCTCCACCCAGCTACCAAGGGTCCCTGAAAGGTGACAACAAGCCCCCTGGGACGCCTGCTGTGTTTGGTCTTCCACCTCCTCAAAGCCACCTTTCTCCTCTGACTCCTCTTCTTCAGACTCCTCTCACTGCGTTGCCTCTGTCTGCGTTATTATAAGGTGTGTACTGTTAAGTAGTACTATCCCTATCGGTTTAATCCCTGTCACATCCACTATTAGGGGACGTGTATATGGCATGGATTTTTGGAACAGGGAGATGGAAAAAGATGCTTGGTCGGACCTCCTACTTCAAATTTGGGGCACTGCGCGTGCAATCTAAGGTGCCACCAGATATGAGTGTCACTGTGCACTGGCAAAAGTTGTCAGAGTAGGCGCTGTAGGCCTCACACACACGCCTGTAGGCAGGCAACTGATATTCAATCGATTACAGTAAAAAAAGTGGTGTTTTATGTCACTGTACACTACGGTTGCACCAGATATGACGTATCCCTGTGCACTGGCAAAAGTTGGCAGATTAGATGCAATAGGCTTCACACACACGCCTGTAGGCAGGCAATTGCTATTCAATCTATTACAGTCAAAAAAGTGTTGTTTTATGTCACTGAGCACAATATAAGCTGTGAGCCTGACACAGGCAGGCAACTGAAATTAGATTACAGGAAAAAAATGGTTGTTTTCAATGTATGTTACACCACCAGGTATGAGAAGTGAAAATAAGCACAATATAAGCTGTTAGGTGTTAGCCTGTCACACACACACGTTGGCAGGCAGGCATAGATTACACAAAAAAAAATATAAAATAAAATAAATGATGTTCAAAGTTTCCTCAATGATAAAGTACAGGGAGCGAACCGAAAAGCGCATGTGTTCGCCGTTCGTGGCGGACGCGAACATGCGAAAATCGCTGCGAATAGTTCTCCGGCGAACTGTTCGGGACATCACTACTATCTATATATAAAATAATCTAATTCTAAGCTAAATTAAAATAATTAAGACCACTTACCTTTGCAGATGTCCATTCAAATCAGCCACCTAGGGAAAAAATAAAATAAAATTAGTGCAACACGTTTACAGTAAATAAATAAACATTCTAAGTATTATACTCACCTTTCCCGCATGTCCCGTCCTTATTCTCCGGCGCGGCACCTGTTAAAAAAAACATAACATTAATATACATACATAAACATAAAAACAAAATAAAATAAACAATCTACATAGTACTTAACTCCTCGCGATGTCTCCGGCCTCCTCCTCTTTTGCCCCGCCCTGAAAAAAAAAAAAGTACTCACATCCGCACTCACGGACATGCCCGATGGTAAAGGCAATGGCGCCTTCTGATTGGTTGAAAACGCTGTCTATCAAATTCACCCAATAAGAAAGGGATACACCCTAAAATCCCACTCTGATTGGATAATGCACCTGCCAATCTTTATTTAAACCAATCACAAGGCCTTCAGCCAATCACAATGGAATACACCCCCACAGGGTGATTGGCTGGAGGCATCTGCGCATTCTGATTAGTTGCTATGACAATAGCCAATCACAATGGAATACACCCCCACGTACTGATTGGTGAAGGCATTTGCGCTTTGTGATTGGCTATTGTCAATGTCAATCAGTATTACAGCCAATGGGAAGGCGCAGATGTCTTCACCAATCAGTACGTGGGGGTGTATCCCATTGTGATTCGCTGATGGCAATAAAGCCTTCGGATTGGTTCAAATAAAGATTGACAGGTGCGTTATTTAATCAGCGTGGGATTTTGGGGTGTATCCCTTTCTCATTGGTTCACAATTGGCGTCTTCTCATTGGCTGAATTTGCTAGACAGCGTTTTCAGCCAATCAGAAGCCGCCATTGCAAATTTTATTCTGGAACACTCCGTAGGAAGCTCATTAGTGTCGGGGATATCCGCCAGGGCGGATATGGGTTGTTTTTTTTCTTTGTTTTTTTTAAACAGGTGGGATGCTTCCAGGGCCCATCCGGGGCAGAACACCAGGAGGCCGGAGACATCGCTGGGAGGTAAGTACAATGTAGATTGTGTTTGTTTTACTTGGTTTCATGTTTATGTATGTGTGCTAATGTAATGTTTTTTTTTAACAGGGCCCAGGCCGCAGAAGCAAAGATGAAAGACGGGACATGCTGGAAAGGTGAGTAGAATATTTATAATGTTTAGAATATTTATAATGTTTATTTACTGTAAATGTGTTGCACTATTTTTTTTTTTTTCCTAGGTGGCTGATCTGAAGGGACATCTGCAAAGGTAAGTGGTCTTAATTATTTTATTTTAGCTTAGAATTAGATTATTTTATATATATATATAGATAGCATTTATTGTATGTTAGCTAGGGGTATGTGTTTTATATAGATAGCATAGCATGTATTGTATATTAGATTGTGGTATTTATTTAGATTGATTGAGGTATGTATATTAGATAGATAGGATGTATATTAGATAGATAGTATTTAATGTATATTACATAGAATGTGTGATGTATATTATAGAGATAGGATGTATATTAGATTATGGTATTTATTTAGATAGATTGGGGATGTATATTAGATAGATAGGATGTATTGTATAGTAGGGTGTATTGCATTGTATTTCATTTTATTTGTATTGTATGTATTTGTATTGTATGTATTTCCTTTTAAGGTGTGTATTTTTTTTCTTTCTGTAGTTGAGGGGGGGGGGTTGTAATGTGTTTTTTTATTTTTTGTAATGTTCCTTTTTTTATTTTTTGTGACTTAGGTTTTTTTATTTTCTGTAATGTAGATTTTTAATTTTTTGTGATTTAGGTTTTTTATTTTATGTAATGTAGATTTTTTATATTTTGTGACTAGTTTTTTTAATTTTCTGTAATTAGAGTTATGGGGGGTTATTAAGGGGTGTGTAGGTAGGTAGTGTAGGTGTTAATAGGTTAGTGTAGAGGCTGTTTAGTTGATATTTAATGTTTTAGTGGGGGGTATAGTGCAGTGTAGTGTTTATACTTAGTGTCATGATGGTTCTTGAGGACCGTCATGGCACTTATGTGGTTAATGTTGGGTTGTAACAGGCCCATAATGGTCTTAATATACCCTTATGGGACTCATGGGGTTAAATAGAGGCTTATGAGGGTCTGGATAGACCCCCATGAGTGACAGGGTTAATTAGCAGTTTATGGGGGTCTGTATTGACCCCCATGAGTGAGGGGGTTAATTAAGGGCTTATGGGGGGCTGTATTGACCCTCCTGAGTGATGGGAATATTAAGGGTTTATGGGGGTCTGTATTGACCCCCATTAGTGCCAGGGTTATTTATGGGCTTATGTGGGTCTTTATTGACCCCCATGAGTGACAGGGTTAATTAGGGCTTTATGGGGGTCTGTATTGACCCTCATGAGTGAGGGTGTTAATTAAGTGCTTATGTGGGTCTATATTGACCCCATGAGTGAGGGGTTTAATGAAGTGCTTATGTGGGTCTGTATTGACCATTATGAGTGACAGTGTTAATGAAGGGCATATGGGGGTCTATATTGACCCCCATGAATGACAGGGTTAATTTGGGGTTTATGGGGGTCTGTATTGACCCCCATGAGCGATAGGGTTAATGAAGGGCTTATGGGGGTCTATGTTGACCCCCATGAGTGAGGGGGTTAATGAAGTGCTTATGGGGGTCTGTATTGACCCCCATGAGTGACAGGGTTAATGAAGGGCTTATGGGGGTCTATATTGACCCCCATGAGTGACAGGGTTAATGAAGTGCTTATGGGGGTCTGTATTGACCCCCATGAGTGACAGGGTTAGTGAAGGGCTTATGGGGTTCACTATTGACCCCCATGAGTGACAGGGTTAATGAAGTGCTTATGGGGGTCTGTATTGACCACCATGAGTGACAGGGTTAATGAAGGGCTTATGGGGGTCTATATTGACCCCCATGAATGACAGGGTTAATTAGGGGTTTATGGGGGTCTGTATTGACCCCCATGAGTGAGGGGGTTAATGAAGTGCTTATGGGGGTCTGTATTGACCCCCATGAGTGACAGGGTTAATGAAGGGCTTATGGGGTTCACTATTGACCCCCATGAGTGACAGGGTTAATGAAGTGCTTATGGGGGTCTGTGGGGTTAATGCAGGTCTCCGAGCTTATCTCGGATCCCTTCCCTGGCTAACTTGTAGATGGCTGGGCAGTCCTGGGGCTTTGAGCCTCATTTTCGTTTTTTTCGGCTGCCTTTTTTTCTCTCGCTTAGGGGATTTTCGTGTGTCTGAACTCAGGAATTTGGACATAAATGGAGGTGTAACTTCACTTTCAGAGGTCCTGGATGCCCCCCCTTGCGTGTGGGTAAGCTTTTTATGTATTTTTAGGTGCACACAGTTTGCAAGGTCGTAATGGTGCCGCTTGTGTGGGTGTTTGTAACCGCGTGTGAGGAGCCTTTGAGCCTCGCTTCGCGACGTTGGAGCCTCCACCTTCCGCAAATGCACGCCCCTCGCTTTGTGAGGGTCTGCATTTGTGGACCAAACTGCATCCCTCGATTCGTAGTTTGACAACTAGAATATGTGATAAATAAATAAACACCTAATTCTAACAAAATTATGTCCCAAATCACAGCTTCTCCAACATGTAACCGACAAGCCCCCAACCTGTACCTCCACCTCCAACGCCTCCACCTCCAATCCCTCCACCTCCAACGCCTCCAGCTCCACCTTCAACACCTCCAGCTCCAACGCCTCCAACCTCAAAGCATCCACCTCCACCTCCAACGCCTCCACTTCCACATCCAACACCTCCAACGCCTCCACACCCACATCCAACACCTCCAACGCCTCCACCTCCAACGCCTCCACCTCCAACGCCTCCACCTCCAACGCCTCTACCTCCAACGCCTCCAACCCCAAAGCATCCACCTCCAACGCCTCCACATCCAACACCTCCAACGCCTCCACCTCCACACCCACATCCAAAACCTCCACCTCCAACGCCTCCACCTCCACACCCACATCCAACACCTCCGCCTCCACCTCCAACGCCTCCACCTCCAACGCCTCCAATCCCTCCACCTCCAACGCCTCCAGCCCCAATGCCTCCACCTCCAACGCCTCCACATCCAACGCCTCCACCTCCATCGCCAACCCCTCCACCTCCACCGCTTACACCTCCACACCCACATCCAACACCTCCACCTCCAATGCCTCTACATGCAACGCCTCTAACCCCTCCACCTCCAACGTCTCCACACCCACATCCAACACCTCCAACTCCTCTACATGCAATGCCTCCACCTCCAACGCCTCTACATGCAATGCCTCCACCTCCAACGCCTCTACATGCAATGCCTCCACCTCCAACGCCTCCACCTCCAATGCCTCTACATGCAACGCCTCCACCTCCAACGCCTCTACATGCAACACCTCCACACCCACATCCAACACCTCCAACTCCTCTACATGCAATGCCTCCACCTCCAGCGCCTCTACATGCAACACCTCCACCTCCAACGCCTCCACCTCCAATGCCTCTACATGCAACACCTCCACCTCCAACGCCTCTACATGAAACACCTCCACACCCACATCCAACATCTCTACCTCCAAAACCTCTACCTCCAAAACCTCTACAGCTACATCCAACAGTTCCACCTCCAAAACCTCTACAGCTACATCCAACAGCTCCACCTCCAAAACCTCTACAGCTACATCCAACAGCTCCACCTCCAAAACCTCTACAGCTACATCCAACAGTTCCACCTCCAAAACCTCTACAGCTATATCCAACAGCTCTACCTCCACCTCCACACCCACCTCCAACGCCTCCACCTCCAACGCCTCTACATGCAATGCCTCCACCTCCAACGCCTCTACATGCAACACCTCCACACCCACATCCAACATCTCTACTTCCAAAACCTCTACCTCCAAAACCTCTACAGCTACATCCAACAGCTCCACCTCCAAAACCTCTACAGCTACATCCAACAGCTCCACCTCCAAAACCTCTACAGCTACATCCAACGGCTCCACCTCCAAAACCTCTACAGCTACCTCCAACAGCTCTACACCCAAGACATCCACAAAACCTCTACAGCCAACCACTCCACAGTTATGTATAGGACATTGTTACAACCCATGTTACACCATCATGTTATCTTCCTCCATGTTTGGTCACCAGTTGGCTCTGGCCCAACATCTCGGAAGTCATGTTAATAATATCTGTATCTCAGCTAGTTAATAGCTCTGATGCCAAGACACCCCCCCCCCCGTACCCCACCCTCTTCCACTTTAGGATAGATAACAAGGTATTAAAGTCCCCATATTTGTTATGTTATGGTTTGTTATCTACCCAGATTGCCCCTGCCACCTCCCTTCTAGTATTTAGAAGTGTTTATAGTTGTTGGGTTCGTTTTGGAATCTCTAACACCCCAAAATCAAAAAAGTTTTTTTTTAGTTTATTCTGAAAGGAGCAAAAAACCTGTCTATTGTATTACCCATTTTTTATGTGGATCTTTTCTGAGAAGTTTATTGTTGTTTGTGCTGCATTTTTATTTAAATGAATGACTCATGAATATGCATTAACTGATTTGATTTCCAATTTAGAATCAGTCTGATTGTCTGTTCCTGTAGTGGCCAAATCAATGACCCCCAGTGTAGTCATTCAGCCAGAACCCCTCACCCACACTTATCAAGGACTCTTAGCTGCAAATTAGCAGACTGAGCAGCACATCCGTAATAAGACAATGCTGCATGTCCAGTGGACAAGCTATGTAATGGAGGGCCAGGTGCAAATAATTTGGGGGCCATTTTGAACATCCCACACAATTATTGACCTTCTGTAATAGGGTGCAGATAGCATAGGGTACCCTACAGTGGGCCTGGCACTTTGCACCTGCAGCACCAGCAGTAACTCTGTTTATATCTCTGGAGTGATTTATTTATTTAGAGCAAAAAGGCTAGTACAATGTATGGATAGTTGTGGTGGCAATGTCCCTTTAAGAGATACCAAATAGATGAGAGAGCGCTCACGTGGTTTGGGTGCAGGTAACGAGACTAATGTCTAATGTCTAAAACAAAGCAAGTGACTCCAAAGGGATCAAAAGATCAACATAAAAAGTTCCTGATTAACCCCGCGGAGTCATAATATATAATGACACTATAAAATAAATCCGGCCTTTAATTTATTGGCCTTTATATGCAATTCTGCTGCTGTGGAATCCGCCATTTTAGTTTCAGATGATCAACTTCTTGGAGTGGGGAGATACTTTCAAAGCAAAAGAGATTCCTATGCAGTTGGAATGTGGCAGCTACAACTGCCATTGCTTGCAATAGGACTAAGGTGAAGCTTATTAGTTTACAAGGACAAGCCCCCCATATGGGAAATACTGACTTGTATTGTAGATTAGCAAAAACATCTCGTGTTTGTGAAGTGTACAACAAACTAACATGAAGTCACCGGCATGTCCCATTGGGTCACTGTTCAGACCACCATTGCTGACTAAGATTACTCAGACCCATAACTGACCACCCGATGGGCCGGTCGCCCCCTATCCCTCCTAAGTCCCAGCAAGCCCTTTTTCTGAAACAAATCACATATCCTGCCAGAGGGTAATTGAAGCAATGCATTTGTCTCCACCCCAAACACACGTGTACAGCCCAAGTCAGCCCATGTCCGCTAAGCAGAGCGCGCACCAGGACCTGTCGGAGCAGACCTAGCAATGAGATCTTCTGGATCTGTGCCAGCTCTGCTGCCACCTTGTGCCAAGGGCGGGGGTAGGACACATTCCTAGCATATTAACCCAATCACTGCCTGAGCACAGCGTCCTAGCTGCTACCGTGTCCACACAAATTCATAAAGCCCTCAGTACACCCCGACATCTCAGCTGTCATCTCCAAGTACTCCCTAAACCGCTCATAACCTCTTCCTCTAACTCCTCCCACTACAGCATACAGGACTCCTCCCACTACACCGACTCCACCCACACCAGCATATCCCTGCTCTTTGGGGCTCCGCACCTTCCTCTGTCGGACTCTCCACTACATTCAAAGCTTTAAAGGCACATGGCGGGTCCCCGGGGGTTACTAGGTGTACCCCTGGGTATCTACTTGGATGTACTTTATTATATTACTAGCGACTTGCCCGTCAAAAAATGACGGCAATGTGATGTATATGTTTGTCAAGTTGTTTAATTATTAACATATATTTTTGACACTTGTAATTATTTTAATATGAACGTGTATTTTTGTAAAATGTTGATGTAATGGTTTTTTAAAATGTAATTTGTATCTGAAGAATTGTTAACTTTAATATACATTGAATGAATAGGAAAGCAAAAAGTAAAAAGCCTTCTTGAAACGTTGCGAATTTTAACATGAAGTTTAAAATATATGTAAGCAATAACCTTAAAAGTATATATTTTGAAACTTTAACTTTATTTTTTATGTAAGTTTAGAAGTTGACAAAACATTTGTATAATTTTGAATATTATAAACAGTAACATAGTGAATACATTTTGTAACCTAATTTTTTATTAAAAGTATTAACATTTGAATGTAAAAACAATTGACCTTTAAATTAATCAGTATTAACATGCAATTTCTATCACAATAATTGTTAACTTGAATATACATTGAATGTAGAGGAAGGCATACAGTAAAACTCTGCTTAAAACGTACGTAATTAAAGTAATTCATTACTGAGCACATAAACTGGCGATAACCATTAATGTAGTTAGTAATCTTAAGATAACAGACAATATTTACATTGTGACTTAAAAGGTGCTTGACCTGTTAACATCCACTTTGTAATCTGTTGAATGAAATAACTTGCAAATATATTTTTTAAACTTGTAACATTAGAAACATTAACATAGTGACTTAACATTTTAACATAATTTTTACTAACAATGCAAGGCAAGTATTTTGTGAGGCGAATCATTCCTAAACAGTACTTTCATTAATTATGACTGAATTAAACAACTAATTGTTATGTATTTTGCAATGGTTTTAAAAAATGTTTGCATCTTGAATTTGTATCCTGCAAAGTTATAGTACTTCATAGTAGACAATGTTTTTAGTAAAAATACGTCCATCTTCTAATAAATCACCTTGACTTTCATTGTTTTCAATGTAAACTTTAATAGCCTGTGGATTTTTGCACCGTGACAACGCAACGTACAATTGACCATGTGCAAAAACTGGTTCTTCAAAGTAAATACCCACAGATTTGAAAGTTTGACCTTGTGATTTATTAATGGTCATGGCAAATGCCATAATAATGGGAAATTGTCTTCTTTGAAGTATAAAAGGGAGACTACTTTCACTTGGTGCTAAATCTATTCTTGGTATGAAAACTCTCTCTCCTTTATGGGTCCCAGTTAAAATTTCAGCATCTATAAAATGGTCCTTTAATTGTTGAACAATTAATCTTGTGCCATTGCATAGGCCTTTTTTGGGGTTCATATTTCGCAGTAACATGATAATTGCACCTTTCTTTAGCTGCAAAATATGTGGTGGCATTCCAGAAGGAGTTAAAGAGTTAATGAATTCAGTTGAAAAGTTTGCCTGACTTTCATTGTCATCAGCAAGTACAGAATCAGCACTGTGATAATTTCTTTGTGGTGCATTAATTTTTTTTAAGATTTCATTATTGAGTATTAATGCATCTTTATTTTTACACGTCAGTATAACTTGGTTGGCAAGCTCAGAATATTCTTCGTTATTTATGCTCCCTTCAAATATAGCCGATATAATATCTTGTTGACAAATCATATGAGGTGGGATCTCTACAGTGTCGTCAGGTAAATGTAGTATTTTTTCTGTTCTGCCTTCTCCAATTTTAATAAGCCAATCATTGAAATCAGTTTGGCCTTCTGATCTCATATTTTGTTGCAGTTGAAGATGGGTAAAATGTTTCCATACTGTACTTGACTTTATACATGTTTCAATAATGTCTGTTCGATTTCCATGTACAACGACAGGTAATGTTTGTCTGAAATCGCCACCTAACAACATTACCTTTCCACCAAATGGAAAAATATTATCCATGACTTCACGAAGCAAACGGTCAATACATTGGAGGGCATAGCATGACATCATTGTGGCCTCATCTATTATAATTAATTTACATTTCTTCAATTTCTTTGCTTGTAAGGATGTCATGCGAATATCTGACACTGAATTTTCCAAAATAGGCACTGGCAGTTTAAATCCACTATGAACAGTTCTTCCACCTTCTAATAAAAGTGCAGCAATTCCAGTAGTGGCAAACGCCATTGCTATTTGTCCTTGTGCTCGTACTGAACTCATTAATAAATTGTACAAATATGTTTTCCCTGATCCGCCAGGTCCATCAAGATAGAAATAACGCTCTGTCACCATGTCATCATCTATAGCATTTTTAATGGCATGAAATGCTTGCAATTGTAGTGTATTTAAAGTTGCAAGTCTTTCTTGTGTTCTTTCTGCTTGTAGTTGAATGTCATAGTCTTCAAAGTTAATGTCATCTATTAGACCTGGATCAGGCAAATTAAAACTTGCACAACTTAATCCATGAGTTAAAAAGACTTCTTGAATTTCCATTAAAGCTTTTAAGTGTGCAATGGGTTCATTGTATCGTCGCATAAAGTCTTCAGCCATATTACTTTTAAAAGTCTCCCACAAAGCTAATGCATTTGGAGCATTTGAGAAGATACAAATAAAAGCAAATTGTTCTCTCATCTGTCGTGGCATTTGACATTGTGCTGCTTCTTCTAAACATCTTTCCCACTCTGTATCATCAGCGAGTAAGTTTCTATTTCTTGCAGCTAAATGGAAGGATTCATATACAATGTCATTAACAGTTCTTAATTGTTCAAAACTTTGTGCTCCTGGAACATTTAAAAGTAATATCCGTAAGCAAAATCGTTCAACATCTCTTGGACTGACTGTGTAAATTCGTGGAATTATTTTATTGCCTCTGGTTTTTCTTGCTCTCCATAATCCATTCACAAAAACATAGTGATATGGAATTTCAATATATAAGTATTGTGTTGCTTGAGCATCAGTGGAATTTAATGCAAACCATGCAGTTAGTGTAGTGTGACGATCTTCACTTTGGGCCAATGCATTCATTTCATTTCCAGCATGGAAATAGACTAAATGTCGTTGTGGCAAATGTACTGCTAACCTATATACTGCATGTGATCTATCATGCATTTCAAATTTTAAAAGCCGCCACATAGCTTCTGGCGCACTAACATAGCGAGCATCTACATGAGATGCAAGTTCATCATGTACTAACTCACTACTTTCAGGGTTGTCTGCACTTTTGACGACTACAGTAGCTGCATCGTAACCTTTGTAAATATATTTGTAGACATATTTAATGGATTTGATGGAAGTGCAGGCTTCTACGTTGATGTGGGCGTTGTACTTCATGAGTAAATGTGGATTGTAGGGTACTACATATCTATTGTCCACTTTTTTTCCACGAATAATGGCACTATCTCCTTCTCTTCTTTTATAAAGTGGATATCCATCACAATTGGCATAGGTTTTGTCTCTATAATCTTTTGGAAATTCTTTGGAACATTTATTATTTTCCATACATGGTGATTGTGGATTAAGGTCACCACAGGGTCCATGAATCATGCGATGAGTAACAATCTCATATAGTCTACCATATAGTTCTGGATCTGGTAGTTCAGCAACTATGACTGCATCCACTTTGTCTGAAGTATCTAATTTATCTTTCTCTTGAAGTATTATGAGAAGATGTGCGTGTGGAAGGCCTCTTTTTTGAAATTCAATGGTATATACATAAGCAAGACATTTGCCAAATAACTGATTTATAGTGAAGTCACGTATTAATTCATTTAATTTGATCTTAAAAACTCTGGCTACTAAATCTGGTCGATCTGAAGCACTTTGTCCAAGAAGTAGATTTTGATTAATTTCTGGCCATTGTGGATTACATGTAAATGTCACAAATAAATCTGGTTTTCCAAATTTTGTCACAATAGCCATAGCATCATTGTATCTTTCTCTCATATTTCGAGGAGATCCTTGAAAGGAAGATGGTAAAATGATGGCTTTGCCAGCTGTCATGTCTCTGCTTGTAGCCACGTCAGCAACATAGTCCATGAGTCCACAATATTGTTCTACACGTAGTTTATCTTGTTGATATTTTATAAAGTTTAAATTATTTGCCTCAACTTGCAAATATGAATCAATAATCCATTGTTGTGTTAGTTTCCCACCACATAAAATTGGATTAAATTCATCTCTAATGGCAATTTGAGCAACTTTAAATTCAAGCATAGAAACATTATTTCGGATTCTGGCTTTAGCATTTGGGTAACTGGGAAGGGTTAATTTTGGTTGCCAACCTGCTTCTCCGTGTGGGAAAAAGATGGGATATGTCATTGGATCTAAATTTGGACTTAAGATATTAATATTAATAAATGGTTGGTCCTCATTTCTGGGATATACTCTAATGTCTCTTTGAAATGGTGGTTCTCCTTCATCATTCTGAAAGACCATTGCAACCTCATTTGATGTTGGCAAGTTATAACGTCGTTTATCAGTATGTCTGTCTCTTTTAAGCACCATATTAACCTTTGGCATGGGTAATTGATGTCTTTGTGCATGGAGTAGTTGTTCATTTTCTACTTCTGCCAATTTTTTGTAAGCTTTACTGTAGGGATTGTTGTCCATAATGTTATTTAGCTCTATGAAAACACTGGGTAAGCATTTTTTATTTTCTTCCATCTGCATACGTTGGTCAACAGCTTCCATTGTATCTAGGACATATAGTTGAGCGAATTTTCTTTGCTCTCCTTCCTCTGGATGTAAATGTGAAGTCCGATGATAAATTTGTCCTTGGACTTTAAAACAGTAAGGACCATGTCCTGGTACATTAGCAGCCAATGTTGCCCCCATAGATGCAAATGATATGGCACTATTGTAGGATCTTATGTTTGTCTTAAAATTTTTGTAATTTGGAAAAGTAGGTTCAGTCATAATATTTTGTAAATAGGTTGGAAATTGTTTCCTTTCTGGAAGTTTGAACTTTCCTTTTTGACAACAACTAATAAATTGTCCATCTCGGGGTCTCTCCTGTTTAAAATAATAAGCCTCACAAAATTGACATTGAGTAGTCATGTCCCCACAACTATGAACCTCTACTGCTAAAGACTTCAGTAAAGGACAATTTGCAAAGCATATTGGATGTTGACTTTCATATTCATCAGATGAAAAGTCATGAAATGTTTCAAGAACAGGTTCTAAATGTTTAGTTTTTTTCGTAGATTTTCTTGGTATATGTTGGACTTGTTTGGTTGAAATGTCCTGTAAGTTTTTAGTAACAGTTTGTAAAAGCTTTGTTTTTGTAGTTGCTTTTTTTGGTCTGTCTTGACTGGTATGTTGTAAAATGTCATCTGATGTTTTAGGAACAGTTTGTAAATGCTTTATTATCTTTTTATTTTTTTTGGTTGTATCTTTCATTTTTGCAGCTGATATTCTTTTATTTGCAAGTCTTTTACGTTCTTTTTCTCGTCGAATTTCTTTCTCCTCCGGTGTCTGCTGGGCGGCCCATCTCTCTTGTCTTTCTCTAGTTTGACGTCTTTTCTTCTCTTCTTTGGTCTCGTTATCAGCCATATTAATCTGTAAAGGAAAAAAAATAAATGTAATTGTGTATATTTAAAATTGTAATTCCTGTTAAAGATTCTTGTGCACAATTGGTGAATTAAAAGGCAAATCATTAATGTATCATTTATATTTAGTTAAATTTATAATTCCTGTCCTCACTGGCTAAGAATTTGGCCAATGGAATCCTGCTGTAAATAAGCATGTAACATATTTTTTTCAAATAATGGTTTTATTTATTAAAAACGTTGTTTGTGGATAGATATTTACCACTGCAAAACTTCTTTGCAAAAAAAAAAATTGATGTGGTTATTGAGCTATGTATTGCATAGTAGCAATTTAAATAAAATAAGGTAGATAGTAAATTAATTATTGTATTTTTCTGTTGACACGGATGCAACTGAAAGCAGTTTCTTTAGTTTTATACTTTAGTACTTATTATACTTTACCTTGGTAGAAGTGTGATTTAAATCCGAATGTTTGTTGGTCCTCGGTTCCAAATCGTTGTCCAATGGTGTGGTCCTCTGTTGGAAGTCCTCGTCCGATGGTGTGGTCCTGTGGCGATAGCCCTCGTCCGATGTTGTGGTCCTGTGGCGATATCCCTCGTCCGATGTTGTGGTCCGTTGGTGAAAGTCCTCGTCCAATGGTCTGGTCCTGTGTTGAAATTCCTCGTCTGCTGGTCTGGTCCTGTGTTGAAATTCCTCGTCTGCTGGTCTAGTCCGAGTCCTCGTCCGATGGTCCGGTCCTGTGGAAAAAGTCCTCGTCCGATTGTCTTCACGCAGTATCTGTTGTAATATAAAATAGAAAATGTTGTTTGAGTGAAATGTCTTTTAAATAATTAAAAAATGTATTAATTTGACTGTATTGTATGAGTTATGGTTATTTTTTTCTATCTTTGTTTTTTTTTACTTTCTGTACAATCCGACAACTTTTGTTATTCTTATTGAAGGTTCTTAGTAAGGCTTGTGGGTTGTAATATATTAAATAAGATGTGTTTATGTTATTTTTTGTACAATCCTGTTTTGTGCACACCACTTGTGGTATACTTATTTAACTTTATTGGGATGCTTATAGTTAGTGAAACATGAAATAATATAATTAATGTAGTTTGCTATGTGTTTGTGTTAGTTTTTGACAATCCTGTTTGGTGCGCAGCACTTGTGCAAAACTTATTTCTTCTTGATTGTACTGGATAAAGGTTGTTAAACATTAAAGAAGAATGTTAATGTAGTTTCCTATGAGTTTGTGTGATTTTTTGTACAATGCTATTAGGTGCGCAACACTTTTGTTATTCTTATTTTTGCTTCTTTGTAAGGCTTATAGGTTGTTAAACATTGAATAAGAAATTCTGTTTTGTGTGTAGCAGTTTGTGTCTCATTCAATTGCGATTTGGCTAATTGAATCGTGCCCTAAATAAGTACATAGCATATTTTTTTAAAGAAGTTTTTAGTCAGTGAAAAACTTTATTTTGGATAGATTTTTAGTAACTAAAAACTTCTTTTAAAAAAATTGTTATGTTGTTATTTAGAGCCCTATTCAATTGGGCAAATTGCAATTGAATGAGGGCCTTTGTGTGTACCATATGTTGCATAGTTTGGCCCTCATTCAATTGCATATTTTACAATGTAATAGTACTCTAAGGCCGTCATTGAATTGCAATGTAGAAATTTGAATAGGGTTGTAAATAAGCACATCACATATATTTGTTAAAATAGAATAAGGGCCTAAAAGTGCTTATTTATAGCCATATTGAATTGCCCAAAATAGCAATTGAATAAGGGCCTTTGGTTACTGCATTTGTTATATTGTCAGCTCCTCATTCAATTGTGTTTTGGCCAATGGAATAGAGCTCAATATCAGCACAGAGCATATTTTTTTACGGAATTTTGTATTTAGTGAACTTGTATCCAAAAGGAACGTGTTCACAAAAGAAAAAGTTCCTTTAAAAAATATGCTCTGTGCTTATATAGAGCGCTATTGAAATGGGCAAATCACATTTGAGTGAGGCCCTTGGCCATTAAAGATATATAGGTCCTCATTGAATTGCAATTTTGCCAATTGAAGAGGGCTCTATATAAGCACATAACATATTTATTGAGCAAAGTTTTTAGTTATTGAAAACCTTGATTGTGGTTAGAAATTCAGTAACTAAAAAGTTCTGTATAAAAAATATGTTATGTGCTTATATAGAGCCCTATTCAATTTAGGAAGTCGCAATTGAATAAGGCTCATGGTTATTTCTTGTTTATACTTAATACTTTACCTTGATTGAAGTTTGGAATGACAGACGGTCCCCTCCTGCCAATCTTAATGCGCCGGTCTTCTTGTAGTGTCTGTTTGAAAAAGAAAGTGAAATAGTTATTTGTATATTTATAATTTTTCATCTAGCAAAGCATGGCTTTTTGAGCATGTAATGTCTTGTTGTATCTTACCTCTTCTTCTTTGTTGGTGTTCTTTAAAAGGGATTGTGCTTCACAATGCACGGTGCAAATTGTTGAGAGACGCTGTTGATGCAGAGTCTGTTTGAATATTCCAAGAAATAAAAAGATTCAGCTTTATATGATCTATTGAATTGCAGAAAAGGAATGTAATTTAAATATACTTCTGTAATTTTTTTCAATTGACCTTATTTTTTGTTGGGGGCTACACACATATGTCACATACATGAAGCACATTCTATAGTTTAATGTAATTATTTTGTGTACGTGTGACATATCAGTATACATGACTCATATTTAAATGGTTAAATTAACCTTATATTTTTTTTTTCCAACACACATAAATGTCTGTGTGTGAGATGTAACTATAGATGATACACATATATGTGCGTGTGACATATCAGTATACATGACATATAATGTCATTTAAATGTAGTTGTTTACTGATTTTGTTTTAAGCTAATTTTGTTGCATTGGCAATACACATAAATGTGCGTGTCACATGTCACTATACATTATAGACATATATGTCCGTGTCACATGTCACTGTGAAGGGGCAATACACAGAAATGTGCGTGTCACATGTCACTATACATTATACACATATATGTGCGTGTCAGATGTCACTATGAAGGGGCAGTACACATAAATGTGCGTGTCACATGTCACTATACATTATACACATATACGTGCGTGTCACATGTCACTATGAAGGGGCAATACACAGAAATGTGTGTGTCACATGTCACTATACATTATACACATATGTACGTGCGTGTCACATGTCACTATGAAGGGGCAATACACATAAATGTGCGTGTCACATGTCACTATACATTATACACATATATGTCCGTGTCACATGTCACTATGAAGGGGCAATACACAGAAATGTGCGTGTCACATGTCACTATACATTATACACATATATGTCCGTGTCACATGTCACTATGAAGGGGCAATACACAGAAATGTGCGTGTCACATGTCACTATACATTATAGACATATATGTGCGTGTCAGATGTCACTATAAATTATAGACATATATGTGCGTGTCAGATGTCACTATACATTATAGACATATATGTGCGTGTCACATGTCACTATACATTATAGACATATATGTGCATGTCAGATGTCACTATACATTATAGACATATATATGCGTGTCACATGTCACTATACATTATAGACATATATGTGCGTGTCGTCACTATACATAAACCTCTGTTTAATATTGAATTATGTTTTTTTGTTGTTTTGTTAAATGAACCGTATTTTTTTTGGAGCCTATACACATAAATGTGCCATATATGTCACAACATAAATCCTAGTTTATTTTTTTATTTGATGTCCTGTCCTGATAATAAAATGTAATATATTATAGCTTACCTGTCAGTTGTAATTTGCACAATGCAAAGTAGTAAATTAGTAAAGAATTGTCTTCTCAAGTAAAAGCAGCAGTTATCTCAGAAGTCACTCCGTTGATCACCTGAGGATAAATGTATTTTTTAGTTGGAAATAGGCAGTATTTATAAACTTGTAGAAAGTTCTGGAAAGTGAGACCGTTAGAACGCAATACGCATGCGCTATTTGCGTTCCAGCTTACAATTTGCGTTCCATCCGCCATTTTCTGCGTATTACTGTTCAAAATGGTGTTTAATATGATTGTGATACGTTCCGCATAGTATGTGTTTCATTATTGCGAGTAAGTGTAGTATAGTTACGTCTGAAGCCTCGTTTTCGTTTTGTTCGTCGGCCATTTTTTCTCTCGCTTAGCGATGGTATTAGTGTCTAAAATGTTTTATTTTGATTTAAATGTAGGTGTAACTTGTTTTTTTGAGGTGCTGGCTGGTTCCTCTTGCTGTAGGTAAGCTTTTTATGTGTTTGTTGTGCGTCTTTCTTCAGTTTTAAATGTTTGTATGTCGGCGTGTTGCGTCCGATGTTTGCGAAGTCGTAATGTGTGGTAACGTGTCTCGTATGGTGTTTGCGTGTGTAGCCTTGTTTTCGTTTTATTCGTCGGCCATTTTTTGTGTCGCTTAACAAACTATTTATTGTCTAAACTCTTTTATTTTGAGTGCAATTAAGTTGTAAGTTGCATTTTTGAGGTCCTGGGTGCTCCCTCTTGGTGTAGGTAAGGTTTTTATATATGTGCTGTGTGTATGTATTGTATTTGTAATTTTGTAATGTTCGCGAGTTGCGTCCGAGTGTTGCGAGGCCGTAATGTGTGTGAACGTGTGTCGTATGTTGTTTGCGAGTGTCGTAATGTGTTGCGACGTAAACTTTTTTTTGCAAGGGTCGCAGTTGCTGCAACTGAAGACCTCGCTTTGCGAGGTCCTCAGGTGCTGGCATGGAGCGCCTGCGGCGCTCCAAGCCAGCAACTGAGGCCCTCGCTTCGCGAGGGTCCTCAGTTGCTGGCAAGGAGCGCCTTCGGCGCTCCATGCCAGCAACTGAGAACCTGGCACAGTGCCCTCGCTTCGCGAGGGCCACGGGCTCGCTACGCGAGCCCGCAGCATTAGCAACAACTCGTACGCTCACAACTATATATGTGATGAAGTTCTTATAAGCTCTGTATTTACTGCCTAAATCACACAAATAGACCCTGTACGGGTCTTCCCTGTACACTAGCCCCATCACAAGGTACTAATCCAGAAAGGTTTTGACCTCATACTGACTGCATATTGTCTTCATACTGACCCCATATTGACCCCATACTGACCCCATACTAACAACATACTGACCGCATATTGTCAGCATACTGAGCACATACTGACTGCATACTGACCCCATACTGACTCCATACTGACTGCATACTGACCCCATACTGACTGCATACTGACTGCATACTGACCCCATACTGACTGCATACTGACTGCATACTGACTGCATACTGACCCCATACTGACTGCATACTGACCCCATACTGACTGCATACTGACTGCATACTGACTGCATACTGACCCCATACTGACTGCATACTGACTGCATACTGACCCCATACTGACCCCATACTGACCCCATACTGACTGCATACTGTCTTCATACTGACCCCATACTGACCCCATACTGACCCCATACTGACCCCATACTAACAACATACTGACGGCATATTGTCTTCATACTGACCCCATACTGACTCCATACTGACTGCATACAGACCCCATACTGACTCCATACTGACTGCATACAGACCCCATACTGACTCCATACTGACTGCATACAGACCCCATACTGACTGCATACTGACTGCATACTGACCCCATACTGACTGCATACTGACTGCATACTGACCCCATACTGACCCCATACTGACCCCATACTGACCCCATACTGACCCCATACTGACTGCATACTGTCTTCATACTGACCCCATACTGACCCCATACTGACCCCATACTAACAACATACTGACGGCACATTGTCTTCATACTGACCCCATACTGACTCCATACTGACTGCATACTGACCCTATACTGACCCCATACTGACCCCATACTGACCGCATATTGTCTTCATACTGACCCCATACTGACCCCATACTGACCACATATTGTCTTCATACTGACCCCATACTGACCGCATATTGTCTTCATACTGACCCCATACTGACCGCATATTGTCTTCATACTGACCCCATACTGACCACATATTGTCTTCATACTGACCCCATACTGACCGCATATTGTCTTCATACTGACCCCATACTGACCCCATACTGACTGCATACTGACTCCATACTGACTGCATACTGACCCCATACTGACCCCATACTGACCCCATACTGACCACATACTGACCACATACTGACTACATACTGACTGCATATTGTCTTCATACTGACCCCATACTGACCCCATACTGACCCCATACTAACAACATACTGACGGCATATTGTCTTCATACTGACCCCATACTGACTCCATACTGACTGCATATTGACCCCATTCTGACCGCATATTGTCAGCATACTGACTGCTTACTGACCCCATACTGACTGCATACAGACCCCATACTGACTGCTTACAGACCCCATACTGACTGCTTACTGACCCCATACTAGTCGTCATACTAAGCGCATACTGACCGCATATTGAGCGCATACTGACCGCATACTGACCCCATACTGACCCCATACTGACTGCTACAGACCCCATACTGACTGCATACTGACCCCATACTGACTGCTAATGACCCCATATTGACTGCTTACAGACCCCATACTGACTGCTACAGACCCCATACTGACTGCTACAGACCCCATACTGACTGCTACAGACTCCATACTGACTGCTACAGACCCCATACTGACTGCTACAGACTCCATACTGACTGCTACAGACCCCATACTGACTGCATATTGTCTTCATACTGACCCCATACTGACCCCATACTGACCCCATACTGACCGCATATTGACCCCATACTGACCCCATACTTACTGCTACAGACCCCATACTGACTGCATACTGACCCCATACTGACTGAATATTGTCTTCATACTGACCCCATACTGACTGCATATTGACCCCATACTAACATACTGATTGCATATTGTCTTCATACTGACCCCATACTGACCACATACTGACCCCATACTGACCACATACTGACCACATACTGACTGCATATTGTCTTCATACTGACCCCATACTGACCCCATACTGACCCCATATTGACCCCATATTGACCTCATACTGACCCCATATTGACTGCTACAGACCCCATATTGACTGCTTACAGACCCCATACTGACTGCTACAGACCCCATACTGGCTGCTACAGACCCCATACTGACTGCTTACTGACCCCATACTGACTGCTACAGACCCCATACTGACTGCTACAGACCCCATACTGGCTGCTAAAGACTCCATACTGGCTGCTACAGACCCCATACTGACCCCATACCGACCCCATACCGACCCCATACCGACCCCATACTTACACCATACTGACTGCTTACTGACCCCATACTGACTTTTTACAGACCCCATACTGACTGCTACAGACCCCATACTGACTGCTACAGACCCCATACTGACTGCATATTGTCTTCATACTGACCCCATACTGACCCCATACTGACTGCATATTGACCCCATACTAACTTACTGACTGCATATTGTCTTCATACTGACCCCATACTGACCACATACTGACTGCATATTGTCTTCATACTGACCCCATACCGACCCCATACCGACTGCATATTGACCCCATACTGACTGCATACTGACCGCATACTGACCGCATATTGTCTTCATACTGACCCCATACTGACCCCATACTCCATACTGACCCCATACTGACCGCATATTGACCCCATATTGACCCCATACTGACCCCATACTTACTGCTACAGACCCCATACTGACTGCATACTGACCCCATACTGACTGCATATTGTCTTCATACTGACCCCATACTGACTGCATATTGTCTTCATACTGACCCCATACTGACTGCATACTGACTGCATACTGACCCCATACTGACCCCATACTGACCCCATACTGACTGCATATTGTCTTCATACTGACCCCATACTGACCCCATACTGACCCCATACTAACAACATACTGACGGCATATTGTCTTCATACTGACCCCATACTGACTCCATACTGACTGCATATTGACCCCATACTGACCGCATATTGTCAGCATACTGAGCACATACTGACTGCTTACAGACCCCATACTGACTGCATACAGACCCCATACTGACTGCTTACAGACCCCATACTGACTGCATACAGACCCCATACTGACTGCTTACTGACCCCATACTAGTCGTCATACTAAGCGCATACTGACCGCATATTGAGCGCATACTGATCCCATACTGACTGCTACAGACCCCATACTGACTGCATACTGACCCCATACTGACTGCATACTGACCCCATACTGACTGCTAATGACCCCATATTGACTGCTTACAGACCCCATACTGACTGCTACAGACCCCATACTGACTGCTACAGACTCCATACTGACTGCTACAGACCCCATACTGACTGCTTACTGACCCCATACTGACTGCATATTGTCTTCATACTGACCCCATACTGACCCCATACTGACCCCATACTGACCGCATATTGACCCCATACTGACCCCATACTGACCCCATACTGACCCCATACTTACTGCTACAGACCCCATACTGACTGCATACTGACCCCATACTGACTGCATATTGTCTTCATACTGACCCCATACAGACCCCATACTGACTGCATACAGACCCCATACTGACTGCTTACTGACCCCATACTAGTCGTCATACTAAGCGCATACTGACCGCATATTGAGCGCATACTGATCCCATACTGACTGCTACAGACCCCATACTGACTGCATACTGACCCCATACTGACTGCATACTGACCCCATACTGACTGCTAATGACCCCATATTGACTGCTTACAGACCCCATACTGACTGCTACAGACCCCATACTGACTGCTACAGACTCCATACTGACTGCTACAGACCCCATACTGACTGCTTACTGACCCCATACTGACTGCATATTGTCTTCATACTGACCCCATACTGACCCCATACTGACCCCATACTGACCCCATACTGACCGCATATTGACCCCATACTGACCCCATACTGACCCCATACTGACCCCATACTTACTGCTACAGACCCCATACTGACTGCATACTGACCCCATACTGACTGCATATTGTCTTCATACTGACCCCATACTGACCCCATACTGACTGCATATTGACCCCATACTAACATACTGATTGCATATTGTCTTCATACTGACCCCATACTGACCACATACTGACTGCATATTGTCTTCATACTGACCCCATACTGACCCCATACTGACCCCATATTGACCCCATATTGACCCCATACTGACCCCATATTGACTGCTACAGACCCCATATTGACTGCTTACAGACCCCATACTGACTGCTACAGACCCCATACTGACTGCTTACTGACCCCATAT
>CM050176.1:59258357-59300857 GCA_027410445.1 Discoglossus pictus
AGGAATTGGAGAGTATATATACGAGTTGGAGAGTTTTTATACGAGTTGGAGAGTATTTGTCGGAATTGGAGAGTATATATAGGACTTGGAGAGTATTTATAGGAATTGGAGAGTATTTATAGGACTTTGAGAGTATTTATAGGACTTGGAGAGAATTTATAGGAATTGGAAAATATTTTAAGGACTAGGAGAGTATTTAAAGGACTTGGAGAGTATTTATAGGAATTGGAGAGTTTTTATAGGATTTGGAGAGTATTTATAGGAATTGGAGAGTATTTAAAGGAATTGGAGAGTATTTATAGGACTTGGAGAGTATTTATAGGATAGGACTTGGAAAGTATTTATAGGACTTGGAGAGTATTTATAGGACTTGGAGAGTACTTATAGGAATTGGAAAATATTTAAAGGACTTGGAGAGTATTTAAAGGACTTGGAGAGTATTTATAGTATTTGGAGAGTATTTATAGGAATTGGAAAATATTTAATGGACTTGGAGAGTATTTATAGGATTTGGAGAGTATTTAAAGGAATTGGAGAGTATATATAGGAAGTGGAGAGTATTTATAGGATTTGGAGAGTATTTATAGGACTTCGAGAGTATATAAAGGACTTGGAGAGTATTTCTAGGAATTGGAGAGTATTTAAAGGACTTGGAGAGCATTTATAGGATTTGGAGAGTATTTATAGGATTTGGAGAGTATTTATAGGACTTCGAGAGTATATAAAGGACTTGGAGAGTATTTCTAGGAATTGGAGAGCATTTATACGAGTTTGAGAGTTTTTATACGCGTTGGAGAGTATTTGTCGGAATTGGAGAGTATTTGTCGGAATTGAAGAGTATTTATAGGATTTTGAGAGTATTTATAGGATTTTGAGAGTATTTAAAGGAATTGGAGAGTATTTATAGGAATTTGAGAGTATTAATAGGAATTGGAGAGCATTTATATGAGTTGGAGAGTTTTTATACGAGTTGGAGAGCATTTATACGAGTTGGAGAGTATTTAAAGGACTTGGAGAGTATTTAAAGGACTTGGAGAATATTTATAGGATTTGGAGAGTATTTAAAGGAATTGGAGAGTATATATAGGAATTGGAGAGTATTTAAAGGACTTGGAGATTATTTATAGGACTTGGAGAGTATGTATAGGACTTGGAGAGTATATATAGAAATTGCAGAGTATTTAAAGGACTTGGGGAGCATTTATAGGACTTGGAGAGCATTTATAGGAATTGGAGAGTATTTAAAGGACTTGGAGAGCATTTATAGGATTTGGAGAGCATTTATAGGATTTGGAGATTATTTATAGGATTTGGAGAGTATCTATAGGACTTGGAAAGTATTTATAGGATAGGACTTGGAGAGTATTTATAGGATAGCACTTGGAGAGTATTTATAGGATTTGGAGAGTATTTATAGGACTTGGAGAGTATTTAAAGGAATTGGAGAGTATTTATAGGACTTGGAGAGTATTTAAAGGAATTGGAGAGTATGTAATGGACTTGGAGAGTATTTAAAGGACTTGGAGAGTATTTATAGGAATTGGAGAGCATTTATATGAGTTGGAGAGTATTTATACGAGTTGGAGAGTATTTGTCAGAATTGGAGAGTATTTATAGGATTTGGAGAGTATTTATAGGATTTGGAGAGTATTTATAGGAATTGGAGAGAATTTAAAGGAATTGGAGAGTATTTAAAGGAATTGGAGAGTATTTATGGGAATTGGAGAGTATTTCTAGGAATTGGAGAGCATTTATATGAGTTGGAGAGTTTTTATACGAGTTGGAGAGTATTTGTCAGAATTGGAGAGTATTTATAGGATTTGGAGAGTATTTATAGGAATTGGAGAGTATTTAAAGGAATTGGAGAGTATTTAAAGGAATTGGAGAGTATTTAAAGGAATTGGAGAGTATTTATAGGAATTGGAGAGTATATATACGAGTTGGAGAGTTTTTATACGAGTTGGAGAGTATTTGTCGGAATTGGAGAGTATATATAGGAATTGGAGAGTATTTAAAGGAATTGGAGAGTATTTATGGGAATTGGAGAGTATTTCTAGGAATTGGAGAGCATTTATATGAGTTGGAGAGTTTTTATACGAGTTGGAGAGTATTTGTCAGAATTGGAGAGTATTTATAGGATTTGGAGAGTATTTATAGGAATTGGAGAGTATTTAAAGGAATTGGAGAGTATTTAAAGGAATTGGAGAGTATTTAAAGGAATTGGAGAGTATTTATAGGAATTGGAAAGTATATATACGAGTTGGAGAGTTTTTATACGAGTTGGAGAGTATTTGTCGGAATTGGAGAGTATATATAGGAATTGGAGAGTATTTATAGGAATTGGAGAGTATTTATACGAGTTGGAGAGTATTTATACGAGTTGGAGAGTATTTGTCGGAATTGGAGAGTATATATAGGAATTGGAGAGTATTTATAGGAATTGGAGAGTATTTATAGGAATTGGAGAGTATTTATAGGAATTGGAGAGTATATATAGGAATTGGAGAGTATTTATAGGAATTGGAGAGTATTTATACGAGTTGGAGAGTATTTATACGAGTTGGAGAGTATTTGTCGGAATTTGAGAATATTTATAGGAATTGGAGAGTATTACTAGTTGTGTAGCTCACATCTTAGATAATATGGCCCTATTTTCTAATCCCCCCTTAAACTGCCTGACACTCTCTTATTTCCCCCAATATACATAGACACATAGGTTTGCTGGCAGATAAGAAAGGCCTATTATATCTACTTTATGTCGTGTATCTACTGCATGGAGGCTTTCTGGGAGTTACTTGTCATATACTGTATTCTCTGCCTTAAACATACAATTTGTACCTGTTTGGTTTTGCCCTCTGTAGCTCATGCAGCTCATGAATACTCAGACTGTGAAGTACAGTGTTTCAAATTAATCTGTCAGTGACCTCTCTCAAGCAGCATGTTGATTAGGAGTATCTGCTTCATTGTCTGATTTTACTAAAATAAAATAAAATACCAAATACCTGCCCTGTACAGCTCATGAAGGCACAGACTCTGTGGTCCTGTCTTTTCAGTGTCTCAAACTAAACAATCAGGGACCATCTCTTTGCAACATATGGCTGAGATTTAGTCCCTGATCGGCTAGCACAGTAGCTTACAGAGTCTGTGCCTGCATATGCTGCAGTGGGCAGACCCATACAGGAACTTTTTGTGTGATTTTAGGCAGAGTTTATAAGTATGTGTTAATACCATAAAGTACATGTCAGTAAATAGATACTCATGGATATTATATACCTAGTAACACCCGGGAGCCTCCAGCAGTACCCCCTGTATTCCCCCCAGTACTCCGTGTAACTTTCCACCCCCCCCCCCCCCCCCCCCCCCCCCCCACCCCCCCCCCCCCCTTACAGTATCACATACTACATTATGTCACACGGCGGCTCAGCCCATTCATAAGCCGTGTTACTCTAGCCTTGCTGACTCATGCTTATCCCATGAATTCCTTCCACCCGCCCCTCCGCACCGCCCTCCCCTTCACAACTACCTGCTAACAGCTATATGTATCAGGATAAACCCACAGCCGTAGGTGATACAGCCACAACCGCCATCACAGGTAAGCACTCTGGTACTGATGGGTGGGGGTCACATCTAGTAGCCACAGAGCTAACACTTTTCTATGTAATTCTATGCTTCCTCTTCTGTTATTTGTATACTGTGAATACAGACCCACGGCGACTCAACAGGGAATAAATCATTTAGATAACTGTCAGCTAGTTCTGCAGACCTGAAGGTTTCACCACTTTAACACAGCGCAAAGCAGCAGAGGGTACATAGAGAGAGAGCGTGCCTGATATATATATATACACATAGAGAGAGAGCGTGTCTGATATATATATATATACACATAGAGACAGAAAGCGTGCCTGATATATATATATATACACATAGAGAGAGAGCGTGCCTGATATATATATATATACACATAGAGAGAGAGCGTGCCTGATATATATATATACACATAGAGAGAGAGCGTGTCTGATATATATATATATACACATAGAGACAGAAAGCGTGCCTGATATATATATATATACACATAGAGACAGAAAGCGTGCCTGATATATAAATATATACACATAGAGAGAGAGCGTGCCTGATATATATATATATATATACATAGAGAGAGAGCGTGCCTGATATATATATATACACACATAGAGAGAGAGCGTGCCTGATATATATATATATATACACATAGAGAGAGAGCGTGCCTGATATATATATATATATACATAGAGAGAGAGCGTGCCTGATATATATATATATACACATAGAGAGAGAGTGTGCCTGATATATATATATATATATACACATAGAGAGAGAGCGTGCCTGATATATATATATATATATATACACATAGAGAGAGAGCGTGCCTGATATATAAATATATACACATAGAGAGAGAGCGTGCCTGATATATAAATATATACACATAGAGAGAGAGCGTGCCTGATATATATATATACACATAGAGAGAGAGCGTTCCTGATATATATATATACACATAGAGAGAGAGCGTGCCTGATATATATATATACACATAGAGAGAGAGAGCGTGCCTGATATATATATACACACATAGAGAGAGAGCGTTCCTGATATATATATATACACATAGAGAGAGAGCGTGCGTGATATATATATATATATACACATAGAGAGAGAGCGTGCCTGATATATATATATATATATACACATAGAGAGAGAGCGTGCCTGATATATATATATATACACAAGAGACAGAAAGCGTGCCTGATATATATATATATATACACATAGAGAGAGAGCGTGCCTGATATATATATATATATATATATATACACATAGAGAGAGAGCGTGCCTGATCTATATATATACACATAGAGACAGAAAGCGTGCCTGATATATATATATACACCTAGAGAGAGAGCGTGCCTGATATATATATATATACACATAGAGAGAGAGCTTGCCTGATATATATATATATATACACATAGAGAGAGAGCTTGCCTGATATATATATATATATATATACACATAGAGAGAGAGCGTGCCTGATATATAAATATACACGTAGAGACAGAAAGCGTGCCTGATATATATATATATACATAGAGAGAGAGCGTGCCTGATATATATATATACACATAGAGAGAGAGCGTGCATGATATATATATATATATATATATATATACACATAGAGAGAGAGCGTGCCTGATATATATATATATATATATATATATATATATACATAGAGAGAGAGCGTGCCTGATATATATATATATATATATATATATATACACATAGAGAGAGAGCGTGCCTGATATATATATATATATATATATATATATACACATAGAGACAGAAAGCGTGCCTGATATATATATATATATACACATAGAGAGAAAGCGTGCCTGATATATATATATATATACACACATAGAGAGAGAGCGTGCCTGATATATATATATATACACATAGAGAGAGAGCGTGCCTGATATATATATATACACATAGAGAGAGAGCATGCCTGATATATATATATATATATATATACACATAGAGAGAGAGCGTGCCTGATATATATATATATATATACATAGAGAGAGAGCGTGCCTGATATATATATATATATATACATAGAGAGAGAGCGTGCCTGATATATATATATATATATATATATATATATATATATACACATAGAGAGAGAGCGTGCCTGATATATATATATATATATATATATATACACATAGAGAGAGAGCGTGCCAGATATATATATATATATATATATACATATAGAGAGAGCGTGCCTGATATATATATATATATATATACATAGAGAGAGTGCGTGCCTGATATATATATATACACATAGAGAGAAAGCGTGCCTGATATATATATATATACACATAGAGAGAGAGCTTGCCTGATATATATATATATATATATACATAGAGAGAGAGCGTGCCTGATATATATATATATACACACATAGAGAGAGAGCGTGCCTGATATATATATATATACACACATAGAGAGAGAGCGTGCCTGATATATATATATATACACACATAGAGAGAGAGCGTGCCTGATATATATATATACACATAGAGAGAGAGCATGCCTGATATATATATATATATACACATAGAGAGAGAGCGTGCCTGATATATATATATATATATATATATATATACATAGAGAGAGAGCGTGCCTGATATATATATATATATACACACATAGAGAGAGAGCGTGCCTGATATATATATATATATATATATATATATATATATATATATACACATAGAGAGAGAGCGTGCCAGATATATATATATATATATATACATATAGAGAGAGCGTGCCTGATATATATATATATATATATACATAGAGAGAGTGCGTGCCTGATATATATATATATACACATAGAGAGAGAGCGTGCCTGATATATATATATATATATACATAGAGAGAGAGCGTGCCTGATATATATATATACATAGAGAGAGTGCGTGCCTGATATATATATATACACACATAGAGAGAGAGCGTGCCTGATATATATATATACACATAGAGAGAGAGCATGCCTGATATATATATATATATATATATATACACATAGAGAGAGAGCGTGCCTGATATATATATATATATATATATACATAGAGAGAGAGCGTGCCTGATATATATATATATATATACACACATAGAGAGAGAGCGTGCCTGATATATATATATACACATAGAGAGAGAGCATGCCTGATATATATATATATATATATACACATAGAGAGAGAGCGTGCCTGATATATATATATATACACACATAGAGAGAGAGCGTGCCTGATATATATATATACATATAAAGAGAGAGCGTGTCTGATATATATATATATATATACACATAGAGAGAGAGCGTGCCTGATATATATATATATACACATATAGAGAGAGAGCGTGCCTGATATATATATATACACATAGAGAGAGAGCGTGCCTGATATATATATATATATATACACATATAGAGAGAGCGTGCCTGATATATATATATATATACACATAGAGAGAGAGAGAGTGCCTGATATATATATATACACATAGAGAGAGAGCCTGCCTGATATATATATATATATATATATATATACACATAGAGAGAGAGCTTGCCTGATATATATATATATATATACATAGAGAGAGAGCGTGCCTGATATATATATATACACATAGAGAGAGAGCGTGCCTGATATATATATATATACACACATAGAGAGAGAGCGTGCCTGATACATATATATACACATAGAGAGAGAGCATGCCTGATATATATAATAATATATATAATATATATACCACATAGAGAAAGAGCTAGTGCCTGATATATATATATATATATACTATACACATAGACGCAGAGAGAGCTGTGCCTGATATATTTATATACTATATATTAACATAGACGATATGAGAGCCGTGCGTCTGATATATATATATATTTATATATATATACACATAGAGAGAGAGCGTGGCCTGATTATATATATATATACACATAGAGAGAGAGCGTGCCTGATATATATATATATATATATATATATATACACATAGAGAGAGAGCGTGCCTGAATATATATATATATACACATAGAGTAGAGAGCGTGCCTGAGTATATATATATATACACATAGAGAGAGAGCGTGCCTGATATATATAATATATATATATATATATAACACATAGAGAGAGAGCGTGCCTGATATATATATATATATATATACACACATAGAGAGAGGAGAGCGTGCCTGATATATATATATACACATAGAGAGAGAGCGTGCCTGGATATATATATATAACACATAGAGAGAGAGCGTGCCTGATATATATATATATATACACATAGAAGAGAGCGTGCCTGATATATATATATATATATACACTAGAGAGAGAGCGTGCCTGATATATATTATACACATATAGAGAGCGTGCCTGATATATATATATATATATATATATACACATAGAGAGAGAGCGTGCCTGATATATATATATATATACATAGAGAGAGAGCGTGCCTGATATATATATACACATAGAGAGAGAGCGTGCCTGATATATAAATATACACATAGAGAGAGAGCGTGCCTGATATATATATATACACATAGAGACAGAAAGCGTGCCTGATATATATATATATATATACACATAGAGAGAGAGCGTGCCTGATATATATATATATACATAAAGAGAGAGCGTGCCTGCTATATATATAACACATAGAGAGAGCATGCCTGATATATATAATACACATAGAGAGAGAGCGTGCCTGATATATATATATATACACATAGAGAGAGAGCGTGCCTGATATATATATATACACATAGAGAGAGAGCGTGCCTGATATATATATATATACACATAGAGAGAGAGCGTGCCTGATATATATATATATATACACATAGAGAGAGCGCGTGCCTGATATATATATATATATACACATAGAGAGAGAGCGTGCCTGATATATATATATACACATAGAGAGAGAGCGTGCCTGATATATATATATACACATAGAGAGAGAGCGTGCCTGATATATATATATATACACATAGAGAGAGAGCGTGCCTGATATATATATATATACACATAGAGAGAGAGCGTGCCTGATATATATATATATATATATATATATATATATACACATAGAGAGAGAGCGTGCCTGATATATATATATATACACACATAGAGAGAGAGCGTGCCTGATATATATATATATACACATAGAGAGAGCGCGTGCCTGATATATATATATATATATATATATATATATATATATACACATAGAGAGAGAGCGTGCCTGATATATATATATATACACACATAGAGAGAGAGCGTGCCTGATATATATATATATATACACATAGAAAGAGAGCGTGCCTGATATATATATATATATATATACATAGAGAGAGAGCGTGCCTGATATATATATATACACATAGAGAGAGAGCGTGCCTGATATATATATATACACATAGAGACAGAAAGCGTGCCTGATATATATATATATATACATAGAGAGAGAGCGTGCCTGATATATATATATATATATATATATATATATATACACATAGAGAGAGAGCGTGCCTGATATATATATATATATATATACATAGAGAGAGTGCGTGCCTGATATATATATATACACATAGAGAGAAAGCGTGCCTGATATATATATATATACACATAGAGAGAGAGCTTGCCTGATATATATATATATATATATACACCAAGGGCCTCATTCTATTATCGGCCGAAAATCGGCCGTAAGGCTGCGATTCCTTGCGAGGGTTCAGTTAACTCGCGATTCTATTATACGGCCCCGCAAGGATCTCCTTTTACGGCCGGCCGCATATCTTGGAACCGGACGTAATCTCAGAAATCTAAAAACTCAAAAATAAATTCAAGCCTGCACTGTACAGCTCTGTAAATGCTAGGGATCATATTGGGGGACATGAGGATTAAAAGTAACCCACTCTCAAGCTTGCACATCTGCCCAAACCCGAGTTCAAATTAACTGTTTATTTTCCGGCTGCGGCGTGGGCGTGTCTGAGGTGCTCCAAGCACTCGGGACTTTTTACATGGATATTTTACGGATATTAAAAATGAAATATTTTACGGATTTGAGTACAGGATAATTATGTGCTATTTTTTCTAACACCTAAAATCCCTTTATAGTCTTCTCAGAGTGCAGGATGGCTTTATTTGAGCTATTTTATGTGCTTAATTGGTGCTAGCGAGACCTTTTTCCTGCAAGTAACTGCGGCTCGCTTTTAGCCTTGCAGAGAGGTTTCCCGGAGCAATTGAATTGCAAATCTCTTGCGGCCGTTTTAGATCAAAGGCTTTCCTCCGGCGCGAGCGGCCGCAAGAGATAGCAAGGCACCGGCCGCAAGCCTGCCGGAGCCTCCGGCCGTAAGGGAATAGAATAGCAGAATAGCTTGCGGCCGGTCCTTGCGGCCCCGCAACGGCTGCGGCCGATAATAGAATGAGGCCCATAGAGAGAGAGCGTGCCTGATATATAAATATACACATAGAGACAGAAAGCGTGCCTGATATATATATATATACATAGAGAGAGAGCGTGCCTGATATATATATATACACATAGAGAGAGAGCGTGCCTGATATATATATATATACACATAGAGAGAGAGCGTGCCTGATATATATATATATATATATATATAAATACATAGAGAGAGAGCGTGCCTGATATATATATATATATATATATATATACACATAGAGAGAGAGCGTGCCTGATATATATATATATATATATATACACATAGAGACAGAAAGCGTGCCTGATATATATATATATATAAACATAGAGAGAAAGCGTGCCTGATATATATATATATATACACACATAGAGAGAGAGCGTGCCTGATATATATATATATACACATAGAGAGAGAGCGTGCCTGATATATATATATATACACATAGAGAGAGAGCGTGCCTGATATATATATATATATATACACATAGAGAGAGAGCGTGCCTGATATATATATACACATAGAGAGAGAGCGTGCCTGATATATATATATATATATATATATACACATAGAGAGAGAGCGTGCCTGATATATATATATATACACATAGAGAGAGAGCGTGCCTGATATATATATATATACACATAGAGAGAGAGCGTGCCTGATATATATATATACACATAGAGAGAGAGCGTGCCTGATATATATATATATACACATAGAGAGAGAGCGTGCCTGATATATATATATATACACATAGAGAGAGAGCGTGCCTGATATATATATATATACACATAGAGAGAGAGCGTGCCTGATATATATGTATACACATAGAAAGAGAGCGTGCCTGATATATATATATATATATATATACATAGAGAGAGAGCGTGCCTGATATATATATATATACACACATAAAGAGAGAGCGTGCCTGATATATATATATATATATATATATATATACACATAGAGAGAGAGCTTGCCTGATATATATATATATATATATATATATATATATATATACACATAGAGAGAGAGCGTGCCTGATATATATATATATATATATATATATACATAGAGAGAGAGCGTGCCTGATATCACATATTATAATTGTCTAACTGCGATTCGTCGTCACGCTTCAGACGAATCGCAGTTAGACAATTACAAACTGCTGCGCATTGCGCAGAGCGCGGCGCGAGCCGCGCATGCGCAGAGCGCGGCGCAAGCCGCGCTCTGTGCATTACACAGAGCGCGGCGCGAGCCGCGCATGCGCAGAGCGCGGCGCAAGCCGCGCTTGCGCGCAGCGCGGCCCAGTGAGGAAGAGGGGGGGGTAGAGGCACAGAGGGAGAGTAAACTGCTGCGCATTGCGCAGAGCCGCGCATGCGCAGAGCGCGGCGCAAGCCGTGCTTGCGCGCAGCGCGGCCCTGTGAGGAAGAGGGGGGGTAAAGGCACAGAGGGAGAGTGGGGAAGAGGGGAGGGAGAGTGGGGGAGAGGCACAGAGGGAGAGTGGGGAAGAGGCACAGAGGGAGAGTGGGGAAGAGGCACAGAGGGAGAGTGGGGAAGAGACACAGAGGGAGGGGGGAGAGACACAGAGGGAGGGGGGAGAGACACAGAGGGAGGGGGGAGAGACACAGAGGGATAGGTGGGAAAGAGACACAGGGGAGGTAGAAGAGGGGGAAAAGACACACGGGAGGGAGAACAGGGGGAAGATACACATGGGAGGGAAATGGGGGGGGGGAGAGGGGAACAGACACAGGGGGAAGGGGGAAAGAGACACAGGCCAGGGGGTAACAGGCACAGAGGGAGAGGGGGGAAGAGGCACAGAGGGAGAGGGGGGAAGAGACACAGGGGGGAGAGATACAGCGGGTAAGGGAGGAAGAGACACAGAGGGAAGGGGGGGAAGAGGTACAGAGAGAGGGGGAAAGAGGCACAGAGGGCGGGGGGAACAGAGGAAGGGGTGAAGAGACACAGTGGCGAGACACACAGAGAGAGGCGGGGGAAGAGGCAAAGAGGGAGAGGGTGGAAGACACAGAGTGGGGAGAGACACAGAGGGTGAGGGGGAAGAGACAGGGAGGAAGAGGCACAGAAAGAGGAGGGGGAAGAGACACAGGGGAGTGAGAGGAGGGGGAAGAGACACAGGGGAGAGAGTGCAGGGGGGAAGATACACAAGGGAGGGAAATGGAGACACGAGGAAGGCCGTAACAGACACAGGGGGAGGGGGAAAGAGACACAGGCCAGGGGGGAACAGACACAGGGGAGGGTTGGGGGGGACACAGGGGGGGGAAGAGATGCATGGGAGGGAGAAGGGGGAAAGAGACACAGGGGAGGGGTTTAGAGACACGGGAGGGAGAGGGAGGTAAAAACACAGGGGGGCAGGAGATGCAAAGGAGGTAGACGAGGTGGAAGGAGACACAAGGGAGGGAGAGGAGGGGGGAAATAGGACACGAGGGAGGAAGTAGACAGAGGGAGAGACTCGCAATGAGCTCCAAAGGGGCTCATTGCAAGGCCTGTGATGAGCGCCAAAGGCGCTCATCACAAGGCCAGTAAAGTAGAGGGGGAGAGGCTTACATTGTGTGGCAAACAGCATTGCCAGGCTTCAGTTTTTATTGCCGTCATTTTTGACGGGCAAGTCGCTAGTATATATATATATACACACATAAAGAGAGAGCGTGCCTGATATATATATATATATACACATAGAGAGAGAGCTTGCCTGATATATATATATATATATATATATACACATAGAGAGAGAGCGTGCCTGATATATATATATACACATAGAGAGAGAGCGTGCCTGATATATATATATATACACATAGAGAGAGAGCGTGCCTGATATATATATATACACATAGAGAGAGAGCGTGCCTGATATATATATATACACATAGAGAGAGAGCGTGCCTGATATATATATATACACATAGAGAGAGAGCGTGCCTGATATATATATATATATATATATATATATATATACATAGAGAGAGAGCGTGCCTGATATATATATATATATACACACATAAAGAGAGAGCGTGCCTGATATAAATATATATATACACATAGAGAGAGAGCTTGCCTGATATATATATATATATATATATATATATATACACATAGAGAGAGAGCGTGCCTGATATATAAATATATACACATAGAGAGAGAGCGTGCCTGATATATATATATATATATATACACATAGAGAGAGAGCGTGCCTGATATATATATATATACACATAGAGAGAGAGCGTGCCTGATATATATATATACACATAGAGAGAGAGCATGCCTGATATATATATATATATATATATATATACACATAGAGAGAGAGCGTGCCTGATATATATATATACACATAGAGAGAGAGCGTGCCTGATATATATATATATATACATAGAGAGAGAGCGTGCCTGATATATATATATATATATATATATATATACACATAGAGAGAGAGCGTGCCTGATATATATATATATATATATATATATATATATATACACATAGAGAGAGAGCGTGCCAGATATATATATATATATATACATATAGAGAGAGCGTGCCTGATATATATATATATATATATATACATAGAGAGAGTGCGTGCCTGATATATATATATACACATAGAGAGAAAGCGTGCCTGATATATATATATATATACACATAGAGAGAGAGCTTGCCTGATATATATATATATATATACACACATAGAGAGAGAGCGTGCCTGATATATATATATATATATATATACACACATAGAGAGAGAGCGTGCCTGATATATATATATACACATAGAGAGAGAGCGTGCCTGATATATATATATAAACATAGAGAGAGAGCGTGCCTGATATATATATATATATATATATAGAGAGAGAGAGCGTGCCTGATATATATATATATATATGTATATATATATATATATATATATATCAGGCACGCTCTCTCTGTATGTGTATATATTTATATCAGACACGCTCTCTCTATGTGTATATATATATATATATCAGGCACGCTCTCTCTCTATGTGTATATATATATATATCAGACACGCTCTCTCTATGTGTATATATATATATATATCAGGCACGCTCTCTCTCTATGTGTATATATATATATCAGGCACGCTCTCTCTCTATGTATATATATATATATATCAGGCAAGCTCTCTCTCTATGTCTGTATATATATATATATATATCAGGCACGCTCTCTCTCTATGTGTATATATATATAAGGCACGCTCTCTCTCTATGTATGTATATATATATATATCAGGCACGCTCTCTCTCTATGTATGTATATATATATATCAGGCACGCTCTCTCTCTATGTATGTATATATATATATATATATATATATATATATATATCAGGCACGCTCTCTCTCTATGTGTATATATATATATATATATATATATATATATATATATATATCAGGCACGCTCTCTCTCTATGTGTATATATATATATATATCAGGCACGCTCTCTCTCTATGTATATATATATATATATCAGGCACGCTCTCTCTCTATGTGTATATATATATATATATATATATATATATATTAGGCACGCTCTCTCTCTAGGTGTATATATATATATCAGGCACGCTCTCTCTCTATGTATATATATATATATCAGGCACGCTTTCTGTCTCTATGTGTGTATATATATATATATATATATATATATATATATATATCAGGCACGCTCTCTCTCTATGTGTATATATATATATATATATCAGGCACGCTCTCTCTCTATGTGTATATATTTATATATCAGGCACGCTTTCTGTCACTATGTATATATATATATATATCAGGCACGCTCTCTCTCTATGTGTATATATATATCAGGCACACTCTCTCTCTATGTGTATATATATATATATCAGGCACGCTCTCTCTCTATGTGTATATATATATATATATATATATATCAGGCACGCTCTCTCTCTATGTGTATATATATATATATATATCAGGCACGCTCTCTCTCTATGTATGTATATATATATATATCAGGCATGCTCTCTCTCTATGTGTGTATATATATATATATCAGGCACGCTCTCTCTTTGTATGTATGTTTGTTATGTGTATGTATGTTATGTAGTACATATGTTATACATAAACACTACATATGTATACTATGTGTAATTAAGGTATGTTGTATGTATTTTATGTAGTATGTATGCTATGTGTAATTATGTTAGGTAGTATGTATGTTATGTGTAAGTATGTTAGGTAGTATGTATGTTATGTGTAAGTATGTTAGGTAGTATGTATGTTATGTATACATCACGGGGCGTACAGCTGCTTCTGACATAACCAGACAGGTGGGATTCCTCCTCCTCAGGGCTTGGAGGTGTAAGACTGGAATGACGTGACGTACAAGGGACCCATCAGGGCAAATACCGTCCCTGGCGTGTACCTGAGCATATCCAAACATCTACCCCCCCCCCCCCCCCGCACCCCCATACTGGAACAAATCAGGAAAAAATGGGACGCCAGCGAGACCCCCAGATATTGTTTCAGGTTCTGAGAGCAAAGGGCTGCAGGGTCTAAAGACGGATTACAGGGGACTCCATGACATTAATATGAATAGATTACAGGGGACTCCATGACATTAATATGAATAGATTACAGGGGACTCCATGACATTAGTATGTATAGATTAGAGGGGACTCCATGACAGTAAAATGTATAGATTAGATAGGACTCCATGATAGTAATATGTATAGATTAGAGAGGACTCCCTGACAGTAATATGTATAGATTAGAGAGGACTCCCTGACAGTAATATGTATAGATTAGAGAGGACTCCCTGACAGTAATATGTATAGATTAGAGAGGACTCCATGATAGTAATATGTATAGATTAGAGGAGACTCCATGACATTAATATGTATAGATTAGAGGGGACTCCATGACAGTAATATGTATAGATTAGATAGGACTCCATGATAGTAATATGTATAGATTAGAGTGGACTCCATGACAGTAATATGTATAGATTAGAGTGGACTCCATGATATTAATATGTATAGATTAGAGGGAACTCCATGACATTATTATGTATAGATTAGTGGGGACTCCATGACATTAATATGTATAGATTAGAAGGGACTCCATGACATTAGTATGTATAGATTAGAGGAGACTCCATGACAGTAATATGTATAGATTAGAGGGGACTCCATGACATTAATATGTTTAGAATAGAGGAGACTCCATGACAGTAATATGTATAGATTAGAGGACACTCCATGACAGTAATATGTATAGATTAGAGGGGACTCCATGACATTGATATGTATAGATTAGAGGAGACTCCATGACATTATTATGTATAGATTAGAGGAGACTCCATGACATTATTATGTATAGATTAGAGAAGACTCCATGACAGTAATATGTATAGATTAGAGGAGACTACATGACAGTAATATGTATAGATTAGAGGAGACTCCATGACATTAATATGTATAGATTAGAGAGGACTCCATGACAGTAATATGTATAGATTAGAGAGGACTCCATGACAGTAATATGTATAGATTAGAGAGGACTCAATGACAGTAATATGTATAGATTAGAGGACTCCATGACAGTAATATGTACAGATTAGAGGAGACTCCATAACAGTAATATGTATAGATTAGAGAGGACTCCATGACATTAATATGTATAGATTAGGGGAGACTCCATGACAGTAATATGTATAGATTAGAGGAGACTCCATGACATTAATATGTATAGATTAGAGGAGACTACATGACAGTAATATGTATCGATTAGAGGAGACTCCATGACATTAATATGTACAGATTAGAGAGGACTCCATTACATTAATATGTATAGATTAGAGAGGACTCCATGACAGTAATATGTATAGAATAGATAGGACTCCATGACATTAATATGTTTAGATTAGAGAAGACTCCATGACAGTAATATGTATAGATTAGAGGAGATTACATGACAGTAATATGTATAGATTAGAGGAGACTCAATGACATTATTATGTATAGATTAGAGAGGACTCCATGACAGTAATATGTATAGATTAGAGAGGACTCCATGACAGTAATATGTATAGATTAGAGGAGACTCCATGACAGTAATATGTATAGATTAGAGGAGACTCCATGACATTAATATGTATAGATTAGATAGGACTCCATGACATTAATATGTATAGATTAGAGAGGACTCCATGATATTAATATGTATAGATTAGAGGGGACTCCATGACAGTAATATGTATAGATTAGATAGGACTCCATGATAGTAATATGTATAGATTAGAGGAGACTCCATGACATTAATATGTATAGATTAGAGGGGACTCCATGACAGTAATATGTATAGATTAGATAGGACTCCATGATAGTAATATGTATAGATTAGAGTGGACTCCATGACAGTAATATGTATAGATTAGAGTGGACTCCATGATATTAATATGTATAGATTAGAGGGAACTCCATGACATTATTATGTATAGATTAGTGGGGACTCCATGACATTAATATGTATAGATTAGAAGGGACTCCATGACATTAGTATGTATAGATTAGAGGAGACTCCATGACAGTAATATGTATAGATTAGAGGGGACTCCATGACATTAATATGTTTAGAATAGAGGAGACTCCATGACAGTAATATGTATAGATTAGAGGACACTCCATGACAGTAATATGTATAGATTAGAGGGGACTCCATGACATTGATATGTATAGATTAGAGGAGACTCCATGACATTATTATGTATAGATTAGAGGAGACTCCATGACATTATTATGTATAGATTAGAGAAGACTCCATGACAGTAATATGTATAGATTAGAGGAGACTACATGACAGTAATATGTATAGATTAGAGGAGACTCCATGACATTAATATGTATAGATTAGAGAGGACTCCATGACAGTAATATGTATAGATTAGAGAGGACTCCATGACAGTAATATGTATAGATTAGAGAGGACTCAATGACAGTAATATGTATAGATTAGAGAGGACTCCATGACAGTAATATGTACAGATTAGAGGAGACTCCATAACAGTAATATGTATAGATTAGAGAGGACTCCATGACATTAATATGTATAGATTAGGGGAGACTCCATGACAGTAATATGTATAGATTAGAGGAGACTCCATGACATTAATATGTATAGATTAGAGGAGACTCCATGACAGTAATATGTATAGATTAGAGGAGACTCCATGACATTAATATGTACAGATTAGAGAGGACTCCATTACATTAATATGTATAGATTAGAGAGGACTCCATGACAGTAATATGTATAGAATAGATAGGACTCCATGACATTAATATGTTTAGATTAGAGAAGACTCCATGACAGTAATATGTATAGATTAGAGGAGATTACATGACAGTAATATGTATAGATTAGAGGAGACTCAATGACATTATTATGTATAGATTAGAGAGGACTCCATGACAGTAATATGTATAGATTAGAGAGGACTCCATGACAGTAATATGTATAGATTAGAGGAGACTCCATGACAGTAATATGTATAGATTAGAGGAGACTCCATGACATTAATATGTATAGATTAGATAGGACTCCATGACATTAATATGTATAGATTAGAGAGGACTCCATGATATTAATATGTATAGATTAGAGGGGACTCCATGACAGTAATATGTATAGATTAGATAGGACTCCATGATAGTAATATGTATAGATTAGAGGAGACTCCATGACATTAATATGTATAAATTAGAGGGGACTCCATGATAGTAATATGTATAGATTAGAGGAGACTCCATGACATTAATATGTATAAATTAGAGGGGACTCCATGACAGTAATATGTATAGATTAGAGGGGACTCCATGACAGTAATATGTATAGATTAGAGAGGACTCCATGACATTAATATGTATAGATTAGAGAGGACTCCATGACAGTAATATGTATAGATTAGAGGGGACTCCATGACATTAATATGTATAGATTAGAGGAGACTCCATGACATTAATATGTATAGATTAGATAGGACTCCATGATAGTAATATGTATAGATTAGAGGAGACTCCATGACAGTAATATGTATAGATTAGATAGGACTCCATGATAGTAATATGTATAGATTAGAGGAGACTCCATGACATTAATATGTATAAATTAGAGGGGACTCCATGACAGTAATATGTATAGATTAGAGGGGACTCCATGACAGTAATATGTATAGATTAGAGAGGACTCCATGACATTAATATGTATAGATTAGAGGAGACTCCATGACATTAATATGTATAAATTAGAGGGGACTCCATGACATTAATATGTACAGATTAGAGGGGACTCCATGACAGTAATATGTGTAGATTAGAGAGGACTCCATGTCAGTAATATGTATAGATTAGAGGGGACTCCATGACATTAATATGTATAGATTAGAGGGGACTCCATGACATTAATATGTATAGATTAGAGGGGACTCCATCACATTAATATGTATAGATTAGAGAGGACTCCATGACAGTAATATGTATAGATTAGAGGGGACCATCACATTAATATGTATAGATTAGAGAGGACTCCATGTCAGTAATATGTATAGATTAGAGAAGACTCCATGACAGTGATATGTATAGATTAGAGAGGACTCCATGACATTAATATGTACAGATTAAAAGGAGACTCCATGACAGTAATATGTATAGATTAGAGGAGACTCCATGACATTATTATGTATAGATTAGAGTGGACTCCATGAAATTAATATGTATAGATTAGAAGGGACTCCATGACATTAGTATGTATAGATTAGAGGAGACTCCATGACAGTAATATGTATAGATTAGAGGGGACTCCATGACAGTAATATGTATAGATTAGAGAGGACTCCATGACATTAATATGTATAGATTAGATAGGACTCCATGACATTAATATGTATAGATTAGAGGGGACTCCATGACATTATTATGTATAGATTAGAGGGGACTCCATGAAATTAATATGTATAGATTAGAAGGGACTCCATGACATTAGTATGTATAGATTAGAGGAGACTCCATGACAGTAATATGTATAGATTAGAGGGGACTCCATGACAGTAATATGTATAGATTAGAGAGGACTCCATGACATTAATATGTATAGATTAGAGAGGACTCCATGATAGTAATATGTATAAATTAGAGGGGACTCCATGACATTAATATGTATAGATTAGAGGGGACTCCATGACATTAATATGTATATATTAGAGAGGACTCCATGACAGTAATATGTATAGATTAGATAGGACTCCATGACATTAATATGTACAGATTAGAGGGGACTCCATGACAGTAATATGTATAGATTAGAGAGGACTCCATGTCAGTAATATGTATAGATTAGAGGGGACTCCATGACATTAATATGTATAGATTAGAGGGGACTCCATGACATTAATATGTATAGATTAGAGGGGACTCCATCACATTAATATGTATAGATTAGAGAGGACTCCATGACAGTAATATGTATAGATTAGAGGGGACTCCATCACATTAATATGTATAGATTAGAGAGGACTCCATGTCAGTAATATGTATAGATTAGAGAAGACTCCATGACAGTGATATGTATAGATTAGAGAGGACTCCATGACATTAATATGTACAGATTAAAAGGAGACTCCATGACAGTAATATGTATAGATTAGAGGAGACTCCATGACAGTAATATGTATAGATTAGAGGAGACTCCATGACATTAATATGTATAGATTAGATAGGACTCCATGACATTAATATGTATAGATTAGAGGGGACTCCATGACATTATTATGTATAGATTAGAGGGGACTCCATGAAATTAATATGTATAGATTAGAAGGGACTCCATGACATTAGTATGTATAGATTAGAGGAGACTCCATGACAGTAATATGTATAGATTAGAGGAGACTCCATGACAGTAATATGTATAGATTAGATAGGACTCCATGATAGTAATATGTATAGATTAGAGGAGACTCCATGACATTAATATGTATAGATTAGAGGGGACTCCATGACAGTAATATGTATAAATTAGATAGGACTCCATGATAGTAATATGTATAGATTAGAGGAGACTCCATGACAGTAACATGTATAGATTAGAGAGGACTCCATGACATTAATATGTATAGATTAGAGAGGACTCCATGACAGTAATATGTATAAATTAGAGGGGACTCCATGACATTAATATGTATAGATTAGAGGGGACTCCATGACATTAATATGTATATATTAGAGAGGACTCCATGACAGTAATATGTATAGATTAGATAGGACTCCATGACATTAATATGTACAGATTAGAGGGGACTCCATGACAGTAATATGTATAGATTAGAGAGGACTCCATGTCAGTAATATGTATAGATTAGAGGGGACTCCATGACATTAATATGTATAGATTAGAGGGGACTCCATGACATTAATATGTATAGATTAGAGGGGACTCCATCACATTAATATGTATAGATTAGAGAGGACTCCATGACAGTAATATGTATAGATTAGAAGGGACTCCATGACATTAGTATGTATAGATTAGAGAGGACTCCATGTCAGTAATATGTATAGATTAGAGAAGACTCCATGACAGTGATATGTATAGATTAGAGAGGACTCCATGACATTAATATGTACAGATTAAAAGGAGACTCCATGACAGTAATATGTATAGATTAGAGGAGACTCCATGACAGTAATATGTATAGATTAGAGGAGACTCCATGACATTAATATGTATAGATTAGATAGGACTCCATGACATTAATATGTATAGATTAGAGGGGACTCCATGACATTATTATGTATAGATTAGAGGGGACTCCATGAAATTAATATGTATAGATTAGAAGGGACTCCATGACATTAGTATGTATAGATTAGAGGAGACTCCATGACAGTAATATGTATAGATTAGAGGAGACTCCATGACAGTAATATGTATAGATTAGATAGGACTCCATGATAGTAATATGTATAGATTAGAGGAGACTCCATGACATTAATATGTATAGATTAGAGGGGACTCCATGACAGTAATATGTATAAATTAGATAGGACTCCATGATAGTAATATGTATAGATTAGAGGAGACTCTATGACAGTAACATGTATAGATTAGAGTGGACTCCGTGACAGTAATATGTATAGATTAGAGTGGACTCCATGATATTAATATGTATAGATTAGAGAGGATTCCATGACAGTAATATGTATAGATTAGAGGGGACTCCATGACATTAATATGTATAGATTAGAGGGGACTCCATGACATTAATATGTATATATTAGAGAGGACTCCATGACAGTAATATGTATAGATTAGATAGGACTCCATGACATTAATATGTACAGATTAGAGGGGACTCCATGACAGTAATATGTATAGATTAGAGAGGACTCCATGTCAGTAATATGTATAGATTAGAGGGGACTCCATGACATTAATATGTATAGATTAGAGGGGACTCCATGACATTAATATGTATAGATTAGAGGGGACTCCATCACATTAATATGTATAGATTAGAGAGGACTCCATGACAGTAATATGTATAGATTAGAGGGGACTCCATCACATTAATATGTATAGATTAGAGAGGACTCCATGTCAGTAATATGTATAGATTAGAGAAGACTCCATGACAGTGATATGCATAGATTAGAGAGGACTCCATGACATTAATATGTACAGATTAAAAGGAGACTCCATGACAGTAATATGTATAGATTAGAGGAGACTCCATGACAGTAATATGTATAGATTAGAGGAGACTCCATGACATTAATATGTATAGATTAGATAGGACTCCATGACATTAATATGTATAGATTAGAGAGGACTCCATGACATTAATATGTATAGATTAGAGGGGACTCCATGACAGTAATATGTATAGATTAGATAGGACTCCATGATAGTAATATGTATAGATTAGAGGAGACTCCATGACATTAATATGTATAGATTAGAGGGGACTCCATGACAGTAATATGTATAAATTAGATAGGACTCCATGATAGTAATATGTATAGATTAGAGGGGACTCCATGACAGTAGTATGTATAGATTAGAGGGGACTCCATGACAGTAATATGTATAGATTAGAGGAGACTCCATGACAGTAACATGTATAGATTAGAGGGGGACTCCATGACATTAATATGAATAGATTAGAGGGGACTCCATGACAGTAATATGTATAGATTAGAGGGGACTCCATGATATTAATATGTATAGATTAGAGGGGACTCCATGACATTATTATGTATAGATTAGAGGGGACTCCATGACAGTAATATGTATAGATTAGATAGGACTCCATGATAGTAATATGTATAGATTAGAGGAGACTCCATGACATTAATATGTATAGATTAGAGGGGACTCCATGACAGTAATATGTATAAATTAGATGGGACTCCATGATAGTAATATGTATAGATTAGAGGGGACTCCATGACAGTAGTATGTATAGATTAGAGGGGACTCCATGACAGTAATATGTATAGATTAGAGGAGACTCCATGACAGTAACATGTATAGATTAGAGGGGACTCCATGACATTAATATGTATCGATTAGAGGGGACTCCATGATATTAATATGTATAGATTAGAGGGGACTCCATGACATTATTATGTATAGATTAGAGGGGACTCCATGACATTGATATGTATAGATTAGAAGGGACTACATAACATTAGTATGTATAGATTAGAGGGGACTCCATGACATTATTATGTATAGATTAGAGGGGACTCCATGACATTAATATGTATAGATTAGAAGGGACTCCATGACATTAGTATGTATAGATTAGAGGAGACTCCATGACAGTGATATGCATAGATTAGAGAGGACTCCATGACATTAATATGTACAGATTAAAAGGAGACTCCATGACAGTAATATGTATAGATTAGAGGAGACTCCATGACAGTAATATGTATAGATTAGAGGAGACTCCATGACATTAATATGTATAGATTAGATAGGACTCCATGACATTAATATGTATAGATTAGAGAGGACTCCATGACATTAATATGTATAGATTAGAGGGGACTCCATGACAGTAATATGTATAGATTAGATAGGACTCCATGATAGTAATATGTATAGATTAGAGGAGACTCCATGACATTAATATGTATAGATTAGAGGGGACTCCATGACAGTAATATGTATAAATTAGATAGGACTCCATGATAGTAATATGTATAGATTAGAGGGGACTCCATGACAGTAGTATGTATAGATTAGAGGGGACTCCATGACAGTAATATGTATAGATTAGAGGAGACTCCATGACAGTAACATGTATAGATTAGAGGGGACTCCATGACATTAATATGAATAGATTAGAGGGGACTCCATGACAGTAATATGTATAGATTAGAGGGGACTCCATGATATTAATATGTATAGATTAGAGGGGACTCCATGACATTATTATGTATAGATTAGAGGGGACTCCATGACAGTAATATGTATAGATTAGATAGGACTCCATGATAGTAATATGTATAGATTAGAGGAGACTCCATGACATTAATATGTATAGATTAGAGGGGACTCCATGACAGTAATATGTATAAATTAGATGGGACTCCATGATAGTAATATGTATAGATTAGAGGGGACTCCATGACAGTAGTATGTATAGATTAGAGGGGACTCCATGACAGTAATATGTATAGATTAGAGGAGACTCCATGACAGTAACATGTATAGATTAGAGGGGACTCCATGACATTAATATGTATAGATTAGAGGGGACTCCATGATATTAATATGTATAGATTAGAGGGGACTCCATGACATTATTATGTATAGATTAGAGGGGACTCCATGACATTGATATGTATAGATTAGAAGGGACTACATGACATTAGTATGTATAGATTAGAGGGGACTCCATGACATTATTATGTATAGATTAGAGGGGACTCCATGACATTAATATGTATAGATTAGAAGGGACTCCATGACATTAGTATGTATAGATTAGAGGAGACTCCATGACAGTAATATGTATAGATTAGAGGAGACTCCATGACATTAATATATATAGATTAGAGGAGACTCCATGACAGTAATATGTATAGATTAGAGGAGACTCCATGACATTAATATGTATAGATTAGAGAGGACTCCATAACAGTAATATGTATAGATTAGAGGAGACTCCATGACATTAATATATATAGATTAGAGGAGACTCCATTAAAGTAATATGTATAGATTAGAGAAGACTCCATGACAGTGATATTTATAGATTAGAGTGGACTCCATGATATTAATATGTATAGATTAGAGGGGACTCCATGACATTAATATGTATAGATTAGAGGGGACTCCATGACAGTAATATGTATAGATTAGAGGGGACTCCATGACAGTAATATGTATAGATTAGAGAGGACTCCATGACAGTAATATGTATAGATTAGATAGGACTCCATGACAGTAATATGTATAGAATAGATAGGACTCCATGACATTAATATGTATAGATTAGATACGCCTAGGTAATACAGAGGATACAATGTATCTCCACCCATTCCATGATGGCTCTGTGTCACCCTGTAGGTGGTGCCTGGGTAATACAGAGGATACATTGTATCTCCACCAATTCCATGATGGCTCTATGTCACCCTATAAGGTGGCGCCTGGGTAATACAGAGGATACAATGTATCTCCACCCATTCCATGATGGCTCTGTGTCACCCTATAAGGTGGCGCCTGGGTAATACAGAGGATACAATGTATCTCCACCCATTCCATGATGGCTCTGTGCCACCCTATAAGGTGGTGCCTGGGTAATACAGAGGATACAATGTATCTCCACCCATTCCATGATGGCTCTGTGCCACCCTATAAGGTGGCGCCTGGGTAATACAGAGGATACAATGTATCTCCACCCATTCCATGATGGCTCTGTGTCACCCTATAAGGTGGTGCCTGGGTAATACAGAGGATACAATGTATCTCCACCCATTCCATGATGGCTCTTTGTCACCCTATAAGGTGGTGCCTGGGTAATACAGAGGATACAATGTATCTCCACCCATTCCATGATGGCTCTGTGTCACCCTATATGGTGGCGCCTGGGTAATACAGAGGATACAATGTATCTCCACCAATTCCATGATGGCTCTGTGCCACCCTGTAGGTGGTATCTCTGTTGCTATTTGTTATCAGTGAGAGGCCTCCTGTGTGATTGGGGCGTTCCTTCCCGGTTGGGGTTTCCAGGAACCCAGAGAGGCCTCGTGTTACTGAGAAACATGTAATTATAAGAAGGTGCGGCCTTAGTGTAACCTGACATAAGGACATAAGGGTCAGTGTAACACTTTATGTACTATATGTTCTAGTATAGTATATATAGCATATATAAAACATATAGTACATATAACACATATAGCCTATATAACACATAACGTACATTTATGTGCTATATCTATTTTATGTTTTATATGTGCTATATGTACTATATGTGCTATATGTACTTTATGCATTATATGTGCTTTATGTACTGTATGTGCTATATGCGTTATATGTACTTTATGCGGTATATGTACTATATGTACTATATGTATTTTATGTGCTATATGTATTGTATGTACTATATGTGCTATATATACTTTATGCATTATATGTGCTATATGTACAGTATGTGCTATATGTATTGTATGAACTTTATGTGCTATATGTACTTTATGTGCTATATGTGCTATATGTACAGTATGTGCTATATGTGCTATCTGTACAGTATGCGCTATATGTGCTATATGTATTGTATGTACTGTATGTGCTATATGCGTTATATGTACTATATGTACTATATGTATTTTATGTGCTATATGTATTGTATGTACTGTTTGTGCTTTATGTATTGTATGTACTGTATGTGATATATGTGCTATATGTACTGTATGTGCTATTTGTACTATATGTATTGTATGTACTCTATGTGCTATATGTATTGTATGTACTGTATGTGATATTTGTACTATATGTGCTATATGTATTGTATGTACTGTATGTGCTATATGTGCTTTATGTGCTATGTGTGCTATATGTACTATATGTACTATATGTGCTATATGTACTGTAGGTGCTATATGTGCTATATGTATTGTATGTGCTATATGTACTTTAAGTGCTATATGTACGTTATGCATTATATGTGCTATATGTACTGTATGTGCTATATGTGCTATATGTATTGTATGTACTTTATGTGCTATATGTGCTATATGTATTTTATGTACTGTAGGTGCTATCTGTGCTATATGTACTTTATGTGCTATATGTGCTATATGTACTATATGTACTATATGTGCTATATGTACTGTAGGTGCTATATGTGCTATATGTATTGTATGTTCTATATGTGCTACATATACTTTATGTGCTATATGTACTTTATGCATTATATGTGCTATATGTACTGTATGTGCTATATGTGCTATATGTATTGTATGTACTGTATGTGATATATGTGCTGTATGGGCTATATGTATTGTATGTACTGTATGTGCTATATGTGCTATATGTACTGTATGTGCTATATGTGCTATATGTATTGCATGTGCTATATGTGCTATATGTACTGTATGTGCTATATGTATTGTACGTACTATATGTGCTATATGTACTGTAGGTGCTATATGTGCTATATGTACTTTATGCATTATATGTGCTATATGTATTTTATGTGCTATATGTATTGTATGTACTGTATGTGCAATATGTGCTATATGTATTGTATGTGCTATATGTGCTAAATGTACTGTAGGTGCTATATGCGCTATATGTGCTATATGTACTGTACGTGCTATATGTACTTTATGCATTATATGTGCTATATGTACTGTATGTGCTATATGCATTAAATATACTTTATGCAGTATATGTACTATATGTATTTTATGTGCTATATGTATTGTATGTACTGTATGTACTATATGTGCTATATGTACTTTATGTGCTATATGTGCTATATGTACTGTAGGTGCTATATGTGCTATATGTGCTATAGGTGCTATATGTATTGTATGTACTATATGTGCTATATGTATTGTATGTACTGTATGTGCTATATGTGCTATATGTGCTTTATGTGCTATGTGTACTATATGTGCTATATGTACTGTAGGTGCTATATGTATTGTATGTGCTATATGTACTATAAGTGCTATATGTACTTTATGCATTATAGGTGCTATATGTATTGTATGTGCTATATGTGCTATATGTATTGTATGTACTGTATGTGATATATGTGCTATATGTACTGTATGTGCTATATGTGCTATATGTATTGTATGTACTGTATGTGCTATATGTGCTATATGTACTTTATGTGCTATATGTGCTATATGTATTTTATGTACTGTAGTTGCTATCTGTGCTATATGTACTTTATGTGCTATATGTGCTATATGTACTATATGTACTATATGTGCTATATGTACTGTAGGTGCTATATGTGCTATATGTTTTGTATGTGCTATATGTGCTATATGTACTTTATGCGCTATATGTACTTTATGCATTATATGTGCTATATGTACTGTATGTGCTATATGTGCTATATGTATTGTATGTACTGTATGTGCTATATGTGCTATATGTACTTTATGTGCTATATGTGCTATATGTATTTTATGTACTGTAGTTGCTATCTGTGCTATATGTACTGTATGTGCTATATGTATTGTATGTACTGTATGTGCTATATGTACTGTATGTGCTATATGTATTGCATGTGCTATATGTGCTATATGTACTGTATGTGCTATATGTGCTATATGTGCTATATGTATTGTACGTACTATATGTGCTATATGTACTGTAGGTGCTATATGTGCTATATGTACTTTATGCATTTTATGTGCTATATGCATTATATGTACTTTATGCAGTATATGTACTATATGTATTTTATGTGCTATATGTATTGTATGTACTGTATGTGCTATATGTGCTATATGTATTGTTTGTGCTAAATGTGCTATATGTACTGTAGGTGCTATATGTGCTATATGTATTGTATGTACTATATGTGCTAAATGTACTGTAGGTGCTATATGTGCTATATGTACTGTATGTGCTATATGCATTAAATGTACTTTATGCAGTATATGTAATATATGTATTTTATGTGCTATATGTATTGTATGTACTGTATGTGCTATATGTGCTATATGTACTGTAGGTGCTATATGTGCTATATGTGCTATATGTACTGTACGTGCTATATGTACTTTATGCATTATATGTGCTATATGTACTGTATGTGCTATATGCATTAAATATACTTTATGCAGTATATGTACTATATGTATTTTATGTGCTATATGTATTGTATGTACTGTATGTACTATATGTGCTATATGTACTTTATGTGCTATATGTGCTATATGTACTGTAGGTGCTATATGTGCTATATGTGCTATAGGTGCTATATGTATTGTATGTACTATATGTGCTATATGTATTGTATGTACTGTATGTGCTATATGTGCTATATGTGCTTTATGTGCTATGTGTACTATATGTGCTATATGTACTGTAGGTGCTATATGTATTGTATGTGCTATATGTACTATAAGTGCTATATGTACTTTATGCATTATAGGTGCTATATGTATTGTATGTGCTATATTTGCTATATGTATTGTATGTACTGTATGTGATATATGTGCTATATGTACTGTATGTGCTATATGTGCTATATGTATTGTATGTACTGTATGTGCTATATGTGCTATATGTACTTTATGTGCTATATGTGCTATATGTATTTTATGTACTGTAGTTGCTATCTGTGCTATATGTACTTTATGTGCTATATGTGCTATATGTACTATATGTACTATATGTGCTATATGTACTGTAGGTGCTATATGTGCTATATGTATTGTATGTGCTATATGTGCTATATGTACTTTATGTGCTTTATGTACTTTATGCATTTCAATGTGCTATATGTACTGTATGTGCTATATGTGCTATATGTATTGTATGTACTGTATGTGCTATATGTGCTATATGTACTTTATGTGCTATATGTGCTATATGTATTTTATGTACTGTAGTTGCTATCTGTGCTATATGTACTGTATGTGCTATATGTATTGTATGTACTGTATGTGCTATATGTACTGTATGTGCTATATGTATTGCATGTGCTATATGTGCTATATGTACTGTATGTGCTATATGTGCTATATGTGCTATATGTATTGTACGTACTATATGTGCTATATGTACTGTAGGTGCTATATGTGCTATATGTACTTTATGCATTTTATGTGCTATATGCATTATATGTACTTTATGCAGTATATGTACTATATGTATTTTATGTGCTATATGTATTGTATGTACTGTATGTGCTATATGTGCTATATGTATTGTTTGTGCTAAATGTGCTATATGTACTGTAGGTGCTATATGTGCTATATGTATTGTATGTACTATATGTGCTAAATGTACTGTAGGTGCTATATGTGCTATATGTACTGTATGTGCTATATGCATTAAATGTACTTTATGCAGTATATGTACTATATGTATTTTATGTGCTATATGTATTGTATGTACTGTATGTGCTATATGTGCTATATGTACTGTAGGTGCTATATGTGCTATATGTGCTATAGGTGCTATATGTGCTATATGTATTGTATGTACTATATGTGCTATATGTACTGTAGGTGCTATATGTGCTATATGTGCTATATGTACTTTATGTGCTATATGTACTTTATGCATTATATGTGCTATATGTACTGTATGTGCTATATGCATTATATGTACTTTATGCAGTATATGTACTATATGTATTTTATGTGCTATATGTATTGTATGTACTGTATGTGCTATATGTGCTATATGTATTGTATGTGCTATATGTGCTATATGTACTGTAGGTGCTATATGTACTATATGTATTGTATGTACTATATGTGCTATATGTACTGTAGGTGCTATATGTGCTATATGTGCTATATGTACTGTATGTGCTATATGTATTGTATGTACTATATGTGCTATATGTACTGTATGTGCTATATGTGATATATGTATTGTATGTACTGTATGTGCTATATGTACTCTATGTTCTATATGTGCTATATGTATTGTATGTGCTATATGTACTGTATGTTCTATATGGGCTATATGTATTGTATGTACTGTATGTGCTATATGTACTTTATGTGCTATATGTACTGTATGTGCTATATGTACTGTATGTACTGTATGTGCTATATGTAATATAAGTATATATATAGTTCTCTTTATATATATATATATATATATATATATGATATATATCCCCCGTTATCTCTATACCAACATCACCCGTGGCACTCTCTTATGCGATATGGAGGGTCACACAAGGACGGCATTTACAATCACTGGGATCAGGTGACGCCCATCTCTGTGGGTACTGGTTCCTTTCACTCTCTGCCAACTCTTATTATATAAGCCCAGGCAGGTCGGGGCACACACCTGGGCATGGCTACCCCACGGGCGAGGAATATAATGTACCATGTGACCTGACACTTTATATTGTGCTGATGGGAAATATTTACTTTGATCATTTGAAAAATAATGTCTACAATTTCTGAATGGTAACCCCCTCCCCCTCTAGCTGCAGGCACACTAGCAGTTCAATACGTAACCCCCATGATACAAGCAGCATGGACTAAAAATTAGATTTTCTCTAAAAGTGCTCCTGGCATGGAAATTTGGCAACATATTGTATTAGCCTTTTTCTCTAAAGTGAATAATTCCTGGGAAATTCAGTGTTACTGTATTGTTATGCAAATAAGGGGTTCCTAATACTAATTGGCAGCTTTGATGTTTTAATTACAACCACTGTCTGCCTGGCATGGCTTGGCGTGCTGTTTAGCTCTGGGATTATTTACTGTATAGTGCATTGTACAGATTAGCGTGAGTATCCCTTTACGAGCTGGCACTGTTCTATCACCTGTATCTATGTGTGTAATTAATGCCTCGTTATTACAGAACCTCTGACCTGGGAACCCTAAAGCATCCAAGATGTCCGTCCAGTTTATGGAGAGTCCGCGCACGCCCATTCCTGTGGCTATAATAGGTAAAATGGCTGGTTCTGATTCTTGGGCTATATTCACTAAGGTGAGATGGTCCTAGCTCCTATGTTATTCTATCGAGCCTCATGTCCACATTGGGGAGGTCCTGTAAGGCGCCACTTTAGTGCATTATTTACAATATACTATTTGGAAAAAATACACTTGAAAAAACTGTAGTTCTTCATGACGTGATCCGATCTCCCGGGACCAGCTGGGACATCTGGTACATGTTATGTCAGGGCCCCGGTGCCCCGCCTGGCACAGCCAGGACATTATGTGACCGCTCCATGACCGGCACGTGACCACACGCATCACGCCAGAAACATATTGCATGATGTTCTACTAAGGCGAATAGAGGATAACAGGAGGTCCATGGTCAGTGGCAATAGACGGCTAAATACCCCATTGGGGTGACTCCTGACACTCTCCAAAGAATCAATGAGGTCATCATGGACAAGTCTCATCTACGCATTTCATGGACAAGTCTCATGGACATGTCTCATCTACACCTTTCATGGACAAGTCTCATGGACATGTCTCATCTACGCGTTTCATTGACAAGTCTCATGGACATGTCTCATCTACCCGTTTCATGGACATGTCTCATGGATATGTTTCATGGACATGTCTCATGGATATGTCTCATGGATATGTCTCATGGACATGTCTCATGGATATGTCTCATGGACATGTCTCATGGATATGTCTCATGGACATGTCTCATGGATATGTTTCATGGATATGTTTCATGGACAAGTCTCATGGACATGTCTCATCTACCCGTTACATGGTCAAGTATCATGGACATGTCTCATCTACCCGTTTCATGGAGAAGTCTCATGGACATGTCTCATCTACCCGTTTCATGGATATGTCTCATGGACATGTCTCATCTACCCGTTTCATGGACATGTCTCATGGACATGTCTCATGGACATGTCTCATCTACGCGTTTCATGGACATGTCTCATGGACATGTCTCATCTACGCGTTTCATGGACATGTCTCATGGACATGTCTCATCTACGCGTTTCATGGACATGTCTCATGGATATGTTTCATGGACATGTCTCATGGACAAGTCTCATCTACGCGTTTCATGGACATGTCTCATGGACATGTCTCATCTACCCGTTTCATGGACAGGTCTCATGGACATGTCTCATCTACCCGTTTCATGGACATGTCTCATGGACATGTCCCATCTACGCGTTTCATGGACATGTTTCATGGACATGTCTCATGGACATGTCTTATCTACATGTTTCATGAACAAGTCTCATGGACATGTCACGTGGACATGTCTCATCTACACGTTTCATGGACATGTCTCATGGACATGTCTTATCTACACGTTTCATGAACAGGTCTCATGGACATGTCTCATCTACACGTTTCCTGGACAAGTCTCATGGACATGTCTCATCTACACGTTTCATGGACAAGTCTCATGGACATGTCTCATCTACACGTTTCCTGGACAAGTCTCATGGACAAGATTGTCAAACTGTGTTCTGTTGGACCCCGTGTTCCACTTTGTATCCCCAGGGGTAAATGCTGGGGTACTACTGAGACATCCTTGGAAGGAGGTTCTGAGGTTGTAGGTGGGATTTTCCGGTCTCGGGAGACCATCGGAGTCAGAGCAGAGTGAAGATGAACTGAATATAAATCGTCTACTGGCCGTTTGATGTAGAGAAAGGTGATACAGCACTTTGTATGGTCCTCATGTAGGGGACATTAGATGGTTATTATTAATTCCTTGATTATGGTCAGGACAATATGGAAAAAAAGATCATTACATGAAACATTTTGGAATAAAAAAATAGGAACTGTATTCCTTAAAGGAATGAAGGAAGAACTCAAGAATCATGATTACTATAACTGATAGAAGGGAAGAATGAATAAGAAAATAACAGATCCCAGAATCAGAGTCCGAGCTAATCTCAGATCCTAATCCTCTGGACGTCTTATATTTGGAAGTTTATACAGTGATAATAATAAGAAATATTTCTTTATGATTTCTTGTAACATTTATTTGCTGATCGGTCACTTTGTATCTAATATGGAGGCCTAATCCGCTGGTTCCTACGAGTTCGGCTTAGGTGGCATTTAAGATGGTATTCGAAAACTGTAGTGGTTAATTTTTGGGCTTAGGGGTGGAGCAAGTTAATGACCATCATATGTATCTAAGGAGTTGGGTATTATATGTGGTTAGATCTGATGCAGACGTGTAACCCCCAAAACATTGTATGTTTTTGGTCCCTGGGGTAATAATATACTAATAATACCCTAAATAATAGCAGTTGAGTATCCTCCCATACGGCATACTCTGCACATGAGTGTCCTCCCATACGGCATACTCTGCACATGAGTGTCCTCCCATACGGCATACTCTGCACATGAGTGTCCTCCCATAAGGCATACTCTGCACATGAGTGTCCTCCCATATGGCATACTCTGCACATGAGTGTCCTCCCATATGGCATACTCTGCACATGAGTGCCCTCCCATACGGCATACTCTGCACATGAGTGTCCTCCCATACGGCATACTCTGCACATGAGTGCCCTCCCATACTGCATACTCTGGACATGAGTGTCCTCCCAAATGGCATACTCTGCACATGAGTGCCCTCCCATACGGCATACTCTGCACATGAGTGCCCTCCCATACGGCATACTCTTCACATGAGTGCCCTCCCATATGGCATACTCTGCACATGAGTGTCCTCCCATACGGCATACTCTGCACATGAGTGCCCTCCCATACTGCATACTCTGCACATGAGTGTCCTCCCAAATGGCATACTCTGCACATGAGTGTCCTCCCATATGGCATACTCTGCACATGAGAGTCCTCCCATACGGCATACTCTGCACATGAGTATCCATGCTGTGTTTAGACGGGTCCTTGAGGAGATCTGTTTTGGAAATCTATTCTTTCATAAACATTTCGGAGCCTAAAGTGGTCTCTGTATGATGAGATTAGGTCAATAAGACTGCCATCAAATAACATTGAGTGAGACTGCTCAACATTGGGTGACACAGATCTCCATTGAGTGAGACTGCTCAACATTGGGTGACACAGATCTCCATTGAGTGAGACTGCTCAACATTGAAGGACACAGATCTCCATTGAGTGAGACTGCTCATCACTGAGTGACACAGATCTCCATTGAGTGAGACTGCTCTTTATTGAGTGACACAGACCTCCATTAAATGAGACTGCTCATCACTGAGTGACACATCTCAGTTGAGTGAGACTGCTTTTCATTGAGTGACACAGATCTCCATTGAGTGAGACTGCTCATCATTGAGTGACACAGATCTCCATTGAGTGAGACTGCTCATCACTGAGTGACACAGATCTCCATTGAGTGAGACTGCTCATCACTGAGTGACACAGATCTCCATTGAGTGAGACTGCACTTCATTGAGTGACACAGATCTCCATTGAGTGAGACTGCTCGTCATTGAGTGACACAGATCTCAATTGAGTTAGACTGCACTTTATTGAGTGACACAGATCTCAGCTGAATGAGACTGCTCATCATTGAGGGACACAGATCTCCATTGAGTGAGACTGCTCTTTATTGAGTGACACAGATCTCCATTAAGTGAAACTGCTCTTTATTGAGTGACACAGATCTCCATTGAATGAGACTGCTCATCACTGAGTGACACAGATCTCCATTGAGTGAGACTGCACTTCATTGAGTGACACAGATCTCCATTGAGTGAGACTGCACTTCATTGAGTGACACAGATCTCCATTGAGTGAGACTGCTCATCATTGAATGACACAGATCTCCATTGAGTGAGACTGCTCGTCATTGAGTGACACAGATCTCAATTGAGTTAGACTGCACTTTATTGAGTGACACAGATCTCAGCTGAATGAGACTGCTCATCATTGAGTGACACAGATCTCCATTGAGTGAGACTGCTCTTTATTGAGTGACACAGATCTCAGCTGAGTGAGACTGCTCATCATTGAGTGGCACATCTCAGTTGAGTGAGATTGCACTTCATTGAGTGACACAGATCTCCATTGAGTGAGACTGCTCATCATTGAGTGACACAGATCTCCATTGAGTGAGACTGCTCTTCATTGAGTGACACAGATCTCAGCTGAATGAGACTGCTCATCACTGAGTGACACAGATCTCCATTGAGTGAGATTGCACTTTATTGAGTGACACAGATCTCAGCTGAATGAGACTGCTCATCATTGAGTGACACAGACCTCCATTAAATGAGACTGCTCATCACTGAGTGACACATCTCAGTTGAGTGAGACTGCTTTTCATTGAGTGACACAGATCTCCATTGAGTGAGACTGCTCATCATTGAGTGACACAGATCTCCATTGAGTGAGACTGCTCATCACTGAGTGACACAGATCTCCATTGAGTGAGACTGCTCATCATTGAGTGACACAGATCTCCATTGAGTGAGACTGCTCTTTATTGAGTGACACAGATCTCCATTGAATGAGACTGCTCATCATTGAGTGACACAGATCTCCATTGAGTGAGACTGCTCTTTATTGAGTGACACAGATCTCCATTAAATGAGACTGCTCATCACTGAGTGACACAGATCTCCATTGAGTGAGATTGCACTTTATTGAGTGACACAGATCTCAGCTGAATGAGACTGCTCATCATTGAGTGACACAGACCTCCATTAAATGAGACTGCTCATCACTGAGTGACACATCTCAGTTGAGTGAGACTGCTTTTCATTGAGTGACACAGATCTCCATTGAGTGAGACTGCTCATCATTGAGTGACACAGATCTCCATTGAGTGAGACTGCTCTTTATTGAGTAACACAGATCTCCATTGAATGAGACTGCTCATCATTGAGTGACACAGATCTCCATTGAGTGAGACTGCTCTTTATTGAGTGACACAGATCTCCATTGAATGAGACTGCTCATCATTGAGTGACACAGATCTCCATTGAGTGAGACTGCTCTTTATTGAGTGACACAGATCTCCATTAAATGAGACTGCTCATCACTGAGTGACACATCTCAGTTGAGTGAGACTGCTTTTCATTGAGTGACACAGATCTCCATTGAGTGAGACTGCTCTTTATTGAGTGACACAGACCTCCATTAAATGAGACTGCTCATCACTGAGTGACACATCTCAGTTGAGTGAGACTGCTTTTCATTGAGTGACACATATCTCCATTGAGTGAGACTGCTCATCATTGAGTGACACAGATCTCCATTGAGTGAGACTGCTCTTTATTGAGTGACACAGATCTCCATTGAATGAGACTGCTCATCATTGAGTGACACAGATCTCCATTGAGTGAGACTGCTCTTTATTGAGTGACACAGATCTCCATTGAATGAGACTGCTCATCATTGAGTGACACAGATCTCCATTGAGTGAGACTGCTCTTTATTGAGTGACACAGATCTCCATTAAATGAGACTGCTCATCACTGAGTGACACATCTCAGTTGAGTGAGACTGCTTTTCATTGAGTGACACAGATCTCCATTGAGTGAGACTGCTTTTTATTGAGTGACACAGACCTCCGTTAAATGAGACTGCCATCACTGAGTGACACATCTCAGTTGAGTGAGACTACTTTTCATTAAATTAGTGGCCCTATATGTCCGATTGTTATTAGAGTGTGTATTACATGGAAGATGAGACTATGCCTCAACATGGGAGACTACCCTTCCATAAGTGAGACAGGACTGTATAAGTGAGTGACTTCTCCCCAATTTGAGGGCTGATGCCTCTTTCCAATGTGGACTCAATGAGACATGACTTTACTCCAATGGCTGGTTGTATTCAGTAATACGAGTACCTTCCAGTATATGAGACCTCCCCGTGGCTTCCCTAATACGAGTACCTTCCAGTATATGAGACCTCCCCATGACTTCCCTAATACGAGTACCTTCCATTTTCTGAGACCTCCCCGGGGCTTCCCTTATATGAGTACCTTCCAGTATATGAGACCTCCCCATGGCTTCCCTAATACGAGTACCTTCCAGTATATGAGACCTCCCCGGGGCTTTCCTAATACGAGTACCTTCCAGTATATGAGACCTCCCCGGGGCTTCCCTAATACGAGTTACTTCCAGTATATGAGACCTCCCCATGGCTTCCCTAATACGAGTACCTTCCAGTATATGAGACCTCCCCATGGCTTCCCTAATACGAGTACCTTCCAGTATATGAGACCTCCCCGTGGCTTCCCTAATACGAGTACCTCCCAGTATATGAGACCTCCCCGTGGCTTCCCTAATACGAGTACCTTCCAGTATATGAGACCTCCCCATGGCTTCCCTAATACGAGTACCTTCCAGTATATGAGACCTCCCCATGGCTTCCCTAATACGAGTACCTTCCAGTATATAAGACCTCCCCGTGGCTTCCCTAATACGAGTACCTTCCAGTATATGAGACCTCCCCGTGGCTTCCCTAATACGAGTACCTTCCAGTATATGAGACCTCCCCGTGGCTTCCCTAATACGAGTACCTTCCAGTATATGAGACCTCCCCATGGCTTCTCTAATACGAATACCTTCCAGTATATGAGACCTCCCCATGGCTTCCATAATACGAGTACCTTCCAGTATATGAGACCTCCCTATGGCTTCCCTAATACGAGTACCTTCCAGTATATGAGACCTCCCCTTGGCTTCCCTAATACGAGTACCTTCCAGTATATGAGACCTCCCCATGGCTTCCATAATACGAGTACCTTCCAGTATATGAGACCTCCCCATGGCTTCCCTAATACGAGTACCTTCCAGTATATGAGACCTCCCCATGGCTTCCCTAATACGAGTACCTTCCAGTATATGAGACCTCCCCGTGGCTTCCCTAATACGAGTATCTTCCAGTATATGAGACCTCCCCATGGCTTCCCTAATATGAGTACCTTCCAGTATATGAGACCTCCCCATGGCTTCCCTAATACGAGTACCTTCCAGTATATGAGACCTCCCCATGGCTTCCCTTATACGAGTACCTTCCAGTATATGAGACCTCCCCGTGGCTTCCTTAATACGAGTACCTTCCAGTATATGAGACCTCCCCGTTGGCTTCCCTAATACGAGTACCTTCCAGTATATGAGACCTCCTCATGGCTTCCCTAATACGAGTTCCTTCCAGTATATGAGACCTCCCCGTGGCTTCCCTAATACGAGTTCCTTCCAGTATATGAGACCTCCCCGTGGCTTCCCTAATACGAGTACCTTCCAGTATATGAGACCTCCCCGTGGCTTCCCTTATACGAGTACCTTCCAGTATATGAGACCTCCCCGTGGCTTCCCTAATACGAGTACCTTCCAGTATATGAGACCTCCCCATGGCTTCCCTAATATGAGTACCTTCCAGTATATGAGACCTCCCCGTGGCTTCCCTAATACGAGTACCTTCCAGTATAGGAGACCTCCCCGTGGCTTCCCTAATACGAGTACCTTCCAGTATATGAGACCTCCCCATGGCTTCCCTAATGAGAGTACCTTCCAGTATATGAGACCTCCCCATGGCTTCCCTAATACGAGTACCTTCCAATATATGAGACCTCCCCGTGGCTTCCCTAATACGAGTACCTTCCAGTATATGAGACCTCCCCGTGGCTTCCCTAATACGAGTACCTTCCAGTATATGAGACCTCCCCATGGCTTCACTAATACGAATACCTTCCAGTATATGAGACCTCCCCATGGCTTCCATAATACGAGTACCTTCCAGTATATGAGACCTCCCTATGGCTTCCCTAATACGAGTACCTTCCAGTATATGAGACCTCCCCTTGGCTTCCCTAATACGAGTACCTTCCAGTATATGAGACCTCCCCATGGCTTCCATAATACGAGTACCTTCCAGTATATGAGACCTCCCCATGGCTTCCCTAATACGAGTACCTTCCAGTATATGAGACCTCCCCATGGCTTCCCTAATACGAGTACCTTCCAGTATATGAGACCTCCCCGTGGCTTCCCTAATACGAGTATCTTCCAGTATATGAGACCTCCCCATGGCTTCCCTAATATGAGTACCTTCCAGTATATGAGACCTCCCCATGGCTTCCCTAATACGAGTACCTTCCAGTATATGAGACCTCCCCATGGCTTCCCTTATACGAGTACCTTCCAGTATATGAGACCTCCCCGTGGCTTCCTTAATACGAGTACCTTCCAGTATATGAGACCTCCCCGTTGGCTTCCCTAATACGAGTACCTTCCAGTATATGAGACCTCCTCATGGCTTCCCTAATACGAGTTCCTTCCAGTATATGAGACCTCCCCGTGGCTTCCCTAATACGAGTTCCTTCCAGTATATGAGACCTCCCCGTGGCTTCCCTAATACGAGTACCTTCCAGTATATGAGACCTCCCCGTGGCTTCCCTAATACGAGTACCTTCCAGTATATGAGACCTCCCCGTGGCTTCCCTAATACGAGTACCTTCCAGTATATGAGACCTCCCCATGGCTTCCCTAATATGAGTACCTTCCAGTATATGAGACCTCCCCGTGGCTTCCCTAATACGAGTACCTTCCAGTATAGGAGACCTCCCCGTGGCTTCCCTAATACGAGTACCTTCCAGTATATGAGACCTCCCCATGGCTTCCCTAATACGAGTACCTTCCAATATATGAGACCTCCCCGTGGCTTCCCTAATACGAGTACCTTCCAGTATATGAGACCTCCCCGTGGCTTCCCTAATACGAGTACCTTTCAGTATATGAGACCTCCCCGTGGCTTCCCTAATACGAGTACCTTTCAGTATATGAGACCTCCCCATGGCTTCCATAATACGAGTACCTTCCAGTATATGAGACCTCCCCATGACTTCCCTAATATGAGTACCATCCAGTATATGAGACCTCCCTATGGCTTCCCTAATACGAGTACCTTCCAGTATATGAGACTTCCCCATGGCTTCCCTAATACGAGTACCTTCCAGTATATGAGACCTCCCCATGACTTCCCTAATATGAGTACCTTCCAGTATATGAGACCTCCCCGTGGCTTCCCTAATACGAGTACCTTCCAGTATATGAGACCTCCCCATGGCTTCCCTAATACGAGTATCTTCCAGTATATGAGACCTCCCCATGGCTTCCCTAATATGAGTACCTTCCAGTATATGAGACCTCCCCATGGCTTCCCTAATACGAGTACCTTCCAGTATATGAGACCTCCTCATGGCTTCCCTAATACAAGTACCTTCCAGTATATGGGACCTCCCCGTGGCTTCCCTAATACGAATACATTTCAGTATATGAGACCTCCCCATGGCTTCCCTATTACGAGTATCTTCCAGTATATGAGACCTCGCTATGGCTTCCCTAATACGAGTACCTTCCAGTATATGAGACCTCCCCATGGCTTCCCTAATATGAGTATCTTCCAGTATATGAGACCTCCCCGTGGCTTCCCTATTACGAGTATCTTCCAGTATATGAGACCTCCCTATGGCTTACCTAATACGAGTACCTTCCAGTATATGAGACCTCCCTATGGCTTACCTAATACGAGTACCTTCCAGTATATGAGACCTCCCCATGGCTTCCCTAATACGAGTACCTTCCAGTATATGAGACCTCCCCGTGGCTTCCCTAATACGAGTACCTTCCAATATATGAGACCTCCCCATGGCTTCCCTATTACGAGTATCTTCCAGTATATGAGACCTCCCTATGGCTTCCCTAATATGAGTACCTTCCAGTATATGAGACCTCCCCATGGCTTCCCTAATACGAGTACCTTCCAGTATATGAGACCTCCCCATGGCTTCCCTAATACGAGTACCTTCCAGTATATGAGACCTCCCTATGGCTTCCCTAATATGAGTACCTTCCAGTATATGAGACCTCCCCATGGCTTCCCTAATACGAGTACCTTCCAGTATATGAGACCTCCCCATGGCTTCCCTAATACGAGTACCTTCCAGTATATGAGACCTCCCCATGGCTTCCCTAATACGAGTACCTTCCAGTATATGAGACCTCCCTATGGCTTCCCTAATACGAGTACCTTCCAGTATATGAGACCTCCCCATGGCTTCCCTAATACGAGTACCTTCCAGTATATGAGACCTCCCCATGGCTTCCCTAATACGAGTACCTTCCAGTATATGAGACCTCCCCATGGCTTCCCTAATACGAGTACCATCCAGTATATTAGACCTCCCCATGACTTCCCTAATACGAGTACCTTCCAGTATAT
>CM050176.1:59305857-59323145 GCA_027410445.1 Discoglossus pictus
TCAGCACAAAGTGTTTAACGTTTCCATGGTTCTAATATTAATTGGTTCTAACCCCAATTTATCTTTCCTCCCAAACAATGGGAATTACCTGGCTGTGGACACAGAACAGCCGATCAATCCCAAGAGGAACCCTTTGGACATTGACCCCTTCACATATGAGTGCATAATGGAAAGAGGGCTCTATGCGGTGGGTCCTCTGGCTGGTGACTATTTTGTGCGCTTTGTTCAAGGAGGTGCTTTGGCTTCTGTGAGCTCTTTAATGAAGTCACAGAAGAGGCCTCCATAACAATATAGATATGACATTTTGTGTTCCTTCCATATGTGGACCGAATAATCCTTCAGCACTGTGGATGTGCCTCTTCAGATGGTCCTACTGATAATTCATGTTGGAAACTAGAGGAACATTCCAGTCCGGCCGGACATGTATTTACAGATCAAAAATACATCTATCCGTCCACCTCCAGGACTGTATACGAACCTACGACTGTTTACATATATAGGGTGTAATCCCATGGTGAGGGTGTAGAGAAACCTATATTCCAGGAACCCTCTGTAACAAGCTGCCTTATATAGCTCTCTAGTTATAGTACTGCAGGCCTAATTAGTCATTATTTGCCAGGGAAAGGGCGTGGTCACCAAAGGTGGAACATGATGGTCAGGTCCTCTCCCTTACTGACCCCTCCCTCTGCACTGACCACCTCTTTACACCAGTGATGGTCTGCACTCTCCATCACACCATCTAAAACCCTCTGTCCATCTTTTTACAAGAAACGTTTGCTAAAGTAAAGTGTATAATTTATAAGAGATTAAAATGATCCGCAGTAATTAGGAGGTTGTTACAAGTTCTTTTATGATCAAACATTGAATCAAAAATGATTTCAACTGAGAAAGAAACAAGAAGTACTAAATAAAGACATTTTTTATATCGATAAATATTTTTTTTTAAACAAACATTGACAATTTTTTATAAATAATTATAAGCTGCTTATTTTTAATATTTGTTGTTTTGATATACATTTTAATAAACTGCTATTTGTCATTACAAATTATAAGAAAATAACCTTTAAAATAGATTTAATATATTTTAATTGAAATCGAAACTCAACAATTTTTTTATACAGCCGGAAAAATAGATTTTTAGAGGAAATTAATTATACTTAATCTTAAAACACAAAACTATTTTTTCATTGTTTACAAATGGAAATTATTTAAGTTCTTTTTTCTATATTAAATATAAAACAATATATTTCCAACTGAACAAAAAAGAAAGTTATATTGATTGGTTTTAAAAAAGCCCAAACTGGTTTAATACTTGATATTTTACTCCATTTACTATTTTCCAACATTGTAACCTGTGATATTTTTACATATAGTTCTAAGCTGCTTATTTGTTAATTTGTGTTATTAAGTGACTAATCAGACCTATTATATTTTAATAAATATATATATAAAACATATATTCTTCTAATTATAGGCCCCAGAACTTTTAAAAATAAAGTTTTCGTTTTATATCATAAGGAGAAAGTGTTTTTCATAAAATACATTTTACTTTGGTAAAAATTATGAAGTTAATGACACTAAATATTATTTTTAGAAATTTGCACTAATTATTACTATTTTTTAGCGCAAGTAATAAAGTAAAATACAATTATAATGTTCACAAATTGAAATAGAACAATATTACAAATATTTTACTTTTTAATATTTTTTACTAATATTGCAAAGTCAAATAATTTTTCATAATAATTCTAAATCAATAAATTGTATTTTTGAATAAAGACTAAAAAACCTTTTACCATCTGTGTATTACACCTGAAAATATATATTTTTAAAGAATACAAATATATTTTGTAAGATGTAAATTTTAATTTGTAAAAGGAAAGATGATGATTTTTATTTTTGTATTGTTAAGACAGAAAACTATGTTGTACAAATTTGTACTTTTGATTTTATTTTTGGGCCAAGCAGTAAAACAAAAATAATTTTAACTAAACGTCTATTGAAGGAGAAAATAATTTATAAAACTGAGACATCTAGCGATGTGTAACCTGTTATATCTTTGGGCATCAGATTTTTTAATAAATAATTATAAACGGTGTATTTTCAATGTTCGTTGTTTTTTCGACTTTGCTGACTAAACCAATATTATTTATATATATATATATATATATATATATATATATATATATATATATATATATTTATTTATTTATATTTAAATAAAATAACAATGTGTACTGTTGGGAAATTTGGGACTCCGGCATAATTCATATTAAAAGTGCCCCTCTCACTTGGCCAAATAAACAGCTGGTACAAGAAATATTTCAAGGAACCTGGGTAGGCCTTACAGAGGGATGATTATTATTATTATTATTATTATTATTATTATTATTATTATTATTATTATAATGTTCCTGAATGCTCTGGTAACTTTTGTAAAGGGAAACTTGCAATGCATTTAACAAGTGACTGTGACTGCCAATGCACCACAAAATTGGAAAGCAACCTAAATAGGACTAGGGCCCCCGTACCGCTACCTTATTTAGTCAAAGCATCCTTATTATATATACAGACCCTGGGGGGGGGGGGGTCTAACACTCTAAAAAAAACACAGTTTTTCCATGTGCCTTTCAACCCACTTTCTCATGGTGCATAACTGGTATCTTAAGTGGCCCTTTAAAAAAAGGTTGAAGACCCCTGATCTACATAGCCCTCTAGAAGATGCTGATGAGCTATTGTGAAAGGACAGCAGGAAGGCATCTGGGACTTCTTTGGCAGTCATCAGATATATTGTGGGTTGAGACTTGTACTGGTGGGGTTGGCACTATAGGAAGTGTATCGATGGAGGGAACATGTCATGAGGCAACAGGACATTTAAACACATCAATGAATGCACAAGGGACAATATAAACGTGTAACACGCATCATACAATGCCATGTTACTTCCACCATCAAACCCTTTTCACATTCCATATCGATTAATGTAAAAATGTCTCCAAAATGAACACAACATTCCCTCTGTAAGACACTAAAATGTCTCCACAAGATCCAAACCCTTCCCCTGTGGCTTCAGCTGCCCAAAGGACCCCCGCTATAACGATCGCTAAACATGTGATATCTTACCAAGGACACCCTGGTGACACGATATAGACCCTCACAATTCCACAGAATATCATTTGGGAAACATTATTCTTATGAGATTTGAAAAATATTTTCATGTAATGTTTTCTAAACTTTTTAAGCCATAAAACCATATTTGGGCTCCAAACGTAAGAACAAGAGCTCCATTAGAACCTCACAAGCTACTTTGTTTTTGTTCAGTTGTTTGATGTTTTCTTGGCAAAGATACTGGAGCGGGCTGCTAGTTCCTTCTTCAGTGGACCACAATTTGTCTGACTTCTCTACTATGACCTGCAAATCTTGGATAACCCTACATGGTATATCTCACAGTTTCATTGAAGTATACAAGCCCCTTCACCACGACAAGGTAGTGATCCAGAAGAGGCCCAAGCTACTTACAAATAACCAAAATGGCTTCCTAGGGCGTAAAACCTCTCTTAGGACTGAAATACAGGCCACAGCTTTATTGAGAAACGTAAAACAACATAAAAGAACAGCTATGATTGGCCCACAACCACCTGAGGCCTCCAGGAACCCCGTGCCCAGGAGGCCTCCGGACCACCCACCAAATAATTGGGCTCCACCCTATAGTGAGCAATCACCCCCACAATGCCCCAGCCGTGTCGCTAAGTTCACCAATAGGGATACTCCGCATGTGCTCCAGACAGAATAACTGCCAATGGCAGGAAAGCACTAGTTTTATTAAAGTGACAACTCCTCCCACCAGAACAAACCCACCAATGACTTCCTAGCACTAGCCGGTCAAGAGCCCCCTCCCCCATGCTGTCTCCAGGGGCTGCCTTTGCGCTCTCACGCCGCCATACGCTCAATATATTTATTGATGGAAGGAATGGATAAGAAGTAAATCCTCTCTGGAGTAAAAGCTGAACATCGGCCTCTTATCTATAAAATAAATATTATTCATACAACACTATAAATGTCCCAGCGAAAAATGTCCTATCCCATGTACAGCTGGGTAGCTCCTAACGTGTTTTGCTATGATCTTCTTCATAGTGTATGGTATGTGTAGATTACTTTAGGCCAGGGGTGGGTAAGATTGGTCATGGAGAGCTCCACGCAGGCCAGGATTTGAGGATATCGCTGGTGCCTACAGGTGAATGAAACACTTCTTCAGTCATCCTGATTGACTCACCTGTGAATACAAAGGAAATCCTCCAATACAGGCCTGTGTGGGGCTCTCCAGGATCGGACTTGCCCCCCCCCCCCCCCCCCCCTTTAGGCCATTTGCGTTACCAGCCTCAGAGTCATTTAGTCCACAGTAATATTTTGTTTCTGCCGCAATTATAAGAAATAATTCTTGGTCATATAGTGCTGGGATCTGTCATGGCCCTCTGACTGGGATATAGCCATGCGATATAAAGTTATTGTACATTATAGATGGGTATATGTTATACAGAGAGCCCACGGACTGGCTGCGTACTCGCCCAGAGTAATAAATGCAGAGAACAATCAGCGGATATTTGGTGTATATTTGGTGTATATTTGGAGTATATTTGGTGTATATTTGGAGTTTATTTGGTGTATATTTGGTGTATATTTGGAGTATATTTGGTGTATATTTGGAGTTTATTTGGTGTATATTTGGTGTATATTTGGAGTATATTTGGAGTATATTTGGAGTTTATTTGGTGTATATTTGGTGTATATTTGGAGTTTATTTGGAGTTTATTTGGTGTATATTTGGAGTATATTTGGTGTATATTTGGAGTTTATTTGGTGTATATTTGGTGTATAATTGGAGTATATTTGGTGGTCTCACATCTTCATTTCCTTACTTTCAAGTATTTATTTTGAACTAATGAAATCTAAACTAAACAATAAAGTTATGTTTTATTTGAGTTTGTGGTTTCTGTCTCATCAGTGACAATCTGGGTGCACTTATATTTAAATAATATATAGAATATAAAGAATATATTGTCTCTGGAGTGGGAGCTGCCCAGAGGGGATTACTCTTCAAACAGACTTACCATACAGATGGAGATAGACAATAAGAGACAAGAAGGGAGAGATATGGGTAATAGAAGACATGGGAGACTGAAACCATTAGGATATGACAGTGATCGATTGGCCAAACCATTTGGAATGGATCGATTGGCCAAACCATTTGGAATGGATCGATTGGCCAAACCACTTGGAATGGATCGATTGGCCAAACCATTTGGAATGGATCGATTGGCCAAACCACTTGGAATGGATCGATTGGCCAAACCATTTGGAATGGATCAATTGGCCAAACCACTTGGAATGGATCGATTGGCCAAACCATTTGGAATAGATCGATTGGCCAAACCATTTGGAATGGATCAATTGGCCAAACCATTTGGAATGGATCGATTGGCCAAACCACTTGGAATGGATCAATTGGCCAAACCATTTGGAATAGATCGATTGGCCAAACCATTTGGAATGGATCGATTGGCCAAACCACTTGGAATGGATCGATTGGCCAAACCATTTGGAATAGATCGATTGGCCAAACCATTTGGAATGGATCGATTGGCCAAACCACTTGGAATGGATCGATTGGCCAAACCATTTGGAATAGATCGATTGGCCAAACCATTTGGAATAGATCGATTGGCCAAACCATTTGGAATGGATCGATTGGCCAAACCACTTGGAATGGATCGATTGGCCAAACCATTTGGAATAGATCGATTGGCCAAACCATTTGGAATGGATCGATTGGCCAAACCACTTGCAAATGGATCGATTGGCCAAACCACTTGGAAAGTATCGATTGGCCAAACCACTTGGAAAGGATCGATTGGCCAAACCACTTGGAATGTAGCCATTTTTGCATCCTAGACCTGGGCCACATGGTCCTATTGGCTCTGATATCTAATACTGAGATCTTGTTGGTTGTCTTACACCCTCTTGTCCCCTTCCCAAGCTGCCCTCTTGGCCATGTCACATGTATGTACATGTACGAGCTGTCACTAAATATGTAAATGATATAAAGTTGCATAAAAAACAAAACTGGATTTAATATTTCTGATATTAAATCTTATATTTAATCTTGGTAAAAAATATGTGAAAATCCTGTCATCTTATATATTATTATGAGCTTTCCTAGGACTGGGGCGCCTCCAGCAGATTCAGTTAACCCCTTCTTGGGCTTCTTCAGGACTTACGGATGAACCTAAGGACTCTTTGCTTTGAATATCTCTATTATCTGGATATGTGTGAAGGCATGGCGTCCCAGAGCAGACATCCCGCGCGCGGTCACATGGCTTCCAAGGAGAATTATCTGACCGCGCCTATTTAATGATTTACAGGAACACTTTAATGGTAGAATTTATAGTATGTTCTTATCTATGTCATCCAAATGACACAATATGCCATACACTTATCTATATACTTTATTACGCAATGTAACCTAATTATATTTATATACATACTACATATTACACAATGTGACATAATTATATATATATATGCACAATCATTATTACACAACGTGACATATAACTATCTATATACTTCATACACCACACTTGTTAGGGCTTGAGGTTCTCAGCATTGTTTGTACATTTCTTTTCGGGGTAGTGGCGTCACAGCCGTGTCAGGTAATATGTCAGGAATGTCCGATGTGGCCGAGGGTGATGGAGAGCGTGGTTGGTTAGAGTCATTGCTGGAGATATATATATATATATATACTGTAACCCATAGTGTGCTGGACTGGAATATACACAGGCCAGACATACATTATATACACAGTGGAGCGAGCCCATATATATATATATATAGGGCTAGTTAACTCTAACGTGTGTGCACAACCCGGTGACTCTAAAATACATTATGTACTGCAGAATTATGAGAGAAATATGTGTGTGTCACTTTAAAGGCCAGACTCCACTCTATAATGGTGCTCTCCCATATGGTGCCCCTATATATAGGTATGTAATGAATATGCTGATCCATTACTTAAAATTTAACCATTTGCACCCAATGCTAGTTATTATGTCACTTTAGACGCCCACCCCCTTCTTTCCCCTCCAGTTATCCACCTGTATTATGACCTCACTGCTCTGGATGGGAAACCCAGACTCCCCCCCCCCCCCTCCAGTGCCCTCAAGAGGAGGAGAGAGGGGAGAGAAGAATGGGGAAATATAAAGGATAAGGAGAGGAGATGGGGGAGAAAGAGGGGGATAGGGGGAGAGGACAAGAGGAGGAGAGAGGGGAGAGAAAAATGGGGAAATATGGAGGATAAGGAGAGGGGGGGGAAAGGGGCACAGGAGGACGAGAGGACAAGAGGTGCACAGATGGGAGAGAAGAATGGGGAGAGGTGGAGGATAAGGAGAGGAGAGAGGGGGAGAAAGAGGGGGATAGGGGGAGAGGACAAGAGGAGGAGAGAGGGGAGAGAAGAATGGGGAAATATGGAGGATAAGGAGAGGAGAGGGGGGGAAGGGGCACAGGAAGACGAGAGGACAAGAGGTGCACAGAGGGGAGAGAAGAGTGGGGAGAGGTGGAGGATAAGGAGAGGAGAGAGGGGGAGAAAGAGGGGGATAGGGGGAGAGGACAAGAGGAGGAAAGAGGGGAGAGAAGAATGGGGAAATATGGAGGATAAGGAGAGGAGGGGGGGGAAGGGGCACAGGAGGACGAGAGGACAAGAGGTGCACAGAGGGGAGAGAAGAATGGGGAGAGGTGGAGGATAAGGAGAGGAGAGAGGGGGAGAAAGAGGGGGATAGGGGGAGAGGACAAGAGGAGGAAAGAGGGGAGAGAAGAATGGGGAAATATGGAGGATAAGGAGAGGAGGGGGGGGAAGGGGCACAGGAGGACGAGAGGACAAGAGGTGCACAGAGGGGAGAGAAGAATGGGGAGAGGTGGAGGATAAGGAGAGGAGAGAGGGGATAGGGGGAGAAGACAAGAGGAGGAAAGAGGGGAGAGAAGAATGGGGAAATATGGAGGATAAGGAGAGGAGAGGGGGGAAAGGGGCACAGGAGGACGAGAGGACAAGAGGTGCATAGAGGGGAGAGAAGAATGGGGAGAGGTGGAGGATAAGGAGAGGAGAGGGGGGAGAAAGTGGGGGAGAGGACAAGAGGAGGAGAGAGGGGAGAGAAGAATGGGGAGAGATGGAGGATAAGGAGAGGAGAGGGGGGGAAGAGGGGGATAGGGGAGAGGATAAGAGGAGGAGAGAGGGGAGAGAAGAATGGGGAGAGGTGGAGGATAAGGAGAGGAGAGAGGGGGAGAAAGAGGGGGATAGGGGAGAGGACAAGAGGAGGAGAGAGAGGAGAGAATAATGGGGAGAGATGGAGGATAAGGAGAGGAGATGGGGGAGAAAGAGGGGGATAGGGGGAGAGGACAAGAGGAGGAGAGAGGGGAGAGAAGAATGGGGAAATATGAAGGATAAGGAGAAGAGATAGGAGAGAAAGAGGGGGATAGGGGGAGAGGACAAGAGGAGGAGAGAGGGGAGAGAAGAATGGGGAAATATGGAGGATAAGGAGAGGAGAGGGGGGGGAAAGGGGCACAGGAGGACGAGAGGACAAGAGGTGCACAGATGGGAGAGAAGAATGGGGAGAGGTGGAGGATAAGGAGAGGAGAGAGGGGGAGAAAGAGGGGGATAGGGGTAGAGGACAAGAGGAGGAGAGAGGGGAGAGAAGAATGGGGAAATATGGAGGATAAGGAGAGGTGGGGGGAAAGGGGCACAGGAAGACGAGAGGACAAGAGGTGCACAGAGGGGAGAGAAGAATGGGGAGAGGTGGAGGATAAGGAGAGGAGAGAGGGGGAGAAAGAGAGGGATAGGGGGAGAGGACAAGAGGAGGAAAGAGGGGAGAGAAGAATGGGGAAATATGGAGGATAAGGAGAGGAGAGGGGGGGAAAGGGGCACAGGAGGACGAGAGGACAAGAGGTGCACAGAGGGGAGAGAAGAATGGGGATAGGTGGAGGATAAGGAGAGGAGAGAGGGGGATAGGGGGAGAGGACAAGAGGAGGAAAGAGGGGAGAGAAGAATGGGGAAATATGGAGGATAAGGAGAGGAGAGTGGGGAAAGGGGCACAGGAGGACGAGAGGACAAGTGGTGCACAGAGGGGAGAGAAGAATGGGGAGAGGTGGAGGATAAGGAGAGGAGAGGGGGGAGAAAGAGGGGGAGAGGACAAGAGGAGGAGAGAGGGGAGAGAAGAATGGGGAGAGATGGAGGATAAGGAGAGGAGAGGGGGGAAGAGGGGGATAGGGGGAGAGGACAAGAGGAGGAGAGAGGGGAGAGAAGAATGGGGAAATATGGAGGATAAGGAGAGGAGGGGGGGAAGAGGGGGATAGGGGGGGAGAACAAGAGGAGGAAAGAGGGGAGAGAAGAATGGGGAGAGGTGGAGGATAAGGAGAGGAGAGAGGGGGAGAAAGAGGGGGATAGGGGAGAGGACAAGAGGAGGAGAGAGGGGAGAGAAGAATGGGGAGAGGTGGAGGATAAGGAGAGGAGAGGGGGGAAGAGGGGGATAGGGGGAGAGGACAAGAGGAGGAGAGAGGGGAGAGAAGAATGGGGAAATATGGAGGATAAGGAGAGGAGGGGGGGAAGAGGGGGATAGGGGGGGAGGACAAGAGGAGGAAAGAGGGGAGAGAAGAATGGGGAGAGGTGGAGGATAAGGAGAGGAGAGAGGGGGAGAAAGAGGGGGATAGGGGGAGAGGATAAGAGGAGGAGAGAGGGGAGAGAAGAATGGGGAAATATGGAGGATAAGGAGAGGAGAGGGGGGAAAGGAGGAGAGAGGGGAGAGAAGAATGGGGAAATATGGAGGATAAGGAGAGGAGAGGGGGGAGAAAGAGGGGGAGAGGACAAGAGGAGGAGCGAGGTGAGAGAAGAATGGGAAAGATGGAGGATAAGGAGAAAAAAGAGGGGGAGAAAAGAGGGGGATAGGGGGAGAGGACAAGAGGAGGAGAGAGGGGAGAGAAGAATGGAGAGAGATGGAGGATACACAGAGGAGAGGGGGGAAAGAGGGGGATAGGGGGAGAGGACAAGAGGAGGAAAGAGGGGAGAGAAGAATGGGGAAATATGGAGGATAAGGAGAGGAGAGGGGGAGAAAGAGGGGGATAGGGGAGAAGACAAGAGGAGGAGAGAGGGGAGAGAAGAATGGGGAGAGATGGAGGATGAGGAGAGGGGGGAGAAAGAGGGGAATAGGGGAGAGGACAAGAGGAGGAGAGAGGGCAGAGAAGAATGGGGAAATGTGGAGGATAAGGAGAGGAGAGGGGGGAAAGAGGGGGAGAGGGGAGAGGACAAGAGGAGGAGAGAGGAGAGAGAGAAGAATGGGGAAAGATGGAGGATAAGGAGAGGAGAGAGGGGGAGAAAAGGGTTGCACAGAGAGATGACAAGAGGAGGAGAGAGAAGAGAAGAATGGGGAGAGATAGAGGATAAGGAGACAAAAGAGGGGGGGAAAAGAGGGGCACAGGGGGAGAGGACAAGAGGAGGAGAGAGGGTATAGAAGAATGGGGAGAGATGGAGGATATGGAGATGAAGGAAGAGGAGAAATGAGAGGAGGAGGAGAGGACAAGAGGAGGATATGGGGGAGAGAAGGATGGGGAGAGATGGCGGAGAGGAGAGAGGGGAGAAAGAGGGGTACAGGGAGAGAGAACAAGAGGAGGAGAGAGGGGAGAGAAGAATGAGGAGAGATAGAGTATAAGGAGAAAGAAGTGGGGGAGAAAAGAGGGGCACAGGGGGAGAGGACAAGAGGAGGGGAGAGAAGAATGGAGAGAGATGTAGGATACAGAGATGAAAGAAAGAGGGGGGAGAAATAGGGACACAGGGGCTGATTTAATATTTGTGACGCCCTGGGCTAATATCAATTTGCTGCCCCCCCCATCTCCACCTTCAAACTCAGGGGCAGCCACAGGCAAAAGCTCACAAACACAAACACTCACAGACACACTCACCCAGAGACTCACAGACACACTCACACAGACACTCACACATTCACAGACACACTCACATAAACACTCACAGACACACTCACCCAGAGACTCACAGACACACTCACACAGACACTCACAGACACTCACAGACACACTCACACAGACACTCACACATTCACAGACACACTCACAAAGACACTAACAGACACACTCATCCAGAGACTCACAGACACACTCAAACAGACACTCACACATTCACAGACACACTCACACAGACACTCACAGACACACTCACCCAGAGACTCACAGACACACTCACACAGACACTCACACATTCACAGACACACTCACACAGACACTAACAGACACACTCATCCAGAGACTCACAGACACACTCAAACAGACACTCACACATTCACAGACACACTCACATAGACACTCACAGACACACTCACCCAGAGACTCACAGACACACTCACACAGACACTCACACATTCACAGACACACTCACATAGACACTCAAAGACACACTCACCCAGAGACTCACAGACACACTCACACAGACACTCACAGACAAACTCACACAGACACTCACAGACACACTCACACAGACACTAACAGACACACTCATCCAGACACTCACAGACACACTCAAACAGACACTCACACATTCACAGACACATTCACATAGACACTCAAAGACACACTCACCCAGAGACTCACATACACACTCACCCAGAGACTCACAGACACACTCACAGACACTCACACACTCACAGACACACTCACACAGGCACTCACACACTCACATAGACACTCAAAGACACACTCACCCAGAGACTCACAGACACACTCACACAGACACTCACAGACAAACTCACACAGACACTCACAGACACACTCACACAGACACTAACAGACACACTCATCCAGACACTCATAGACACACTCAAACAGACACTCACACATTCACAGACACATTCACATAGACACTCAAAGACACACTCACCCAGACACTCAAAGACACACTCACCCAGAGACTCACAGACACACTCACACACTCACAGACACACTCACACAGGCACTCACACACTCACTAACAGACACACTCACATAGACACTCAAAGACACACTCACCCAGAGACTCACAGACACACTCACCCAGAGACTCACAGACACATTCACACAGACACTCACACTCACATAGACACTCAAAGACACACTCACCCAGAGACTCACAGACACACTCACACAGACACTCACACACTCACAGACACACTCACCCAGAGACTCACAGGCACGCTCACACAGACACTCACAGACACACTCACCCAGAGACTCACAGACACACTCACAGACACTTACAGACACACTCTCACATAGACACTCGCAGACACACTCACCCTGAGACTCACAGACACACTCACCCAGAGACTCACAGACACACTCACAGACACACTCACATAGACACTCACAGACACACTCACACAGAGACTCACAGACACTCACACACTCGCAGACACACTTACCCAGAGACTCACAGATACACTCACACACTCACATAGACACTCACAGACACACTCACACAGACACACACACACTCACACAAACTCTCAGACACACTCACTCACAGACTTAATTTCACTCAAAGACACACACACTCACACAGACACACTCACACAGACACTCACAGACACACTCACCCAGAGACTCAGTGACACACTCACACAGACACACTCACATAGACACTCACAGACACACTCACCCAGAGACTCACAGACACACTCACACAGACACTCACAGACACACTCACATAGACACTCACAGACACACTCACCCAGAGACTCACACACTCACACATACACTCACAGACACACTCACATGGACACTCACAGACACACTCACCCAGAGACTCACAGACACTCACACACACTCACTCACTCACAGACACACTCACCCAGAGACTCACAGATACACTCACACAGACACTCACACACTCACATAGACACTTACAGACACACTCAGACACACTCACACAGACACACACAAACTCTCAGACACACTCGCTCACTGACACATACAGACTTAATTTCACTCAAAGACACACACACTCACATACTCCCAGACACACACACTCTCGCAGACACACACACATACACTCACAGACACACTCACATAGACACACACACTCACTCACAGACACATACAGACTTAATTTCACTCAAAGACACACACACTCACAGACACTCACACAGACACACACTAACAGACACACTCACACAATGACAGACACACACTCACACAATCACAGACACACACACTTACAGACTTACACAAACACAGAGGCACACACTGACACAGATGTCCACCTTCATGCCCCCATGCCCCATCCTGATGCCTTACACTGGTACCCCCATGTTCACCTTGATGCCTTCATGCCCACTATGGTACCCTCGTGCTTTATCCTGATGCCCCCATATTGATATCCCACCCTGATGCCCCCATATTGATGCCCCATTGTTCATCTGATCAGAGGTCCCAGTTTCAGCACCACCAGTGGTCTGTCCCTGCTCATGTCCCGGTGGATGAAGATGAGGCTCAGCTGCACCAGTACACAGGAGGCAGAAGAGGAGGGTGAGGGACTGCCCAATGCACATCATGGCCAGTGGGGGTTCCTCAGTGCAGCGCGTGTGCATTCTTGTGCTCCGCAGCGTGGAAGGCGCTTTGCTGACCTGCAGAGTCAGACTGGGGCGGAGGAGGATGAGAGGACAAGTGGAGGAGATATGGGAGAGAAGGATGGGGAGAGATGGAGGATAAGGAGACGAAAGAGGGGTAGGAGTGAGAGGAGAGTAGACAAGAAAGGTCATAGAGAGAGAGAAAGGGATGGGAGGGAAAGAGAGAACTGTTGTGGGAGAAGAGAGGGAGGGAGAGATGGAGGGTGAGAGAGAGAAGAGGGAGAGAAGAAAGAGTTGAGCTGATACTATACTTACTGTATACTTACCTGGACACATATATGATTTTCTATACAATTAATTACTATTGTTTCAGTCGTGTCCTCAGGCTGTATACCTTCCAGGTCTCTCCACTCCAGAATGAAGAATGGTGACTGGAGTGGAGCCACCCAGTGGGGAGGGATGTTTAGTAATTGCATGTGCACATGGCTATCTGCTCAGCTTACACTGTTCCCTGCTACTAATGCTTGTTTCCGATTGGTATTTCCCCCACTCCAGCCACAATACTTCATTCAGGACAAGGAGAGACCTGGAACCTGAAACAGCCTTGGGTTTATTGAAACATAGTAACTGACTAAAGACACATTAAGTTAAACAAAGTTTTCTTTTTCTGATCAAGCCCCGACTATTCTTTAGAGACCCCTTTATAAGACCACTAAAGTGCTCCTTTAAGATTAAAGAAACATGCTCTTGTGGCGACATAATCCCTTTAAGTATTAGGTATTTCTACCTACAGTTCTTGCAATAAGGTAATTAACTTGACCTATAGCTGCTCTTGACGAGTTCCTTATCAGTGTCACAAACCTTGAAGTGGTTTTATTGTCTAGTTAAACAAAAGTATGTAATAAATATGAAGGTATCAGCGCGGCTTTATGTCACATATTGTGTAAGAGATAAAGCTGTGAGATAAGCCCCCACCCCCAACTACCCCCCCACCACACAACCGCACCCACACACCCAACTAACCCCAACCACACACCCCCAACTACACCCCCCCACCCCCAACAACACCCACCAACTACACCCCCACCAACCCCAACCACAAAACCGCATCCACACACCCAACTAACCCCAACCACACACCCAACTAACCCCAATCACACACCTCCACCCCAGCCACACCACACCACCCCCAACCACACACCTCCACCCCAGCCATATCCCACCAACCCCAACCACACACCCCTCCACCCCCAACCACACCCCCCTAACCCCAACCACACCACCCCAACCACACACCCAACTAACCCCAACCACACACCCCCACCGCGAAAAACACACCTCCACCCGCAACTACACCCCCCACCCGCAACTACACCCCCCCACCGCCAACCACACACCTCCAACTACACCCCCACCAACCCCAACCACACAACCGGACCCACACACCCAACTAACCCCAACCACACACCCCACCAACCCCAACCACACAACCGCACCCACACACCCAACTAACCCCAACCACACACCCAACTAACCCCAACCACACACTCCCACCCCGAAACACACACCTCCACCCCCAACTACACCCCCCCCCACCCCCAACCACACACCTCCAACTACACCCCCACCAACTACACCCCCACCAACCCCAACCACACAACCGGACCCACACACCCAACTAACCCCAACCACACACCCAACTAACCCCAACCACACACCTCCAGCCACACCCCACCACCCCCAACCACACACCTCCAACCCAATGACAACTCCCCACCCCTAACCACCTCCCTCCACCCCCAACTACACCAGCCCAACCACACCCCTCCACACCCAACCACCCCTCCCCACCCAACTACACCCGCCACCCCCAACCACACACCCCTCCACCCCCAACCACACACCCCTCCACCCCAACCACACACCTGCACCCCAGCCACACCCCACCAACCACACACCTCCACCCCAGCCACACCCCACCAACCCCAACCACACACTCCTCCACCCCAACCACACACCCCACCAACCCCAACCACACCCCTCCACCCCAACCACATTCCTACTCCCCCCACCACCCCCAACTACACCCCCCACCCTCAACCACACACCTCCACCCCAGCCACACCCCACCCTACAACCACACACCCCCCTCCCCGAACCCCACCCCATAGTAATACTGGGGGTCATAACTTGGCGGTTACGAGGGTCAACAAACCACAAAACATCATATGACAGATTTATTTTAATTGGAACCGACATCGTTATTTCTACCTCAGTCCAATCTCTTTAATTGGTCCAGCGATTTAGGCAAACTGAAAACAAGATAAATATAAACCCTCTGTTGTTGGCGCTTTAACTTCAAGGAATTGATCTGTTGGTAATAAATGTTTTCCTAGTGGAGCCATTACATTAAGTCTGCAAAATATCCTAATGTGATTAGGGCATTAATCAGACGTGTTTGATGAAACGGAAGAGAGAATAGCAGAAAAGCCGACAGTAAATCCATTGGATTCTGGGTAATTTGTTTGAGTAGCAAAGTAATTAAATAGAAATACTCTGGTGTTATAGGAGCAATGAGGACCTGGCCCCAGAAAGAAGGCTAAAAATAAGCTTTTATGTCAAAAGCATTCAATATCAAATATATAAAATAGAAACTGATTATAATAAAAACGATGTATAATAGAAGTTGAATGTGATAACAAATAAGTATAATAAACATAGAAACTAATATCAAAGAAATAAAATAGAAATTAATTTAATATCACATTCATTTGGTTTCACATCCAGAACATTATTGGCCGCGGGCATCAGTTTAAAGTAAAAAAGCAAATGCAGTTTTCAATGTAAATGAATAAATATAATTAGTGCGGGTCGAGGCCCGCGAGGCCCAGGTCTAGGGCGGCACAGCACAGAACCATAGAACAAGTCTGGATGTAGGATATCTCTATCTCTAAAGGTCCATCAAGTTCAACCTCGTTAGATCTCCTCTGATCCTATGGCCATGGTTGTAGTCATTATGAATTGTGGTGACAACACTTTAAACATCATAATAAGCTTCTGGTACATACATAAAACATATAACCAACTGATTATAAGACGACCGTTTGCATTTATAGTGTAGATCAATGCCCTACGATAGACAACAACAGTCCAGGATTTCAGTGAGTCGAGTAACTAAAACCTATACCCAATCAGAGAGATCCTGAATAACCAAGTAGAGATGGGCACTGAGGTCCTCGACTGTTGGTGGCCCTCATTGCACTTGTTGGCCCATCATTGGTGCTTTGGATGATAATCCTTCATAAATCTTCTATAAGGGTAGATAATATTTACCACCACATGGGCCCATATTAGTACATTAAGAACGTTGTTGAGCTTCAGGACCACTGTAGGTCACAAAATGACAATAGCAAAAGAAACTATCAACATTAGCAGCTCCGAGAGCCGAGGATGGAAATGCATTTTTTGAACGTTACATCTTCAAATTTGGATTATGGGAAATGTCAGAGGGCTTTGTTTGATTATTGGATGGACAGCACTCCAGAAACGTCCCTCACACACACACGGCCGGATTATTCGTTAGGCCAACTAGGCAGACGCCCAGGGGCGCTTCACTGTGAGGGAGAGAGAGCGGAT
>CM050176.1:59323642-59356512 GCA_027410445.1 Discoglossus pictus
CTATTCTCTCTCCCCCCCTCTCTCTCTAGATCTCCCCCTCTCATATCTCCCTCTCCCTATCTCCTATATCTCTCTCTCTCTTTATCACCTATATCTCCCTCTCTTCTCTCCTCTTTCTCCCCTCCCCCTCTCTCTAGATCTCCCCCTCTCATATCTCCCTCTCCCTATCTCCTATATCTCTCTCTCTCTTTATCACCTATATCTCCCTCTCTTCTCTCCTCTTTCTCTCTCCCCCCCTCTCTCTCTAGATCTCCCCCTCTCATATCTCCCTCTCCCTATCTCCTATATCTCCCTCTCTCCCCCCCTCTCTCTAGATCTCCCCCTCTCATATCTCCCTCTCCCTATCTCCTATATCTCCCTTTCTCCCCCTCTCTCTCTAGATCTCCCCCTCTCATATCTCCCTCTCCCTATCTCCTATATCTCCCTCTCTCCCCCCTCTCTCTAGATCTCCCCCTCTCATATCTCCCTCTCCCTATCTCCTATATCTCCCTCTCTCCCCCCCCTCTCTCTAGATCTCCCCCTCTCATATCTCCCTATCTCCTATATCTCCCTCTCTCCCCCCTCTCTCTCTAGATCTCCCCCTCTCATATCTCCCTCTCCCTATCTCCTATATCTCTCTCTCTCTTTATCACCTATATCTCCCTCTCTTCTCTCCTCTTTCTCTCTCCCCCCTCTCTTCTCTCCTCTTTCTCTCTCCCCCTCTCTCTCTCTCTAGATCTCCCCCTCTCAGATCTCCCTCTCCCTATCTCCTATATCTCCCTCTCTCCTCCCATCTTTCTCTCTCCCCCCTCTCTCTTTAGATCTCCCCCTCTCAGATCTCCCTCTCCCCCCTCTCTCTCTCTAGATCCCCCCTCTCATATCTCCCTATCTCCTATATCTCCCTCTCTCCCCCCTCTCTCTCTAGATCTTCCCCTCTCATATCTCCCTCTCCCTATATCTCTCTCTCTCTTTATCACATATATCTCCCTCTCTTCTCTCCTCTTTCTCTCTCCCCCCCCTCTCTCTCTCTCTAGATCTCCCCCTCTCATATCTCCCTCTCCTTATTTCTATCTCCTAGATCTCCCTCTCTCCTCCCATCTTTCTCTCTCCCCCCTCTCTCTTTAGATCTCCCCCTCTCATATCTCCCTCTCCCTATCTCCTATATCTCCCTCTCCCCCAGATCTCCCTCTCCCCCCCTCTCTCTCTCTAGATCTCCCCCTCTCATATCTCCCTCTCCCTATCTCCTAGATCTCCCTCTCCCCCAGATCTCCCTCTCCCCCCCTCTCTCTCTCTCTAGATCTCCCCCTCTCATATCTCCCTCTCCCTATATCTCCCTCTCTCCCCCCTCTCTCTCTAGATCTCCCCCTCTCGTATCTCCCGCTCCCTATCTCCTATATCTCTCTCTTTATCTCCTATATCTCCCTCTCTCCTCTTTCTCCCCTCCCCCTCTCTCTAGATCTCCCCCTCTCATATCTCCCTCTCCCTATCTCCTATATCTCTCTCTCTCTCTTTATCTCCTATATCTCCCTCTCTCCTCTCTTCTTTCTCCCCCCCCTCTCTAAATCTCCCCCTCTCATATCTTCCTCTCTCTCTCTCCCTGAACCCCACAAGTGACCCTTTTATTTGAGGCTCTCTGTAATATCCCAGACTATTATTGGTGGGTGTATTTCATCAGTTAGAGACAGAATAACAAAAACACAAGAAAAACGCAGGTCAAAAAAGTTATAAACTGATTTTCAGGTCAATGAGGGAAAAAAGTATTTGACCCCTTTGACTTAGTACTTGGTGGCAAAACCCTTGTTGGCAATCACAGAGGTCAGAGGTTTCTTGTAGTTGGCCCCCAGGGATTTTGTCCTCTTTGTAGATCCTCTCCAAGTCATTAAGGTTTTGGGGCTGATGTTTGGCAACTCGAACCTTCAGCTCCTCCACAGATTTACTATGGGATTAAGGTCTGGACACTGCGTAGGCCACTCCAGGACCTTAATGTGCTTCTTCTTGAGCCACTCCTTTGTTGCCTTGGCTGTGTGTCTTGGGTCATTGTCATGCTGGAATACCCATCCACGACCCATTTTCAATGCCCTGGCTGAGGGAAGGAGGTTCTCACCCAAAATAAGTCGGTACATGGCCCCGTCCATCGTCCATTTGATGAGGTGCAGTTGTCCTGTCCCCTTAGCAGAACCCCCCCCCCCCAAAGCATAATGTCTCCACCTCCATGTTTGATGGTGGGGATGGTGTTCTTGGGGTTATAGGCAGCATTCCTCCTCCTCCAAACACAGCGAGTTGAGTTGATGCCAAAGAGCTCGATTTTGGTCTCATCTGACCCCAAAACTTTCACCCAGTTACACAGTTACATAGTAATTATAGTTACATAGTATTTAAGGTTGAAAAAATACTTTCAGTCCATCAAGTTCAACCTTTCAAGATCTCCTCCGATCTGCAATATGCGGATTAACTATTAATTCATTAGTTGTAAAAAAATAAATAAAAATAAATAAATTCCCTCCCGATCCCAGGCACCGGCGACCAGACCTCTACCTGGATCAATACTGCCTCTAATTATCCAGGATAACCCTGAATTCCCTTTTTAATTATAAATAAATCCAGTCCCCTTTTAAAGTTATCTATCGAATCCGCTGTCACCACCTCCTCTGGTAGAGAATTCCCACCCTTACTGTGAAGAACCCTTTTCTTTCTTTAAGGTGGAATCTTTTTACTTCTAACCTCCACCCTCTTGTCAGTTGAAAACCTCTTGGCACAAAAAGCTCCCCCGACAAATCTTTATACTGACCCTGGATGTATTTATATAAGGTAATCATATCTCCTCTTAGGGGCCTTTTTTCTAGAGAAAATAAGTTTAATTTGGTTAGTCTTTCTTCATAACTTAGCCCCTCCATTCCCCTTATTAGTTTTGTTGCCCTCCTCTGTACTTTTTACAGCTCAAAATTGTACTCCATATTCCAAATGAGGGTGTACTAGAGATTTGTATAGTGGCAGAATTATATTTGCTTCCCTGGCTTCTATACCCTTCTTAATACATGCTAATATTTTATTTGCCTTTGCAGCTGCTGCTTGGCTTTGAGCACTGTTACCTAGGTGGTTGTCCACAAGCACTCCCAAATCCCTTTCAATATCTGATACACCTAGATTTGTTCCATTAAGATTATAAATTGCATGGCTATTTTTCCTTCCCAGATGCATAACTTTACATTTATTCGTATTAAATCTCATCTGCCATTTGGATGCCCATTCCTCAATTTTAGGTAAATCCCTTTGGAGGGAAAGCACATCACTATCTGATTTAATTACCTTGCACAACTTTGTGTCATCAGCAAAAATGGAGACACCACACTCCAATCCCACCTCTAAGTCATTAATAAATATGTTAAAAAGGAGAAGAATTAATACTGAACCCTGAGGAACCCCACTTACCACATTCGTCTAATCGGAGTATGTTCCATTTACAACAACCCTTTGCTTCCTGTCTTTTAGCCAGCTCTCGATCTATGAGCAGATATTTATGGCAATTCCTGTATCCCTTAGTTTGTTCAATAGTCTCCCATGTGGCACTGTATCAAAAGCCTTTGCAAAATTCAAAAAGACTACATCCACTGAGTTGCCTTGATCCAGGTTTCTACTAACCTCCTCATAGAAACTAATTAGATTTGTTTGACATGACCTATCCTTCATAAATCCATGTTGACTCCTACTTATAATCCTGTTCAAATAGATATATTCTTGTATATTATCCCTTATTAACCCTCTAAAAGCTTCCCCACTATAGAAGTGAGGCTCACTGGTCTATAATTCCCTGGATTTGCTCTTGCTCCCTTCTTAAATATAGGTATCACATCTGCTTTTCTCCAGTCATCTGGTAGAGACCCTGTAGTCAGTGAGTCCTGATAGATTAGATATAATGGATTGGCTATTACAGAACCCAGCTCCCTCAGTACCCTTGGATGTATTCCATCAGGACCCGGGGCTTTATTAACATTTATTTTTTCCATCCTCTTTTGGATTTCTTCCTGTGTTACCAAATTATTTGGTGAAGGTAGTGTAGCCCCATTATGTTGCAGTGTCCCAACCACTGGTACCTCTCTTGTGTATACCAAATAAAATAACCTATTTAGCTCATCTGCCTTTTCCTGGTCACTAATTATCAGACTGTGTCACATTGTAATGTTCCTATAGCTTCCTTCCTCGCCTTCTTCCCAGTAATATATTTATACACATGTTTAGGGTTAGTCTTACTCTCCTTTACATATAACTTGCCATTTTCTATGTTAGCCAGTCTAATCGCCCTTTCCTTGGTGATTTCCTTGTATTCCCGTAAAGCAGTCTCTGTCCCCTCTTGTGTGTATAATATAAATATCTGTTTTTTACTCCTTATCTTGATCTTTAAATCATTGTTACATTGGATGTGATTTACTCCTTTTACTTTTATTCCCACATAGTATATGCCGATGTGTATGTATATTTAGTAAGGATTTGAACGCTGTCCATTTATGGTCAGTGCTTTTACCCATCATGCCTCTGTCCCAGTCTATACTTTGTATCGCTGCCCTTAGACCGTTAAAATCTGCCCTTTTAAAATTAAGAGTTTTTGTTGCCCCTTACTGTTTAGTTTTTTTACTTCAATCCCAAATGAGACTGTGTTGTGATCACTGTTTCCCAAAGGTTGCCCTATTTCAACATTTGATACAATATCAATATTATTTGTGATGAGTAAATCCAAGATGGCGTCATTTCTAGTAGGCTCTTGTACAACCTGGGCCAGATAATGATCCCTGAGTGTACTCAAGAACCTGCTCCCCTTAGCTGAACTGCTGGTCTCGTTTATCCAGTTTATTTCAGGGTAATTAAAATCTCCCATTATTAGAACTTGCCCGTGCTTAGCTGCATTTCCAATCTGTAACAATAATTGTATTTCCTCACTTTCAGCTATATTTGGGGGTTTATAGCATACTCCTACTAATATTCTTTTGGAATTTGCTGCTCCGCTATTTAACTCTACCCACAAACATTCAGCTTTATCACTAGGTCCACCATAAATATCTTCTCTGACATAGCCTTAAATTCAGGCTTAATCATTCAGATGGTCATTGGCAGACTTCAGACGGGCCTGTACATGGGCTTCCTTTAACAGGGGGCCTTGCGGGAGCTGCAGGATTTCAGTCCTTCACGGCGTAGTGTGTCACCAATTGTTTTCTTGGTGACTCTGGTCCCAGCTGCCTTGAGATCATTACCAAGATCCTCCCGTGTAGTTCTGGGCTGGTTCCTCACCGTTCTCATGATCATTGAGACTCCACGAGGTGAGATCTTGCACGGAGCATCAGACCAAGGGGACTGGCAGTTATTTAGTGTTTCTTCCATAATCGCACCGTCGTCATCTCACAGAGCTGCTTGGCGATGGTCTTGTAGCCCATTCCAGCCTTGTGTAGGTCTACAATCTTGTCCCTGACATCCTTGGACAGCTCTTTGGTCTTGGCCATGGTGGAGAGTTTGGAATCCGATTGATTGATTGCTTCTGTGGACAGGTGTCTTTTATACAGGCAACGAGCTGAGATTAGGAGCACTCCCTTTAAGAGAGTGCTCCTAATCTCAGCTCGTTACCTTACACCTGGAAGCCAGAAATCTTGCTGATTGATAGGGGATCAAATACTTATTTCCCTCACTGACCTGCAAATCAATTTATTACTTTTTTTTTTTTGTTATTCTGTCTCTGACGGATAAAATACACGACCATTACGATTATAGACGGGTCATTTCTGGGTCAGTGGACAAACGTTCCAAATCTCCAGGGGGTCAAATTCATTCCTTATACAGTTGGGGAAAAAAGTACGGTATGTGGTAAAAGTGCAGTGTAATGTTCCCCATTATAAATTATTGTGACATGCCTGAACTGGAAGGGGTTAACCCCCATGGAATGTGCAGTCCTGTTACAAAGTCATAAAGTAATTAACCAAATTGGGAGTTTTGCTAATCCAGGAGGGGGAGGGAGAAGCTAATGGGGGGAGGGGGTGATGTGATAGGTGAAGTGTAACAGCAAATCCCAGGCCTGGGATGTGACATAACCAAATAACCCCAGCTCTGGTGTATCTAATAAGAGAACCATACCCTCGTACAGGGAGGGGAATTAGGAAACGGGGGGGGGGGGGACATCTTTTTGTTTTGGTTAAATCTCTGTGTAAGAAGAATAAAGGCTCAGTCTTTCTCTGCATTAACTAAGGGTGTGATCTGACTCTCCTTTTTCTCCATGACTGATGTCCTGATCTGAATTGTACTGAGCCCGTTGTCTCTGGGTCGTGACACATGAGAATTAGGGGTGTACTGAGCCCCTTGTCTCTGGGTCATGACACATGAGAATTAGGGGTGTACTGAGCCCCTCGTCTCTGGGTCATGACACATGAGAATTAGGGGTGTACTGAGCCCCTTGTCTCTGGGTCATGACACAGGAGAATTAGGGGTGTACTGAGCCTCTCGTCTCTGGGTCGTGACATATTGGTGGTAGCGGTGGGATCACAGTGCAGTAACCAGCAGCAGAATGACTATGACATGATGGAGAAACGAAGGCCAGAGAATGAGCACTGCAGTGGGGAGGATGAACTGGAGGCAGGTGATAATGTTGTGCAGGTCACCCCAGTCCTTGTCTCCAGGTTAGCTGCAGCTGGAGGAGGACAAGGTATCCAGGAGGTTCCAGGTGTGGAGAAGATCCAGTGTAAGAAGAGAAGGGTACGTTTCTCAATTATGATAACGTGCAACCTCCTTTTGGTGCGTGGAACACAAAGGCTGACAGACAGCTTAAAATTACAACATTCCATCTTATTTTACTGTAGGAAAATGTCTTCTTTTTTTTTTTAGCTGATAAAGCACATTTGGGTAAATCAGCCTTTATCTTATTATATTTTATACACAATTGTTGAGATTTAAATGGCCAGTACATAACAAGATGGAATCCGGCGCTGGGGCTCTCAGCCAATCATGTGCCAGGACACGCATGTGACACAGATGGGATGTTACATTGTATCAGTTCATATTTTTGCGATACAATCCTTGGGGTCACTCTGGTCATTTACTGAAATATAAAAATCTTTGAAAAACTGAACTTGCAAATGAAAAAACAGCATCTAATTTATTAACTTTTTACTCAATTATACTATTGTGGAATCTACCATTTTGGTTTCTACTGATCAACTTCCTGAAGTGATAGGAGACTGCATAGGAAGTTTCTATCTGTACAGTGGGAATGTGGCATCTACCAGAGCTTACCATATCAATAATGCGAATCTCATTCATTTTCAAGGACACGCCGTGCTGAGATAGTAAGAGACAACATCAGCTAATAGAGGAAACTGGAGTAAAGAATAAGTTGGTATAACAGATAACCATGTAAAGGCTGTGTTTATTTATTTAGAAAACAGTTTAGTTATTCACAAGGCCACGTAGAAAGAAACAAGCACAATGATTATTTATTTGATATGTTTTGCTAAAAATATGTCATTTTTTAGACTTGGTGCAGATAATCTAATGGGCGCATACTGCGCAGTAACAATGTAACTGTGTAATTAGTGATGGGGGGGGCAAGATCCTGATGACGCTAAATGGCATTAAAGGGTTAAATACACAGAATATGTCAGATAAACAACATCTTTTATTTTCAAGTAATCACTGAAAAACAAAAAAACAAATACGAATAAATCAACAAGCTGCATTCTGGGCTGTGTCCACAAGATGGCGGCAAACACAATGTGGAGAACCAGTGTAGTCATGTAATTAGAGGTCATCTGAATAAATAGACTTAAAGGGACATGGAGGTTACTCAGTATATAAGATCCCTGCTTATAAGCTCATGAAGACACAGACTGTGAAGGGTTTGAAATTAGCCTGTCAATGACTTCCCTCCAGCAGCATGTTGCAGAATGTGTCCAATGATTTGTAACTACGGCACACTGCACTGCCTGTACGTAGAAGTCTTCATGAGCTGCAGAGGGCAGGCCCATACAGGGACTATTTGTATGATTTTAGGCAGAGCTTATAAGCACATCATAGTAACCCCCAGAGACAACAATACAACCCAGTGTACGATCGGACTCACGAGAGCCAACAGGCCAGGACATCCGTGCTCAAGGTGTGCTAATGATTGGTTTATTATTATGTCACCTCTGAGATCCGAAAATCATGGCCTGTTGGTGTGACCCGAGGAGACGCTGCTCCACACTCATGTAAGAGAGATGGTTACTAATTGCCTCAATATCTCCTGCCTTCCCCTTTAAATGGAGAGCGATGTTTGTGTTATTTGGATCTATAAATCAATCCATAGATCTAGAGATGTTGCGTGTGACTCCTCCCACTATGCTAATGAGCTTATGGCATGTGATTAATTCTCTCTCACAATGGTGGGTGATAACCCCACAGAGCGCGCCCAGGTGACCTATGTGCGGGTCAGACAACGATTACAGAGCGCGCCCAGGTGACCTAGGGGCGGGTCAGACAACAATAACAGAGCGCACCCAGGTGACCTAGGGGCGGGTCAGACGATAACAGAGCGCGCTCAGGTGACCTAGGGGCGGGTCAGACAACGATAACAGAGCGCGCCCAGGTGACCTATGTGCGGGTCAAATAATGATAACAGAGTGCGCCCAGGTGACCTATGTGCGGGTCAGATAATGATAACAGAGCGCGCCCAGGTGACCTATGTGCGGGTCAGATAATGATAACAGAGCGCGCCCAGGTGACCTATGTGCGGGTCAGACGATAACAGAGCGCGCCCAGGTGACCTAGGGGCGGGTCAGACGATAACAGAGCGCGCCCAGGTGACCTAGGGGCGGGTCAGACAACGATAACAGAGCGCGCCCAGGTGACCTAGGGGCGGGTCAGACAACGATAACAGAGCGCGCCCAGGTGACCTAGGGGCGGGTCAGATAATGATAACAGAGCGCGCCCAGGTGACCTAGGAGCGGGTCAGATAATGATAACAGAGCGCGCCCAGGTGATCTATGTGCGGGTCAGATAATGATAACAGAGCGCGCCCAGGTGACCTATGTGCGGGTCAGATAATGATAACAGAGCGCGCCCAGGTGATCTATGTGCGGGTCAGATAATGATAACAGAGCGCGCCCAGGTGACCTATGTGCGGGTCAGATAATGATAACAGAGCGCGCCCAGGTGACCTATGTGCGGGTCAGATAATGATAACAGAGTGTGCCCAGGTGACCTAGGGGCGGGTCAGACGATAACAGAGCGCGCCCAGGTGACCTAGGGGCGGGTCAGATAATGATAACAGAGCGCGCCCAGGTGACCTATGTGCGGGTCAGATAATGATAACAGAGCGCGCCCAGGTGATCTATGTGCGGGTCAGATAATGATAACAGAGCGCGCCCAGGTGACCTATGTGCGGGTCAGATAATGATAACAGAGCGCGCCCAGGTGACCTATGTGCGGGTCAGACAACGATAACAGAGCGCGCCCAGGTGACCTATGTGCGGGTCAGATAATGATAACAGAGCGCGCCCAGGTGACCTATGTGCGGGTCAGATAATGATAACAGAGCGCGCCCAGGTGACCTATGTGCGGGTCAGATAATGATAACAGAGCGCGCCCAGGTGATCTATGTGCGGTCAGATAATGATAACAGAGCGCGCCCAGGTGACCTATGTGCGGGTCAGATAATGATAACAGAGCGCGCCCAGGTGACCTATGTGCGGGTCAGATAATGATAACAGAGCGCGCCCAGGTGACCTATGTGCGGGTCAGATAATGATAACAGAGCGCGCCCAGGTGACCTATGTGCGGGTCAGATAATGATAACAGAGCGCGCCCAGGTGACCTATGTGCGGGTCAGATAATGATAACAGAGCGCGCCCAGGTGACCTATGTGCGGGTCAGATAATGATAACAGAGCGCGCCCAGGTGACCTATGTGCGGGTCAGATAATGATAACAGAGCGCGCCCAGGTGACCTATGTGCGGGTCAGATAATGATAACAGAGCGCGCCCAGATGACCTATGTGCGGGTCAGATAATGATAACAGAGCGCGCCCAGGTGACCTATGTGCGGGTCAGATAATGATAACAGAGCGCGCCCAGGTGACCTATGTGCGGGTCAGACAATGATAACAGAGCGCGCCCAGGTGACCTATGTGCGGGTCAGATAATGATAACAGAGCGCGCCCAGGTGACCTATGTGCGGGTCAGATAATGATAACAGAGCGCGCCCAGGTGACCTATGTGCGGGTCAGATAATGATAACAGAGCGCGCCCAGGTGACCTATGTGCGGATCAGATAATGATAACAGAGCGCGCCCAGGTGACCTATGTGCGGGTCAGATAATGATAACAGAGCGCGCCCAGATGACCTATGTGCGGGTCAGATAATGATAACAGAGCGCGCCCAGGTGACCTATGTGCGGGTCAGATAACGATAACAGAGCGCGCCCAGGTGACCTATGTGCGGGTCAGATAATGATAACAGAGCGCGCCCAGGTGACCTATGTGCGGGTCAAATAATGATAACAGAGCGCGCCCAGGTGACCTATGTGCGGGTCAGATAATGATAACAGAGCGCACCCAGGTGACCTATGTGCGGGTCAGATAATGATAACAGAGCGCGCCCAGGTGACCTATGTGCGGGTCAGATAATGATAACGGAGCGCGCCCAGGTGACCTATGTGCGGGTCAGATAATGACCCCTCTGTCTATGCACTGAATTAACGGCTAGAAAATATTTCTGGGGAAAATCTGAATTTTTGTTTATAAATTAAGGAATCCATTTTGTGTTTGTTACATTACACTTTGAGAGCCGGATCATGAGGGTGTGTATTTGTAGCGATCAGTGGAGGGAGGGGTGTGGGAGAAGGGAATGCAGAGCCTTTGTTTGATAACTGGATACGATAGGCAATTAACACCACACACCAATGTGAGAGAGATTGTTACTAATTATCCGCTGCCTTCCAGACTCCTTGCTTCAAGAAATGCAACCATATGTCTGCAGAAATGTGAATACCCACAGAACTTCAAGCAGCGTATCATGGATCCCTCCAGGGCAGAGCATTATTCTGATCTACATTGCTAGAGATAATTAATCATGTGAGATAAAGTCATTAGGAGATTATCTAACACTTCCACTTTCAATACAAACCAGCTGTAATTATATGTATTAATCATTTTGCCATTTCCCATAATGCCCTGCTCGCCAGGTTTCTCAGCGACGGACGCCATAAAGTCTGGTGGGAAAGTTACACAAACGGCGCCAACGACCTGAAGATCCAGCCGGGAAAACAGCGTGAGAGGAGGAGCTGCGCGAGAAGAAGACAGAGAGAGGTAATATACGCAGCGCTAGTGCCCGGAGGCTGCCATGAGTCACGGAGCTAATTATACATCTAATGAGGGTGCTGCAGAGCTGCATTATAGCCTTACCTGCAGCGAGTGGCCCCAGTACCCCGTGGTCCTGCTGCTATTTCCCAGCATCCTCACTGCATGATGAGCGAAAACCTCAGGGGTGGGGACTAGAAATGGGAGGCGGTGAATGAGAGTGCAGCAGTCGCTCTGGGTGGGGCCCACGCACAGCGGGGTGAGAGACTGCACGAAGACACCCTGGGGAGACAGCTCCTGGACCAGCTCCTGGGTGAGACGCTCTAGATAAACCTGGAGAGAGTCACGGGAGACAATCATCAGCGTGCAGGGGGGGGGGGGGGTGATAGCAGTGTGCAGACACGGGGGGGGGGGGGGGGGGGAGGCAGCAGCGTGCAGACAAAGGGGGGGGGGGGCAGCAGCGTGCAGACACGGGGGGGGGGGGAGGCAGCAGCGTGCAGACAAAGGGGGGGGGGGGCAGCAGCGTGCAGACACGGGGGGGGGGGAGGCAGCAGAGTGCAGAAACGGGGGGGGGGGGGGGCTGGGGTAGGCAGCAGAGTGCAGACACACGGGGGTGGGGGGAGGCAGAGCGCAGACTCAGGGGGGAGGCAGAGCGCAGACTCAGGGGGGAGGCAGAGCGCAGATTCAGGGGGGAGGCAGAGCGCAGACACAGGGGGGAGGCAGAGCGCAGACACAGGGGAGCAGACTCAGGGGGGGAGGCAGAGCGCAGACACAGGGGAGCAGACTCAGGGGGGAGGCAGAGCGCAGACACAGGGGAGCAGACTCAGGGGGGAGGCAGAGCGCAGACACAGTGGAGCAGACTCAGGGGGGAGGCAGAGCGCAGACTCAGGGGGGAGGCAGAGCGCAGACTCAGGGGGGAGGCAGAGCGCAGACTCAGGGGGGAGGCAGAGCGCAGACTCAGGGGGGAGGCAGAGCGCAGACACAGGGGAGCAGACTCAGGGGGGAGGCAGAGCGCAGACTCAGGGGAGCAGACTCAGGGGGGAGGCAGAGCGGAGGCAGAGCGCAGACACAGGGGAGCAGACTCAGGGGGGAGGCAGAGCGCAGACACAGGGGGGAGGAAGAGCGCAGACACAGGGGGGAGGAAGAGCGCAGACACAGGGGGGAGGCAGAGCGCAGACACAGGGGGGAGGCAGAGCGCAGACACAGGGGGGAGGCAGAGTGCAGACACAGTGGAGCAGACTCAGGGGGGAGGCAGAGCGCAGACTCAGGGGGGAGGCAGCAGCGTGCAGACACAGGGGGGAGGCAGCAGCGTGCAGACACAGGGGGGAGGCCGCAGCGTGCAGACACAGGGGGGAGGCCGCAGCGTGCAGACACAGGGGGGAGGCCGCAGCGTGCAGACACAGGGGGGAGGCCGCAGCGTGCAGACACAGGGGGGAGGCCGCAGCGTGCAGACACAGGGGGGAGGCCGCAGCGTGCAGACACAGGGGGGAGGCAGAGCGCAGACACAGGGGAGCAGACTCAGGGGGGAGGCAGAGCGCAGACACAGGGGAGCAGACTCAGGGGGGAGGCAGAGCGCAGACACAGGGGAGCAGACTCAGGGGGGAGGCAGAGCGCAGACACAAGGGGGAGGCAGCAGCGCAGACACAGGGGGGAGGCAGAGCGCAGACACAGGGGAGCAGACTCAGGGGGGAGGCAGAGCGCAGACACAGGGGAGCAGACTCAGGGGGGAGGCAGAGCGCAGACACAGGGGAGCAGACTCAGGGGGGAGGCAGAGCGCAGACACAGGGGGGAGGCAGCAGCGCAGACACAGGGGGGAGGCAGCAGCGTGCAGACACAGGGGGGAGGCAGCAGCGTGCAGACACAGGGGGGAGGCAGCAGCGTGCAGACACAGGGGGGAGGCAGCAGCGTGCAGACACAGGGGGGAGGCAGCAGCGTGCAGACACAGGGGGGAGGCAGCAGCGTGCAGACACAGGGGGGAGGCAGCAGCGTGCAGACACAGGGGGGGAGGCAGCAGCGTGCAGACTCAGGGGGGAGGCAGCAGCGTGCAGACTCAGGGGGGAGGCAGCAGCGTGCAGACTCAGGGGGGAGGCAAAGCGCAGACACGGGAGCAGACTCAGGGGGGAGGCAGAGCGCAGACACAGGGGAGCAGACTCAGGGGGGAGGCAGAGCGCAGACACAGGGGAGCAGACTCAGGGGGGGAGGCAGCAGCGCAGACACAGGGGAGCAGACTCAGGGGGGAGGCAGAGCGCAGACACAGGGGAGCAGACTCAGGGGGGAGGCAGAGCGCAGACTGAGGGGGGAGGCAGAGCGCAGACACAAGGGGGGAGGCAGAGCGCAGACACAGGGGGGAGGCAGAGCGCAGACACAAGGGGGGAGGCAGAGCGCAGACACAAGGGGGGAGGCAGAGCGCAGACACAAGGGGGGAGGCAGAGCGCAGACACAAGGGGGGAGGCAGAGCGCAGACACAAGGGGGAGGCAGAGCGCAGACACACGGGGGAGGCAGAGCGCAGACACAGGGGGGAGGAGGCAGAGCGCAGACACAGGGGGGAGGAGGCAGAGCGCAGACACAGGGGGGAGGAGGCAGAGCGCAGACACAGGGGGGAGGAGGCAGAGCGCAGACACAGGGGGGAGGAGGCAGAGCGCAGACACAGGGGGGGGGAGGCAGAGCGCAGACACAGGGGGGGGAGGCAGAGCGCAGACACAGGGGGGGGAGGCAGAGCGCAGACACAGGGGGGGGAGGCAGAGCGCAGACACAGGGGGGGGGAGGCAGAGCGCAGACACAGGGGGGAGGCAGAGCGCAGACACAGGGGGGAGGCAGCAGCGTGCAGACACAGGGGGAGGCAGAGTGCAGACACACGGGGGAGGCAGAGTGCAGACACACGGGGGAGGCAGAGCGCAGACACAAGGGGGAGGCAGAGCGCAGACACAGGGGGGAGGCAGAGCGCAGACACAAGGGGGAGGCAGAGTGCAGACACACGGGGGAGGCAGAGTGCAGACACACGGGGGAGGCAGCGTGCAGACACAAGGGGGAGGCAGAGCGCAGACACACGGGGGAGGCAGAGCGCAGACACAGGGGGTGAGGCAGAGCGCAGACACAAGGGGGAGGCAGAGTGCAGACACAAGGGGGAGGCAGAGTGCAGGGGGGGTCCATGAGACACAGGGGAATATCAGAATGCAGTGAGGATCCATGAGACCCAGATCCATTACTCACCTTGGATGCAGATAAGACAGCGAGCTTACGATTGCGTTTGCAGCAGGACCCTGAAGACACATTGACGATGGCGCCTCTCTTTCTCTCCACCATACCCGGCAGCACTATATGCACCATCATTGTGGCAGCAGCAATGTTACTGTTGATAAGGTCCCACAGTTGGTCCTCGGAGGTCTCCATGAAATACTGGGTGTGGTCACAGGGCGGGGCCACACTATTCACCAGGATCCCCACGTCCAGATCTCCCAGGGCCCCCCGGATGGTCGGGTAGACTTTACGCCCATGGCTGAAATCCACCTCTATGTAAATGGTCCTCACTCTATAGGTGGCAGCGATGACGTCAGAGACTCTGCGCAGGTTGTCTCTGCCATCACTGATCAGGGCGATATTCACCCCGCGGCGCGCCAGCTCCTCTGCGTACGCCTTACCCACGCCCGCCGCGGCCCCTGTAATTATATTTATTAATGTTATCATTTTCATTCCTGCGACCTTTGCCATTTCCAATAATAACCAAACTATTATTTACTGGCTCAATCAGAATTTGTGTACATTCAGAGGCTCCACCCACCTCAGTAAGAGGTTCAGCAGATACTAAAATGGCGGCTTCCACTGCATGTACACAGCAATTAAAAGAGGCAGAAGTCGGGAAATCCTGGGAAGACCACTGTAGTTTATTTGATGGATTCTTTACCCTACGTAAGGACGACGCCCGCCCTCCAACTCACCCGTCACTACAGCCCACTCTCCGTACTTCTTGACCAGGTCGGTCCCACCGAGTAATTGAGGGGTGACGTGCTGCCGGATCAGATTGTAGCACCCACACAGGATTTGGAGCCCCTTCCGGGTAGTGTACAGAGCCCCCACCATTGCTAGGAACTCCACATGGCTGTGGCAGGACTGCGCTATCTGCCGATATAACAGGTTGAAGCTGTCAACGGCCGCCATCTTGCTCCCAAATCTGGAATGAGCATATAATGAATATTAGTGGTAAGACCAATACTTACTAGCACTTGTACGTTACACTGTTCTCCACAGGTTACAGGAAGACGGGCGGAACCAAGAAGCCGCACCAAGGAGCCGCCAGGCATGCACCAAGGAGCCGCCGGGCAGGCACCAAGGAGCAGCACCAAGGAACCGCCGGGCAGGCACCAAGGAGCCGCACCAAGGAGCAGCCGGGCAGGCACCAAGGAGAAGCCGGGCAGGCACCAAGGAGCAGCACCAAGGAGCCTCCAGGCAGGCACCAAGGAGAAGCCGGGCAGGCACCAAGGAGCCTCCGGGCAGGCACCAAGGAGCCGCACCAAGAAGCCCCCGGGCAGGCACCAAGGAGCCGCACCAAGGAGCAGCCGGGCAGGCACCAAGGAGAAGCCGGGCAGGCACCAAGGAGCCTCCAGGCAGGCACCAAGGAGAAGCCGGGCAGGCACCAAGGAGCCGCACCAAGGAGCCGCCGGGCAGGCACCAAGAAGCCGCACCAAGGAGCCGCCGGGCAGGCACCAAGGAGCCGCACCAAGGAGCCGCCGGGCAGGCACCAAGGAGCCGCACCAAGGAGCCGCCGGGCAGGCACCAAGGAGCCGCACCAAGGAGAAGCCGGGCAGGCACCAAGGAGCCGCACCAAGGAGAAGCCGGGCAGGCACCAAGGAGCCGCACCAAGGAGAAGCCGGGCAGGCACCAAGGAGCCGCACCAAGGAGAAGCCGGGCAGGCACCAAGGAGCCGCACCAAGGAGAAGCCGGGCAGGCACCAAGGAGCCGCACCAAGGAGAAGCCGGGCAGGCACCAAGGAGCCGCACCAAGGAGAAGCCGGGCAGGCACCAAGGAGCCGCACCAAGGAGAAGCCGGGCAGGCACCAAGGAGCCGCACCAAGGAGAAGCCGGGCAGGCACCAAGGAGCCGCACCAAGGAGAAGCCGGGCAGGCACCAAGGAGCCGCACCAAAGAGCCGCACCAAAGAGCCGCCGGGCAGGCACCAAGGAGCCGCACCAAGTATATATACACATATTACCAGGTACTCAGTGCTTCACTTTAAAGAACTACAAGGAATATGAAGACAAAAATGTGAGAACTTCTAATCCACTTATTACACCTCCACCTATGGCTTATAATGGTGAGATCTCAACCCCAGAGGGTCGTTCCTATTTGAAGGGCAAATAAGTAAAGTATGCTTTGAGATATAAAAGTGCAAATAACAATTCACTGAGTGGCAATAAGGTGACTTCATCTTACAATACTCTCACTTGGTAAGAAGCAACAAAAATACTCAGAGAAAGAGGGGGTCCGGAAGTACCCAAGAATGAGCCTGGTTACGATAGATAGATAGATAGAGAGATATAGATAGATAGAGAGATATAGATAGATAGAGAGATATAGATAGATAGAGAGATATAGATAGATAGAGAGATATAGATAGATAGAGAGATATAGATAGAGAGATATAGATAGATAGATAGATAGAGAGATAGATAGATAGAGGGATAGATAGATAGATAGATGGATATATATAGATAGATAGATAGATAGATAGAGGGATAGATAGATAGATAGATAGATAGATAGATAGATAGATAGATAGATAGATAGAGGGATAGATAGATAGAGGGATAGATAGATAGAGAGAGAGAGAGAGATAGATAGAGAGAGAGAGATAGATAGAGAGAGATAGATAGAGAGAGAGGGATAGATAGAGGGATAGATAGATAGATAGAGAGATAGATAGATAGATAGATAGATAGATAGATAGATAGATAGATAGATAGATAGATAGATAGAGGGATAGATAGATAGAGGGATAGATAGATAGATAGATAGATAGATAGATAGATAGATAGATAGATAGAGGGATAGATAGATAGATAGATAGATAGATAGATAGATAGATAGAGGGATAGATAGATAGATAGATAGAGGGATAGATAGATAGATAGATAGATAGATAGATAGATAGATAGAGGGATAGATAGAGAGATAGATAGATAGAGGGATAGATAGATAGAGGGATAGATAGATAGATGGATAGATAGATAGATAGAGAGAGAGAGAGAGAGAGAGATAGATAGGGAGGGAGGTGGGTCGGTAGACATGTTTGGGCCTGGTCACTGACACTCACATAACACAACACTCACTGTACACTCTGCTCTCATACCGGTAGAGGCTTCTGGTCACGTGACTCGGTAGGCGGTGCCAAGCTCTCACTGCACAGAATAAGTGTCAATCAGCGCTGAGTGGACCAATGATTGGATGTCCCGGGCGTGGGGGCGGCACTATGTGTGTCAGGCTGCCAGGAGTAGAAATAGAAAATAATCCCAAAATAGAAGGAAAGAGAAGAGGAAGGAGGTGAGAGGAGGGAGGCTGGGTATAAGAAGGGGAGGCCATCGTTACAATCATTCCTAAACTGTTAGCCTGAAGTTCTCTGAATCACGTTTAGTTCAAAAGGTCACATAGAAAATATCAGGGATTATGGGGATTTGTTATTATTTACTATTTTTTTATTCAGAAAACAATAAACACTTTTATTTCTTATTTGTAAACAAAGGAAAAGACAATCACAATAACAACACCTCTACAGATATATACAGAGCCGTGCAAAAGTATTCACCCCCTTGGCATTTGTTGCCTCACAACCTGGAAGTAACACGGATTGTCTGAGGATTTCCATCATGTAATTTACAGAACATGCCCACAACTTGGAAGATGTTTTTTTTTATTGTGAAGCAAACAACAAATAGGACAAAATAAAGTCCCTGTGCATAACTATTCACCCCCTAAAGTCAGTACTTTGTAGCGCCACCTTTTGTGCCAATCCCAGCCCCAATTCGCTTTGGATAAGTCTCTATGAGCTTGCCACATCTTACAACTGGGATTTTTGCCCATTCCTCCTTGCAAAACGTCTCCAGCTCCTTCAAGTTGGATGGTTTGCGCTTGTGAGCAGCAATCTTTAAGTCTGACCACAGATTTCCTATTGGATTGAGGTCTGGGCTGTGACTCGGCCATTCCAACACATTTACATGTTTCCCATGAACCCCCCAAGTGTTGCTTTAGCCGTGTGTTTGGGGTCATTGTCCTGCTGGAAGGTGACCCTCCGTCCTAGCCTCAAATCACACACAGAGGGGTGCAGGCTTTGCTCCTGAATATCCCTGTGTTTAGCACCATCCATCTTTCCCTCAACTCTGACCAGTTTCCCATCCCCACAGCATGATGCTGCCACCGCCATGTGTCACTGTGGGGATGGTGTTCCTTGTGTGATGTGATGTGTTGGGTTTGCGCCAGACATAGCGTTTTCTTTGGCCGAAAAGTTACATTTTACTCTCATCAGACCCGAGCACCTTCCTCCATACATTTTGGGAGTCTCCCACATGCCTTTTCACAAACTCAAAAACGTGCCATTTTGTTTTTTTCCTGAAAGTAATGGCTTTCTTCTGGCCACTCTGCCATAAAGCCCAACTCTATGGAGCGTACGGCTTATTGTCGTCCTATGTACAGATACTCCAGTCTCTGCTGTGGATCTCTGCAGCTCCTCCAGGGTTACCTTAGGTCTCTGTGCTGCCTCTCTGATTAATGCCCTCCTTGCCCGGTCTGTGAGTTTTGGTGGGCGGCCGTCTCTTGGCAGGTTTGCGGTCGTGACATATTCTTTCCATTTGGTTATGATAGATTTGATGGTGCTCCTGGGGATCATCAAAGATTTGGATATTTTTTTATAACCTAACACTGACTTGTACTTCTCAACAACATTGTCCCTTACTTGTTTGGAGAGTTCCTGGGTCTTCATGGCAGTGTTTGGTTAGTGGTGCCTCTTGCTTAGGTGTTGCAGCCTCTGGGGCCTTTGAAAAAAGGTGTGTATATGTAATGACAGATCATGTGACACTTAGATTGCACACAGGTGGACATCATGTCACTAATTATGTGACTTCTGCAGGTAATTGGTTGCACCGGAGCTTTTTATGGGCTTCATAACAAAGGGGGTGAATACATACGGACATGACAATTTTCTGTTTTCTATTTCTAAAAAATAGTTTTATGTATATATTTTTATCATTTCACTTCACCAACTTAGACTATTGTGTTCTGATCCGCCACATAAAATTCATATTAACACAACATTGACCTTAAGGCTGTAATGTAACAAAATAGGTAAAAAGTCACGAGGGGTCAATACTTTTGCAAGACACTGTATGTAATATATCATTCACACCACAATTATTAATTCACATATCACATGACCCTATATATATAGTGACTTTTATCATATGTAGGAAGATCCAACCCAATATATATCCAGACCTCTGAAATGAAACATTATCCTTTAACTTTATTGTTATTATCATTATTATTATTATGATTAATATTATCCTTTATATAACACATTGTCATATTATCTATCTATCATCTATCTATCTATCTATCTATCTATCTATCTATCTATCTATCTATCTATCTCTCTATCTATCTATCTACCTATCTAACTATCTATCTATCTATCTCTCTCTTTCTTTCTATCTATCTATCTACCTATCTCTCTCTCTCTCTATTTATCTATCTATCTCTCTCTCTCTCTCTCTCTCTCTCTCTCTCTATTTATCTATCTATCTATCTATCTATCTATCTATCTATCTATCTATCTCTCTCTCTCTCTCTCTCTCTCTATCTTTCTATCTTTCTATCTATCCCTCTATCTATTCCTCTATCTCTCCCTCTATCTATCCCTCTATCTATCTATCTATCTATCTATCTATCTATCTATCTATCTATCTATCCCTCTATCTATCTATCTATTTATCTTTCTATCTATCGAACTATATATCTACAGTATGTATATAAAACAAAAGGGAACCTGCTGAGGCACAAAATCATCTTGCAAACCACAACGAGCGGACTCAAGTAAACCATCCAAGACCGTAGACAAGTAGACCAAATGTCACAAACATCTAAAGATGGACGTTCAGGTCCTGGGGCTAAACAGTGACAGCCGATGGACATTTCATCATTCGGTGATTAAGAATACAATTCTGACCTCCATGGGCCACAGGAGCTGGATGTTGAAGAACAATAATTCATTAAAATAATGTGAATAACTGTAACACTTTCTCTTTGTATCCAATTCTTTTGCTTCCAGTCTTAATGTTACTATGAGATGCTAAGATTCTTACTCTTCGTCCCAAGACTTTATTGTGGACGGATGTTCTTCCCATCAGAGAGATCACTTCATTGGGATAAATGCACTTCTGAAGGTCTTCTGCGAACTCCCCCTATTATGGCAAGTCTTTTGATCCTTGGAGAAACAATAATTGGTTAACAATTAGTTTACAGCTACTCTTCATCCCTAATGAGTGCACCATTCTGTTCGATCAAGAGCTCCATCTTCTCAAATGTTTTCACGTCTACTGGTAAATGGAGACATCTATGGTACATTGGTGGCGGTTGCATGCATGAGAGCTACAAGGTACAACGGAACCACACAGGTTCCAGGATAACCCGGCATGTGGGGCGGGGACTGTAGGATGCGCCATGATATCCCAGGCAGACAACATGGCAAAGTAGGATTAAATTAGACTGAATTAGGACTATGCCCCCCCCAATCCTGGGAACTAGTGCATGGGCTCTTGGAAAGAGGAAGATAAGTAGGGTGGTCCGACTCACTATTGGGCCATGCAGGCGTTGTCTGGGGGGCACCCTAAAGGAATAGGGGTATGAAGTATATCATTCAGATCACTTGGGTCGGTCTACATGACAACCACTTGTGGAAGAAGGCCGACATTGCATCAGACAGTCCATGGAACTACTTGTTGGATTTAGGTGCCATCTAAGGAGCACTTTGTACTCCTTCTCTTTTAAACAAGTGTTGATTGAAGATATATCAGTCCATTCTTCAGAGCCAAGGGTGGACCAAATACCATTTTCCCGAGCTTATGGTATATGTTTGTAGAGCTGGTCTGGAATGTGACCCTCTTGATCTAGAACCTGTTTAGCCGTTTTTCATCCAATTTGTGTAGCTTTGGCGTTTTGTAAGCATTTGATTTAATTTGATTGAACTCAGCAATCAGACTCTGATACGTACCATTTCTCTTTTGCTTGAGATCCGCGACTCTATATAGTCCCTGATTTACTCACCTATGGGGCCATTTTGCATTTTGGTCTTGAACCCGACATCATGGGGGTGAGAAGAGAACTTGCAGTGTAAGGTCCCATTATAAATGTATCTATCTACGTGTATATATGTTTATTCTTTGCTTATTTAATGGAAATGTAATGCAATTACAACTTGGCCACATTTAGACAGAGCATGAAATCATTTATTACGCAGACACAGAATGTGACACTTAAGAAGAGCGTTACTATTCCCACGCCGTGTACATATTGCAGGGTCAGAGATATACAGATTCTCATTGGATCCTCATGTTGTACTCCCAACGCAGTGCGCTGCACAATAAGCTGAACATTGGCATCCATATCCACTCTGGGGTGAGTTCAGTCAAAAAGCGCTGAAAAGAGAGAGAATATATCCAAGCTTATTATAGAGACACAACATGGGCGACCTTGACGCGTACGGGTATATCTTGCACATTCGTCATCTCATTTTCTCCTCATTTCTATGTACACAAAGTAAATATAGGTCAAAAAAGGCTCTAAAAATCTAAATATTTGGCTACATGCTCATAATGCCTTTTCACTCTTTTAATCCCAATTTTTTTTCAAACAATCCATTTATAACATACGCCTGCAAAACTAAAACGCACAGGATTGGCGAGAACAATTTACTAACGGAAATTTACCGATGACTATTCATCGCGATAGCAATTCACCGACATGCAATCACCAAAAATCGGTTATTCAGCGCTACAGTTACCCCGTAAGCATATTCGTCGGATGCGTAAACAATTCTCCTGCCCACACATTACTTTCAGTTTGGGAAGGCATCATGGCAGGAATGGACGAGAAGTAAAAGGAAAGCTGCGCTATGATGGCCATTTGTTCTATATGGATAAGGACAACAAAATATATTGGAAGTGCCAAAATTATACAAAAACAAGATGTGCGGCCAGAGTTACTACAGAGGACAACAACATGGTGAAAGCACTCGGGGAGCGCGATCACCGTGCAGATGCAGGACATGTTCTGGACACCATGCGAGGTTGTGCAGAAACAACAAACGATACTGCGCACAGTGTGCGACAATGTGTCCAGAACCTGATGCCAAGCAGCGCCCAAGCTGCCAAGTGTTGCCACCATGACGCGTACCATCAGGAGAAGACAGCTGGATGGTCCAGTTCTCCCAGCACACAGGAGGGACATTGTCTTTATTGATGAGTATGACTCTGGACCTCAGGACACTAGGATGCTAATCTTCTCTACCTCTAGGAATCTGCGGCTGCTGGCGCAAAGTGAGCATTGGTACTGTCATGGTACTTTTCTCATTACTTTTTCCAGCTGTACACAATCCATGGATTGAAGGATAACACATCCCTCCATTGGTACACGCCTTGCCAAACAAGACAGAGGACACTTATGTCTCACTTCAAGAGCACATAAACATTTTGGAACCAGCATTGTCCCCACAATCCCTAACAATGGATTTCGAATTGGCCATGATGAATGCAGGATGCGAGTATTCCCTGGCGCTTCTCAACATGATTGCTTTTTCCTTTTCGCGCATTCCATATACCGTTCAATTCCGTGGCTTAAAGCAACGGTACGAAACGGATGCCAATTTTGCTCTAACTATGAGATTTGTGCCAACCGCTAATGTCACAAATGTTTTTGAAACTCTAGGTGAGCAACATGTTTTTCCAGCAGGAGCTGAAGAAGTGGTGGATTACTTTGAAGACACGTGGATAGGATGATCAACAAGACGCAAGGTTTGAAGAGCACCTAGGTTTGCGCATACCATCTGGAATGTACATCAACTTGTTCTTCAAGGACTGCCAAGAACATATACCTCTGTGGAAGGCTGGCTCGGAGGCTTTCAGCTGGATTGGCGTATTCGACGAATTGCTTACGCGATAAGCTGTAGCGGAGATGAACTGATTTTTGGTGAATTGCTTATTGTGAATCGCTGTTGCGGTGAATAGTCAGAGGTAAATTGCTGTTGGTAAGTTTTCCTAGACCCATTTTACAATTTTTACTATTGGTTTGAGTGAAACGCTATATAACGCTATATTTTGGGGTGACTAAGGACTGAGAACTTATTGATAACTCATTGTGGGCTCATTTGCATGACCCAACATAAATTCTTAAATCTTAATAAGAACCCTTAATAATTTCAGATTCTGAGCTGGACACAAGTTCTAGACCTGTTCTAGACATGGACAAGGGTAAATCACTTGCTGCGCTTTGTATTTGCATAATTAATTTGTGACCAGTTTCTAAGCTCTAATCTCTTGGTCTGCCGTCCTCTCCTTGTGATGAAGTAGACTCTGCATGCTCTTTGTTTCATCACCAATGAGAAGACCTTGGAAATCTAATTTGCATCCAATGTCTTCTCCCATGGGACCAACCAATGACTCCTCCACTCCAGTAAATCTACTTCTAACAATTAATCAAGAACCTACATAGTTATTAAAGGACAATGGATGTTCCTTTTTATGTCTCTGTTAACACTCTTCGCTCATTCACATACAGATATGTATTTGGCAACTTGGAAACTCCTTCCTTGGTTAGGCTTTGAGTTTATATCCTTAACAAACATGGACAGATTTAGACCATAATGCAATGTGCTTGTATTAATCACCTGAATGGAGTGAGACCAATATCCTGATGTCCTGTTGGATCTCCCAATAGTTTGAACAGCCTGACGTGCGTAGTCCTTAGCCGAAGGAACCAATATGGATTCTCTCAGCATACAAGGGCTAAATGATGTCATGTTTGTAACCACAAAATAGGGGATGAGGCTCTGTATAAAAATACCCTTAGAACCATATTCATACTGCAGTATTCGAGTGAAACGGTCCATGAAAGTCTGAGGAAAGAGAACAGAAACAGAAAAATCCATGTTTTACCCAGTTCCTCTCCTATCCCATCGATACCTGAGGGTGGAGAGCAGCATATCCGCTGGAGTTCCACATAAGCTTTATAAGCTAAATTGAATTGTTTTCCTTCAAATACTGATTTTATAGCTAACCCAGCTGTTAAATAATATACTTAAATGTTATTCTACGATTCCTACAGTAGTTCTTTAAGGGGTTACTGTGAAGTTCAGTTTTCCTCTTATGGATTAAACCATGTTGCAGCCATTTTGGTTGCTGGGGAAAGTGACATTTTCAATGTGTGTGTGTTGTGCTTTGGCTGTAATCCATTTGTTGTCCTCAAGATGGCACTGCAGGAAGTCGGGGTAATTACAGGCCTTTGTCTTTGTTGCCGCTCTGAGGCCATGTGGTCTCCCCCTCCCGCTAATCTGGGCGGGGGATTTGAATGTGTAACTAGGGAAGGAAACATACTTTGTCTGGGGTCAGTTCCTGTTTAGTAATGCAGTAAGAGGGTCCATATAAAACCCTGCTTCTGAAATACGTAGAATATGGTGTATTTCTTTAAGAAGGACTGATATGACTGCCGGTCGCCGAGAGGCCCGTTCCTTCAAGGAAGATTGCCAGCATATTAAGGGCAATTCTTGTATCTAAAAGGCAGGAAGTGTCGGGGCCTAGCTGGAGTTTTCACAGTTACAAATAAGTTCAGCATATTGTCCTCCCTGGTTGTCCCCCTACACCAGTATCTAGTACTGATACCCACTTAGTGGTGGTGAGGAGGGGAATGCAGGGATAACAATGTTCTAAGCATTAGGTTTTGTGAATAGGAGACTCTATTCTCACATCAAAGTTTTCTAAATCACTATGAGCATGTGCTAATAATCCCTGAGAGATACAAGCATGTGCACACGTGTGGAAGCCTTAGCAAACCTTTGGAACCCCAAACTATATTTGCTACGTTTTTTTTAGTGCAAACTCTCTTCTTTCACCTTCATCAATAGGTCCTTTAGTTCCTCCTCACTTTCAGCCCTCAGAGTAGTATCATCAGCGTATCTGAGGTTGTTTCTTCCAGCAATATTGATTCCAGCTATGAAGTTCTCCAGCCCGACCTTACACATGATGTCCAGCCTTACACATGATGTACTCTGCGTACAAGGTGAATAAATAAGGTGACAATACACAACCTTGTCGCACTCCTTTTCCGATCTTGAACCATTCTGTTGTCTCATGCTCGGTTCTGACCTTGGCTTCTTGGTCCACATACAGCTTATTTAGTAGGAGTATGTGATGATCTGGTACTTCCATCTCTTTAAGAACATGCCACATTTTGTTGTGATCCACACAGTCAGAGGCTTTAGAATAGTCTATGAAGCAGAAGTAAATGCTTTTCTGGAACTCTCTTGCTTTCTCTATTATCCATTGGATATTGGCAATTTGGTCTCTTGTGCCTCTTCCTCTGCACATCTTCAGTTAAGACCCTACCAGTTTTGTCTTTTATCCCTCCCACTTTGGCAGGAAAGGTTCCTTTGAGATCCCCAATTTTCTTGAAGAGATCTTTTGACTTTCACATTCTGTTATAGTCTTCTTTACATCGCTCATTGTACAACGTCTCCTTGTCTCTTCTTGCTCCTCTGGAATTCTGCATTAAGTTTGACAAATATTTTCTTATCTCCACTACCTTACGCTTTTCTTCTTTCCTGGGCTACTTTTTCTTCAGATAGCCAGTTTTACTTCGTACTTTCCTTTCTTCTAGGGATAATCGTTGTTGTTGTATCCTAAAGTCACAAACTGCGGTTCAAAGTTCTTCAGGCATTGTATCTCCCATGTCTAGTTCTTCAGGCATTGTATCGTCCATGTCTAGTTCTTCAGGACTTCTATCTTCCATGTCTAGTTCTTCAGGCATTCTATCTTTCATGTCTAGTTCTTCAGGTATTCTGTCTTCCATGTCTAGTTCTTCATGCATTCTATCTTCTATGCCTAGTTCTTCAGGCATTCTATCTTCCATGCCTAGTTCTTCAGGAATTCTATCATCCATGTCTAGTTCTTCAGGCATTCTGTCTTCCATGTCTAGTTCTTCAGGCATTCTATCTTCTATGGCTAGTTCTTCAGGCATTTTATCATCCATGTCTAGTTCTTCAGGCATTCTATCTTCTATGCCTACTTCTTCAGGCATGCTATCTTCCATGTCTAGTTCTTCAAGCATTGTATATTCCATGTCTAGTTCTTCAGACCTTCTATCTTCCATGTCTTGTCTCTTAAATCTATTCTTTACCTCCACTGCATATTCACACTGGATATTATTTATTTCAGATCTGCTTGGTCTGATGATTTTCCCTCTTTTCCTCAGTTTCTTTATTTTTCAATAAGAAGCTCATGGTCTGAGCCGCAGTCGTGATCTCGGGATCTAAGCTGCGTTTGCTGACTGTACAGAGCTCCTTCAAACTCGCTAAAAGACAGTAAATAAAGGGTTGTTGCGAATGGAACAGACTAAAGGGGCAAGTGGGGATCTTAAGGGTTCAGTACTTGGTTCTCTTTGTTTTAACATATTCGCTAAGGTTTATAACTTGGGCTGGAGATTAATGTCTCCATATTTGTTAATGACACTAAATTATACAACTTAAATAAATTATACAATTATGTACTTTCACTGTAAAGAGACTTAAAACGTTGGGCAGCTAAACAACAGACAAGAATTAACAGATACATGGAAACAGGCATGCAAACACCGTGTTGGTTCTCATGGACCCCTAATATCACTATTATTATTTCCTTTATTTGTAAGGTGCCAACATATTCCACAGCGCTGTACAAGATTTAAGTACAAGGCTTTAATCTTACAAGCACCTTGTCAGATTAAAGCGCAAAAACGTACAATCTAAACCCTAACTCCTGTGCCATGGGGTGTCTCATGGGCCCCCATGACACCTATCATTAACCCGTTGGGGGCTTCAACCCCATACCATGTGGATCTTTATGGAACCCCATGGCATCTGACATTAACCACTGTCCATAGGGACCCCCATCTTAATAATGTTGGGTGCCATGGGGGTGGTCCATAGGGACCCCATGTGTATACTTTAGATTACCATGGGAATGCATTTGAACCTAATAGTTACTGTAACGGCTACCCCGGTAGTGAGAGGGTACCAGCCGTTGGAGACGTCCTTTTCTTAAGCAAGGTGCTGTGCAGTAATGAAATGCTTATTCCCCTCCACGATATCCCATTGTATAATCCAGGAGTACTGTAAAATCGGCAGAGTAACGGTACCATAAATACCCCCCCCCGAGAACGAGACGATTCTACGTTTTGAAGGGTCAAGTAGAACTCTTCTTTTTATTGAAACAAAAAACATTTTTAAACACTTCACATACACAGTAGGGGCAGTGACTACCTTTGGTCAACCCCTACCCCCATTGTTCATGGTGCCCTCTTGTCTGCTGAAACCCTTTTGTTCTGCTATCTCTTGTGTGTTTTAGCCGATACTATCAAGAGGCAGATGGGCAACTCCTGACCAAGTGTATGAGTTGTATGCAATAGTCACACGAACACCAGCCATTCGGTTCTGTTTAACCGCTCCAGCAGTATAGTTGGTTCAGTTCAGGCAAAAAATACAGGCATCATCATAGTTCTGTTACAGTTACGGATTCATATTAGGTGCCATAGGGGTTTATAAAGACCTCTATGGTTGTACCTTAGGGACATCCCCTGGCTCACAGGGTTAAGCGGGTAGGTATGGAGAATCCCAGGGGACTCCTGGCTTGTACAAGGTAGGAAGCCAAAAGGTCCCTGGGCACAAAGCAGGTAGCGTGTAGGTAGGAGGAATCCCTGGGAATCTCCGGCTCATAGAGGGTAGTGGGTCATAAGCTGAGGAGTCATCAAACCCTTGCATTAGTTTTTATTATTATTTAACCCCTTCCCTGGGAATGGACTTATATAGATAGATAGTGGTATGTGAGAGTGCTCGGGCTAGTGTAGAGCATCCGTAGCATTGCTATGGAGACTACTGAGATTCAGGCTCTGAGAGTCCGGGGGCAGCATGAGAGCACATGTTAGGGCTAAACCCCCATGGGTGTGCGTCTGTTAATTTTATGGGCTTTCTTTCCCAGGAGCAACAGAATAGCTCTGGGTTTTTAAAGCTTCCAGAGTTCCTAATAAGGGCTTTCTCGGAATGGAGGCCATTGTTTGTAGAGAAAAGGCACATAAGAGGGGATATGGCTACCTTATATATAAATAAACCCAGGGGCAGTATCAGGTTAGATGATCTGTTTTTGCCAAGAGGTTTTAAATTCACCTTAAAGAAAGAAAAGGTTTCTTCACAGTAAGGAAAGATATCTATATGCAGAGAGCCTTGTGCGTGTCGGTGGGTCTGCTTCCTTTATACTTACAGAGGTCCATGTACACTTAGAATTTCTATATTGGTGAGGGCGCAAACCTGAATGGGCCTAGGGCAGCATAAATCCCAAATACACCCCTAACGGGACAGATCTACACAGGTAGGCACAGCACTGGCACGTCACTCACTTCCACTTATCTTGGACACATCCTGGGAAATCCCAGACATTTCAGTAGATCTCTTATTTCTCCCTCCGGGTATAATCTTGCCTCAGTTTGTCTGCAAGTTACAATTCTGTATTTTTGTGCGGCTTTTTTGCTTGATTCTGCCAGTTCTGCATGATGATGGCGCAGCAATGGCCAGCGCTTCACGGCGCTCTTCATCTGCAACTTTCTTTCTTTCTTTTTTAAATCGAACACTTAGCAACTTGTAAGGACTACTCAATGTCTTCTGTAACGCTTCTATGTGCCGTTTAGTTTAATCTCTGAGTGTAGTTTTGTTACTTATAACTCTAAGGCTAACACGTTAAAGTGCTCCTAATATGTAACACAACACGCCAAGAATGTACATGAAACCAAAAAAAATGCTCCATATGGATAGGTCTGTGAGGGAAGATGTAGCCATCACTTTAATCTGGTAGCCATCTTCAGCTTGTGCATAACATCCTCAACACTTACTGTATCCAGCAATTAGTGTATCCAGCACTTACTGTATCCAGCACTTACCGTAAGTGCTGGGTACAGTAAGTGCTGGATACAGTAAGTGCTGGATATGATAAGTGCTAAATACAATAAGTGCTGGATACAGTAAGTGCTGGGTACAGTAAGTGCTGGATACAGTAAGTGCCGGATACAGTATCCATCATTTACTGTATCCGTAACTAGTAACTTACACCCTCCAGAAGCTTTTGATCTGTCACTTTCGAAGGGCTGAAAACACAAATCGCTATTCAATTGCTCAATTTCCCCAAGCTCGCAAATGTATCCACACTCGTAAACTGCAAATGGAGGAGAAAATCATACATGCGCTCGAGAGGACCCGCAAAGGGGGTTAAACACCGATTGGTAGCACTGTAAAAGTTAATAAGAGATCAATCCTGTACTGTAAATAACAGGGAAAGCGATGATAGACATTAGAATTAATTGCACAACAGTCTCAAGCCCGCAAATTGGCAGGAAATACATTTTGATTGTATGTGTAATTTCGGGGTTAAAACAATCTTGGGTATCAATGAGTTAATACATATCAGGCCACCCATATAGACTAGAACAGTATTGGCATTCATTTTCGTAATTCTGTATTTTCTATGTCTTGCGAGTCTGATCACATATGGGACCCCCAAACCTGATTGATTGACAGGTAACCTCCATGTTTTACTGCCGTAATTTGGACAGTCTCATTTCCTATTGGCTGATTTCAAATGGGAGGTTACGGGCTTGCTTAATTGATCATGTTCCCGCACTCAACTGCTCTGAACCAGTGCATTGTTTACGGTTTTCACTTCAAGCCCTCACCTTGCGAGCTTGAGCAATTGAATAGCCTCACAAAAGGAGACCAACGGGAGCCAGCAAGTCACTCACTGACAATAGGCGGTCTGCGATAGAGTTACGGGCCTGAAATTGAATGTGGCCCTAAATATGTATGTGTTTATAGTTATAGGTGAACATGGCTGAATATGTACACATTCATATGATAATAGGTGAGACTACCTGAATATGTATACATTAATATAATAATTGACAATTGCAGTTTTATTTATATTATAATATCACATATTATAATTGTCAAACTGCGATTCGTCGTCACACTTTGCGACAAATAGCAGTTTGACAACAATCTGATCGCAAAGCCGTGCGGCGTCCCCACACACTCACTGCATTCCCAGCCACGATCTCCTCTCTCATCTCGGTGCTGTCAGTGCCCCCCAGGCCTCCTTCACCATACACACTGCTGACTGCTCTGTCCTTCCCTCCTAACCCCACACACTCATTCTCTCCTTTGTATTATCCCTGTCCCTCGGCAAGCCTTCTCCTCCTCCATACACCCCGCTCTCTCCTTCCCCGGTCACTCTCTCCTCTCACCTCCATGCTGTCACTGTCCCTTCCGCAGACCCTCTTCAGTCACTTCATGTTGATCCGCAGCCCCTATATCCGGATCGGGGTTGGATCGGATCCCTCCGGGCCGGCTACCCCCTCCTCCATAGAAGGTCACCCGGCTCTTCTTAGCTCGGCTCCTTCCTACCCACGGCTGCCCGGCTGCCGGAAAGTGGCCCCGCCCCCGACTGGCCCGCCCCGACCAGCCCCGCCCCCGACCCGCCCTGCCCCCGGACCAGCCCCGCCCCCGGGAACAGCCGAGGCCGCAGCCTGCCATCTTAATAGCAATAATATGACCCAGGCCCCCCGACAGATGGGTAGAGAGAGAGAGATGGGGAGAGAGAGAGAGAGAGAGAGAGATGGGAAGAGAGAGAGATGGGAAGAGAGAGAGATGGGAAGAGAGAGAGATGGGAAGAGAGAGAGATGGGAAGAGAGAGAGAGATGGGAAGAGAGAGAGATGGGGAGAGAGAGAGATGGGAAGAGAGAGAGAGAGATGGGAAGAGAGAGAGATGGTGAGAGAGAGAGATCGGGAGAGAGAGAGAGAGATGGGGAGAGAGAGAGATTGGAAGAGAGAGAGATAGAGATGGGAAGAGAGAGAGAGAGATAGAGATGGGAAGAGAGAGAGAGAGATGGGGAGAGAGAGAGATGGGGAGAGAGAGAGAGAGATGGGGAGAGAGAGAGAGAGATGGGGAGAGAGAGAGATGGTAGAGAGAGTGAGCTGGGGAGAGAGAGAGAGAGATGGGGAGAGAGAGAGATGGGAAGAGAGAGAGAGATGGGTAGAGAGAGAGAGACATGGGGAGAGAGAGAGATGAGAAGAGAGAGAGAGAGAGAGATGGGAAGAGAGAGAGAGAGATGGGGAGAGAGAGAGAGATGGGTAGAGAGAGAGATGGGGAGAGAGAGAGAGAGATGGGGAGAGAGAGAGAGAGAGATGGGGAGAGAGGGAGAGATAGAGAGAGATTGGGAGAGAGAGAGAGAGATGGGGAGAGAGAGAAAGATGGGTAGAGAGAGATGGGTAGAGAGAGCGATGGGTAGAGAGAGAGATGGGGAGAGAGAGAGAGATGGGGAGAGAGAGATGGGTAGAGAGAGAGAGATGGGTATAGAGTGTTTATAGTTATAAATGGGGAAAGAGAGAGAGATGGGGAGAGAGAGATGGGGAGAGAGAGAGAGATGGGGAGAGAGAGAGATGGGGAGAGAGAGAGATGGGGAGAGAGAGAGACAGGGAGAGAGAGAGATGGGGAGAGAGCGAGATGGGTAGAGAGAGAGATGGGGGAGAGAGAGAGAGATGGGTATAGAGAGAGATGGGTAGAGAGAGAGATGGGTATAGAGAGAGATGGGTAGAGAGAGAGATGGGTATAAAGAGAGATGGGTAGAGAGAGAGATGGGGAGAGAGAGAGAGATGGGGAGAGGGAGATGGGGAGAGAGAGAGAGATGGGGAGAGAGATGGGGAGAGAGAAAGATGGGGAGAGAGAGAGATGGGGAGAGAGATGGGGAGAGAGACAGATGGGGAGGGAGAGATATGGGGAGGGAGAGAGATGGGGAGAGAGAGAGAGATGGGGAGAGAGAGAGAGATGGGGAGAGAGAGAGATAGGGAGGGAGAGAGATGGGGAGGGAGAGAGATGGGGAGGGAGAGAGAGAGATGGGGAGAGAGCGATGGGGAGAGAGAGGGAGAGAGAGAGAGAGAGAGATGGGGAGAGAGAGATGGGGGGAGAGAGAGAGAGAGAGAGATGGGGGAGAGAGAGAGATGGGGAGAGAGAGAGATGGGGAGAGAGAGAGAGATGGGGAGAGAGAGAGATGGGTAGAGAGAGATGGGTAGAGAGAGAGATGGGGAGAGAGAGAGAGATGGGTATAGAGAGAGAGATGGGTATAGAGAGAGATGGGTAGAGAGAGAGATGGGTATAGAGAGAGATGGGTAGAGAGAGAGATGGGTAGAGAGAGAGATGAGTAGAGAGAGAGATGGGGAGAGAGAGAGAGATGGGGAGAGGGAGATGGGGAGAGAGAGATATGT
>CM050176.1:59362011-59496578 GCA_027410445.1 Discoglossus pictus
CTTGCTGCCCTCCCATAGAAACATATGAATAATATGACCCACCATCAAATGCATGTAATAAACAAGTAATAGCTTGGCGCGTGTATGAGTAGTTATGTTGTAAAAATGACTGTTATGTGGAAATGTCTGTGATTTGCTCACACAGCGAGAAAGTGATGTTCACGCACAGAAAATGGAAACATGGATGTGCGCAGACCTTGTGTATGCACTTGCAGGGGCTCATCCACTTCACTGCCCAGGGGCTCAAAAAAGGAAGAGCCAGACCTGCTTACAAGAACTTACTTGGGTTTGGCCTGTGTAAGTTATATCTGTGTGCATTTGTGTGAGGTTCTGTTTGAAGCTCTGTAAATCAGTGCAGAGTTTTCTGTCCTGTTGCAGTAATCAGGGTCCAGGTGAGAGCGGGTGTGGCTTGGCCTGTGTAAAGGTTTATCTGTGTGCCTTTTGTTGTGTTCTGTTGAATCAGTTCTGTGAGGCAGGGCAGTGTTTTCTGTCCTGTGCTCATTTATCATTGTACAGGTGAGTGGGCAGGGTGTATTTTAACAAGGGAAGGCGAGCTTGGGAGCTTGCAATCATTTCTAGTGTAAGTGTAGTTAGTGTGTAGGAGATTGAATAAAAGGAGGAAATCCAAAGGAAAGGTGTATTATAAGAAAAAACAGAAAACAAACGTATATATTGTTTTCTGTTTTATTTGGGTTAAGGGGGAGAAAAGCAATCTTTATACAAATACATTGATTTGTTTTCTCACTGTATTTTGCAACTGATAATCATGAGTCAATCCAGTGGCACCCTCACTCCAAATAGGTACATCCTGCCAAATGTATGCACTGCTGGAACAGATGATCCAGGGTCCATACCTATGTGAGAGGTGTAAGCATGTTGCCTCTCTGGAAGCTCAAATTGAGGATCTGGAGAGGAGAATTGCAGCACTTAGTGATATTGCTCCACTGGAAAGGGGGTTGGTGCTCACTGAGCACAGTTTAGCTCGGCCTAGTATGGAGGGAGGAGCTGGGGCTAGTGAGGATGTCCAGGGAGGTAGCTGGGTTACAGTTAGAAGGGGAATCAGGGGGAACAGGAGGAGGCAGGCCAGTTCTGAGTTGGCAAACACCAACAGATTTGCCAGATTGAGTGAAACTGTTGGGGATGTCCAGATAGAGCTGTTCCCTCTAACAGCCGGGAGAACCGTTCTACTGCAGGAGAGGGAGGGTAGAATAGGCAGAGCAACAGACATGTTTTGGTGGTAGGGGACTCTATTATTAGGAAGGTACACAGGGTAATTTGTCACCCAGATCCCAGAAATCAAACAGTTTATTGTCTCCCGGGTACTAGGGCTCGGCATGTTGTGGATCGGTTAGACAAATTATTGGGAGGGGCTGAAAATGAACCGGCGGTCTTGTTACACATTGGTACCAATGACAAAGTTAGTGGAAGATGGAGTGTCCTAAAGAATGATTTTAGAGAACTAGGGAATAAGCTTAAAGCAAGGACCTCCAAGGTAGTATTTTCTGAGATACTACCAGTGCCACGTGCTAGCCCAGGGAGGCAGAAGGAGCTTAGGGAGGTTAATGCGTGGCTAAAGAAGTGGTGCAGTGTAGAGGGTTTTGGGTTTTTAGAGCACTGGGCTGACTTCTCACTTGGGTAGAATCCTTATAGCAGGGATGGATTGCACCTTAATGATGAGGGCGCTTTTGTGCTAGGGGATAGGATGGTAGAAAGGCTGGGGGAGTTTTTAAACTTGTAGGTGGGGGGGGAAGGGACTATATAGAAGTATTGGGGTAAATAGGGTAGAGAGGGAAAAAGATGAATTAGTTACCCATGTGGGAGGAGAAGGGGGAGGGTTACAATAAACTGTAGGGAGGTATTAATAGGGGCCTCAAATACAGTGGCAGGCACTTCACAACAGCAGAGCCATAGCAACATAAAGTGTATGATTGCTAATGCAAGAAGTTTGCCTGGGAAAATGGACGAGCTAGAATTATTAGCAGTACAAGAAAAATGGGGCTTAATAGGCATTACTGAAACATGGTGGGATGAATCTCATGACTGGACTGTTAATCTGGATGGTTATAACCTATTTAGGAAAGATTGGGGAAATGGTAAAAGAGTAGGAGGGATCTGTCTTTATTTTAAGCCTGAATTTAAGCCTATAGTCAGAGAAGATATTTATGCTGGAACTAACAGCATCATTGAATCTTTGTGGGTTGAGCTAAATAGTGGAGGAGCTATTTCTAAACGCATATTGGTGGGAGTATGCTATAAACCCCCAAATATAGCTGAAAGTGAGGAAATACAATTATTGTTACAGATTGGAAATGCAGCTAAGCATGGGCAAGTTCTAATAATGGGAGATTATAATTACCCTGAAATAAACTGGATAAATGAGACCAGCAGCTCAGCTAAGGGGAGCAGGTTCTTGAGTACACTCGGGGATCATTATCTGGCCCAGGTAATACAAGAGCCTACTAGAAATGGGGCCATCTTGGATTTAGTCATCACAAGTAATATTGATATAATATCAAATGTTAAAATAGGGGAACCCTTGGGGAACAGTGATCACAACACAGTCTCATTTGAGATTGAATACAAAAAACAGAGTTGTAAGGGGCCAACAAAAACTCTAAATTTTAAAAGGGCTAACTTTAATGGGCTAAGGGAAGCGATACAACATATAGACTGGGACAAAGAACTTACAGGGAAGAATACTGAAAATAAATGGACAACATTCAAATCCTTACTAAATAAACATACTCATCAGCATGTACCATGTGGAAATAAAATGAATAGGAGTAAATCATATGCTATATGGCTTAACAATGACTTAAAGATCATGATGAGGAAAAAGACACATGCATTTAAATTAGGAGGGAACAGCTTTATGTGACTATAAGGAAATTAACAAGGCTTGCAAAAGGGCTATTAGACTGGCTAAAATAGAAAATGAGAAGTCAGTTGCAAAAGAAAGTAAGAATAACCCTAAAAAAATGTTTAAAAATATATATGGGAAGAAGGCCAGGAAGGAAGCTATAGGAACATTACAATGTGACACAGGCCATCTGATAATTAGTGACCAGGAAAAGGCAGATGAGCTAAATAGGTTATTTTCGTCGATATACACAAGGGAGGTACCAGTGGTTGGGACACCGCAACATAATTGGGCTACACTACCATAATGAAATAATTGGTTAACGCAGGAAGAAATCCAAAAGAGATTGGAGAAAATAAATGTTAATAAAGCCCCAGGTCCTGGTGGAATACATCCAAGGGTACTGAGGGAGCTGGGTTCTGTAATAGCCAAACCATTATATCTAATCTTTCAAGACTCACTCACTACAGGGTCTCTACCGGATGACTGGAGAAAAGCAGAGGTGATACCTATATTTAAGAAGGGATCTAGAGCAAATCCGGGGAATTATAGACCAGTGAGCCTCACTTCTGTAGTGGGGAAGCTTTTAGAAGGGTTAATAAGGGACAGAGTACAAGAATATGTCTATTTGAACAAGATCATAGGTAGCAGTCAACACGGATTCATGAAGGATAGGTCATGTCAGACCAATCTAATTAGTTTCTATGAGGAGGTTAGTAGGAACTTGGATCAGGGCAACTCAGTGGATGTAGTCTTTTTGGATTTTTCAAAATTATTTAATACAGTGCCACATGGAAGACTAGTGAGCAAACTAAGAGATACAGGAGTTGCAGTAAATATCTGCTCATGGATCGAGAGCTGGCTAAAACACAGGAAGCAAAGGGTTGTTGTAAATGGAACATACTGCGATTGGACTAATGTGGTAAGTGGGGTTCCTCAAGGTACAGTATTAGGTCCTCTCTTTTTAACATATTTATTAATGACGTAGAAGTAGGACTCGAAAGTAGTGTCTCCATTTTTGCTGATGACACTAAGTTGTGCAAGGTAATAACATCATATAATTATGTACTTTCCCTACAAAGGGATTTGCATAAATTAGAGAAATGGGCGGCTAAATGGCAGATGAGATTTAATACAAATAAATGTAAGGTTATGCATTTGGGAAGGAAAAATAGCCAAGCAATTTATAATCTTAATGGAGCAAATCTAGGGGTATCAGATATTGAAAGGGATTTGGGAGCTTGTGGACAACCACCTAGGTAACAGTGCTCAATGCCAAGCAGCAGCTGCAAAGGCAAGTAAAATATTAGCATGTATTAAGAAGGGTATAGAAGCCAGGGAAGCAAATATGATTCTGCCACTATACAAATCCCTAGTATGCCCTCATTTGGAATATGGAGTACAATTTTGGGCACCATTTCATAAAAAGGACATTTTAGAGCTGGAAAAAGTACAGAGAAGGGCAACAAAACTAATAAGGGGAATGGAGGGGCTAAGTAATGAAGAAAGACTAACCAAAATACACTTATTTTCGCTATAAAAAAAGGTGTCTACGAGGGGATATGATTACCTTATTTAAATACATCCAGGGTCAATATAAGGCTTTGTCAAGTGAACTTTTTGTAGCAAGAGATACCCTGAAATTTCTGGGGTCAGGAAGGAATTTGGCTTTTTTTCCCCCTATGAGGCAATTGGCAAAGTTTCAATGTTTTTTTTTTCCTGTTTGCCTTCCTCTGGATCAATTAACAATTAATAACAAATAGTCCAAATTAATTTGTATAGATATTAAAATAAAACACTTAACACATACAACCTTCTTTTTTTCAGTGTCTTTTGTAACAAGCATACAACACGAATAGGACCACTTCTGTATTTTTCTTTCTTTCTTTTTTATATATCGGAGGTCCATGGAACATTAGCTGAGAACAACACAGAACTAACAGATGTTTCAATTTGTTGACCGACAATTTATTTTGGCACTTTTTCTGGGTTTAAAGTCTATGTATATTTTTATTTTTAACCCAATTTCCACCAATCATTACAAAATCCCTGACACTCTTTTTGATGGCTATCTTTGCTCAACTCAAGAAGAACAATCACATATATAGTTGTGAGCATACGAGTTGTTGCTAACGCTTGCGGGCTCCCCCGCAAATGCGGATCCTCTCGAAGCGAGGGGCCGCATTTGCGGTGGTGGAGCATCCCACGTCGGCTGTGTTTGTCCGCAAATGGGGACCCTCAATGTCAGTTTTGTCAGGCTAATTATTTTAAACAGAAGAGACCCAGAGATGGCCAATTTATTAGTTGCTGTCAAAAAAGGCAAGTTCAAGCTTCCAGAAAGGAAAGAATTTCCAATTTATTTACAAAACATTATGACTGAACCTACTTTTCCAAACTACAAACATTTTAAGACAAACATAAGATCCTACAATAGTGCCATATCCTTTGCATCTATGGGGGCAACATTAGCTGCTAATGTACCAGGACGTGGTCCTTACTGTTTTAAAGTCCAAGGCCAAATTTACCACCGTACTCCCCATTTACATCCAGAGGAAGGAGAGCAAAGAAAATTTGCTCAACTATATGTCCTAGATACAATAGAAGCTGCTGACCACGTATGCAGCTGGAAGAAAATAAAAAATGCTTACCCAGTGTTTTTATAGAGCTAAATAACATTATGGACAATAACCCCTACAGTAAAGCTTATAAAAAATTGGCAGAAGTAGAAAATGAACAACTACTTCATGCACAAAGACATCAATTACCCATGCCAAAGGTCAATATGGTGCTTAAAAGAGACAGACATACTGATAAACGTTGTTATAACTTGCCAACATCAAATGAGGTTGCAATGGTGTTTCAAAATGATGAAGGAGAACCACCATTTCAAAGAGACATTAGAATATATGCCAGAAATGAGGAGCAACCATTCATTAATATGAGTATCTTAAGTCCAAATTTAGATCCAATGACATATCCCATTTTTTTCCCACACGGAGAGGCAGGTTGGCAACCAAAATGAACACTTCCAAGTTACCCAAATGCTAAAGCCAGAATACGAAATAATGTTTCTATGCTTGAATTTAAAGTAGCTCAAATTGCCATTCGAAATACATTTAATCCAATTTTATGTGGTGGAAAACTAACACAACAATGGATTATTGATTCTTATTTGCAAGTTGAGGCCAATAATTTAAACTTTATAAAATATCACCAAGATAAACTATGTGTAGAACAATATTCTGGACTAATGGACTATGTTGCTGAGGTGGCTACAAGCAGAAACATGAGAGCTGGCAAAGCCATCATTTTACCAACTTCCTTTCAAGGATCTCCTCGAAATATGAGAGAAAGATACAATGATGCTATGGCTATTGTCACCAAATTTGGCAAACCCAATTTATTTCTTACATTTGCATGTAATCCACAATGGCCAGAAATTACAGAAAATTTACTTCTTGGACAAAGTGCTTCCGATAGACCAGATTTAGTAGCCAGAGTTTTTAAGATTAAATTAAATAAATTAATACGTGACATCACTATAAGTCAATTATTTGGCAAATGTCTTGCTTATGTATATACCATTGAATTTAAAAAAAGAGGCCTTCCACATGCACATATTCTCATAATACTTCAAGAAAAAGATAAATTAGATACTTCTGAGAAAGTGAATGCAGTCATTGTTGCTGAACTACCAGATCCAGAACTATATGGTAGACTATATGAGATTGTTACTCATCGCATGATTCATGGACCCTGTGGTGAGCTTAATCCACAATCACCATGTATGGAAAATAATAAATGTTCCAAAGATTTTCCAAAAGATTATAGAGACAAAACCTATGCCAATTGTGATGGCTATCCACTTTATAAAAGAAGAGAAGGAGATAGTGCCATTATTCGTGGCAAAAAAGTTGACAATAGATATGTAGTACCCTACAATCCCCATTTACTCATGAAGTATAACGCCCACATTAATGTAGAAGCCTGCACTTCCATCAAATCCATTAAATATGTGTACAAATATATTTACAAAGGCTATGATGCAGCTACTGTAGTCGTCAAAAGTGCAGACAACCCTAAAAGTAGTGAGTTAGTACATGATTAACTTGCATCTCATGTAGATGCTCGCTATGTCAGTGCGCCAGAAGCTATGTGACGGCTTTTAAAATTTGAAATGCATGATAGATCACATGCGGTATATAGATTAGCAGTACATTTGCCACAAAGACATTTAGTGTATTTCCATGCTGGAAATGAAAGAAATACATTGGCCCAAAGTGAACTTCGTCACTCTACACTAACTGCATGGTTTGAATTAAATTCCACAGATTCAGAAGCAACACAATTCTTATATATTGAAATTCCATATCACTATGTTTTTGTTAATGGATTATGGAGACCTAGAAAAAGCAGAGGAAATAAAATAATCCCAAGAATTTACACAGTCAGTCCAAGAGATGTTGAACGTTTTTGCTTACGGATATTACTTTTAAATGTTCCTAGAGCACAAAGTTTTGAACACTTAAGAACTGTTAATGACATAGTATATGAATCCTTCCATTTAGCTGCAAGACATAGAAACTTACTAGCTGATGATACAGAATGGGAAAGATGTTTAGAAGAAGCAGCACAATGTCAAATGCCACGGCAGATGAGAGAACAATTTGCATTTATTTGTATCTTCTCAAATGCTCCAAATGCATTAGCTTTGTGGGAGACATTTAAAAGTAATATGGCTGAAGACTTTATGCGACGATACAATGAACCCATTGCACACTTAAAAGCTTTAATGTAAATGCAAGAAATATTTTTAACTCATGGATTAAGTTGTGCAAGTTTTAATTTGCCTGATCCAGGTCTTATAGATGACATAAACTTTGAAGACTATGACATTCAATTACAAGTAGAAAGAACAGAAGAAAGACTTGCAACTTTAAATACGTTACAATTGCAAGCATTTAATGCCATTAAAAATGCAATAAATGATGACATGGTGACAGAGCGTTATTTCTATCTTGATGGACCTGGCGGATCAGGAAAAACGTATCTATATAATTTATTAATGAGTTCTGTACGAGCACAAGGTCAAATAGCACTGCTGTTTGCCACTACTGGAATTGCTGCACTTTTGTTAGAAGGTGGAAGAACTGTACATAGTGGCTTTAAACTGTCAGTGCCTATTTTAGAAACTTCTGTGTCAGATATTCGCATGACATCATTACAAGCAAAGAAATTGAAAAAAAGTAAATTAATTATAATAGATGAGGCCACAATGATGTCATGCTATGCCCTCCAATGTATTGACCGTTTGCTTCGTGAAGTCATGTATAATACTTTTCCATTTGGTGGAAAGGTAATGTTGTAAGGGGGCGATTTTAGACAAACATTACCTGTCGTTGTACATGGAAATTGAACTGACATTATTGAAACCTGTATAAAGTCAAGCACACTATGGAAACATTTTACCCATCTTCAACTGCAACAAAACATGAGATCAGAAGGCCAAACTGATTTCAATGATTGGCTTATTAAAATTGGAGAAGGCAGAGCAGAAAAAATAACACATTTACCTGAGGACACTGTTGAGATCCCACCTCATGATTTGTCACCAAGATATTATTAGAATATATTTTATATTTGAAGGTAGCATAAATAACCAGGAATATTCAGAGCTTGCCAACCAAGTCATACTAACGTGTAAAAATAAGGATGCATTAATCCTCAATAATGAAATCTTTAAAAAAAATTAATGCACCACAAAGAAATTATCACAGTGCTGATTCTGTACTTGCTGATGACAATGAAAGTCAGGCAAACTTTTCCACTGAATTCATAAACTCTTTAACTCCTTCTGGAATGCCACCACATATTTTGCAGCTAAAGAAAGGTGCAATTATCATGTTACTGCAAAATATGAATCCCAAAAAAGGCCTATGCAATGGGACAAGATTAATTGTTCAACAAATAAAGGACCATTTTATAGATGCTGAAATTTTAACTGGTACCCATAAAGGAGAGAGAGTTTTCATACCAAGAATAGATTTAGCACCGAGTGAAAGTAGTCTCCCTTTTATTCTTCAAAGAAGACAATTTCCCATCATTATGGCATTTGCCATGACCATTAATAAATCACAAGGACAAACGTTCAAATCTGTGGGTATTTTCGTGCAAGAACCAGTATTTGCACATGGTCAATTGTACGTTGCATAATCACGGTGCAAAAATCCACAGGCTATTAAAGTTTACATTGAAAAGAATGAAAGTCAAGGTGATTTATTAGAAGATGGACGTATTTTTACTAAAAACATTGTCTACTATGAAGTACTATAACTTTTCATTATAGAAATAAAACCCATGCAAAACAAATTTAAAAGCATTGAAAAATACAAAACAATAAACAAATCAGTCATAAATAAAGGAAGTTCTGTTTAGGGATGATTAGCCTCACAAAACACTTGCCTTGCATTATTTTTACAAATTATGTTAAAATGTTAATTAACTATGTTACCAAATTCCAGCTAATAAGATGTGCTATATAAATTTGTTGGTAAATATCTAATATACAGGGGCAGTTTAACCCACCTTTCTCGACCTTTTGATTTGCTATTATTTTTCCCACCCGGGGTTTCTTCCCACCATAGATAAACTTATCTAGCTGCACTTGTATTTTTTTGACGTAGTTATATGCCAGCGCTCCCGGAATACATCTCAGACAGTAAGTGATTTTTGGGATGATATTCATATTGATAGCTGCAATTTTAGCTAACCATGATAAATTTAGTTGTTTCCAATTGGTCAAGGTAATGTTTATTTTACTCATGGTTTCATCTAAATTAGCTTTAATCAACTTACCCAATTGGAATGAGAATTTGATTCCTAGGTGGGTGATACTATTTGAATGCCAGTTACACTGTAGCATATGCTCTAGAGCGTCCCTATCTTCTATCTTTAATCCTCTTTTCAAAGTTATGGACTTAGTTTGATTTATTTTAAAGTAGGAGATTCTACTGAATTCCTCCAGAAAGTCCAAGAACTTTTGACATGATGTCACAGGCTCTGTAAATGTTACTACTATATCATCCGTGTATGCTAATAGTTTAAACTCATGTTTCCCTATTCTGATTCCACTGATATCCGCCTCTTCCCTTATACGTATTGCCAGCGGTTCCAGAAACAGGATAAATAGAAGCAGGGATAGGGGACAGACCTGGCGCGTGCCATTGCTTATACTAAAAGATACTGATTCAAAATCAGGATTGACTATGCGCGTCTTTGTTTCCCCATAAAGTGCTTTAACTGCCTTCAGGGCAAAGTCTCCCAACCCGAATTTCACCAGGACAGCCTCTAGAAATACCCAATTGACCCTGTCAAACGCTTTTTCGGCGTCTAATGACAGGGCCAATATAGGCATTTCTCTGGCTTTAGAATGCGCGAGTATATTTAGGAGCCTTCTGGTACTGTCCGAGGCTTGACGCCCTGGAACAAAGCCCGTTTGATCTGTATGTATAAGTTTTATGAATGACCGTTTTTAGTCTGTTTGCTAAAATTTTTGAGTAGGTCTTAGAATCTATATTTATCAAAGTAATTGGTCGATAGTTTTTACGATCATCTGGGTTTTTATCCTCCTTTAATAAATTTATTATTTTAGATTCTGACATTTCTCTTGGGATCTCCCCAGATATTTTAATCTCATTATATACATTACATAGGGGTTCTTTAATCTCTGGAAGAAGAAGTTGAAAGAAGACTGCATCAAACCCATCTAACCCTGGGGCTTTGTTTCTCTTGTTACTGTTAATTACCTCACAGACCTCTAACTCTGTAATATTACTGTTTAGATAGATTCTTTCTGACTCCGAAACGGATGGTACGTTTATCCCATCCAAAAATTTTGATATATCCACTTTAATGGGGCCTGTAAGTTGTGAGTCCTTTTCCAAATTATATAGCTTCCTGTAGAAGTTTAGGAAAACCTCCCTGATTTTATCTGGGTGATATTGATATTTTCCTTTCAGGTCAATTATTCTGGCTGTTCTATTTTGCTCTCGTTTTTTGAGTCTATTCGCCAAAAATGTCCCCGTTTTACTGCCGAACTTCAAGTGATTTTGACGAAAACGCCACAATAAATTATCTGCTTGCAATTGCAGTATTGCCCTAATTTCTTTATTTATAATGCATATTTTATCACCTATCTCTTTGATATATTTTCCCCCATTAATCTGATGAAGCTTTATTAATTCCATATACAGCAGTTTTAGGGGTTTTCCTCTTAATTTCCTTCTTTCTGCTGATCTGGCAATTAATATGCCTCTAATGAAGGCTTTGTATGTGCACCATATTGTTTTATATGAGCCCACGGTTCCTTCATTTATTTTGAAGAATTCCCTAGTTTTTTTTTTTAGTTCTTTCATAAATTCCTGATCTTTTAATAGTGATGTATCCTTTCTCCAATTCCTGTTCTGTTTTTTTTTTACTGTATCATATACAACCAGAAGGTTCATTGAGTGATCCGACCAGGGGGCCTGTTCTATTTCTATTTTTTTAATCAATTTTATCGTGGCCCTATCGGAGAAAATGTGATCTATTCGAGATGACGAGGAAAATCTATTAGAGTAACAAGTGAATGGACTGTCACTTGGGTGCATTAGTGTTCATAGATCAAAGTACTTCTTATCCTTCATTATACCTGAGAAATCTATTGCGACTTTACTTAAATGATTTAATGACGTCAACTTACATTTACCTTGTCTATCAAGCTCCGGGTCCATGACCATGTTAAAGTCACCACAGATCAGGAGGATCCCATACTCCACTTTTTTTATCTCTGCTAAAATTTTCTTTAGAAAGATAAACTGTTTTTTATTGGGAAGGTACAAATTGGCCAATGTTATTGGTCTACTTTCCACCTCACCCCTCCAGACTATGTATCTCCCCATGGGATCTAATATAATGCCCTGTTCTTTAATATTGAGTCTCCTATTAAAAAGGATCGAGACTCCCTTAGACTTATTTTTAAATGTAGAGTGTATACTTTTGGAAAATATATTATTTAACAGATAGGATTCATTGCCCTTCTTAAGATGTGTCTCTTGTAAACATAAAATATCTATATTCAGCTTAGTATAGTTATTAAACGCGATTTTCCTTTTAGAGGGGGAGTTGAGTCCATTTACGTTATGTGACACTATTTTTAATCCCATATAAACCACATAATCAAATCTAGCTGACTACAGCACCCTTTTCCCTCCCATACAGCCTTTAAACCTACTGGCAGTTCATTCAGGTCTGGTACCTTACTCACACTCGTTCCATTCATACCTAAACTTAAAATACCAAGGGTGTTCAATGTATATTTAAGTTAACATTTCTTGAGTTAAAAAAACATTACCTCAAGTTTACAATACTCATTAATTTAAAGTTCAACTGTTTTTACATTCAAATGTTAATACTTTAACTACAAAATTATGTTAAAATCTTAATTCACTATGTTACTGTTTATAATGTTCCAAGTTGGAAAAATGTTTTTTCAAGTTCCTCAGTTACACAGATAAGAAAGTTTAAGTTTGGAAAAAATATACTTTCAAGTTTCTTATTTAGATATTTTACAAAGTTCATGTTAAGAGGTCAACCACATTTTAAGTCACAGCAATAAAGAAAGGTCAACCATTGAAAACTACAAAACAATAAACAATTCAGTCATAATTAATGGAAGCACTGTTTATGGATGATTAGCCTCACAAAACACTTGCCTTGCATTCTTTTTACAAATTATGTTAAAATCTCCTAATTAACTTTTTACTGTTTATAATGTTCCAAGTTGGAAAAATGTTTTTTCAAGTTCTTTAGTTACACAGATAAGAAAGTTCAAGTTTCAAAAAATATACTTTCAAGTTTCTTACTTAGATATATTACAAAGTTCATGTTAAAATTGGGTACGTTTCAAGGAGGGTTTTTACTGTTTGCCTTCCTCTGGATTCAATGTATATTTAAGTTAACAATTCTTGAGATAGAAATTGCATGTTAAAAAACCATTACCTCAAGTTTACAATACTGATTAGTTTAAAGTTCAACTGTTTTTACATTCAAATGTTAATACTTTTAATACAAGATTATGTTAAAATCTTAATTCACTATGTTACTGTTTATAATGTTCCAAGGTGGAAATTTTTGTTTTCAAGTTCCTTAGTTACACAGATAAGAAAGTTCAAGTTTCAAAAAATATACTTTTAAGTTTCTTACTTAGATATATTACAAAGTTCATGTTAAAATTGGGTATGTTTCAAGGAGGGTTTTTACTGTTTGCCTTCCTCTGGATTCAATGTATATTTAAGTTAACAATTCTTGAGATAGAAATTGCATGTTAAAAAACCATTACCTCAAGTTTACAATACTGATTAGTTTAAAGTTCAACTGTTTTTACATTCAAATGTTAATACTTTTAATACAAGATTATGTTAAAATCTTAATTCACTATGTTACTGTTTATAATGTTCCACGGTGGAAATTTTTGTTTTCAAGTTCCTTAGTTACACAGATAAGAAAGTTCAAGTTTCAAAAAATATACTTTCAAGTTTCTTACTTAGATATATTACAAAGTTCATGTTAAAATTGGGTATGTTTCAAGGAGGGTTTTTACTGTTTGCCTTCCTATGGATTCAATGTATATTTAAGTTAACAATTCTTGAGATAGAAATTGCATGTTAAAAAAACATTACCTCAAGTTTACAATACTGATTAATTTAAAGTTCAACTGTTTTTACATTCAAATGTTAATACTTTTAATACAAAATTATGTTAAAATCTTAATTAACTATGTTACTGTTTATAATGTTCCAAGTTGGAAAAATGTTTTTTTCAAGTTCCTTAGTTACACAGATAAGAAAGTTCAAGTTTAAAAAAATATACTTTCAAGTTTCTTACTTTGATATATTGAAAAGTTCATGTTAAAAGGTCAACCACGTTTTAAGTCACAGCAATAAACAAAGGTCAACCATTGAAAAATACAAAACAATAAACAATTCAGTCATAATTAAAGGAAGTACTGTTTAGGGATGATTAGCCTCACAAAACACTTGCCTTGCATTATTTTTACCAATTATGTTAAAATGTTAATTAACTATGTTACTGTTTCTAATGTTACAAGTTTGAAAACAATATTTTCAAGTTCATTACTTAGACAGATAAGAAAGTTCAAGTTTAAAAAAATATACTTTCAAGTTCTTTACTTCAACATATTACAAAGTTCATGTTAAGAGCTCAACCACATTTTAAGTCACAATGTAAATATTGTCTTTTATGTTAAACATTAATCCAGGGAGTAATCTGATCGCCAGTTCATGGGGTCAGGAAGGAATTAATTTTTTTCCCTCTCTGATACAATTCGCTACGTTTCAAGGAGGGTTTTTACTGTTTGCCTTCCTCTGGATTCAATGTATATTTAAGTTAACAATTCTTGAGTTAAAAAAACATTACCTCAAGTTTACAATACTGATTAATTTAAAGATCAACTGTTCTTACATTCAAATGTTAATACTTTTAATACAAAATGCTTTAACAGTTACTGTTCACCAAGAGAACATTTTACAAAAATAAACATGTTTAATATCACAATAGTACTTATTTCATCATAACTAAAATCTTACAAGTGTCAAATACGTATATTAATAACTAAACAACTTTCCAAACATACACATCTCATTGCGTCATTTTTTATAGGGCAAGTCGCTAGTATATTATAATACGTTACCTTGGTTGAGGAATACACAGCCATCTGCGGACATGGTTTGTAACAGGATCCTGAAGACACATTGACAATGGCTCCTCTCTTCCGTTGTAGCATACCCGGCAGCACTATATGCACCATCATTATGGCTGCAGCAATGTTGACATTGATGAGTTCCCACAGTTTGTCTTCAGTGCTCTCCATGAAGTATTGGGGGTAGTCACAGAACACTCCAACATTGTTAACCAGAATGCCCACATCTACCTCTTTGAGGGCCTCTTCAATGGTAGTGTACACTTTGCGACCTTGGCTGAAATCCACCTCTACACAAGTGGTCTTCACCCCGTATCTCCTAGTGATGTCCTCAGAAACTCTCTGCAGCTTCTCATTGCTACGACTGATCAGAATGATGTTCAGACCATAACTAGCCAGCTCCTCTGCGTATGCTTTGCCGATACCGGCTGTGGCACCTGGAATCCATACAAGATCAGATAAACGTGGTACCCGGTATAGTTAGTTCTACAATAACTCTTTGGCACTTGTTTTAGTTAAGGTGCAATATATCTGGTACTATTAAGGGTGTAACATATCTTTTACTGTAAACATTTAAAAAAACTATGAGTAAAATGATCAATCCCTCAATAATTATGGTACAGTTACAAATAAACAATAATATTAATAATACAGTGGAACCTCTATATTCTTCAGCCCCTATCTTCGTCAAATCCAATATTAGTCAAATTTTGTAAGCAATAAAAATGCTCCGTTTGGCAAACACAAATTCAATATTAGTTACAAAATAAAATAAAAAAGACAAAAACATTGGACAAGTTCTTTGCTAAATCGCGTGCTCGTCAGGAAAGGGACAAAAATACATTGATCACCAGAATGTGACTACTTACATGAGTAGTAGTCACCCTGGTCCCTACCGCCCACTAGTGGGCGATTTAAGCTTTAATGGGGAGTTGTGGGGTAATCGCTAGGTGATGTCACACAACAGGGACCCAAGGCACCATGCTTGGCTGGTTGGAGAGCTGGTGATAGCCTATGGAGAGCAGTCAGGATCGGATCACTATCTAGTAAGTATAGGTCGATACATAGCTAGGGTCATATGCAGAGGCGGATTGCCTCTGAGGGGCCCCCATTGACCTCCCACGGCCCCTGCGGACCTCCCGTGGGTCCACTGTGCCCCCTGCCTGTCCCCTGTTGCCGTCATGTGACCCTGGCGGGCCTAATGTGGCCCCTGGTGGACCTCTGTGGCCTCAAAGGGCTTCTGTGGCCCCAGGCCCCTGTGGCCCCCCTGGATCATCTTTGGCCCCCTGTAGGCCCTCTGTTGGCCCTACAGGGCCCATGTGGTCCCATGCAGAGCCCCTGTGGTCCCCGTGGTACCCTGTGCCCCGCTGGGGTCCTTATGGCCCCTTATGGCCCCTGTGGACCTACATTGGGTCTCCTTTGGCCATTATGGCCCACTGTGGTCTTTCACATTCCCCAGGTGCTCCCTGTTCCCACTGCAGACCCTGTGGCCCCCAACAGACCCTTATTACCATGAGGACCTCCTGTGGGTACCCTGAGGCCCCTTATGGCCAACGGTGGCCCACCCCAGCCCCAAGGGCCCCTGTGCCCCCTGCAGGTCCTGTGGCCCCCGCATCACCTTGTGTTGCTCCTCACAGACCTCTGCAGCCTCCCTCAGTCCTCTGTGTTCAGCCTCCTGTGGCCCCTCGCAGACCTCTGTGGCCTCCCTTAGCCCCCTGTGTCCCCCCTTAGCCACCTGTGGCCCCTCACAGACCTCTGCGGCCTCCCTCGGCCCTCTGGCCTGCCGTGGCTCCTCCTAACTCCAGGAAGTGAAGTGCAGCATTGAACAAATAAGAAAGTATTTATATAGGTGTGTATATATATAAATATATATATATATATATATATGTATATATATACTATATATATTTATCTCTACTCTGAGAGCGACCTCTTTAGCCACTTGTTCCCTTCACAGGGAGAAATATCCTGTAGTATATCAGTCTGATCCCACTCACTAGAGTGACCCAGCCCCGAAATACCAGGCAAATCTACCCTGAACAGGAAAAACAGCAAATCATAGACGCGTTTCGGCCTTTATGGGCCTCGTCAGTGAGGTACAGCTGAACTCCCTAAGGCACAGTGAGCAAGGGGTCCACATCTGGAGTCCCCTATCACCCTTAGGGAGACTAAATCCTAGGGGTAATTTGCATAAAGAAAACAAATAAGTCAGAGGTGCTCATCAGAGAATGAACTAACCTTAATAGGTTAGTTCTATGGCCATGATAATCCACTCTGAGAGCACCTCTTTTAGCTCACTTGTGCCCTTAACAGGGAGAAATATGCTGTAGTATATCAGTCTGGTCCCACTCAAAAGAGTGACCTAGCCCTGAAATACCAGGCAATTCATCCCTGAACAGGAGAAACAGCAAACCCCAGACGCGTTTCGGCCTTTATAGGCCTCGTCAGTGAGGTACAGCTGAACTCCCTAAGGCACAGGGAGTAAGGGGTCCATGTCTGGAGCACCCAATACCTCTTATGGAGATAAATCCCTAAGGGTCATTTGCATAAACAAAAAAACAGTCAGAGGAGCTCATTCAGAGTTCTATGGACATGATAACCCTCTGAGAGCAACCTCTTCACAGGGAGAAATATCCTGTAGTATATATATATTTATATACAGGTATACCTCGCTTAAAGCTACCACTTTTAGAGCTGATTCGCTATAGAGCTGTTTTGCCTTCCGGACCACTTTTAATGCTCTGATGCTCTATAACACTGTTATTTTTTTCCAAAGAAAACAGAATACAGGATGGCCCAGAAGCTTCAAAATCAATAATTTAAAGTTTATATTTCTGCTAAGGTTAAGTTTGTGTTAGTGTTATGTTTGCTGTTTCTTTGATGTCCATATAAAACCAAAAGAGTTTAAATTGAAATTGTGTTTTTTTTTATGAGTTCCCCTATCCATATCCCATGTTAAACTGCTTCGTTTAGAGTTTTTTCACTTAGCACTCCTTTGCCTGGAATGTACCTACAGTATTAAACGAGGTACTCATGTATATATATAGACACAGACCCATATATATATATATATATATATATATATATATATATATATATATATATATACTGCATTAATGTTGGATGAGGTTGGGGAAGTGCAAAAAACAATTTGTGCCTGTCCCCTCCTTTTTGCACCGGGGCCCCCTATTCACTAGCTCCACCACTGGGCATATGATTTATGTAACCAGAAATGAGAGAGGGTAAACAGAGTTACTGCGGCACTGGTGGGCGGTAAGGAAATTTTACCATCAAAAGTGGGTATTAGGTATTAAAAGGTTGACGACTCTTGATTTACCTCTACCTGATGTTTAATGGAAGATGACTCCCCTTACAAACAATAATTCCTTTGCTCTTCTTTAGCTTCATCATCATTGTTCCCCAGAAAAACTAAAGTTCTAAATATATAACAGTGTCACATGTTTCAATAACAGTTTAATCTCTTGCAAATAGTTATATTTCAATATTCACAAGTATTTTAATGCCCAACATTGAAGTAATTGGATCACAGAAATCATTGTTTATAAATAACATCTAGGGTTCCTATGAATTCAGTTAATAAATAGCTATTAAACTTATTTTAGCTGTAATTTTATATGCACTTGAGATAAGAGATGGGTGGAGACTAGACCGGACTCTTAAACAATCACTACACTGAGACCATACTTGGGTATTAATATTGCTACTTCCTAAATTAATACATTATGTACTCAGATATTATAAAAAGTTTGATATTTGGCTAAGCTGTAAGCTGTGAACCAATATTTTCCATTATGTAAGATATAAGTTATGAAATAGGTAAATCTGCATGACCCATGACTTAGCAGTTTTCAGCTACAGGCAGAAACATCTTTTTAGCATTAACAAAATATGTTTTTCAGCCATATACAAGGTCACCTCTTGCCCTATGCGCAGAAGATAGAAAATAAGTATTTTATGGGCATCTAGCGTGATGTACCAAGGACATGCTTGATAAGTGCTGATCACATGTGTTATAGCTTATTGGATATCATAATGTAAATAGTCTTTCATTGGTTCGTAGTGGGTTGTACCATGTTTCTGGGGGTGGGGATGGATTGTGTCATTGTCTTTATGTAAACAATTATAAAAGCTGTGTTTGGATATATTTCTGTCAGTCAGTGAGCAGCAGTGGCCATTTTGGATGTGTTGCTGCTGATCCACTTTTTGTCTAAATAAAATCTAATAATAAGAAAATAATCAGAGGACTCTGTGTTTTTTTTATCATGACAGAGTTTTACAGAAAAATGTGGTATTTGAGTATGGTAATTTCCCCAACATTTGACAAGCCAGCCACGGGTGCACTAATTGTCCATAAATACACCTCGAACTGCAGGGGGGTTGGGGGGTTGGGCTTGACAATTAATCATGGCCATAATTAGAGGTTTGCAGTGACTATTAGGAAAATATGTGTGTAGGATTGCTTGTCTTGCGTATCTTCCATGAAAACTTCGGTTCAGAAGTGAAGGACAAAACGTTGCACAAAATTACCTCACCCAGACTGACTCTACCAGAACTTGGCATGATTGTTGTTTTTTATTGATAACCTAGAATGCTAATTAGTGATATTAAGTTAAAAGTGTGTGAGTTGACTGATTCAAACACTGTAAATAATCTTCTTTCCTTGTAAAATGTGCATGCTGTGTTTATTTGTTGTTAAATTGCTAAAAAAAGTATTGATTTTTGCATCCTGCTAAAATGTGTGCATGTCCTTTTCAATTTTTATGTACAAAGTCTTAAAACTGTCTGTGATCGCTGACAGCACAGCGTTGATCCCCCCCCCCCCCCACACGAACCCCCCCCCCCTCCTAGCAAGAATCTTGTCCTAGCAGTGCAAAGCGAAACTACATTTTTTCTATGATTAACTGTCCCATCTAATGTGTGTTTTTAGTTGAAAGAGTTAATTAAACTAATCTTTGTTAAAATTAGATTAACAAATGTCTGTGATTATTTTTATATATGAATTGCTTGGTTAGTGTAAACTTGTGGTAGGGTCTCGTAAGCTGTTTGGTATTACATTTTCAATATGAGATTATCGTACGCATTATTTTATTGTGTTGTAAACTTGTGGTAGTTTTTTGTGTGTAAAGATAAGATGATTTTGTTTTGAAGATGATGTGTTTTCTGTTTTTGTGCTTAAAAGTGTTATTCTTTCCTGCAAAATGTGCATGTTATCTTTTCTGACAATGCTATTTTTGTCTGTATTCTGGTTTTCATAAAAGATGACCTTTTGTTTATATATATAAATACCCCATAGAAATTCAAAATTGCATCTGTATGCAGAGATTCAAGATTTTTCCTCTCTTAAAGTAGATTGTAGTCATTAAGAAAGACATTGTTTGTGAAATGGAGTGCCCAGAGTAATTGTATAACTGCCCACCTAATAAGATCTATTGTGTTGTTATTTACTGCTAGTAATAGAGTGACCTACTTTGTTGTGGTCTCCAGGTGTTTTGCACCATTAGCACCAGCATCCTATTGCAGCTGTAATAATGATTTTTTATGGAAATAGTGATGAGATAAAGGATTTAATGAGTGAGTTAAACACTGAACTCAGTTCAGTGAAATTATACTTGATTATAGAAAATATTGTGTATTTATCTCCATAAAGTGTCATCTATAATTTGAGAATTTGGTTTTATGTCATATATATATATATTTTTTTTGAGTGCTTACAAAATGATTTAAGAACATTTATGCACATGTAAATTTTATGAGCTCACAATTATGTAATTATATGTTCTATGTTGTGTCATGTCTATGTTGTCCTGGATCCTATGTTTTGTTTATCAATAGAGTTTTAAGCCGGTATAATTTTTTTTCTGTAGAAATTATGTTGTCCAAGTGGAGAAAGGGGGGTCTTGTTTAAAGTGAGTGGAGCACAGAGTTTGGAGATGTTCATGTGTGTCTCTGTATATGGATTTTTTCTATATGATCAGATACTGTGGTTGAGTGAATATGAAGTAGAATGATCAAGATATTTTAACATGTAAAGGTGTTACTGAGACAGAGATTAAGAGATATTAAAGAGATATTGTACCCGAAGAGGTGTTACTTTAAGAAGCACTGTAGATATATATTTAGAGAGATATGCTTTACCTAAAAAAAGCATTAGAGGTGTACCTTACCTTTGTGACAGATTCACTGTCACTCTCAGGATCCGTGCCCTTATATCCAGCACCAAAATGGAGAAAGCAGGAGTCCTTAAAATGTTTAGCAGATTTGTGCTGTTTATTTGTCAGCATACAACAGAAAATAAACCAAACAGAAAATAAATCCTAGTTCTTCTTGAATCCCTGCATAACTAAACTGTAGTTTCCTTACTATCTTACATAGAAATGCAAACATACAGTCCAAACATAGGTAGCAGAGGTGTCTTTCCCTCTCACCTCTCTCTTCTGTATCTCCGGCCTCTCTTTCCAAAGCAGATCCCTCCCTCGGTCATCACCTTCAGGAACTTTCTTTTCCTCTTTTCTGCATGCTCGCTCTTCAAAGCTTCTGGCTTTGGTCCATTAGTTTTCAGTGTGGCCTCTGACGTCGGCCCTGCACACTTCCACAACACTCCAGCACTGTCAAACAGCTCTCCACCTGGAGACAGCAGCCGCTCTTGTTTGTAGCCACAGCCAAGCTTTTTAAGGATCTTCTTAACCATCTCACTCCTGGGAGAAGTCTTGAAGGGCTCTCTACTGCCCTCTGGTGACACACCATCACATATCCCCCACCAAAGCTCGACACCATGGGGTTGAGCGTCCAACGCCGTGAGGCTGTATCTGCAATCCAACACATCCTCTGTACCACCTGTGTTCTCTCCGCACTCTTCTCGTTACGGCGACACCAGGGAGGCTTTACTTTACTCAGAGCTACCGCTCTTCTAGCTGGACAATCCGTTGGCGCTCTCTTCTTTATACTTCTAGGAACATCTACATCATGTGTCTCTATTGTCATCTTAAACTCCTTCATAGGACTTTTCCCATTTCACAGCTTACCTTCTTCATCAATGCTTTCAAATTCCTTTGTCTTTCCTTGGAACTGTGTTTTCTTTCTGGATGAAAAGACAATTATTTTTCCCGCTCTTATTCTCACAGCTCTGACTTATCCTCTTTATATCTTTAATGCAAGGACTGATGTTCGCCAGCTCACTCTCCAGCTTGGATACTCCCTGCCAGTTCATGGCTAGATGGTGTGGTTTCGTCTGTTCAAAGTCACCCCAGCAGCATCCATGCCTCATCTGCAAACTGGCCTACTCTGCAGTCTCTCTAGTGCTCTCTGCAGTCTCTGTTGTGCTCTCTGCAGTCTCTCCTGTGCGCTCTGGGGTTCTCTCAGTGGTCAAAGTGGCTCTCTCTGCTGCGCTCTTAGCGTCACAGTGGCGCTCTCTGCTGCGCTCTCAGCCGTCACAGTGGCGCTCTCTGCTGTGCTCTCAGTCGCGGCTCCTGCCGTCTCAGTCTAGGTTCCTGACGTCCCACTTGCAGGGACCAAAGAGTTTTGCCCAGTGCTTTTTAGGCCAACCCTCCCTAGTGGCAATTTTTTCAAAGTTGTGTCAAGTCAAATAGGTGTCAAGTCATCCTGAGCGGTCATCCTCTTTAGGAAGTAATTAGGATTCATGCTTCCACTTGCTTCTGTAACCACAGTAATATTTGCAGACTTCAGTTTCTGCAGCTGCACTTTCTGTGCCTCCAAAAACTCTCTCATTTGGACTCAGTCCTCTTCCGCCTTTTTTCTGTGGCCTCACTCATGCAGATTATATCCTCTTCTGCTTGTCTCTGCCCTTTCTCTGTGGCCTCACTCATGCAGATTATATCATCTTCTGCTTGTCTCTGCCCTTTCTCTGTGGCCTCTCTCAGACATGCATCAGCATCTCTTAGTTGAGCATCATTTGCAGCATGGGCTCTGTCCTCTGCAATTTCTTTCAGCCATTTCTGCTAGTTTCCTTGCTCACAAGCTCCGCCCACTTTCTGGTATGTAGTGGCATCTGCCAGGGCTTTCAATAGTTCCTCCATCATTATACTGTACTGTGGGCTGTCTTCTTAAACCCTCTGGTGACACACCATCACACCTTTTAAAAGGCGTGCAAGGTTTACCTTACCTAGAAAAGGCGGTTTGTCTAAACTGATTGACGAAGGAGAAGAAGGAAGATTTGCTATCCACCTTTACAATGGCGCTGATGTGAAAAAGTGGCAGTTGGGATACAGTCATGTGTGAAATTGGGCCCATGCATGTATGTGCTCTGAGTACTGAGTGTGAGTACTGAGTGTGAGTGCTGTGAGTATTAGTACCATGTGCAGTGAGGTGTGAGCAATTGAGAGATAAATGAGGGCTTGTACCTCTGTTTTGTTTGTTACCTAGTGTGTTTGAGTTTAAAGTGTTATGAAGTGTGTGAGCTAGATTGAGATCTGTCTATGTGTAAGGACATCATGTATGTTCTGATTGTCATGTAAATTTGTGATGTTTGAGAGAGATCTGTTGTTGATCTCCTGGAATGGTGTATGATGAATATTGGTGATCACATAGAGTATCAGTGTGACCAGATTATATCATTGCATTTATGTGTAAAGATTGTCCATTATTTCTGACGGACAGTGTAATATAATTGCTTATAAAAAATGTTATCTGAAATCAGATCAATTTCGGATTAATATTTGTGTTCATATGCCGTCGGCCATTTTGGATAATCAAATAGGGGTTTTATTTGGATCTAGATCTAATTATGTTAAATATTTTTTTTTTTTAAATACAGTAATTGGTAAAAAAAAAAAAAAACTGGGTTACTGAAAAAAGACAAAAAGAAAGATTTTTAAAGTTTTTATTACAATTAAAAATCGTTTAAAAGAATAAAATGTCTAAATTATATTAAATTCATAGCAGCTGTATGCTATTATTTTCATTATACTTGATACTGGCCAAGATCCAATGTTTACGAGAACTCTTAATTTTTTTCAAGGTCATGCATAGATGATGTTTTGGTAGAAAGTTTTATTTTGTTCACCAGAACAGCTTCTAATTCCCACTATATCTCCTCTGAGATCATTGCAGTAGCACAATACATATTTTAGTAATATTGAGGTGCACAAGTACCTGTTCCAGAAAAATTATAATTATTAAGGTCTAAAAAGGTGAAATTATTTTATGGGTTATGTTAAGCATACAGGAAAGTCAGAAATGTCAACTGACTAAGAAAATATTTTTTTATCAGTTTTAATTTTTTAGACGTTGTGTTTCCTTTTACATTTTCTTTAGAATTTGCTAATTTGTTTTTTTATTAACTAGGATTTTTTATTATTATTATTATTTATTTTTTTATGCTTATTGAAGCTCTCCTCGTGGTGACATTTCTCTCTGTCGGAATAAATATGGTTTGTGCACTATCCCTCTCTACTAACTAATTCACATATCCCTAGAAATCAGTGTATGATATCTTATCTGGTTAAAGAAACTTATCATACAAATTCTGTTTTATTTTACGTGTTATGTTTTGTTTATCCATATTGAATAAATACTATAATATTGTCACATCTATTCCTCCAGTCCCATTCCCAGCTCAGATGATGGCCATGGTGCAAATGAGAAGAGAATTGGGAAAATATTTTCAAGGTATTTCTAGGCCTCTAAGAAAGGAACATGATAAGAGGTGGATTACATTATGAGTTAAGAAAGTATTTTAGAGCTTTATTAATAAATTTATATTGACAGTAATAAAATTAGCAATTTCCTTTTAAATATACAACCTATTACAAGAATATGTCTATTTCAACAAGATCATAAGTAGCAGTCAACAAAGATTTATGAAGGAGAGGTCATGTCAAGCAAATCTAATTAGTTTTTATGAGGAGGTTAGAAGGAACTTTGATCAAGGCACCTCAGTGGATGTAGTCTTTTTGGATTTTGCAAAGGCTTTTGATACAGTGCCACATGGGAGACTTTTGAGCAAACTAAGTGATACAGGAATTGCAGTAAATATCTGCTCATAGATCGAGAGCTAAAAGACAGGAAGCAAATGGAACGTACTCCAATTGGACTAATGTGGTAAGTGGGGTTCCTCAGGAATCAGTATTAGGTCCTCTCCATTTTAACAAATGTATTAATGACGTAGAAGTACGAATTGAAAGTATTGTCTCCACTTCTGCTAATGACACAAAGTTGTGCAAGGTAATTAAATCAGATAATGAAGTACTTTCCCTACAAAGGGATTTCCATAAATTAGAGAAATTGGCGGCTAAATGGCAGATTAGATTTAATATTAATAAATATAAGGTTATGCGTCTGGGAAGTAAAAGTAGCCATGCAATTTATAATCTTAATGGAGCAAATCTAGGGGTATCTGATATTGAAAGGGATTTGGGAGTGCTTGTGGACAACCACCTAGGTAACAGTGCTCAAAGCCAAGCAGCATCTGTAAAGGCAAGTAAAATATTAGCATGCATTAAGAAGGGTATAGAAGCAAGGGAAGCAAATATAGTTTTGCCACTATACAAATCCCTAGTACGCCCTCATTTGGAATATGGAGTACAATTTTGGGCACCACTTCAAAAAAAGGACATTTTAGAGCTGGAAAAAGTACAGAGAAGGGCAACAAAACTAAGAAGGGCAATGGATGGGGCTAAGTTATGAAGAAAGACTAACTAAATTGCACTTATTTTCCCTAGAAAAACGGTGACTATGAGGGGATATGATTACCTTATTTAAATACATCCAAGGTCAATATAAGGCTTTGTCAGGTGAGCTTTTTGTACCAAGAGATTTTCAACTGACTAGAAGACATCCCTTGAGGTTAGAGGAAAAAATAATTCACCTAAAATAAAGAAAAAGGTTCTTCACAGCTAGGGTGGTTAAACTGTGGAACTCTCTACCAAAAAAGGTGGTGACCGCGAATTTGATAGATAACTTTAAAAAAGGGTTAGATATATTTTTGAATAAAGAGGGTATTCAAGGCTATACTACATAACTAGCAAAGGAATATTGTTCCAGGGAGAAATTGTATTCACCAGTCTCTGGGATCTGGAAGGAATTTTGCTTTTTTCCCCCCTTATGTGACAATTGGCAAAGTTTCAATAGGTTTTTTTTCTGTTTGCCTGCCTCTGGATCAATTGACAATTATTATCTAATAGTCCACAGATTAAAAGGATCAGAAGAGATCTAAAAAGGTTGAACTTGATGGACTAACAGTCTTTATTCAACCTCCTTTATTTTGTAACTATGTAACAATGTAAATCAAGTAATGTCTTATCACATAAAGACATAATTAGTAGTATTGAAACTGTGTTCTAAAGCCATTAAGGTGCTATATATGGCTCCATCCACCTCTGCAGTTGGCCTAGTGTTTAGATCTTCCACGTTTAACATGACCAACGGCACAAGGCAGGGGTGCTCTCTTTCCCCCCTAATATTTGCACTCATGATTGAACCTCTAGCTATAGCTATTCAAGAATCCAAGAATATTAGGGGAATAAAAATGATCCCTGTTGAACACCAGCTAACATTATTTGCTGATGATGCGGTTCTCTCATTGGCTGATCCAGTGGAGTCCCTAAATGGTTTACAAGAGTGTATAGCTGATTTTTTTAAAATATCAAACTATAAACTTAATTTTGCCAAATCGGAAGAACTTCAAATAAATATACAAGAGAACACTAGTGCAATACTGAGACTTAATTACTCATATAAATGGCAATCACATATCAAACACGTGGGTATCTATCTCTAAACAGATTTAAAGCAAATAATATCTCAAAACTTTAAAATAGTATATCAAAAAGTATCAGAGGCAGTCTCCCAATGGAAAAATGTTCATATATCATGTTCCGGTCGTATTATAGCAGCTAAACTGTTCTTAGTTACAAACATGAAGTATTTAATGAGGTGTATCCTGTGGCAGCAGGCTGGATACATGATTAATAAACTCGATAAATTTACCCATAACGGAAAGAAAATAAGAATGAAAGTTCAATATATGGTTAGTAAATTTAAAAAGGGGCGCTTGGCGTATCCTTTGCTAATAAATTATCAAGAAGCCATCATGTTCTCTTCGCATTTTTTGAGATGCACTGAACCAATCATTGATAATCTTTGGACCCAGATAGAAAAGAACAATTAAATAATATAGATCTTGGTTTGTTAATATTCCTCCAGCAAAAAGATTGGGGAGAAATTTTACCAGTAGATAACATCTTAAATTTTTTTATGAGCACTTGGGTTAAGATCAATCAAAAATATTAATTAATACCATTCCCTAGTGGGTGCACCCGCATAGCGCTATTAGTTACAATCTTCCCTTCTCCTATACTAAATTGGATGATAAATAAGGGAATGGTATTTCTGAATGATCTTTTTCAAAATTATAGATTATATACCTTTGAAGAATTTGCTTTAAAATTGATTTGCCATCTTCACGCTGGTTTGAATTTGACAAGTTAAGGGTTTTTTTAAAATCATAAGCTCAATCAGGAAATTATATCTGACTGTGAAAAATGTATTCTATCTGATGACAAATCACATCTAACAACTAAATACCATAACATACTTAAGAAAAAATAAATTATGAACAAATCAATGAAGATAAAAGCCGGGGAGTTAGATCTTAAAAGTGAATGGCCAATCGAATAATGGCATAAAGCATTTGCAGCTACATATAAATTCATTAAAAATACCTCATATAATGATAATTACTTCAAAGTTATCTACAGGTGGTATTTAGTCCCACATAGTCTTTTCCAAATTAGTAAAATAGATTCTCAAAACATTTGCGGAGAGAATGCAACCAAATATGGTCTCATCTCCACATATGGTGGAGCTGTCCGGTTTTTAAACAGTTTTTGGAGGACTGCTTAACTCACATTACACAGACGTATGCTGTTTCAATTGTTTGTTCCCCTGAAATGATTCTATTTCATATATTCCCTTTTCTATTGAGTTAAAAGCGCTTCTAGTCCAAGTCTTTATGGCTGCTAAAAGCAGCATCGCTCAAAAATGGAAACAATCTCAGACATATTTGACAAAATTGCTAAAAAACATTTATTCAAGATGTATCTGAAGGAGATTGGTATCATATCAACTTCCCGGTACAAATGGAAACTATGGGATAATAATCTAGACAAGTGAGACAGACCAAGTTCTGGCATCTCAATCAGCTTCCTTTTCTCCTTTGCTTTTTCGACCCCGATTCTCACAGAGTGTATAGAGCTTGAGATGTTTTTGGTTTCCGTTTTATTTTTTCCTCTACTCCTTCCTTTTTTCTCTTTTTCCTTTTTGTGTTTGTATAAATGAGGGAGGGTGTGGCAATGCCTCGATAAACTTATGTTATGCCTTTCTGCTAGCTCAACCTTAATTCCTGATGATCCTTTAAATATTCAATAGAGGACTGGCTATGCTGACAATAGAGCCTGAATCCTTTTCCCATATAACAAGTATGAAGAATACAATATTTGGTTTGTTAAAACATGATTATAAAAAGAAATAGTATCTAAATAAGATATGATTGTGTAGAAGGCAACTGTATATAACATGGCATTGCTTTGAAAGATGCAAAACTATGTAAAAAAAAAAGAAAAAAAGAAAGAAACTGTCCAAATGATCATTTTTGTTGCTTGAGCAGGAGTACATAACCATGGTTCATTATATATTTTCCAAGTATTTCATATGTTATTAGCTTTGCATGATTTACATTATCATTTAATTTTAGTTTATATCACCCCTTGTTAATTATAGAGTTATCCATATGTTATATTTATGTTATAGTTTGGGAAAAATGTTAGGGTAGGAGTATATGATGTGAGGATGTCTAGTTATAGGATGTAGGAAGTTTCTTGCATGATAGATCTTCTATGTTTGGATTTTTGTCACACTTGCCTACCCCAGAAGAAGATGACAGCGAGTGCGTGCCTGTAAAGACAAAGAAAAGACAAGAGTGCCCTGATATATGATGAGAGAAAGTTTCTACCAAGCAACTATCCTGATGACAACAGATAATAACAGATGAAGCAACAGATACAGAGTATGCTGACTAAAGACAAAGCCCAGACAGAAATCTTGTCTGCACCCAAGAAAAAGGGGAAAGGTCAAACTCTTGCACACTGACATGACCATACACTAATACATATATCTCCTGGAGAAGAAAAAGATGTAAAGATCTGTGAGAAAGCCACATACTCCTTGTCCTGTTTCTGAAGATCTGCACATGATGAACCAGAGGATCTTACCATCCAGAAGCAAGTGATCCACCTGTTTATCGTATGGACATAGAGGGGCCTACCTAAGTGTGATGTATAAGACTAGTCCTGTATGAAGTTTGTCTGAGCATATGTCTTCATTGTTTTGTCTTTCTGCTCTTTCCTATACCTGTCTTTCTTATTACTGTCCTTTGGCTTCTAACATTTCTGCACCTTGTTCTATCACCTTGCTAGGATCTAGTACGTACTAACATCTGATAAGGAAAAGTAATTAGGGAAAGAAGATGTTATCATGCATACACTCTGGGGTATTGTATCAGTGAAAACTTTATTGGTTATTAAATTACATCTATCATCTAAATGTCTCATAAGACAATAATTATAAAGGTAAATTGGTTCTATGTCCTAATTATTGGTAATTGGTTGAATAATTAAGTAAGGCCATTTTGCCTGCATTAACTATTGTATTCAATTTACATATCTGGACTATTATATCTATGGCACCGCTATCTGGACTGTATCTTGGTAACATATAACACCATCTGTTCATGTTTTCATCCACCCCAGCGGACATTTTCCTTGTTATACGGATTTCGTCAAACAGGTGCTCACTTGTTTTAGTGGATTTATTGTTTTACCATCAAAATTTCATCTTTTCTTGCTCCTGCTTTATAATCACTTTAATATCTGGACTGTGAACTTCATGCTATGGATTCCATTATTGAGAGATTTTTATATTATTCCACAAATCATATCGGATTAATAAAATTGCGTTTTTTCTTATGCATTTTATTGTTCATGTTAAATCGTTCTCAGATGGAGCTCCTTTTTTATTATAACGTTGACATAGTTATGTTTCAATATTCACCAAAGTATTTTAATGCCCAATGTTGCAATAATTGGATCACAGAAGTATTTGGTTACAAGTAAGTATGTGGTATAAACATTGATGATTCCTATAAGTTCAGTTAAAAAAAAGCCATCAAACACAGTATATTTTGGCTGTATATTTATATGGGAGTTAATCCTTATATGGGAGCTTCCAATCATTTACTCAATATATGCCTGATTAAAATGTTACCCCGTATTTATATGGAGTACATCATTATAACGTACTCATCTCTGGTTGGTGAGTATTTCTAAAGTAAATAATATCAAATGGTAATACTATTAAATGATAAAAACTACCTGGAAACCCACCCACCCAACCTCTATCATGTAAGAAAAGGCTTTGAGTTTGGTTCACTCACCGGTTACGACAGCCCATTCTCCATACTTCGTGACTAGGTTGGTCTTGCCCATGAATCGAGGCATAATGTGCAGCCGTACCATACTACAGCACCTACTCAAGATGCTGAGACCTTTCTGAGCAGTATACAGAGCTCCAACTACAGCAAGAAGCTCCACATGGCTATAATAGGAGCTCAAAACCCCCCGGGAGATTCCAAAAGAGACCCTCTTCAGAGTAGCCACAACCTCCATAACTTCACAGGAGACCTGGAGAGCTGAGAGTCCTCAAATTACCAAGTCTGAGGTACAAACAGTTACTACTAGGATTTTATATCCATATTATTAACATATTTAATGTATTCATAGTTAAATTATGGACGCTGCCGGTGGCCAAACCGGTTCTGCAAGATCAGCATGATCTATCAGAATCCTTTTCGATAATCTGGCAGCTATAACCACTTAGGGGTGTACTCACTTTTGTTGCCAGCGGTTAGACATTATTGGCTATGTGTTGGGTTATTTTGAGAGGACAGCACATTTACACTGTTTTACAGGCCGTACACTTACTACTTCACATTGAAGCAGAGTGTCATTTCTTCAGTGTTGTCACATGAAAAGATATAATAAGATATTTACATGTGAGGGGTGTACGCACTTTTGTGAGATATGGTATATACAATATGACGTCTTAAATTGTGGTGCTGGAGAAAACATAATATTACAGAAAATGAAGCCAAACTGTTCATTGGAAGGTTTGATCATGAGATTGAAGTTTAGATATTTTGACCATATCATGAGAAGGCGAAGACAAAGGCGGGGAGGCAGAGGCAGAGATGGGTAGATGAGGTCTTGAAGGAATGAGCATGAGCTGAAGGAAACTCAGAGGGACAGTGGCTGACAGATGTGCCTGATGTACTGCAGTCCATAGGGTCACGGAGGCACAACTGTGAGCCACTGCACCTATGAGCACTGTCCAGCTCATGTTCATTGCTTCATTTACCTCATCTCTGCCTCTGTTGTCCCCTTCTTCACGTGCATTCAATCTTTTCCAGCATCAGAGTCTAGTCTAGAGAATCCTGTCTTCTCACGATATAGGCAAATTATTTGAACTTGAACCTCGTGATCAGTCTTTCCAGTGTACAGTTTGTCTTGATTTCCTGTAGTATCATCACAAGTATACTGTTAGTCTACCCTTAGGGTTTGTAACGGAGTTGGAACACAAATCCAATATCTCCGCTGGTATACAGTAAAATATCCAAGAAGCCCTACAGTCTCACCATCCCCAACCTCCCATATTGGACGACACTCAATTGGGAGTCAAATAATACCGTCTTTATTTTGTTGTGCAGAAATATATATACACATCTCTTCCCATAGGCAATACACATGCCCCATAGTTGGCCACACAATACACATAGAGGGACAATAGGTGGGTCACACCTCCCTGAGGCTACCTGGCTACTTTGATACAACCAGACATTGATTAGATCATCCTTCTCTTTGTTCTATGTCTCATAATGAAAACACTTTATACAATAGACTTCCTTATATTATGAGGAGTCTCTGTAATAGGATTATCTATTAGCCTAGTAGCTGTAATATTCTGAGCCAATATATTCTGTAGAACATAAAACAACATATCTACAGTACAGCAATGTGATCATATTTTAACCATAACCATAAAACAGGGTAAAACAGTGATGGGTTCGTTACACACCTCCCCCGTGACCATAAGCTTGCATACACGGTCTGATCCCAACGGATCGGCCTGGGATGTCCGGAAAAAAGTATTTGTTGGTCAATTCTCTAGTTTGACAACCCATCAGCATTACTGCAATTCACATTTCCTCACATTTCAGGAACAAAACAAACGCACACTTCATACAGCATTCACAGCAATAAACATTTCAAGGAGAGGGAAAATACATTTTACAAACAGGTTTTACATAGGCCTCTGTACTTGAGACAATGGGGAAAGTAATCCAATTATCCAGGGATAGAGGCAGACTCCATTGAGCCCATGGTTGCAAAAAAAAACATAAACCACTTTAAAATACATAAAGTCACCTTTTACACATAACACACAGACATTTCACATATCCCCAGATAGGAGGAAGGACGGCACCTTCTGCTCCCTGGGATACACACTGTCGCTGGGGAGGAAGGACGGCACCTTCTGCTCCCTGTGGTACACACTGCCGCTGGGGAGGAAAGACGGTACCTTCTGCTCCCTGTGGTACACACAGCTGCTGGGGAGGAAGAAAGGCACCTTCTGCTCCTTGGGATACACACTGTCGCTGGGGAGGAAAGACGGCACCTTCTGCTCCCTGGGGTACACACTGCCGCTGGGGAGGAAGGACGGCACCTTCTGCTCCCTGGGGTACACACTGCCGCTGGGGAGGAAGGACGGCACCTTCTGCTCCCTGGGATACACACTGTCGCTGGGGCGGAAGGACGGTACCTTCTGCTCCCTGGGATACACACTGTTGCTGGGGAGGAAGGACAGGTTTTACATAGGCCTCTGTACTTGAGACAATGGGGAAAGTAATCCAATTATCCAGGGATAGAGGCAGACTCCATTGAGCCCATGGTTGCAAAAAAAAACATAAACCACTTTAAAATACATAAAGTCACCTTTTACACATAACACACAGACATTTCACATATCCCCAGATAGCAGGGATCTGAGCGCACAAAACTACCGAATAGCGCTCAGATCCTATTCACACAGTTCAATTGCCATGTAGCTAAATCTTTCCCATAGTTTTTCATTATATGAATGGGCTTCATGGCATAGCTATCTGGGGTATCACCGCTCCCACAGGGCAAGTACCGAATGACCCCCCTGTATTTAAAGGGCCAGAATGAGTGACATACACTCTGGTATGGCCGAATACTATTTTTAAAGGGCAATATGTCCCAGGGCCATAGTCGCAGGGCAGGAGGCTGGCAATAAGTCCTCTCCAGGCCAAAGTGGCGAAGGGCACTTCATCACACATCTCCCCTTTGGGGGGAAGTCTAACCAGGCACCTGGATATTTCGCTGTGGGGATGGGGCAACACACTGAGGGGACTTGAGGGGCAGAGGCCAGCGGCACTCTGCCCTGATGCCAGCTCTTCTGCTGGTATAACCTGCAGGACATCCTGCTCTGTACAAGGGACAAAGGGAGGGCAGAGGCCGACTGCACTCTGCCCCGCTGTCAGCTCTTCTGCCGGGGTACTTGGGACATATTCCGGCTCAGTAGCCAGGGAAAGGTGGGGGTCAGTGGGGGTTAACATTTCCTCTGTTAACCCTGGGGCCACATTAGGAGTTAGCTGGGGAGGGGAATTTGTACTTACCCCCTCCTCCGGTTGTCCCAGTGAGGGTAGTTGGGGATCTGGACAGGCTGTCCAGCATCCCGGTATGTCAGGCACAGAGACCACGGTCCCATCTGCGCCGTCTGGGAGATTGGTGTCTCCCCATGTTAGGGTAAGCTGTCACTGGGGGGAGAGGGCAACACCTTCAGCTCCCTGGGGTTCACACTGCCGCTGGGGGGGAAGGATGACACATTCGGCCCCCTGGGATACACACTGCCGCTGGGGAGGAAGGACGGCACCTTCTGCTCCCTGGGGTACACACTGCCGCTGGGGAGGAAGGACGGCACCTTCTGCTCCCTGGGATACACACTGTCGCTGGGGAGGAAGGACGGCACCTTCTGCTCCCTGTGGTACACACTGCCGCTGGGGAGGAAAGACGGTACCTTCTGCTCCCTGGGGTACACACAGCTGCTGGGGAGGAAGGACGGCACCTTCTGCTCCTTGGGATACACACTGTCGCTGGGGAGGAAAGACGGCACCTTCTGCTCCCTGGGGTACACACTGCCGCTGGGGAGGAAGGACGGCACCTTCTGCTCCCTGGGGTACACACTGCCGCTGGGGAGGAAGGACGGCACCTTCTGCTCCCTGGGATACACACTGTCGCTGGGGCGGAAGGACGGTACCTTCTGCTCCCTGGGATACACACTGTTGCTGGGGAGGAAAGACGGCACCTTCTGCTCCCTGGGGTACACACTGCCGCTGGGGAGGAAAGACGGTACCTTCTGCTCCCTGGGATACACACTGTTGCTGGGGAGGAAGGACGGCACCTTCTGCTCCCTGGGATACACACTGTCGCTGGGGAGGAAGGACGGCACCTTCTGCTCCCTGTGGTACACACTGCCGCTGGGGAGGAAAGACGGTACCTTCTGCTCCCTGTGGTACACACAGCTGCTGGGGAGGAAGGACGGCACCTTCTGCTCCTTGGGATACACACTGTCGCTGGGGAGGAAAGACGGCACCTTCTGCTCCCTGGGGTACACACTGCCGCTGGGGAGGAAGGACGGCACCTTCTGCTCCCTGGGGTACACACTGCCGCTGGGGAGGAAGGACGGCCCCTTCTGCTCCCTGGGATACACACTGTCGCTGGGGCGGAAGGACGGTACCTTCTGCTCCCTGGGATACACACTGTTGCTGGGGAGGAAAGACGGCACCTTCTGCTCCCTGGGGTACACACTGCCGCTGGGGAGGAAAGACGGTACCTTCTGCTCCCTGGGATACACACTGTTGCTGGGGAGGAAGGACGGCACCTTCTGCTCCCTGGGATACACACTGTCGCTGGGGAGGAAGGACGGCACCTTCTGCTCCCTGGGATACACACTGCCACTGGGGAGAAAGGACGGCACCTTCTGCTCCCTGTGGTTCACACTGCCGCTGGGGAGGAAGGATGGCACCTTCTGCTCCCTGTGGTACACACTGCCGCTGGGGAGTGAGGACGGCACCTTCTGTTCCCTTGGATACACACTGTCGCTGTGGAGGGGAATTAGTTGGAGTATTCCTCATGGAGCGGTTTCTGTTTCTGGGACAGTCTTTCTGCATGTGGCCCTGCTGGTTACACGTGTGGCACCTGATGTACCGTGGAGGGGTTTGGTAGTTCCCACCACCCGGACGCAGTGCTGGGGGGCGGGTTAATGGTGGGAGGTGGGTTAGCAGCTTCCAAGATGGACCGCCCCCGTGTCCGCTGCTTTTCCATTATGTATTCGTGGACATCTGCCATTAACCATTCCAAGGTTATTGTGGGAAGCGTACCTGGGAAAAAGGCCAGTCTGCTTTGGAGTTCTCTTCCAAACTCATTCTGTGTGCTGTCCGTAAGAGGTGCTGTAGCCGCTGCCCGGTCTCCCTCCATGAGTTCCTTTCTGTCTGCATCCCTGTAGTCCGCGGCCGCCTCATCATGGAACGCTGTCCGAAAACTAGCCGGTTCCATCCTGCTGTAGCCAGGGGCGCTGTACGGATACTAGCGTTGCCCTCAAATTGTAACTCCACGGAATGGTGTCTCCTGTAGCTGTCCTTCTGACCGTGGGAACAATTCCGCCACTTGCCACCAAATGTAACGGAGTTGGAACACGAATCCAATATCTCTGCTGGTATACGGTAAAATATCCAAGAAGCACTACAGTCTCACCATCCCCAACCTCCCATATTGGACGACACTCAATTGGGAGTCAAATAATACCGTCTTTATTTTGTTGTGCAGAAATTTACATACACATCTCTTCCCACAGGCAATACACATCCCCCATAGTTGGCCACACAATACACATAGAGGGACAATAGGTGTGGTCACACCTCCCTGAGGCTACCTGGCTACTTTGATACAATCAGACATTGATTAGATCATCCTTCTCTTTGTTCTTTGTCTCATAATGAAAACACTTTATACAATAGACTTCCTTATATTATGAGGAGTCTCTGTAATAGGATTATCTATTAGCCTAGTAGCTGTAATATTCTGAGCCAATATATTCTGTAGAACATAAAACAACATATCTACAGTACAGCAATGTGATCATATTTTAACCATAACCATAAAACAGGGTAAAACAGTGATGGGTTCCGTTACAGGGTTGTTTCAGATTGTGACTCAAAATCACAATGTTTCCCCCTGAGGAACATAGCAGGGTAAAACTCCTGGTACCACAGAAGACCTCTCGACTTTGGTTCATTTTTCTATATAATCACAAATAGTGGTCCGCACCTGTGTGGCCTGAGTTTGTGGGAGGGTCCCTCTCTTCAATCCGCCCCTTACTCTCTAAACTTCAGTTCATTTTAGGCCTGCGTTTGGAAATGAGCTCCTCGGTGCCTCCATGTCTCCTGGCTTTTTCCAAGCTCCACGTTGCAAAGTATCATCATTGTCAGCACCCAAGGTAACTGCTTTTCAGCCAATAAGGAGCAGCGTCCATGTCAGCAAACAAGGTAGCCGCTTTTCGGTCTTCACTTCACATTTTACTGCACTTTCAGGTCGTATGTACTAAGCCCAGACGTTGTCAGCCCCCAATATAAATGCTTTTGCTGCCTTCCACTAGGCATTTTATTACACTTCAGTGCACATTTACTAAGCCCCGACCTTGTCAGCGCCCAAGACAGCTGCCTTTCAGGCTTTCACGTTTTACCACACTTTCGGGGCATACCTACTAAGCCCAGATATTGTCCGCACCCAAAGTTTGGCACATAGCCGCTACACATCGCCCTTCTCTGGATCTCCCTAGACCGCAAACAGGCTGACAAGGGGTCAGGTAGCACCCGCCACCAGTCAGCTACCGATCCTAAGCAGGGTTCACGTCTTGTTATGCTTCCATTTCTGCCCATTCGTATGTTGCTTTCTGCCTCCCTATTTTTTTGTTTTTGGGCCCTATCTACTAAATCATGTCATTGCTCATGCCCAAGGTTTTACCGTCTTTATCCCCTTAGCCCATAACCCTTCGAGTTCTGCTCACTCTTCTCGTGCCCAGTCGACAGTCAAATCTCCCCATTCTTCACTGCAGGGCATTTCCTCTGCTGGAGGGCCTTCATGGATTTAGACACCACCTAATGAACACTTTGCATGACTTCTCTTTTAGACAATTGTTGATGAAAGAGTTATAAGACCAATCTTCAGACTCAAAGGTGGACCAAATACCTGTTTCCTAGCCTGTGTGAAAGCGTGTCTGGTCAAACATAATGGGAAAATAACAGATATCGTCCCCCTTGATCTAGAACTTGTTTTGTAGTTTTGCATCCAATTTGTGTAGCTGAACACTAACCAATCAGACTCTGGTTAGTTCCATTTCTCTTTTGCCCTATCAAGAGATCCGCAACTCTATTTGTATGGCTTGGCTTTATGAACATACATTTATGGGAAACAAGGATTGTTGGTGAAGAGTAGCTCTTGAACTAGTTATTCCATTGTCTTGGTGTGGGCCTTTAGTCGCCTCAGGTTAAACAGACTGTCATCGGTGCGTTATTGGATGTAGACACCATCATCATCATCAAGGTCTGCTGCAGCATAATACTGAAGAATAACATGAATAGGGTTGGTGCAAGGACACAGCCATATTTTACACCATTACTTATTGGGAAGAGCTCTGAAAGGTCGTACTTGGACACGCTAGCCTTCATGTAGCTGGATGATCATGTTGAGGAACTTAAGGGGGACATTCTATATGTACCAGGATTTACCTCAGACCCTTCCTGATCAAGGTGTAGAACGCTTTGCTTAGGTCGACAAACGTCTCGTAAAGTATCTTGTTCTGTTCTCTGCATTTCGCTGCCTGAGAACAAAAACCATGTCAGTGGTGCTCCTGTTGGCTCTAAAGCCACACTGACTCCGGGGAGGAGTTCTTCTGCGATAGCGGACACCAGTTTTTTGAGGAGTACTCTTCCAAGGATTTTTCCTGTGATGGAGAGCAGAGTTATCCCCAGGTTATTGTAGTAGTCTGCCGTGAGCAGCAAACAAAGAGCTCATGGAGCTTAGCGTGAAGTGCTGGGCCCCCATGTTTCCAGATCTCAGCTGGGATCCCATCAACTTCTGCAGCCTTTCCATTATTTAGCTACTCAGTAGCTTTTACAGTCTCTTTAAAAGTAGGGATTTCATCCAGTTTTGTTTTAATTTGTAGTTCTGAAATGCAAAGAAGCGCTGAGACTGAAATTATGCGGTTGGTGCAGAATAGAGTCTGAAAGTTGTCAGCCCACCGGTATAGAATCAACACTTGGTCTGTAGGGAGTGTTTGGCCATCTGCACTGTGCAATGGGCTTTGGACCAGGTGTGAAGGACCGTACATTGCCTTCAGGGCTTCATAAAAGCCCCATGTAGTCGCCGACATCTGCGCAACGCTGAGTTCTTTCAGCGAGGTTGGTCCACCACTGGTTCTGAATTTCTTGAAGCTTTTGTTGGAAGTTGCTGCACACAAGACAGAAGGCTGCTTTCTTTTAAGAACAAGACGGCAGAGCGAGGAGCGCTTGATGAGCGGATCTCTTTTTAAACAGTAATTCGTGGATCTCCCGATTTTTTTTTTTTCAAACCAGTCTTTCTTCTTCTTCTTGGAGACCCCTAGGACCTCTTCAGAGGTCTGCTGGATGCTGTTTTTTTATTTTATTTTTCCATTTTTCAACAATCTAACAACATAAAAAAAAGAACATTCCAAATCATACATAAATCATTCAGTTCATATAATTCATAAAGATCATAAACTGTTTGCTCAAATCATGAGATGTCAGAAAGACAGTTTCAGGGGAACAAGGCTCAGAAAATCCTGGGGGGCCCTGGGTGGAGGGTCAAGAGGCAAGTCTAGCCACTACACGATTGTTATTCTGCTTATATTAGAGAATAGTCTAAGGCCATAGGGACCACTTTATATGAGTCCTGTGGTATCTCTTAGGGACAAATCTCAGGTAATCTATTCCAATCTCTTTATTTCTATCTAATCGTGCTATTATCTCTGTCCAAGCAGGAACTTCAGATATTTAGCTATAATTAAGGTGTTAATAATAATTCCTGTTGTTTTATGATCCATACGTTCTAGTCCAATATGGAAAAGGATCAATTCTGGGATTGGTTGTAATTTACATTTCGTAATAAAAAATAATTGATGAATACAATCTCTCCAAAGTTTTTGTATGTTGGGGCAGAGCCACCACATATGTTCATGGGTGTCCCAATCTTCACAACCTCTCCAACATTCTCCAGAGTTTTCAAGAGGATCCATTTTTGCCAGCGTGACAGGAGTTAAGTACCCCCTTTGTACTAATTCAAAAAATATTTCCCTCAAAGAGACTTATTATATTATATTGTTGTTTGTTTTTTCAAAAGCTTTAAACCACATTCTAATCTAAAGGCCTCTTCTCATTTTGTTATCCTTTTATTCTTATTATTGTCTTTTAAATGTTTTAAGATTTTAATACAATTTGTTATTGAAATTTTCAAACTCCGTGAGGACGTCGTCAACTTTCTCCAAAAATCCTAACTTATGTATAGTATTCTTAATACTGAGATATTGTAGCCATTGTTCTCTTGGGAGTCCATTTATCTGCACCAAGGATTGAAAACATTTCAGCTCAGAGTTACTATATAGATCGTGAGCAAAAGTGACACCCCATTGCTCCAAATCTATATTTTTTATCTTAGAGCCTATATGTAACAAATTTAATAAGCTGTAATTGGGAGTTCAGTCTGTGCCATTGTATATTTAAAGTTCTTACTACCAAAGGTAGTTTGTTTATCTTATGTTCTACCTCTTTTTCCATATAAGCCCATTTAGCTGGAGCCCCCGAGATACAATATTATCAATCTCCAAAAAAGTTGGTTTGCCCCTTTGTATAGAAAATTTTAAAATATGGGTCAACATTGTAGCTTTGTAATAATCAATTACATTTCTACAGGATAGGCCTCCCTTCACAAAATCTCTTGAAACAATGTCCCTGTTTAGTCATGGTTGTTTATCTCTTATAGAAAAATCATGCAAAGGGTTAAATATGTTTTTTCTTGCTACTAAGAAAAGTTATCAAGGACATTACGGATTCAATAATTTTTAGAAAAAGTAACATAAGATGTTCTGCTGAATGTAAATGCAGGCTGTTGAAAATTTGTATTAGAAATGTTTAAAACTGCCAATGGTGACCGTGCAAGTATAATTGTATAAAAGCCCATGTAAATTTCAATAAACGATGATTTAATGGACAATCGTGCTGGCTGTCTCGTTATTTTTCCTCTCTCCTAGATCAAGTATGCTTAATGATTTTGTTTCTCACACAGTTTTGAACCTAACATAGGGCCCTATTAAATTCCAGCCTCGTAAATAAGAGGCTTCTACTTAAGCCCTACGTACTGCAAAGTTTCTCTAACTTACAATGCTATTAAATTAGCCCTGCTGCAAGCAACGTATGAGCTACGCAGCAGGGCCGTACATATCTACACTGCGTAAATGTACATGAGGAGTGACAGCCTGAGAGATGATATCGCAGGCTCCCACTCCTCATCAATTGCTGCGGGGGTCCTAAAAGGGACCTCCGCGGCAGTCCCCCACATAAGCCCTGCCGTGGGGGTACTCCGAATACCCCCCCCCCGGCACCTAAAATTAACCCCCCCTCAATGCGGGGGTCCCCGTCGGGACCCCCGAAGTGTCCTCACATGAACACCTTGCTGCAGGGGTCCATAGGAACCCCCGCAGCCCCCACACATTAACCCCTTGCAGCGGGGGTCCCCGATCTGCATAAATAAGGCCCTCCGCTGCATTTAAAACTATTAAATTCCCCGCCGCGGCACCTTAAAGGGGCCGCGGCACACTATTACCCAATCCCGGCCGCGGGATTTAAAATTAACCCCCCTCTATGCTGGGGGTCCCCATCGGGACCCCCGAAGTGTCCCCACATAAACCCATTGCAGGGGGGGGCCCCGATCTGCATAGATCAGGCCCCCCGCTGCATTTCAAACTTTTAAATTCCCCGCCGCTGCTCCTTAAAGGGACCGCGGCACACTATTACCCAATCCCGGCCGCGGGACTTAAAATTAACCCCCCTCTATGCTGGGGGTCCCCATCGGGACCCCCGAAGTGTCCCCATATAAACCCCCTGCAGCGGGGGGCCCCGATCGGCACCGATCGTGACCCTGCTGCAATTCAATTTTAAATTTCCCGCCTCGCGGGTCCTCAAAGGACCGTAAAGGTCCTGAAAGGACTTGCACTAAAAATATTAACCCCAGGCAACTATAATTACCCCATTAACTCATGATGGTCAATCCAGACCACCATAAGGCCTAAATTAACCCATTAACTCATGATGGTCAATCCAGACCACCATAAGGCCTAAATTAACCCATTAACTCATGATGGTCAATCCAGACCACCATAAGGCCTAAATTAACCCATTAACTCATGATGGTCAATCCAGACCACCATAAGGCTCTATTTAACCCCATCAGTCCCATAAGGGTATATTATTATCATTATGGGCCTGCTACAACCCAACATTAACCACATAAGTGCCATGATGGTCCTCAAGGACCATCATGACACTAACTACAAACACTAGACTATAACCCCCAATAAACCATTTAATCTAAACTAACCCCCCTCTACACTAATCTATTAACACTTACACTACCTACCTACACTACCTACCCCCTAATAAACCTCCCCAACACTCTAATTACAAAAAACAAAAAACCTACAGCACAGAAAACAAAAAACCTACAGTACAAAAAACAAAAAAACCTACAGTACAGAAAAAAAAAAAACAATTACAACCCCACCCCCCACTACAGAAAATAAAAAAATTACACACCTGAAAAGGAAAGACAGATAAACACAATACAATACATACATATAATACATTACATACATTACATACAATACATGACATTACATATAATATATTACATATAATATATTACATATAATACATTACATACATTACATACAATACATGACATTACATCTAATATATTACATATAATTTTTACAAGTGGATTTACCTTACAAGTAAAGGCTGATAAATTGCAGAGTGCACTAAGTGTGCCCAGGTGAGAGGGGTGTGGCTTGACTGTTAAACTAGGATAAAGGATTTGTGAGCTGGTTTGGGGCCTGTTTACAAGTGGATTTACCTTACAAGTAAAGGCTGATAAATTGCAGAGTGCACTAATTGTGCCCAGGCGAGAAGGCAGAAGTTAATAGAAACCGGAGAAGGGGAACTTGTGAGCTTGCGAACATTTTCAGTATCAAGTGCAATTCTAGTAAAAGCCTAGGAGTTTAAATAAAAGGAGGGCCTTCAAAGAAAAGGGAGGGCAGATTTATAGTGCAAAGGAGGAAAACTTTATATAAATATATTATATTATATTCTTTATTTTTCCCACTGAAATTTCGTAGACAATAATAATAATTATGAGTCAGTCCAGTGGCAACCTTATTCAGTGTACATCCTGTCAAATGTATGCACTACTGGAACAGATGATCCAGGGTCCATACCTCTGTGACAGGTGTGAGCATGTTGCCTCTTTGGAAGCTCAAATTGAAGATCTGGAGAGGAGAATTGCAGCACTTAGTGATATTGCTCCACTGGAAAGGGAGTTGGTGCTCACGGAGCACAGTTTAGCTGGGCCTAGTATGGAGGGAGGAGCTGGGGCTAGTGAGGATGGCCAGGGAGGTAGCTGGGTTACAGTTAGAAGGGGAATCAGAGGGTACAGGAGGAGGCAGGCCAGTTCTGAGTTGGCAAACAACAACAGATTTGCCAGATTGAGTGAAACTGTTGGCGATGTCCATTCAGGAATGGCAATGCCAGATAGAGCTGTTCCCTCTAACAGCCGGGCGAACAGCTCTACTGGAGAAGAGGGAGGGCAGAATAGGCAGAGCAACAGACATGTTTTGGTTTTAGGGGACTCTATTATTAGGAAGGTAGACAGGGTAATTTGTCACCCAGATCCCAGCAATCGAACAGTTTGCTGTCTCCCGGGTGCTCGGGTTCGGCATGTTGTGGATCGGGTGGATAAATTATTGGGAGGGGCTGGTAATGAACCGGCGGTCTTGGTACACATTGGTACCAATGACAAAGTTAGTGGAAGATGGAGCGTCCTAAAGAATGATTTTAGAGAATTAGGGAATAAGCTTAAAGCAAGGACCTAGAAGGTAGTATTTTCTGAGATACTACCAGTGCCACGTGCTAGCCCAGGGAGGCAGAAGGAGCTTAGGGAGGTTAATGCGTGGCTAAAAAAGTGGTGCAGTGCAGAGGGTTTTGGTTTTTTAGAGCACTGGGCTGACTTCTCACTTGGGTACAATCTCTATAGCAGGGATGGATTGCACCTTAATGATGAGGGCGCTTTTGTGCTAGGGAATAGGATGGTAGAACGGCTGGGGGAGTTTTTAAACTTGTAGGTGGGGGGGGGGGGGGACTATATAGAAGTATTGGGGTAAATAGGGTAGAGAGGGAAAGGGATGAATTATTTACCCATGGGGGAGGAGAAGGGGGGAGGGTTACAATAGAAAGTAGGGAGATATTAATAGGGGCCTCAAATACAGTGGCAGGCACTTCACAACAGCAGAGCCATAGCAACATAAAGTGTATGATTGCAAACGCAAGAAGTTTGCCTGGGAAAATGGATGAGCTAGAAATATTAGCAGTACAAGAAAAATGGGGCTTAATAGGCATTACGGAAACATGGTGGGATGAATCTCATGACTGGACTGTTAATCTGGATGGTTATAACCTATTTAGGAAAGATAGGGGAAATGGTAAAAGAGGAGGAGGGATCTGTCTTTATGTTAAGCCTGAATTTAAGCCTATAGTTAGAGAAGATATTTGTGCTGGCACTAACGGCATCATTGAATCCTTGTGGGTTGAGCTAAATAGTGGAGGAGCTAATTCTAAATGCATATTGGTGGGAGTATGCTATAAACCCCCAAATATAGCTGAAAGTGAGGAAATACAATTATTGTTACAGATTGGAAATGCAGCTAAGCATGGGCAAGTTCTAATAATGGGAGACTTTAATTACCCTGATATAAACTGGATAAACGAGACCAGCAGCTCAGCTAAGGGGAGCAGGTTCTTGAGTACACTCAGGGATCATTATCTAGCCCAGGTAATACAAGAACCTACTAGAAATGGGGCCATCTTGGATTTAGTCATCACAAGTAATATTGATATAATATCAAATGTAAAAATAGGGGAACCCTTGGGGAACAGTGATCACAACACAGTCTCATTTGAGATTGAATACAAAAAACAAAGTTGTAAGGGGCCAACAAAAACTCTAAATTTTAAAAGGGCTAACTTTAATGGGCTACGGGCAGCAATACAACATATAGACTGTGACAAAGAACTTACAGGGAAGAATACTGAAAATAAATGGACAACATTCAAATCCTTACTAAATAAACATACTCATCAGCATGTACCATGTGGAAATAAAATAAATAGGAGTAAATCACATCCCATATGGCTTAACAATGACTTAAAGATCATGATGAGGAAAAAGAAATATGCATTTAAATTATACAAGAAGGAGGGAACAGAGGCATCCTTATGTGACTATAAGGAAATCAACAAGGCTTGCAAAAGGGCTATTAGACTGGCTAAAATAGAAAATGAGAAGTCAGTTGCAATGGAAAGTAAGACTAACCCTAAAATATTTTATAAATATATTAATGGGAAGAAGGCCAGGAAGGAATCGATAGGACCATTACAATGTGACACAGGCCATCTGATAATTAGTGACCAGGAAAAGGCAGATGAGCTAAATAGGTTCTTTTCGTCGGTTTACACAAGGGAGGTACCAGTGGTTGGGACACTGCAACATAATGGGGCTACACTACCTTCACTAAATAATTGGTTAACGCAGGAAGAAATACAAAAGAGGTTGGAGAAAATAAATGTTAATAAAGCCCCAGGTCCTGATGGAATACATCCAAGGGTACTGAGGGAGCTGAGTTCTGTAATAGCCAAACCATTATATCTAATCTTTAAAGACTCGCTCACTACAGGGTCTCTACCAGATGACTGGAGAAAAGCAGAGGTGATACCTATATTTAAGAAGGGATCTAGAGCAAATCCGGGGAATTATAGACCAGTGAGCCTCACTTCTGTAGTTGGGAAGCTTTTAGAAGGGTTAATAAGGGACAGAATACAAGAATATGTCTATTTGAACAGGATCATAGGTAGCAGTCAACATGGATTTATGAAGGAAAGGTTGTGTCAGACCAATCTAATTAGTTTTTATGAGGAGGTTAGTAGGAACTTGGATCAGGGCAACTCAGTGGATGTAGTCTTTTTAGATTTTTCAAAGGCATTTGATACAGTGCCACATGGAAGACTAGTGAGCAAACTAAGGGATACAGGAATTGCAGTAAATATCTGCTCATGGATCGAGAGCTGGCTAAAAGACAGGAAGCAAAGGGTTGTTGTAAATGGAACATACTCCGATTGGTCTAATGTGGGGTTCCTCAGGGCTCAGTATTGGGTCCTGCCTTTTTAACATATTTATTAATGACATTGAAGTAGGACTCGAATGTAGTGTCTCCATTTTTGCTGATGACACTAAGTTGTGCAAGGTAATAAAATCAGATAATGATGTACTTTCCCTACAAAAGGATTTGCATAAATTAGAGAAATGGGCGGCTAAATGGCAGATGAGATTTAATACAAATAAATGTAAGGTTATGCATTTGGGAAGGAACAATAGCCAAGCAATCTATAATCTTAATGGAGCAAATCTAGGGGTATCAGATATTGAAAGGGATTTGGGAGTACTAGTGGACACCCACCTAGGTAACAACGCTCAAAGCCAAGCAGTGGCTGCAAAGGCAAATAAAATATTAGCATGTATTAGGAAGGGTATAGCAGCAAGGGAAGAAGATATAATTCTGCCACTATACAAATCTCTAGTACGCCCTCATTTGGAATATAGAGGACAATTTTGGGCACCACCTCACAAAAAAGACATTTTAGAGCTGGAAAAAGTACAGAGAAGGGCTACAAAACTAATAAGGGGAATGGAGGGGCTAAGTTATGAAGAAAGACTAGCAAAAATAAACTTATTTTCGCTAGAAAAAAGGCGTCTAAGAGGAGATATGATTACGTTATATAAATACATCCAGGGTCAATATAAGGCTTTGTCAAGTGAACTTTTTGTAGCAAGAGATTTTCAACTGACAAGAGGACATCCGTTGAGGTTAGAGGAAAAAAGATTTCACCTTAAACAAAGAAAAGGGTTCTTCACACTTAGGGTGGTTAAAATGTGGAATTCTCTACCAAAGGAGGTGGTGACAGCGAATTCGATAGACAACTTCAAAAAGGGGTTAGATATATTTCTGAATAAAGAGGGCATTCAAGGCTATCCTAGATAACTAGCAAGGAATATTGATCCAGGGAGAAATTTGATCGCCAGTTTCTGGGGTCAGGAAGGAATTTTGCTTTTTTTTCCCCTTATGAGACAATTGGCAAAGTTTCAATGGTTTTTTTTTTTATGTTTGCCTTCCTCTGGATCAATTAACAATAATTAACAATTAACAATAATAATAAATAGTCCAAATTAAAAAGATCAATAGAGATCTAAAAAGGTTGAACTTGATGGACTAACTCTTTATTCATTCTCCAATACTATACTATTAATAATTATTTAATCAATGATTTAATTAATAACTAATCCGCATATTGCAGATCAGAGGAGATCTTAACAGGTTGAACTTGATGGACTGAAAGTCTTTTTTCAACCTTAATTACTATGCAACTACTATGTAACTATGTAACATATAATATATTACATATAATATATTACATATAATACATTACATACATTACATACAATACATGACATTACATACATTACATATAATATATTACATATAATATATTACATATAATATATTACATATAACACATTACATACATTACATACAATACATGACATTACATACATTACATATAATATATTACATATAGTCCAAATCAAATACCCCCTATCTATCTAACATACTATCTATTTAATTTAAAATAAATCCTAACTATATCAAATACATCCCCCTATCTATCTAATATACAAAAAATCCTAACTACATACACAGACCCTTATTCTAAACTAAAATAAAATAATTACAGTCCTAACTACATACACAGACCCTAATTCTAAGCTAAAATCAATAAATTAAGACCACTTACCTTTAAGATGTTGCTTCAGATCACTAACCTATGGGTCAAACAAAAAGAAAAATTAGTACAAAACATTAAGATCAAATAAATAAACATTATATACATTCTAAATATTCAACTCACCTTTACAGCATGTCCAGTCACTGTTTATCTCTTCCGGCGCGGCCCTGTTAAAAAAAAAACACAATACATGAATACATGAATACAATATATAAACAATAAATAAAATACACAAATAAACATCTAAATATACATTTAACTTACCTCCCCGCGATGTCCCCGGCCTTCTCTCCTTCAGCCCCGGCTGGGCCGCGGAACCATCCGCGCTCTAAAAAAAAAAAAAAACTAACGGAGGTCTGCACTGGCAGACCTCCCCGACGCTAATGAACCTCCCGGAGTCGTTTCCGGGAGGAAATTGGCATTGTCGGCTTGTGATTGGCTGAAAAAGCTGTCAGCCAATCAAAAGTCGTCAATATAGGAGCCAATCAGGATGCGCAGATGTCTTCTACCAATCACTCCGTGGGGGTGTATCCCATAGTGATTGGCTGAAGGCATCTGAGCGTTGTGATTGGTTCCCAGAAAGATAGACAAGTGTTTTAGCCAATCAGGGTGGGATATTGGGGTGTATCCCATCCTGGTTGGCTCACACATTGACGACTTTTGATTGGCTGAAATTGATAGACAGCTTTTTCAGCCAATCACAAGCCGCCAATGCCAATTTCCTCCCGGAAACGACTCCGGGAGGTTCATTAGCGTCGGGGAGGTCTGCCAGTGCAGACCTCCGTTAGTTTTTTTTCTTTTTTTTTTTTAGAGCGCGGATGGTTCCGCGGCCCAGCCGGGGCTGAAGGAGAGAAGGCCGGGGACATCGCGGGGAGGTAAGTTAAATGTATATTTAGATGTTTATTTGTGTATTTTATTTATTGTTTATATATTGTATTCATGTATTCATGTATTGTGTTTTTTTTTAACAGGGCCGCGCCGGAAGAGCTAAACAGTGACGGGACATGCTGTAAAGGTGAGTTGAATATTTAGAATGTATATAATGTTTATTTATTTGATGTTAATGTTTTGTACTAATTGTTATTTTTTGTTTGACCCATAGGTTAGTGATCTGAAGCAACATCTTAAAGGTAAGTGGTCTTAATTTATTGATTTTAGCTTAGAATTAGGGTCTGTGTATGTAGTTAGGACTGTAATTATTTTATTTTACTTTAGAATAAGGGTCTGTGTATGTAGTTAGGATTTTTTGTATATTAGATAGATAGGGGGATGTATTTGATATAGTTAGGATTTATTTTAAATTAAATAGATTGTATGTTAGATAGATAGGGGGTATTTGATTAGGACTATATGTAATATATTATATGTAATATATTATATGTAATGTATGTAATGTCATGTATTGTATGTAATGTATGTAATGTATTATATGTAATATATTATATGTAATATATTATATGTAATGTATGTAATGTCATGTATTGTATGTAATGTATGTAATGTATTATATGTAATATATTATATGTAATATATTATATGTAATGTCATGTATTGTATGTAATGTATGTAATGTATGTAATGTAATATATTATATGTAATATATTATATGTAATATATTATATGTAATGTCATGTATTGTATGTAATATATGTAATGTATTATATGTATGTATTGTATTGTGTTTATCTCTCTTTCCTTTTCCGGTGTGTAATTTTTTTATTTTATGTAGTGGGGGGTGGGGTTGTAATGTATTTTTTTGTTTTCTGTAGTGGGGGGTGGGGTTGTAATTTGTTTTTTTTTTTCTGTACTGTAGGTTTTTTTGTTTTTTGTACTGTAGGTTTTTTGTTTTTTGTAATTAGAGTGTTGGGGAGGTTTATTAGGGGGTAGGTAGTGTAGGTAGGTAGTGTAAGTGTTAATAGATTAGTGTAGAGGGGGGTTAGTTTAGATTAAATGGTTTATTGGGGGTTATAGTGTAGTGTTTGTAGTTAGTGTCATGATGGTCCTTGAGGACCATCATGGCACTTATGTGGTTAATGTTGGGTTGTAACAGGCCCATAATGGTAATAATATACCCTTATGGGACTGATGGGGTTAAATAGAGCCTTATGGTGGTCTGGATTGACCATCATGAGTTAATGGGTTAATTTAGGCCTTATGGTGGTCTGTATTGACCATCATGAGTTAATGGGTTAATTTAGGCCTTATGGTGGTCTGGATTGACCATCATGAGTTAATGGGTTAATTTAGGCCTTATGGTGGTCTGTATTGACCATCATGAGTTAATGGGTTAATTTAGGCCTTATGGTGGTCTGTATTGACCATCATGAGTTAATGGGTTAATTTAGGCCTTATGGTGGTCTGGATTGACCATCATGAGTTAATGGGTTAATTTAGGCCTTATGGTGGTCTGGATTGACCATCATGAGTTAATGGGTTAATTTAGGCCTTATGGTGGTCTGGATTGACCATCATGAGTTAATGGGTTAATTTAGGCCTTATGGTGGTCTGTATTGACCATCATGAGTTAATGGGGTAATTATAGTTGCCTGGGGTTAATATTTTTAGTGCGAGTCCTTTCAGGACCTTTACGGTCCTTTGAGGACCCGCGAGGCGGGAAATTTAAAATTGAATTGCAGCAGGGTCACGATCGGTTGGGTAATAGTGTGCCGCGGTCCCTTTAAGGAGCCGCGGCTGGGAATTTAAAAGTTTGAAATGCAGCGGGGGGCCTGATCTATGCAGATCGGGGCCCCCCCCTGCAATGGGTTTATGTGGGGACACTTCGGGGGTCCCGATGGGGACCCCCAGCATAGAGGGGGGTTAATTTTAAGTGCCGCGGCCGGGATTGGGTAAGAGTGTGCCGCGGTCCCTTTAAGGAGCCGCGGCGGGGAATTTAAAAGTTTGAAATGCAGCGGGGGGCCTGATCTATGCAGATCGGGGCCCCCCCCTGCAATGGGTTTATGTGGGGACACTTCGGGGGTCCCGATGGGGACCCCCAGCATAGAGGGGGGTTAATTTTAAGTGCCGCGGCCGGGATTGGGTAATAGTGTGCCGTGGTCCCTTTAAGGAGCCGCGGCGGGGAATTTAAAAGTTTGAAATGCAGCGGGGGGCCTGATCTATGCAGATCGGGGACCGCCGCTGCAAGGGGTTAATGTGGGGGTGCTGCAGGGGTCCCGATAGAGACCCCTGCAGCATGGGGATGTGTATAGGGTGCAGGGGGGAGCCTCACACTGCTGTCTCGGGCTGTTCCGAGGCAGCACGTAGAGGCTTTCGGATCCCTTGCGTGGACTTTTTGTCCACGTAGGGATTCTTACGATATGCGAGACTCGTGCATAGATTTAAGGCTACGTAGCTCTCTCGGAGCCTATTCTCGGCCATTTTCTCGCAGTCATATCGTAAAGCAGGCTGCGAGAGATTCGGTTCTCGCAAACAGCAGGAAAACTGCCTTTTGCGAGCACCGAGAGAACTACGAGGGAGAATTTAATAGGGCCCTTAATTTGGTCCTTCGATTGCCGGAAACTCTACAAGCCGCCCTGTTCTCCAGGATTGGGTTCTGAAATCGTGCACGTGGGGGGTGGGGGTGGGGGGGTCTAGGACTGTACCTTGAAAGACCTCTGACCTGATTCTGTAAATCAGTTTGACCCAAGAGAGGCCAGCACCCGCTGGAGTACAGGGAGGTGACGACGAGTTCCTTTACGGTGTGAGAGCATTAATCATGGAGGTATGAATCTTTCCTTATTTTGAAGTAAGTATGTGAGTCTTAAGTCTTAAGAAAAAAGTGTGAGTGATTGTTGTGTTTTCTTTCTTTGCAATACAACTGGGAAATGCAGGATAAGGGAATTTTCCTCTGTGTCTTTAAGGGTGTAGAGATCGTGTCCACCACTGAGATATATTTCTAAAGCCGGCATAAATAGAAAAAGGGAAATCTTTTTCCAGAAATATATAACTGTGGAGGATTGTGGTCCCGTAATATAATATGTAAGACCGATCTTTGTGCTCAGCAGCTCAGCTACTTGTTCTTTCAAAAATATCTTGATGGTAATTTAAAGACGATGTGTTCTTCACAGGCATGTGATCGGTTCTAAGCTTGCTACCACTTATTTACTTTTCTGACCAGCAAAAATAACTTTATTAGTTTCTTCTTGTCCCGGAGAAAGCATTGAGTTGTTAAAATAATTATTTTTATGCCAATGTTTTAAGTAGTTTTAAGTAGTTTGGATAAATAACTGGAATGTTGTTGTTGAACTTATAGGTGGTTTTAGTACTTGAAGTAAATGTTTGCGGAGAGGTCTCAGGAAGCGGAGGGTTCGCTGGAAATTATTGTAAGTACAGAACTCGATGGGAAATAGCTCCTAGAACGTTTCTGTAAGTGATTTAGAAGGACATTTTGCATCTGAATTGATCCAAAATGGGATCATAATAGTTTGTTTTTGTATTGCAAATAGTAAATGAGGAAAGAGAAACAGGAAGCCCTCATTATTATAGAGATACATTTTTCTTTACATGTATGTATATTATCCTTGCCATATACAGTGGATACATTATTTTGAATTCTGCCTTTTGTGAAGTTGTATTGCTGCAAACATGTATATTCAAACAGACTAAATGTCGCAGATGCTCATGGTATGTATATATGAGGTGTATACACGTGACTGCAGATGCCGTCTGGGAAACTAGGAGACCAGAGTAAAAAGTAAAAAGAGTAACTGCAGTTGAGTTAAAGAGTCATAATCCTGAGGTAAGAACTGTAAAATAAAGTTCTCCATATGTTAAAAATAAGTGTTTACTTACCTGAAAGGTAAAAGAGTCTGACTTTAAACTAAGCGCTCCGTAAAATGGGACAAAATTATGTAAAATCACCAATAAGAAGATAAAAATAGGGAAAAATAAATTAAAATTAAATCTAAAAATATATAACATATTGAAACAGATGATGGGATAGATAAGGTAAAAGTACTTGGGGGTGGATTGAGGTGGACATTAATCACCTGTCACCCTCAGAGGAGGAGGATTTGCTTGTATATACGCAGAAACGACAACCACAACCAACCGCCCCTCCGACTCCTGGATAGATGGTCACCCATAGTGATGATGATGAGGGCGAATTTGGTGATGCCTTCAAATGTCCTTGGCCTGTTCCAAATCCACCTCATCAACAACCACCACCTTACGATGGGAAACCCGCCAAATCATCAGTACAAAAGAAAGGGAATGCAGTCAACATCATTGTACCCTTTAATAGAGGTCCCAATCCTTGGGGGGGGGGGGGCAGAAGGAGTTGTATGCCACCCAGTATGTTAGTATACCGAGCATGGACAGATGCAGATGTGAGAAAAGCTGTGAAGGGAATTCCCCGCTCTTTACAGATAGCATTTGATAGTCACAGTGGGGTGGCTAGACCTGAGCCATATGATGATGTTGGATCATATGCCTAGCAGCTAAACATGACCCATTAGGGACACCATAGAATATGCAAAAAACACAGAGAGGAGCAAAGTAAGCGAGCAAAAGAACAGAAACAAAAAAAGGCAGATAGTAAACCAAAGAAAGTGTATTTGATGACTTCTGTTGATGGAAAAGCACAGCATATAACTTCCGGTGATGGTGGACATGACCCAAACCATGGAGGAAGAGAAGGTGGACGAGGATGGGGACGAGGTGAAGGCAGAGGAAACTTTTACCAGTCCAGAGGAGCTTGTTTCATGTGGTGGTAAAACCAGTTATTGGGCACGAAACTGCCAACAAAGGACGTTCCAGGAGGAGGAGGGTGCAGAGGACCGACAGACTGGCCAATGACTAGAATCAGGTTGTACCCTTCCTTTACTAATATTTACTGATAAGGGATTATATGGTTCTGATATATGTGTATAATGATGTGAGATTACCAGAAACAACTGAAGTATTGAATTTAGAATCATGTTTAGATTTAATGGCCTTAGAAGAGCATCCAGAAATGCAACTAGAGGGTAAAACTATAAAATGGCAGAGACATGAAAGAATTGGCTTTACTGTTTACCGCTAGTCATGCTAAACATGCTTCCAGGCAGGAAGAAACTAACTCCATTTGAAATTTTGTATGGCAGACCATTCTTTTTGCCAGAATTTAGACCATTTATCACAGAAGATGAGAACATGAGTGAGAATGTGGCAGATTATATGAGGAAAATGTTAAATAAGAAAGATATTACCTCTCTCTCTCTCTCACTCTCGCCCTCAGCAACAGCAAGGACCCTGTATGGCGAAACCGCAAGAGTGGGTCCTACTAAAAGTAATCAAGAGAAAGAACCGGACAGACGCCAGGTGGGAAGGACCGTACCAAGTCCTGCTGGCTATGCCAACAGCTGTAAAAATTACAGAGAAGACTTCCTGGATATATCTGACCCACTGCAAGAAGGTGCCCCTGCCAGTGTCCTGCCTGACCACTAACCCAGGTAACCCCACTCCTGTCTGCTACACTGAGTCTGGCTACAAAGGCGGGTACAACCAATACAAGAATACGGAATACAAGAAAGAAGGGTTTGTCAACCACATAACCGAAAGAGCAGATAGATAGTGGTATTGTGGAGGGCTTAACATACTACCGATGTTGCCCCCAGACTGGACTGGCACCTGTGCTCTAGTACACCTGGTTATGCCTCTTTATTTGTTACCAACAGTAACAACCATACAGCCAAAACATAACTCTCGGCTTGCACAAAATAAGAGATCTACCCCTCAGGGCAGCTTCAACGATCATGTCTACATTGACTCTATTGGGATACCATGAGGAGTACAAGATGAATTATCAGTAATCACCATCCTTGTCACCTATGGTTGCTGCATGGTACCCTGTGTAAGACGAAGATGTTACAGAGATGGATAGATGTTACTGTCACAAAGAAAGGATACTTATATGAACCCCTCAGCCCAAAGGAACAAGGGACTGTGTATTAAGACGCTGACGGAGTTCAAGATGATCAACTAACTGATGAAGAACAAGAACACATTGTGTAACAAGAGATCCTAACATAAAAGGTATACAAAAAATCCAAGGAAGCTGTACAACTCTGAAGGACGCGAGTCCTCGGACACTTGTTCTCAACTGACATCTTGTTTTTGACTTTGCATATTTTGTGTATTTTCATTATAATAAAGATGATAATAATTATAAACAAGGAGAAAATTATAGAAAAATAATGCAAGGGTTAATTCTTCTTGCTTGCTACAAAGAAAAGTTATCAAGGACATTACAGATGCAAGGATTATTACCAAAGTAACACAAGATGTTCTGCTGACTGTAAATGCAGGCTGTTACAATTTGTATCAGAAATGTTTTGACTGCCAAAGACTGCTTTATAAATAATGATGACCGTGCAAGTATTATTGCATAAAAGCCCATGACAATTTTAATAAAACAGAGACAATGATTTAAGGGACAATCGTGTTGGGTGTCTCGTTATTTCTCCTCTCTCCTTGATCAAGTATGCTTAATGATTTTTGTTATTCTCACACCGAGTTTTGAACCTAACACTCTCTAAAGATACATTTCTCTATAAGTCTTTTGAACTTTCTTAATTGGTCATATGGAATCCTCAAAGACATGCATCTCATAATGTAAATTAGTTTAGGCAGAATCAACATCTTGATTGTGGTGATTCTGCCCAACCATAAAAGATTAGAGATTTATAAATAAAGTGGCTGCAAATTCTCCTTAAGAACGTTTTTCAGATTTGAGGAGCATTTTATCCCTAAATGTGAAATGGAGTTATGTTGCCAGTTGTATAAAAAAATATATTTTAATGCTTTAAGGTTGTTCTGATCAATATTCATAACCAAGACCAGATTTAGCCACTATATTAATCTATTACTTCTTGTAAATTCGTTAGTGATATCAGTCACAGTGATCACAAGGTCATCCACGAAGACGGTGACATTTATCTGCATATCTTTGTCAAAAGGGATGCCCCTGATCCCCCCCGAACCTCTGATTAATCCCACAGATGGTTCCAATACCATTGCAAAGATCAGAGAAGACAAGGGGCATCCCTGTCTAGTTCCATTAGAGATCTCAAAAGATTCTGCCCCAAACCCAATACCGGAGACATAGGCATTAGCATTAGTATACAGAGCTCTAATTGCATGGCTACCAAATTTCCCCAAACCAAGCTTTTCTAAAAACTGCTTCTATAAATTCCCAGGTGACCCTATTGAGTGCTTTTTTAGCATCAATAGATAGGGTAACAACTGGGAAACATTCATAGTTAGCATGGGCAAATAGGTCAATCAATTTTCGGTTGTTGTCTGGACCTTGCCTGTTTTTAATAAATCCTGTTTGGTCCCTGTTTATTTGATTTTCAATTAAGATATTTAGCCTTGCAGCTAATATAGAGGCATACATTTTAGTAATGCTATTGGACGGTAATTCAAACGTCTGTTGAATCTTTTCCTAGTTTGGGGATTGGGATTATTGCAGCCAGAGGTTCTCTGCTGATGCTGTTCCCTGATCTTTCATTTCGTTATAAAAACGTTGTAAATATCTTATAATATAAAAATATAAACATCTTCAAATATCGTGTATTAGCAGTTGTGGAAGCCATCAGGGCCTACAGCCCAATTTTAGTTATATAATGGCTTCATGTATTTCTGTCTCAGTGATTTGTTCCTCCAGTTTTATTAACTATTCATCTGTAATTTTGGGAAGTATGATCTTATTCAAAAATTCCACAATTTGTATTTTTGATGGTTTATTGAAGTTAGCGTTACCTTCCAGATTGTACAGCGAGCTGTAATACTCTGAGAAAATTCTGCCAATTTCTGTAGTTTTTAAATATGATTTGCCATTTTTATCAACCAATCTAGCTATTCATTTTATAGAAGTTTTTTCTTTATTTGATATGCCAACATTTTTCCCGGCTTATTTCCTAAGTAATAGAACTTCTGTTGGCATAACTGTATTTTATTATCAACTTTTATTTGCAATATCTTTTTAATCTGTGCCTGTAATTGAGAAATGTTTAAAACATATTCGGTTTTGGTGGACTCTTTGTTTAATTGTTGGATTTCATTCCACTCAATATAAAGATTATTCAATGATTTGCCCCTTGTTCTAGCTGGTGACCAAGAACTGAATATACCTCGGATTCCGGCCTTATGTGAGTTCCATAAGACACTATTAGATGAGACAGATTTCTCATTTAAGTCAAAGAAAAGAGAGATGTCTTCCTTCAGATTATCTGCATCTTTCTTTGATTTAAAGAGAGTTGGGTCTATTTTGAAGTTTCTAGACTTAGGGAATTTCTTCCAACTATTTAATGTTAACACTGTACAGGCATGGTCAGATATGTAATTGGATAGATTTCAGTAGCAGATATTTTTTGTACTGTTTTTTGATCTGCTAAAAATAGTCTTTTCTTGAATAACTCTGATGTCTTGCTGATAAAATGTGAAATCAACCTCATCTGGATGGTAAGTCCTCCAGCAGTCATACAATTGATATTTTATCAAACTGATGTTATAGTTTTTTGCTGTTCTATTTAATTAACTATCTGATGTCCCACTTTAAACAGAGAGCCTTTCAGGGCACCCCGACCTCAGCGCGCCTGAGTAATGCTCGGTGATGCAAGCGCAATAACACATGCGCTCCAGACGAAAGCGCCACCCGTGAAGAAACGCGCCCTGACATCTGCGCGCATCTCTCCCACTCACACCACACATACATACTCACAGCTCTGTATCATACCCAGTACTGCACCACACATGCAATCATAGCACAAGTACTGTACCATGCATACTCTCAAAGTACTGTATCATGTACTATACCACACATACTCACAGTACTGTATCATATACTATACCACACATACTTACAGTACTGTATCATATACTATACCACACATACTTACAGTACTGTATCATATACTATACCACACATACTCACAGTACTGTATCATATACTGTACCACACATACTCACAGTACTGTATCATATACTATACCACACATAGTTACAGTACTGTATCATATACTATACCACACATACTTACAGCTCTGTATCATATACTGTACCATGCATACTGTCAAAGTACTGTATCATATACTGTACCATGCATACTCTCAAAGTACTGTATCATATACTGTACCACACATACTCACAGTACTGTATCATATACTATACCACACATAGTTACAGTACTGTATCATATACTATACCACACATACTTACAGTACTGTATCATATACTGTACCATGCATACTCTCAAAGTACTGTATCATATACTGTACCACACATACTCACAGTACTGTATCATATACTATACCACACATACTCACAGTACTGTATCATATACTGTACCTTACATACTCACAGTACTGTATCATATACTGTACCTTACATACTCACAGTACTGTATCATATACTGTACCACACATACTTACAGTACTGTATCATATACTATACCACACATACTCACAGTACTGTATCATATACTATACCACACATAGTTACAGTACTGTATCATATACTATACCACACATACTCACAGTACTGTATCATACACACCAAATACTGTACCATGGCACCCGACCTCAGCGCGGCTGACTATTTGGTATGTATAATATAGTACTGCGAGTACGTGTGGTACAGTATATGATACAGTACTGTGAGTATGTGTGGTACAGTATATGATACAGTACTGTGAGTATGTGTGGTACAGTATATGATACAGTACTTTGAGAGTATGCATGGTACAGTATATGATACAGTACTGTAAGTATGTGTGGTATAGTATATGATGCAGTACCGTGAGTATGTGTGATACAGTACTTTGCATGGTACAGTACTTGTGCTATGATTGCATGTGTGGTGCAGTACTGGGTGTGTATGATACAGAGCTGTGAGTATATATGTGTGGTGTGAGTGGGAGAGATGCGCGCAGATGTCAGCGCGCGTTTTTTCACGGGGGACGCTTTTGTCTGGAGCGCATACCTGCGTCAGCGCACATTAGTCTGGCGCGCTGAACTCGTGCCACCATCTTTCAGAGGATCTCTTATCATGCTGAAGTCCCCGCATATAACGAGTAAGCCTTTTGTAATTTTGGAAACATGGTTTAGAATTTTGTTTAAGAATCTATTTTGGCCGTAATTTGGGGCGTAAATATTTACAATCGTATATTGTACATTATTAATTAGACCTATCCATATGATTGACCTTCCGTCTTTATTAACCTCTCTATATTCTTCTTTAATGACATTTTTTTCATTAAAGAGAATTGCAACCCCCTTTGACTTGGATTTACCATTGGAGAAAATTCTATATTCAAAAGATTTGTGTGAGAGCCCCAATTCTTTTCTATCCACAATTGTGTTTCTTGAAGACACGCTATATCAGTGATCTCTTTGTGAAGGAAGTCCATTATGGCGTGTCTTTTAAAGTGGGTATTAAGCCGTTTACATGATATAATAAAAAATTTCAAAGCCATATGGCCGACAAGTACAATAGGTGTTGGACTCTCAGGAAATCCCCATCCATTCCATCTCTACTTATTGCTCCCCAAATTAATAAGTGGTTCTCGTCCCTTCCTCCAAGCTCCCCCATCATGTAGTCAGAATCTTTATATGTACACAAACTCCAAGCTTTTACCAAAAAAACAGAAATTCTTTAGTAATATTGTACCCTTTCCTTCCTTTAAAAATACACAATCGTAACCATACAATAATTGCTATCATAGCAATTACATCTCTTGACAGTAGAAGTATAATTTGTAATACTGTCAGTAAGCAGTTTACTTCCCTTCAGTTTGAGAGATACCAACTGATTAGGGAGCCAGACCAAGACGCATTCTGTATCTATGTCTCTCCTATATATCAATGCTCTTTTATATCCGTACAAGGAAAGTCAAAAAAAGAAAAGAAAGAATAAAAAAAAAGAGATCTGCAGGATGCTGTTTTTTCTGGTGTTCCCACAGAGCATATGAAGAGGGATCTGAAGCATCTGTGATCCTCTAGCCTTGACTGGAGATTTGCCTGGAAGTTGGCCTTCACTTCAGATGACTGGATGTTGCCAACCTGTAACTTTTTCCTTGGGGCTCCTTTCCTCTTTGTCTTAGGGTTGAAGTGGAGACAAAATTTGCAGAGCACCAGATAGAGGTCCACATTACATTCTGTGTTAGGCATCACTCGGGTGCGTAGGACATCTTGAAGGTCTTGTTCGTGCACCAGAATCCAGTCTATAAGATACTAGTGCTTGGGCCGAGGATGCATCAAGGTTGTCTTCAGTCTCTTTCTGCTTGAAAACTGTGTTGGTAATGGTGAATTTCTGCTCCACGTAAAACTCTAGTAAAAGGCCCCGTTGTCATTATAGTTTGCAACACCGTAGTTGCCAACTACCCCTTTCCAAGCTTCTGAATCTTTGCCTACTCTGGCATTGAAGTCACTGAGGATGATGACCTTGTCATCTGCAGGGACATTCTGTATGAGATTGCGCAGGTCGGTGTAAAATTTGTCCTTTTCTGCCCAATCTGCTTGAAGAGTTGGGGCGTAGACCAGAGCGTTTCTCGGTTTCTGACTTACCTGACCAGTAGAAGGTGTTGCCTGTGCCAAGTTCCTGGAGTCTTTCTTCCCCTGGTAGGACGACTGCCCTGAGTGCAGCGATGTCGATAGCCAGCCTTGATACTTTGTGGGCAGCTAGAGGAGAGTGCGGTTCCCCCTATCTACTGGGTCAAGCATAGTTCGGATGTTCCAACATGCAAGCTTCAGTCCAAGTACACCTTGTGAAGCAGATGACCCATACACCTGAACCGTCTGTATGCAGGATTGAGACTATGGCTTCCAGTGACATCTTCCACCTGCCATTGCGTCCTTTTTCCATCACTCCATGGCTTGAAAATGTTGTTTGTCCAGATGTAGACGTATCCCTTGAGCCACGCAATGTAGTTTTTATATAGTCCCTTATTTACCCACCTATTGAGCCACTTCATATATTGGTTCTGAACCTTTGACATTATATTGGGGAGAAGAGTACTTGCAGTGTAAGGTTACGCCATAGTCTCAATATATGGTAAATGATGAGTCAAATTTATAAATGTATCTATCTACGTGTATATATGTTTATTCTTTGCTTATTTAATGGAAATATAATGCAATTACAACTTGGCCACAATTAGAGCATGAAATCATTTATTACGCAGACACAGAATGTGACATCAGAAGAACGTTACTATTCCCACGCCGTGTACATATTGCAGGGTCAGAGATATACAGATTCTCATTGGATCCTCATGTTGTACTCCCAACGCAGTGCGCTGCACAATAAGCTGAACATTGGCATCCATATCCACTCTGGGGTGAGGTCAGTCAAAAAGCGCTGAAAAGAGAAAATATCCAAGCTTATTATAGAGACACAATGTGGGCGACCTTGACACGCACGGGTATTTTCTTTCTTGAACATTCGCTTTCCTTCCTGTCATTTTCTCCTCAAAAATATTTAAAAAAAGACTAAATAACTATTTTCCAGCTCAAAAGTTTAAGATTTTAAATATTCCCACTAAAATCAAAACATTGGGTACATGCTCATAATGTCTTTTCTCTCTTTAAAATAAAATATGAAATGATTTCTTTATAACATATACCTACAATTATAACACATGATTGGTCCTAGTAAATCACTATAACAGTGGGCATAATCTATAAAGACTACAGAGAGACCATATTATAACGTTCTGAAAACTCATTGTGGGCTCATTGTAGCTGGACACATGTTCTAGGCCTGTTCTAGACATAGACAAACTCAATTGTGCTTTGTATGGTGGTCTGTGTTGCCCCCCCCCCCCCCCATAACTAATTTGGGGCCAGTTTCACACCTGTTGCTATGCCTTCTGCTCCTTGGAATGAAGTAGAGGCTGGCTTTTCTTTGGTTCATCACCAAGGAGAAGACCTTGGATGCAGATAATGTCCCACTTATTACTACTCTAAATTCCGTCTTTCAGTATAACTGGTTGGAAATCTGCATCCAATGTCTTCTCCCATGGGACCAACCAATGATTCCTCCACTCCAGTAAATCTACTTATAACAGGTAATAATAAATGTCTGTATTATCAAGTCCCTACATAGTTTCAAAGGACAACGGCTGCTCCTTTTCTCTCATTTAGATACAGATATGACTTGTAAAACCCTTCCTTCGTTAGGCTTTAATTTTATATCCTCAGCAAACATGGACAGAGTTAGACCATAATGCTATGTGCTTGTATTAATTACCTGAATGGAGTGAGACCAATGTCCTGTTGTCCTGTTGGATCTGCCAATAGTTCGAACAGCCTGACGTGCGTAGTCCTTAGCCGAAGGAACCAATATGGATTCTCTTAGTATATAAGTGCTAAATGATGTCATGTTTGTAACCACAAAATAGGGGATGAGGCTCTGTATAAAAATAGCCTTGGAACCATATTCATACTGCAGTATTCGAGTGAAACGGTCCATGAAAATCTGAGGCAAGAGAACAGAAACATACAAAAAAATGGACCAAAATCCATGGTTTACCAAGTTTCTCTCCTATCCCATTGGTACCTGAAAGAGGGTGGAGAGCAGCATATCCGCTGGAGTTCCACATAAGCTTTAAAAGCTAAATTGAATTGTTTTCCTTCAAATACTGATTTTTTTAGGTAACCAGTTACTAAATAAACAAAACATTCTATTCTATGATCACTACTACTAGTCCTTTAAGGGGTTACAAAAAAGTTCCTATTTTTTCTTTCAAAATCAATCATATTGGCCTCACTGACTGCCCCCTCCTCTGCCCCAGCATATATTACTGATATCGACTGGGTGGTAGTGGGGAGGGGGGGGTTACAGGACTAATACATGTTCATGGTGTTTTAAGCATTAAACTTCTGGGGTTACCTCAACTATATCGGATATAGTTATGGGAGTCATGCCCAAAATATTTAAAAAGCATATGGGTACTTCCAGCGCCTTGTAAAAGCACACTAATGCCGCAGAGAACCCTAGCTACTTCATATCCACCACTATCAACAAGCTAAAGCCTTGTGTTGTGTTTGAGGCTTTATTTCTATAATCCTAAACAGCTAAGGGGTTTATACCACTACCTGTATAAGCCATGGGATCCCTGGGATCCCCCTCAATACCTGCTACCTGCTATGAGCCCAATGATCCTCTGAGATTCCCCCTTGCTACCTGCTAGCTCTACGAGCCATGGGATTCCCCATCTAAAGTATAACCTTTGGACTGCCAAGGCACCTAAAAGTAACCTCCATATGACGGTGGTTCTCACCATATCCCATGGCATCTAAAATGATCCCCAATACCATAGAGGTCTTTAACAGATACCTATGGCACCTAAAATTAACCTCTTTACCATAGGGGTCCTCTATGGAACACCATGGTAACACTAACTTTTACCATAAAGATACTCATCTACCATGGGGCCCATGGCACTTTTCCAACAACCCCATGGGTACACATTTTCAGACACTCTTTTTTTTTAAATATTTTATTTACATTTTAGCAGAAATTTTTCAAAACGAGTACTGTACATCATCCAATTTTCATTAAATATATAATTTTAGTCAAGACCCTCCATAAATATTCCAACCATAAAAAAAGAAGACAATACTTCTTGATATCCTTACCTCCAAAGAGTTATAGATCCATTGGATAATGTGCGTAACAAAGACAAAAGAAAAAAAAAAAGGGAAAGAAAAGGAAAAACATTTTTTATAGACATTTATAAGAGGGAAGCCACCTCGTGGAGATTCACCCTAATTTCATGCAGAGAGAAAGCTGGATACACTTATACTGAATTATAAATACTTCATATGGGCCATAATGACCATTTTAATTTATTTTTAGTTTGTCAATCCCTATTATGACTAACTAGCTACTTGCCCGTCAAAAATGACGGGAATAAAATTGTAAGGCTGTGAATGCTGTACCTACAGCACTCATCGTGAGCCCCGCGCTGAACGCCTTATGCGCTCCTCACTTGGCTCTAAATGAGCGCATTCGGCGCTCATTGTGAGTCTCCCCCTATCTACTGTACAGGCCTCGCGATGAGCACCTTCGACACTCATCGCGAGCCAGCAATGAGCAGCCTTGCCGCTTATTGCAGGCCTTGGCAACCCACGACTTTCGTGTTTTGCAATGATCACCTTCGGTGCTCATGGTGAGCCCCGAGATGAGCGGCTTAGGCGCTCATCTCGTGGCTCGCAATGAGCGGCTTCGCCGCTTATTGCAGGCCTTGGCTACCCACAACTTTCTTGTTTTGCAATGATCACCTTCGGCGATGAGTGTCTGCGATGAGCGCTCATTGCAGCCCCGCAAATGTGGGCCTCAACTGCGCTTTGCGGGGCCTGCAATATTTAACATTGAGTGACCAACACCGCAAATGTGACCAACGGCCCATTGATCCACAACTATATATATGATAAAATCCAATTCAATCTGTGCATTTCTATCAACTCCCATTTTTATCTCTTGCCAAGTTGGTAAACTCTCTTTTTTCCAGTTGAGAGCAATCAACCATTTTGCCACCATCAGGATATTAATAGTCATGTAGATCTTAACTTTTGGGATATTTTCTTGAAAAAAGTGGAACAAAACAATTTCTTGTGACAACTCTAGCTCATGTTTTATAATTTTGGAAATTTGTATGATGCATTTTGACCAAAAAGTTTGAATATTCGGGCACGACCACCACATGTGTTTGTGTGTTTCCTTCTCTTTAAGACATCTCCAGCACTTCCCTGTGTTATCTTGTGGATTCATTAAAGACATTTTTCCTGGTGTAATGTACCATCTTTGTATTAGCTTGACCTGAACTTCTCTGAGCGAGCCGCACTTAATACATTCTTCCATCATTTCTAAGCGCTCTTTGCCAGGTTTTCTCATGCCATTCTTTTTGGAATTCTTGTTCCCATTTTATCATTCCTATGGATTTTATGTTTTCAGTTAAGAGTTTTATGCTTTTAAAATAATTTGATATATTTTGCTTCCTCTTTCTCTTAATATCGCAAAGAGATAACTCAAAATCCTATATGTTTCTATTTTACAATAATTTCTAGTTGGAGTTTAGGATAGCAGTGTATAACATGTTAAAAAATACCCAGTTCTCTTTTTGTTACTTCTTTTCTTTACAGATATATTAAAAAGTTTTCAAGTTATCTCCTTTATATAAATATATATATATATTTTTAAAATGATTTTTATTAGACAGTCAGACAACACTTGTCGAGTGAATCAAAATAATACATTAGATGTGGAAATTAGAAAAAAACAATAAGTACATACATCACATCTGTCTTCTTGTGGAACATCTTTCTGTCCATAACTCCTCCTCTTATTTTCCGTTTTCTAGTTTAATGTCTGTTGAACGTTACTTAAAACTGAGTTGGGGCTTGGGGGGAAACTATGAGTTGTGAAGTCCCATAACATTGGGCTGATCTTTGTAAGCTGTGTTTCCTGTCCGCCTTGAAACCTGACCCTGGTCAGTATCAGCTCTACTAGTAGATGTAGCCTTTGATCTGGGGTAACTAAATAAGGTTATTGGTGTTGGATAACTTAAGCTATTTCTTGTCTATTTTTTTTTTCTGGGTCCCTTAGGAGGGAAGTGTCACTCACCTAATTCTTCGGCCGAACCTTGTCTCCCAGGCGGCCCAGCAGGAGGCCCAGCGTTTGTAGTTATGGTTCACCTCAGCAGATAAAATGCTCATGGACCTAACAAACTCGATTTTGTTTAGGATTTTCTCGTATGTTGGGGTGGGTGTTTTCCAGTGGGCGGCTATTGTCTTTCTAACTGCTAAGAAGATTTGGTTGGTTAGGAATTGTTCCGAATTGGACAACCACTCTACTGGTAAACCCAGAATGGCTTCCTCTGGTCTCATAAGAAACCTCTGACCCCATAGTTTCTCTAATGTTTTATAAGTATCTACCCAAGTGTGTTTAATCATAGGGCATTCCCAAAATTTATGAATTAGAGTCCCTTTCTGATTGCATCCCTTTTCACATATATCACTAATCCCCGGATTACCTAGGTGCATTCTCACTGGGGTTAGGTACCATCTCATGACCACTTTATATGAATTTTCCTTCAAGATTATGTTAAGTGAGGAGTTTTTTGCTTGTTTCAGAATGTTGTTCCATTGGTCCTTATCTAAGCTTATCTTGAGGTCTTTTTCCCACGCCCTCTCGTAGTGGAGTTTGGGAGGAGTGGTTAATTCGCATAGGTGGTTGTATATTGTGGAAATATTACCTTTCCCTCCTGGGTAATTAATGCAACACCCTTCGAATATGGATTTGTTTTGTCCCCCCTTATTCCTAATGGTTTGGGTTAGTCTTTGATTTATTGCGAGTACGTTAAGCCATTCTCCTGGGGGTAGGTGTTTTTTGTCTAGGAATGCAGTCATGGACAATTTTTGATTAACTACAGGTAGGTCTGCCGCAATTGAGCAGTTGTTTTCGGTCCACCATCTGTATTGATCATTAGTATTTATTTTGGGGCTGGTCGATTGGGGCCACAAGGGAGTAAGCCCGGAATCTCGGTTTAGAAGCATGGTTCTCCTATTTATGTTTTTCCATAAGATTATTGTGTGCTTCACACTAGTTGGAAGTGTTTTGGGTAGTTTGAAGCCCTGCTGAATGGAGAGCCATGGAAGTTGATGCATGATTAAGTCGTTGGCCCTCAGTGTGTGTTTCTCTTTCTTGACCCATACTGGGGGGGAGTCTTTAACGAACCATTTTGCTAGTTGAGCTAGTCTAGCTGCTTTGAAGTAACGGGGGATATCTGGAAATGCGAGGCCGCCTCTCTTCTTAGTTGCGATAATTGTTTCTCTGTTTATTCTAGGTTTTTTGTTGTTCCACAGAAAGCTCGTCAACATTTTTTGTATTGTTTTCAGTTCTTTTGCCAAAATTGATATTGGTTTAGTCCTAAATAGGTAAAGTAGTTTGGGGAGTATATTCATTTTAATGGCATGTAGTTTACCTAACCATGAGATCTTTAGCTCTGACCACCTGTGCAGGTCTCTTGATATTTGTTTAATGAGGGTTGGGTAGTTCGCTTCATATAGGGCTTTAGTCGATTTGGTAATTTGTATGCCTAAATTGCTGATAGATTTATGGGATCATTTTAATGGGAAATTATTGGTTATTTGCTTTTCCATGGGGGGTGGGAGAGATAAGTTAAGGGCTATGCTTTTGCTTGTATTTACTTTGAACCCTGACAGTGGGCCAAATTCAGATAAGAGTTTGAATAGGTTGGGAAGACTGACTAAAGGGTTTGAGATCGTTAGGAGAATGTCGTCTGCGAAGAGGCTTATTTTGTGATCTGTCAGGCCGACCGGAATTCCCGATATGTCTGAGTGTTGGCGAATAGCTATTGCTAGTGGCTCTATACTAAGGGCGAACAGCAGTGGGGACAGCGGGCACCCCTGTCGTGTACCTCTCGTGATGTTGAGTTTTTGGGAGTTGTGTCCTTGGTAAGTTACTTGAGCAGTTGGTTCTGAATATAGCAAAGCGACGCTTTTGAGAAAACCTTCCAGCAACCTGAATTTGATTAATGCTGAGTTCATAAATGTTCAGTCTAATCTATTAAAATGCCTTTTCGGCATCAAGTGCTAGCAACAACGCGTGACTACCTCCTTTGCAGGTTATGTCAATGAGGTCAATGATCTTTCTGGTATTATCTGGTGCTTCCCTCCCTCTTATGAAGCCTACTTGATCTGGGTGTATTATCTCAGGCATCAATTCTGCTAGTCTGGACGCCAATATTTTAGTACTAGCGTATTGCCCGTCAAAAAATGACGGCAATGAGATGTGTATGTTTGGAAAGTTGTATAGTTATTAAAAAAGTGGTCCGTATTAGCGGCTCGCCTCACTACGCGAGGCTCACCTGCAATGAGCGCCTGCGGCGCTCATTGCCAAAGTGGTCCGTATTAACGTCTCACCTCGCTACGCGAGGCTCGCCTGCAATGAGCGCCTGCGGCGCTCATTGCCAAAGTGCTCCGTATTAACGGCTCGCCTCGCTACGCGAGGCTCGCCTGCAATGAGCGCCTGCGGCGCTCATTGCCAAAGTGCTCCGTATTAGCGGCGCCAAAAATGTTTGGAAAGTTGTATAGTTAATAATATACATATGGAATTGTAAGGTAGCTAATGGTGCTTTGTGTGTACTACTGAAATATATAAGTTAAACTAATAAATAATTAATGAATGACTATACTTTACCAATTTTTATGCATTGTGTTTAAGAGCTGGCAATCTGTAGTGATGTTGCAGCAGCATTGGTGGTGTGGAGGTGCTGTGTAAGCGTTTAGAACGTGTGCAGTGTAATAGTGTGCGTGCGCGAGCTGAAACCGTTAGCGTAGTACTTTAGTTCTGCATTATCGTAAAATGGCGGGTAATGTGTGTTATGCGTCTTAGCGGATAATCCGTACGTGATTTAATGGCCGGTAATGTGTGGTATGCGTCTTATCGGATTATCCGTACGTGTTTTCCGTGGTTATAGTGCTGTAGCCTCGTTTTCGTTTTTTTCGGCCGCTTCGAGACTTTTTTAGTGTGTAAACTGTTTTATTTTTAAGAAAATGAAGGTGTAACTTGTTTTTTTGAGGTCGTGGATGCTCCCTCGTGCTGTCGGTAAGCTTTTTATGTATGTGCTGTGTGTATTTATTGTTTTTTTTATTTCCTGTTCGCGAGTTGCGGCCGTATTTTTGTGCTCCGTATTAACGCTGAATGGCAAAGTGCTCCGTATTAACGGCTCGCCTCGCTACGCGAGGCTCACCTGCAATGAGCGCCTGCGGCACTCATTGCCAAAGTGCTCCGTATTAACAGCTCGCCTCGCTATGCGAGGCTCGCCAGCAATGAGCGCCTGCGGCGCTCATTGCCAAAGTGCTCCGTATTAACAGCTCGCCTCGCTATGCGAGGCTCGCCAGCAATGAGCGCCTGCGGCGCTCATTGCCAAAGTGCTACGGTTTAACGGTTTAACGGCTCGCCTCGCTGCGCGAGGCTCGCCGGCCGATGAGCGCCACCGGCGCTCATCGCTAAGCCCGCTAAGTCGTACGGACCACGCAAACAGCGTGACGACGACTCGTAGTAAGACAATTATAATATGTGATATATTTTTAAGTCGGTGTTAATCAGGGAAATTGGTCTATAGCTAGCACATTGTGTTGGGTCTTTTCCTGGTTTAGGGATTACTATTATTTTGTCTTCTAAGAATTCCGGTTTTATTTTCCCTCCTTCTAAGAAACCATTAAATAGTTTGTGTAAGGCAGGGCTGAGTAGGTCGCTCATATATTTGTAATAGAGGTTCGAGTACCCGTCTGGGCCCGGGGCCCCATGTGCTTTTGTAGTCTTGATCGCCTCCTGTATTTCTTTGACCGCTATGGGCTCTAAGAGTGAGTTAGCTTTAGCGGGGTCTAGATGTGGTAAATTTATATTACTTAATGTTTTTTCGATTTCTGGTTTGTGAGTTGGGGTACCCGAGTTGCCTGACTTGGTGTAAAGGTCAGCATAAAATTGCCTGAATTCGCTTACTATCTGATCTGGTTTAAATACTATTTGCTTATTTTTGGTGATTAGTTTGGCAATGAATGAGTTCGCTCTCTTTTCTTTTAGTCTATTAGCCAACATTCTGTCAGGCTTGTTTGCGTTTCTAAAGAATTTAGCATCGGCTCGTTGTAGTATTGTGACCATTTTTCCTCACAGTATAGAGTTGAGTTCTTGTTTGTAACCTAGTATCTTCTCGTGTGTGTATCGTGATTTGTCTTTACCAACTAGTTTTTGGGCCTCTGATATTTTCTGATTTAGGAGTGATATTTGTGCCTGGTTCTGTTTTTTTTTGAGCTAACTAATTTGTATGCAGACTCCCCTGATTACTGCTTTGTGGGCTGCCCAAATTCCGTTTATGTTTATTTCGCCTACTTTGTTAAGATCAAGATATTCTGTGATTGCTGCCCTATTTTTTTCACGTGTGTTTGGGTCGTTTAGTATCCCGGGGTTTAATTTCCACCTCTGATTATTTCCCTTCGGTAGCAGGTTTCTCATGGAAATTTTGACTAGTTCGTGATCTGACCATGCTATGGGACATATTGAGGCTTCGGTTAGGTTTCCTGCCATGTTTTGTTGAATCAGTATGTAATCTATTCTGGAAAGTGACCCATGTCTAGCTGAAAAAAATGTGTACTCTCTTTCTGTGGGGTTCATATTTCTCCAGGTGTCAATCATACAGTTTGAATTTAGTAGTTTTTTGAGTGCTTTGGTCGCTGTGGGGGTTTTGTGTGAGTCTGGGTCGTTTGACTTGTCTTTGGATGGATCCAAAACCGCGTTCATATCTACCCCTATTATCTTAAGCCCGTCATCCCAACTATCTGTTAGTTTTTGTATTTTCTGGAAAAATGGTGTTTGGTCTGTGTTCGGGGCGTAAATGTTTAAAAGTGTGACCTTCTGTTCATGTATTGACCCGTGAACAGCTATGTACCTGCCTTCTATGTCCCTTTGGACTTTACTTAGTTGGAAGTTGAGTCTTCTGTGGAACAAAATGGAGACTCCTTTTTGTTTGGTTTCTGAGGTAGCGTGGAACGCCTGTGTGAAGGCTCCCCCCCTAGTATTTCGGTAGTGCTTGTTTTCTGAAATGAGTTTCTTGAATCATTACAATATCTAGGTTTAATTTTTGATAATTCCTCACGGCCACCCCCCTCTTGACTGGTTCGTTCAGTCCATGAGCATTATGTGACGCTATAACAATGTCCATATTTCTTACTGGGGTATGTGACATTTTGGTGAGTAAGGCTGGTTGACTCACCTTCTAGGGTGCGTACAGTCTAGTGTACCTGTGCCTCCTGCTGGACTCCGCCCTGAAAACCGCTCAGCAGACAAATACTCGTGCAAGTCTCTAGTCTTTAGGAGAGAGGTTAATGAAGCAACTGTATATATACAATTCTATGGGGACTGCAAAACCTGGGCTAGTAACTGTATGGACAACTTCTCCTCCTCTAGAGGAAGTCCCAATGGCTACTCTAGATACTATGCCTAGGTTTGGGAGTCAGTAGGTGTGTCTCTCTAGTGGTCAAGATAATTCCTGGTGTAATTTAAGTTCCTGTAGTACTTTGTTTAACTGAACCGTAGTAACATATACTACTGTGAGGAGAGCGGTTGCTGTCCTCGTATTATTTTACTGGTGGGCCAATCAGTGTCTCTTAATTGACACTGGACCGGACCGCCGGAACTTAACTTTTTGTGTGGGTATTTGGCTGGCTATTTGTTAGCGCCCGTAGGGACGCCTTTTATGTGTCTAACGGCTTAGCCTCTACGGCCTGGGTTGTCTGTCTTGTGATGTGTTTCTCTCACTGGTGTGATTACTGCTTAACTGGTCCTACTCCTTTAGCATTTAAATAGCATTTCTCGTCAGTAGGGTAAATATAAGATGGCAACTTATTGTGATAAGTCTCTGCCTCCGTTCAAGGGAGGTCTCCTCTCTCTGGGGCTTTTTTGCTGTGTGTGGATTCTCTCCGTTGTTGACTCTGATGTTCCATTCTGCCAACAAGTTGATTCCTTCCTCTAGAGTTCTGACAGTGAAAATGTTGCCCTCTCTGGATATATTGAGGTGGAATGGGTACCCCCACGTGTACCTCCAGCCTTGCGCTAAGATACAGTCCAGTACTGGCTTCAACTGTCTCCTTTTGACAAGGGTTACCGGTGACAAATCCGAGAAGAGGAGAGGCTTGTGACCCTCAATGGGAGGAATGCCTTTCCTTGTGGCCTTCATAAATAGTTCTTTGGTGGAGTAGTAGTGGAATCTGGCTATGATGTCTCTTGGGCGTTCTTGTTGAGCTGGTCGGAAGCCGAGGGCTCTGTGGACTCTGTCCAATCTCATATTTTCCAGGTGGATATTTGGGAGGAGCATTTCACAAAGATCGCTTATATATGCATGGAGGTCCTTGACTGTCTCTGGCACGTTTCTTAGTCTAATGTTTTGACGTCTGGACCTGTTTTCTAGGTCTTCTTGCTGTAGCTGCTGCCTTAATTGTTCTTCTTTCAAAGCTACGATCTCTTTTTCTAGCCTGCTGTTATGTTGTATGATATCTGAAATTTTTGTTTCCAGCTGTGTGGTTTTATCATCCACTTTTTGTATCTCTGTGGCTAGTTCAGTTGTCACTCTCTGGATGTCGGATTTAATTTCTTCTCTAAAATTGGTTATTAATTCTTTTAAGTCTTGGATGTCGCTTTTGGTGCTAGGCGCCGACATTTCCATATGAGCAGTAGCGTGGACTGTGGCAATGGTAGTATTGTTGGTTGGAGTATTCGTTGAAGACTTTGGCAAGCAGTAAGATTGAATTCCCTTGTTGTTTTTCCTAGTGGCGACGCCTGCCATCTCAGTGCGAGTTCTATGGTTTCGATGTTTCCCAGTGATAAGTGGTCACTTCGTAAGTCCCAGTGCTAATGTAAGCGTCCCTATGTGGAGGCACTTTTTCTTTGTTACATCTCTTTAGGTTTGTTCAATGTTCTTGAAGAGTGCTGACCATGTCGTGGTTATTTGGACTACTTGGTCTTTATTGTTTGAGTATTGGCTTTTTGTGCCTTCTCCCGATAGGCTTTGTGTGAGTAGGGAGTCTGTGGGCCCTGTAGTCTGCCTGTTGGAAGAGGTAGGTCAAAGGCTTCAGTGCGCCATGGGTGCCCCTCGGATGAAGGAACTCGTTTTGCAGGCTGTTAGGCGAGTGAGAACAGTGTGTGTGCAATATTTGTGGCCAAGTTATTACCTGTGGGTTCCGTCCACTCTGGTGGTCATTACAGGTTGGGATGATGACGTGAGTGTGCTTGTGCCACTTCTGTGCTTCTTTTAGGAGCGCTGATCTGTGGCTGAGAGTTGAGCTTGTGCTGTTTGTTTTTTCAAGCGTTATATTTGTGCTCTTTGTCTTAATTGAGAGTTAGATATTGCCAGTCCAGTTTGCCAGTTCCTCCCTTTTGATCATAAGTGTCTCTATGGGGTGAGAGGGGTTTTGCTGTTGTGGAGAAAGTCTCAGCTCCTCTTCCCAGAGCTTCTATTCCCTCAGGGAGCCTGGGGCTTACTGGGTGGCTTTTGGTCTTAATTCCCACTTTAGGGGTCCGTCTGGTATAACTCTGTGTATTATGCTTTGGTTTGGGCCTAGGGTCCTGTAGATTTTTTTTCTTTGTTTACTGCCCCCTTAAGATGGCCGCCGGGTTTTTCGCAGGCTTTTCTCGCCCCAAAATGGCAGCTCCAAGGTGGCTGCGTCACTACCTGGTTCTCTGCTCTCCCTCCTCTGCCTCTTCACCCTGCACCTCCCGGTGTGCTCTACTCCCCTGCCGGACCCCCGTCAGGTAACTCACCGGCTCTGTCCAGCTCCTGGGAACAGGACTGATATGATTGGGGGGGAGGAAGGGTAGTCTTGTGGCCCTGGTCTCCGGCTGGAACACGGAGCTGTTCTCTCCGTTCTCTCTCTCCAATCCTCCCTCTTTGCTGGTTCACCGCCGAATGATCTGGGTCGCGTTCTCCAGTCTGCCCCTGGCAATTAACCGCGACAGGTGGACAGTCGGCTCGGGTTGGGAGAAGGCTGGCTGCCACGCAGGTGCGCTTGGTCCGTGTAGGCCCTAAGCCTCGCGGTTCAGCAATTTGGCGACCAGCCCCACTTGGGACCTATCAAATTGGTCCACTTGATGTGTAGGATACGTGGGTGATGAGCAGGGGAAAAATGGGTCAGCAGATCCCGCTGTAATTGGACTTTTGCTGGTCCTGGTGTTGGAGCTCTCCTTTATATAAATATTTTAAAGTTATTATACCCCAATTTGTCCACTACACTCCACAAAATGTTAATAATTCCTTGCAGATCTCATTTGCTGGCGTAGCAGGCGATGGAAATGTCACTAGATTTACTTGTTTATTTCAGTTAAACCACCATCTTATTAATGTTCTGGGAACCATTGGTAGTTTATCATTTTTTTTTTTTTCTTCGCATTATTTATCCCACATTACGGTTTCAAGATCCATTTTAGGTGACAGGTCCTTCTCAATTGTCAGATGTTTTGGAACTTCGCTCTTAATAGTATATTTCAGAATATGGGTTAAAGCTATTGCTCTGGGCTATTCAAGGACATTAGGTGCTGCCAAACCACCTCTAGAGTATACTTTTGTTGTAATGTATTTTTTATTCTTGTATATAAAATTGTCTATTTTATTCTGCAGTTCATTTAATCTATAAATAGGAATTGTCAGAGGTATACTTCTTAAGATGTAATTTCTTTTTGGGAGCACAGTGATTTTTATGGCAGATATTCTTCCCGACCATGAGTTTCCTCCAATTTGCTATCGTATTATTAATATCCGTTTGGCGTAATATTATAACTAAATGTTTGATTGCATTGTCATCCCAGTTGTATCTGAATTTCTCTTTCAGTTTTAATCTGTCCTTGATTCCCAGATTCATCACTATCACCTCCGATTTTGAAATTTTTAATTTATAATATTAAACCTCACTGTAGGTATTTATAATTTTTTGTAATTCAAATAAAGAGTTTATGGGGTTTGTGAGAGTAACCACTAAGTCGTCTGCGAAAGCGATGGCTTTATTATTCAGTAGTTTTTAAAATGGTCAATAATATCAGTTAACCTCCGGGTGTTATTCGTAGTTTGCCTACCCCCTTTATAAACCCAGTTTGTCCTGAGATGATTAAATCTTTCATTTAAGGTCATTAAGTCTATTTGCTAGAATACTAGAGTAGATTTTAAGGTCCGTATTCAATAGAGAAATCGGTCTATAATTACAACATCTACTGGTGTCTTTACCTTTTTGGGGTATATTAAGAACTGTAGCTTCCAAGTTTTTAGCCGGTGCCTTCCCTGACAATTTCATCTCATTGACAACGTTTTATAAATGTCTACGTCTCGACACTACATATGTCTTATGATAGATGTTTGGAAATCCATCAGGTCCCGGCGATTTCTCAAGCTTTAAATTATTTATGCTCTCTTGTATTTCTTTTTCGGTATTTCTTTTGTTAGGTCACTAAGTTGTTCTTCTGTTATTTTTGGGAGAACTATCTGATATAAAAAAAATTGCATTTGAAAGTTAGACGGTTTGTAAAACCCGGGTTTCTCCTCAAGTCTATATAATGATCTGTAGTAATTTGCAAACGCCTTGCCAATTTCCTTTGGATCTCTAGTCAGACATCCACTCTCATCAAACATTTTCTATTGTAATTGATTTGTTTTCCCATTAATTTGATTTGCAAGCATTTTTCCTGGCTTGTTGCTCAAATGATAACTTTTTTGTTGTTGTAGCCAAATTAAATTGTCTACATTGGCTTGGTGCAGTTTCTTTATTTCTGCTCGAGTATGGGCAAACTCTGCCTTTTGATGGCTATCTGCTCTAATAGTTCAAGTGGAACAGTATAGTATAATACGTTACCTTGGTTGAAGAATACACAGCCATCTGCGGACATGGTTTAGAACAGGTTACTGAAGACACATTGACAATGGCTCCTCTCTTCCGTTGTAGCATACCCGGCAGCACTATATGCACCATCATTATGGCTGCAGCAATGTTGACATTGATGAGTTTCCACAGTTTGTCTTCAGTGCTCTCCGTGAAGTATTCGGGGTAGTCACAGAACACTCCAACATTGTTAACCAGAATGCCCACATCTACCTCTTTGAGGGCCTCTTTAATGGTAGCGTACACTTTGCGACCTTGGCTGAAATCCACCTCTACACAAGTGGTCTTCACCCCGTAGCTCCTGGTGATGTCCTCAGAAACTCTCTGCAGCTTCTCATTGCTACGACTGATCAGAATGATGTTCAGACCATAACTAGCCAGCTCCTCTGCGTATGCTTTGCCGATACCGGCTGTGGCACCTGGAATCCATACAAGATCAGATAAACGTGGTACCCAGTATGGTTAGTTCTACAATCTCCTATCAATGGTTTTCAGCCAAAAAAATGTAATTAAGTTACAAACTTGTTCCAGTCTCTACCATATTATTTCATTCAAAGACAAAGCGGCCTACTCTTTGGCACTTCTTTTAGTTAAGGTGCACTATATCTGGTAGTATTAAGGGTGTAACATGTCTTTTTATTGTAAACATTTGGAAAAACTATGAGCAAAATTATCAATCCCTCAATAATTATGGTGCATTCAAATTTTATATTATCAAAAATGTATTGATTTTATCTATTATGCCTCCTACCACTAAATACCCCTTCTGGATCACTACCTTGTTGTGGTGAAGGGGCTTGGGTACCCCAATGAAGCTGTGAGCTATACCATGTAGGGTCAGCCAAGATGGGCAGGTCACTGCACAGTGGTCAGACATATTGTGGTCCAGTGGAGAAGGAACTGGCATCCACTCCAGTATCTTTACTAAGATAACCTTATGGGTAATCACAACCAATGACATAATGATGTGCCTGGCATGCTGCAATCTATAGGTCACAGAATGTAGGACATGACTGAACAGCAACACCACTAAATATATAATAGAATGTCACTGGGCTTTAATAACAATTCTCTTGCAACAACTTTGCACTTGGCCACTATGGCTTTGGGGATTATCAGCTACACCTCACTGACGAGGCCCAAGGTTGAAGAGGATGCTCTCAGAAGGTTATCATGTCCATAGAACTAACCTATTAAGGTCAGTACGTTCTCAGATTGAGCTCCTTTTTTTTCTTATAACGTTGACATAGTTCTGTATCCACCAAAGTATTTTACTACCCAACGTTGCAGTAATTGGATCACAGAAGTATTTGGTTACAATAAACATTGACGATTCCTATAAGTTTAGTTAATAAATAGCCATCAAACACAGTATATTTTGGCTGTATATTTATATGGGAGTAAATCCTTATATGGGAGCTTCCAATCCTTTACTCAATATATGCCTGATTAAAATGTTACACCGTATTTATATAGAGTACATCATTGTAAAGTACCCATCTGTGGTTGGTGAGTATTTCTAAAGTAAATAATATCAAATGGTAATACTATTAAATGATGAAACCTATCTGGAAACCCACCCACCCAACCTCTATCATGTAAGAAAAGGCTTTGAGTTGGGTTCACTCACCGGTTACGACAGCCCATTCTCCATACTTCGTGACTAGGTTGGTCTTGCCCAGGAATTGAGGCATAATGTGCAGCCGTACCATACTACAGCACCTACTCAAGATGCTGAGACCTTTCTGAGCAGTATACAGAGCTCCAACTATAGCAAGAAGCTCCACATGGCTATAATAGGAGCTCAAAACCCCCCGGGAGATTCCAAAAGAGACCCTCTTCAGAGTAGCCACAACCTCCATAACTTTACAGGAGACCTGGAGTACCAGCAGAAGAGCTGAGAGTCCTCAAATAACCAAGTCTGAGTTACGAACAGATCCTACTAGGATTTATATCCATATTATTACCATATTAATGTATTCATAGTGAAATTATGGACGCTGCCGGTGGCCAAACCGGTTCTGCGAGATCAGCATGATCTAACAGAATCCTTTCAGATAATTTCTCTGTAAGCTGTAAGTATAAAACCACCTTCTGGATCGCTCCCTTGTCGAAGTGAAGGGGCTTGTGCCCCTCAATGAAGCTGTGAACTATACCAGGTAGGGTCAACCAAGATGGGCAGGTCATAGTAAGGAGGTCACTGGAGAAGGAGCTGGAAACCCACTGCTAAGAAATCCTTATGGATAAGCACAACCAGAGACATAACAGATGTGCCTGGTATGCTGCGGTCTACAGGGTTGCATATAGTAGGACATGACTGAACAACTAAACAACAACAATAATAATAAACAAAACACTAACACAACCTTTATTTTTTCTAATAAATCCTACATTGTATATGCACTAAAGAATGGAAAAAAAACTTGTGAGTACATCTACATATCTCGAAGACCAAGAACAGGCTCTATCAGTGGTTCAGGGTAGTACAGCGGTGTGAGACCACCTCGGGCAGCAACATCCCCAGGGGCGGCAGGCGGCCGGGACATGCAGGGCAGTACACCGACATATGTTGTATATGCACAGACACGTAAATATGCAGTGAGATTCATATCTGTACTCTGCACTTTCCCAAACACTGTATATAAACGTATAATTTTTAGATATAGAAAGGAGACTCAGAACATATATATCATTACCCAGAATCCTTCAGCGGAATTGTGAGACCATTCACTGATAAATCCTGTGGGGGAGAAAAAGAGGTCCTTTGGGGCCCTATTAAATTTGCCTGTTTGTAGTTCCAGTAGCCCGTAAAGAAGCCCGCAAAAGTTACGGCTATTAAATTGGCCTGTTTTAGCTACCCGCAAACGATCTACGGGTTACAGGTAGAGATGTCGCGAATAGTTCGCCGGCGGATTGTTCCCGGCGAGCATAGCATGTTCGCGGCGAACAGCGAACATATGCGAGATTCGACCCGCCCCCAATACTTTATCATTGAGCAAACTTTGACCCTGCATGTCACAGTCAGCAGACACATTCCAGCCAATCAGCAGCATACACTCCCTTCCACACCCTTCTACCTCATGGACAGCAGCCATTTTGGAATCATAACTAACTTGCAGTCTTACTGAGAGGAGGTAGAGTGTAGGTGATACTGCATCAATAGGGAAAACCATAGCTAGACAAGATTATTCAGTGTCCAGTGCAGTGCTGAAGGACTCATCAGATCTCTGCTGTAAACACAGCACCCCAAAAAGCCCTTTTTAGGGCTATAACTTCATTTTTTTTTCTTCGTTTTTTTTCTGTGTAATCTAACTTCATTTGCCTGTCTCCCTGCTAGCCCCTGCTTGCAAGTGTGTGTGTCAGGCTCACAGCTTATACTGTGTGTGCACAACGCATACAATATAATATTGTTTACTAGTTGTCTACTTTTAAAAAACCCAAACTTTTATTTTCTTAAATCTAAGTGCATTTGCATAACCGTCAATCAAAGTTAATTTGCTTGATCGCTACCCATAGTGTGTGTCCTGCTTACAAAAACTGTGCCAAGTTCAACCAATCCAGTCTAGTTGGGGTACCAACAGTCCACATTTAAAAAACCCAAACTTTTATTTTCTTAAATCTAAGTGCATTTGCCTGACCGTCAATCAAAGTTAATTTGCTTGACCGCTACCCATAGTGTGTGTCCTGCTTACAAGTACTGTGCCAAGTTCAACCAATCCAGTCTAGTTGGGGTACCAACAGTCCACATTTAAAAAACCCAAACTTTTATTTTCTTAAATCTAAGTGCATTTGCATAGCCGTCAATCAAAGTTCATTTGCTTGACCGCTACCCATAGTGTGTGTCCTGCTTACAAGTACTGTGCCAAGTTCAACCAATCCAGTCTAGTTGGGCTACCATCAGTCCACATTTAAAAAAACCCATACTTTTATTTTCCTAAATCTAAGTGCATTTGCATAACCGTCAATCAAAGTTCATTTGCTTGACCGCTACCCATAGTGTGTGTCCTGCTTACAAGTACTGTGCCAAGTTCAACCAATCCAGTCTAGTTGGGGTACCAACAGTCCACATTTAAAAAACCCAAACTTTTATTTTCTTAAATCTAAGTGCATTTGCATAACCGTCAATCAAAGTTCATTTGCTTGATCGCTACCCATAGTGTGTGTCCTGCTTACAAAAACTGTGCCAAGTTCAACCAATCCAGTCTAGTTGGGGTACCAACAGTCCACATTTAAAAAACCCAAACTTTTATTTTCTTAAATCTAAGTGCATTTGCCTGACCGTCAATCAAAGTTCATTTGCTTGATCGCTACCCATAGTGTGTGTCCTGCTTACAAAAACTGTGCCAAGTTCAACCAATCCAGTCTAGTTGGGGTACCAACAGTCCACATTTAAAAAACCCAAACTTTTATTTTCTTAAATCTAAGTGCATTTGCCTGACCGTCAATCAAAGTTCATTTGCTTGACCGCTACCCATAGTGTGTGTCCTGCTTACAAGTACTGTGCCAAGTTCAACCAATCCAGTCTAGTTGGGGTACCAACAGTCCACATTTAAAAAACCCAAACTTTTATTTTCTTAAATCTAAGTGCATTTACATAACCGTCAATCAAAGTTCATTTGCTTGACCGCTACCCATAGTGTGTGTCCTGCTTACAAGTACTGTGCCAAGTTCAACCAATCCAGTCTAGTTGGGCTACCAATAGTCCACATTTAAAAAAAACCATACTTTTATTTTCCTAAATCTAAGGTCATTTGCATAACCGTCAATCAAAGTTCATTTGCTTGACCGCTACCCATAGTGTGTGTCCTGCTTACAAGTACTGTGCCAAGTTCAACCAATCCAGTCTAGTTGGGGTACCAACAGTCCACATTTAAAAAACCCAAACTTTTATTTTCTTAAATCTAAGTGCATTTGCATAACCGTCAATCAAAGTTCATTTGCTTGACCGCTACCCATAGTGTGTGTCCTGCTTACAAGTACTGTGCCAAGTTCAACCAATCCAGTCTATTTGGGGTACCAACAGTCCACATTTAAAAACCCAAACTTTTATTTTCTTAAATCTAAGTGCATTTGCATAACCGTCAATCAAAGTTCATTTGCTTGACCGCTACCCATAGTGTGTGTCCTGCTTACAAGTACTGTGCCAAGTTCAACTAATCCAGTCTAGTTGGGGTACCAACAGTCCACATTTAAAAACCCAAACTTTTATTTTCTTAAATCTAAGTGCATTTGCATAACCGTCAATCAAAGTTCATTTGCTTGACCGCTACCCATAGTGTGTGTCCTGCTTACAAGTACTGTGCCAAGTTCAACCAATCCAGTCTAGTTGGGGTACCAACAGTCCACATTTTAAAAAAAATGACAGGCAGAGGCAGGACACCCCGCAGAGGCCGTCGTGGTCGTGGTGCTGTGATTCCCTTTGGCCATACAATAATGCCCAGTGTTCAGAGGCCAGTTACCCTGAAAATGAAAAGTTCAGAGGACGTAGTTGACTGGCTAACACAGGACATCCAATCTTCTACAGCTTCCGCTTGGAACATTGACACACCATCCTCCTCCAGCTTAGCTTCGGGCACCTTTCAAGTTACCACTCACCCGCCTGCCGCCACCACCAACACTAGTACCACAGCCAATTCAATTGATCAGTCAGAAGAGTTATTTACACATCAGTTTGAAGAAATTAGTGATGCGCAACCATTATTGCCAGAGAATGTAGATAACAGGGATATGTCTCAGTCAGGCAGCATTACACACATGTACGTACGATGTGATGATGATGATGATGATGTACCCGCTGCTGCTTCCTTTGTTCAGTTGTCATATACAAGTGAGGTGGGTGATGATGATGACGATGCGTCCGTGGATGTCACGTGGGTGCCTGCTAGAAGAGAAGAAGAACAGGGGGAAAGTTCAGATGGGGAGACAGAGAGGAGGAGGAGACGAGTTGGAAGTAGAGGGAGGTCATCGCAACGAGCTAGTGGCACAGTCAGACAGCATGCATCAGCATCCGGGGTCAGCCAGACAGCACGCCAATCAACGCATGCTGTTGCCACCACCAGAATGCCGTCACCGCCAAGCTCAGCAGTGTGGCATTTTTTGTGTGTGTCTGCCTCTGACAACAGCGATGCCATTTGCAACCTGTGCCAAAAGAAACTGAGTCGTGGGAAGTCCAACACCCACCTAGGTACAACTGCTTTGCGAAGGCACATGATGTCACATCACAAACGCCAATGGGATCAACACATGAGTACAAGCAGCACACAAACTCAAAGCCGCCATCCTCCTCCTGGTCCAGCATCTTCATCCACATCAACCACTGCTGTCCTCCTTGCCCCCTCTCAACTCTCCACCACTCCGTCTCTCGCCTCTTGCTGTTCCTGCTCATCTCCCCACAGTCAGGTGTCTGTCAAGGGCATGTTTGAGCGTAAGAAGCCAATGCCACAAAGTCACCCTCTTGCCCGGCGTCCGACAGCTGGCTTGTCTGAACTCTTGGCCCGCCAGCTTTTACCATACAAGCTGGTGGAGTCTGAGGCGTTCAAAAAGTTTTTAGCGATTGGGATACCGCAGTGGAAGGTACCCGGCCAAAATTTCTTTGCCCAAAAGGCAATCCCCAACCTGTACTCAATTGTGCAAAAGGAAGTAATGGCATCTCTGGCACACAGTGTTGGGGCAAGGGTCCATCTGACCACTGATACCTGGTCTGCAAAGCATGGTCAGGGCAGGTATATCACCTACACTGCGCATTGGGCAAACCTGCTGACGCCTGCCAAGCATGGAATGCGCGGCTCTGCAGAGGAGTTGGTGACACCGCCACGACTTGCAGGCAGGCCTGCTGCCACCTCCTCTACTCCTCCTACTCCATCCTCTTCCATAACCTCCTCAGCTGAGTCCTCTTCTGCTGCTGCGTCTTGCTCCACATCAATGGCACCCCCCAGCTCCCCAGATACTATTCCACATCCCGGATACGGCAGTGTCATGCCGTCTTGGGGTTGACTTGCCTCAAAGCAGAGAGTCACACCGGGCCAGCACTCCTGTGCGCCCTGAACGCACAGGTGGATCAATGGCTGACTCCGCACCAACTAGAGATTGGCAAAGTGGTTTGTGACAACGGAAGAAAGTTGTTGGCGGCATTGAATTTGGGCAAGTTGACGCATGTGCCGTGCATGGCACATGTGTGTAATCTGATCGTACAATGCTTTGTCCATAAGTATCCAGGCTTACAGGACGTCCTGAAGCAGGCCAGAAAGGTGTGTGGCCATTTCAGGCGTTCCTACACGGCCATGGCGCACTTTTCAGATATCCAGCGGCGAAACAACATGCCAGTGAGGCGCTTGATTTGAGACAGCCCCACACGTTGGAATTCAACACTCCTAATGTTCGACCGCCTGCTCCAACAAGAAAAAGCCATTAACGAGTATTTGTATGACCGGGGTGCTAGGACAGCCTCTGCGGAGCTGGGGATTTTTTTGCCATGTTACTGGACGCTCATGCGCAATGCCTGTAGGCTCATGCGTCCTTTTGAGGAGGTGACGAGGAGTCAGAGGAGGAATGTGGCTTTGAGGGGGAGGAGGAAGACCAATCACAACAGGCATCCCAGGGTGCTCGTTGTCACCTATCTGGTACCCGTGGTGTTGTACGTGGCTGGGGGGAAGAACATATCTTCAGCGAGATCGCTGAGGAAGAGGAACGGGACATGACTAGCTCGGCATCCAACCTTGTGCAAATGGGGTCTTTCATGCTGTCGTGCCTGTCACAGGACCCTCGTATAAAAAGGCTGAAGGGGAACGACCTGTACTGGGTGTGCACGCTACTAGACCCCCGGTATAAGCAGAAAGTGCCTGATTTGTTACCAAATTACCGCAAGTCAGAAAGGATGCAGCAGGTCCAAAACAAATTAACAAGTATGCTTTACACAGCATATAAGGGTGATGTCACAGCACAAGGGCAATATAACAGGGGAATGAGGGATGGATCCCGAAGGGACTGACACTGGGCGATACATTCGACTGAAAAAGGCCTGATGAGATGAGCTGCCTTCGGCTATAAATGGTCCACACGCTGCTGTATGTTATCTGTGAATGCCGGATGACTTGCGTGAATTATCCGCCACCAACTAGGGTTCAAGAAGAGGCAATGTTTTATGGCACTTTCTGCCTGGGGAACAAAGGTCAATTTTTCTGGCCGCTGCAACAGCAGCGGCTGCAACAATATCTAATTTTTGAATTTCAATTTTTATGCCAGAAGGCGTACGGCATGTAATGGAAAAGAAAGCATATAGAACAGTCTTGCATAACACAACAGTTGTGCAAAAATACATATTTACAATGAAGACATTTTGTTAAAATTAGGTGGCTAGGCTTTCTTTTTTTTACTTTTTTGGTTAATACATTTTCTTTTTTTTTACTGTGATTGCAATTTTTAAGAGAAACCTAAGACATGGTAAAACAGACAATAGTAAAGTCCTATTATCTATCATCACTCCAGCAGTAGCTTATTATTTACAATATCTAACCTGCTCAATCGCCCTTGGGTTACCCTAGGGCAGGCTTCAGTAGGCGACCTCTCCTTTCCTCGGATGATTTTGCCGCCGGTTGCTTCTGAAGGGTCTCCTCCAGGGCTCCCCCACTCCGGTCCTTCCCCCCGAGTCGCTTCAACCATTAACAAATGTTTTATTATATTAGGGGGGCACTAAATGGGGATGTTATCCAGGGATCCCAAATTGTCTGGAACTGGGTGATTCTATCCAAGACTACATGGCTAAATCTCTCGTTGAGCAGTAAATAGTTGATTTTTTTTATTAATTCCTGAAAGTTTTAATTTGGGGTTTTCCAACTACTAGCTATGTGTATTTTTTCTTTCAAAAAATATTTTATTAGGTCAATCTTAAACATTTTAGAAGCTAGTAAGCATGTTTCTTCCCATAGTCTTATGACTGCCGAACACTCCCACCAGACATGAATAAATGTAGCCTCATTACCACTGTTCCTAAAACATAAGCTGCTCCGTTTTGGATCCCATTTATTAGCTTAAAAGGAGTAATATATGTCCTGTGTAGGACCTTTATTGAAGTCTCAAGCAGACTATAATTTAAAGATCCCCTACTTAAGCCTTGCCAACTTTTATCCCATGTGCTATCTGCCAACTCGGTGCCCAAATCCCTCTCCCAGGCTTTGGTATAGTCTGGTTTGTTTGCCTATGAGTTTTCATTAAATAGTTCATACATGAGGCTAATAATACCAGGCTGAAAGGGGGAATCCCTACATTTTTTGAGTAGCCAGGTGTTTCTTTGGGGGGTTCCCCTACCACTTATCATATATATAAAATGATGTATCCTGCAAAAATTATAGTGTTCAGCCATGGGTAAATTGTATCTATCTCTCACCCACTCAAAGGTCATTATTTTGTCGTCATGCCACCATGGACCAACCCTTAGTAGGTTCTGAGACTTCCACCAACTGAGAGAGCTTTCTGGAAGATGTATCTTAAAGTGGGGATTGGGTACGATAGGGGTAAGATCTGATACCCGAGTGTCCAGTTTTTGTGTCCAGTTCATCTCCGTCCATATTTTTAATGAGTGCTTAATCAATGGGTTTTTCAAGTTTCTCAAAAAAGTATACAGGCCTGGAATCCATATTACTGTATCCCATGTATAAGGTGACATGCTTACATTTTCCATAAATACCCAGAGCGGCTGATGTGTTTTGGAGAATGCGCCAGAGGAATGAAAGCCAGCTGCGCTGCCTTGTAATACAGTTTGAGATTCGGGTCCCTACCCTCTTTTGGAAAGACTATGAGGTCGGCCTGATTCAATTAAGGGGGCATAGGTTCTCCATTTAGTATAGCGTTAAACAAAGATGTTAGGTGCGGGGGGCTCAAATTTCTTATAGTACAGATGAGTAAAACCGTCTGGCCCTGGGGACTTGCCAAATTTAAGATCTTGGATTGTAGATTTAACTTCCTCTTAGGATATGTCTAGGTTCAAGCTGTCCAATTGAGGTACACGTATTTTGTGGACTTCTTGCTGTAGTAGGAAGGACTCTATGTCAGATCCGCTGCAGCGGGATTGGGATGAATATATGGTCTGATCGAAGTTTTGAAATGTTTCTTGGATAGCATTGGGGCTAAAGGAGGTTTGGCCATCAGGTAGTCTAAAGATACTGTATATTATGTCCTCTCTTGGGGGGTAAAGACACTAATAATTCCTCCAATAAAATTCTGTTTTTTTATGTGGGCAAGGTCCCTGGTTAGCCCATTGGGTTATCTGTTAAAAAGAGTGGTGCAGAGACTGTGGGGGCTGTTAGCCTCCTTGTCCCCGTGTGGCCGTTTAGAATCCCTGCTGCTGCATGTTTCAGCTTTATTAAGGTGTAATTGTACAGCGTTTGACTCAAGTAGCTGCCTGTGCTGGGTCAGTTTGGCTTAATTGCTGGGCCCTTTTCCTGCCAAGATGGCGACCGTCAGTCCATGGGCCTCTATGTCCCCTTCACTACCTTTGTCCCCGCTTGTGTGCTTATTTGGGATGGCCCCCCTTTATATCTCCGGCCCGTGGTCTTCTCAGGTCCCCCCCTCAATCTCTGAGTGTGGGTATGCGGGCTGGGGCGTTGAATCAGGCCTACCTTCTTCTCTGCTCGCTGCAAGATCAACAATACCTAATTTTTCAGGCATGTGTACATGCCTAATTTTTCTGGCCTCTGGTGCTGCACTGTGCCTTCAACAACCAAACCCCCCAAAAAAGGCACATAACAGGGATTAAACTGATAGGAGTAGTACTACTTAACACACCACTCATATCTGGTGTAACAGTAGTGTACATTTAAAACAAAAAACATTTTTTCTACTGTAATAGATTGCATAGCAGTTAGTTGTCTGCAAGCGTGTGTGTCAGACCTACAGCGTCTACTCTACCAACTTCTGCAAGTGCACAGTGCCACTCATATCTGTTGTCACAGTAGCTTGGACGCATAGTACCGATCTGTCAAAACCTGTAATGATGAATGAGGTCTAGAGTAGCCTGGTTCCCTTATCCTCTACAGGTTGAGACCTAATGTTTGGGTGACTCCAGACCAACACATGAGTACAAGCAGCACACAAACTCAAAGCCGCCATCCTCCTCCTGTTGCAGCATCATAAACCACATCAACCACTGCTGTCCTCCTTGCCCCCTCTCAACCATCTGCCACTCCGTCTCTCGCCTTGAGCAGTTCCTGCTCATCTGCCCATAGTCAGGTGCCTGTAAAGGACATGTTTGAGCGTAAGAAGCTAATGTCACAAAGTGCCCCAAAATTGAAGTTATACGACCAACAAAGCATCCTTTTCCATCTCCTGGTTCTAAAAATCCAGGCCTTATACATGCCCCCTGATAGGTGACGTAACAAGTATTAAACTGATAAGAGTAGTACCTACAAACACGTCACTCCTATCTGGTGGCACCTTTGACTGCACGTGCCGTGCCCCAAAATTGAAGTGATACGACCAATAAAGCATCTTTTTCCATCTCCTAGTTCTAAAAATCCAGGCCTTATACACGCCCCCTGATAGGTGACGTAACAAGTATTAAACTGATAAGAGTAGTACTTACAAACACGTCACTCCTATCTGGTGGCACCTTTGACTGCACGTGCCGTGCCCCAAAATTGAAGTGATACGACCAACAAAGCATCTTTTTCCATCTCCTGGTTCTAAAAATCCAGGCCTTATACACGCCCCCTGATAGGTAACGTAACAAGTATTAAACTGATAAGAATAGTACTTACAAACACGTCACTCCTATCTGGTGGCACCTTTGACTGCACGTGCCGTGCCCCAAAATTGAAGTGATACGACCAAAAAAGCATATTTTTCCATCTCCTGGTTCTAAAAATCCAGGCCTTATACACGCCCCCTGATAGGTGACGTAACAAGTATTAAACTGATAAGAGTAGTACTTACAAACACGTCACTCCTATCTGGTGGCACCTTTGACTGCACGTGCCGTGCCCCAAAATTGAAGTGATACGACCAACAAAGCATCTTTTTCCATCTCCCGGTTCTAAAAATCCAGGCCTTATACACGCCCCCTGATAGGTGACGTAACAAGTATTAAACTGATAAGAGTAGTACTTACAAACACGTCACTCCTATCTGGTGGCACCTTTGACTGCACGTGCCGTGCCCCAAAATTGAAGTGATACGACCAATAAAGCATCTTTTTCCATCTCCTAGTTCTAAAAATCCAGGCCTTATACACACCCCCTGATAGGTGACGTAACAAGTATTAAACTGATAAGAGTAGTACTTACAAACACGTCGCTCCTATCTGGTGGCACCTTTGACTGCACGTGCCGTGCCCCAAAATTGAAGTGATACGACCAACAAAGCATCTTTTTCCATCTCCTGGTTCTAAAAATCCAGGCCTTATACACGCCCCCTGATAGGTGACGTAACAAGTATTAAACTGATAAGAGTAGTACTTACAAACACGTCACTCCTATCTGGTGGCACCTTTGACTGCACGTGCCGTGCCCCAAAATTGAAGTGATACGACCAACAAAGCATCTTTTTCCATCTCCTGGTTCTAAAAATCCAGGCCTTATACACACCCCCTGATAGGTGACGTAACAAGTATTAAACTGATAAGAGTAGTACTTACAAACTTGTCACTCCTATCTGGTGGCACCTTTGACTGCACGTGCCGTGCCCCAAAATTGAAGTGATACGACCAATAAAGCATCTTTTTCCATCTCCTAGTTCTAAAAATCCAGGCCTTATACACGCCCCCTGATAGGTGACGTAACAAGTATTAAACTGATAAGAGTAGTACTTACAAACTTGTCACTCCTATCTGGTGGCACCTTTGACTGCACGTGCCGTGCCCCAAAATTGAAGTGATACGACTAACAAAGCATCTTTTTCCATCTCCTGGTTCTAAAAATCCAGGCCTTATACACGCCCCCTGATAGGTAACGTAACAAGTATTAAACTGATAAAAATAGTACTTACAAACACGTCACTCCTATCTGGTGGCACCATTGACTGCACGTGCCGTGCCCCAAAATTGAAGTGATACGACCAACAAAGCATCTTTTTCCATCTCCTGGTTCTAAAAATCCAGGCCTTATACACGCCCCCTGATAGGTGACGTAACAAGTATTAAACTGATAAGAGTAGTACTTACAAACACGTCACTCCTATCTGGTGGCACCTTTGACTGCACGTGCCGTGCCCCAAAATTGAAGTGATACGACCAAAAAAGCATCTTTTTCCATCTCCTGGTTCTAAAAATCCAGGCCTTATACACGCCCCCTGATATGGGCTGTAACAAGTATTAAACTGATAAGAGTAGTACTACTTAACACACCTTATAATAATGCAGAGAGAGGCAATGCAGTGAGAGGAGTCTGAAGAAGAGGAGTCAGAGGAGGAAGGTGGCTTTGAGGAGGTGGAAGACCAAACACAGCAGGCGTCCCAGGGGGCTTGTTTCACCTTTCGGGGACCCTTGGTGGCTGGGTGGAGGAAGAGACCTTCAATGACATCAGTGAGGACAAGGAACGGTACATGGCTAGCTTGGTATCCAACCTTGTGCAAATGGGGAGTTTGCTGTTGTGCAAATGGACTGTTTGCGGTTGTTTGCGGTGCGTTAAACGGGGAGTTTGGTCTGTCACTGTGAAGCGGGCCTAACCCTTACACTACCTGATCGATACAACATCATACCTGTTGTTTTAAAGCACGTTATTCCAAACAATTTAGGAATGTTAGGTAATTTATGCCCTTTATGGCTTAAAACCAGACTCTGCATCAACTATGTAATTTTCCATGGGAGTTTTGCCATGGATCCCCCTCCGGCATGCCACAGTCCAGGTGTTAGTCCCGTTGAAACAACTTTCCCATCACTATTGTGGCCAGAAAGAGTCCCTGTGGGTTTTAAAATTCGCCTGCCCATTGAAGTCTATGGCGGTTCGCCGATGTTCGCCGGTTCGCGAACATTTGCGGCAGTTTGCGTTCGCGGTTCGCAAACCGAAAATTTTAGGTTCGCGACATCACTAGTTACAGGCAGAAAATCTCTACGGGCTGTCAAAATCGTAAATCCGACCCAGCCAAGCCTTTGATCTTTCAAGCCCGTAAATGTTACAATCGCAAATCACTATTCAATTGCTACAATTCCTCAAGTCCGCAAATGTTTTCACACCCGTAAATGACAAATGTAGAAGACAATCCTGCTGGTACTAGAGAGGCCCCGCAAGGAGGTTAAATACCTGATAGTAACACTGTAAATGCAAATAATAAATCACTACTGCACTATAAATAATGGGGAAAACGATGAAAGACAGAATTAATTGCACAACAGTCTCAAGCGCGCAAATCGCCAATAGAATATTTTTTTTTTACGTTTTATTTTCATGTCATATAAATCTTGGGAATCAAGGGGTTAATACATATCAGGCCACCTACATGAACTAGACCGGTTTCTTCATTCATTTTTATTGATGTTCCCATTGCTGGATTGTGAGTCTGATTGCATATCGGACCTCAAAACCCTAGTTGATTGACATTTAAATCGCACCTTTAACTGACGTCATGATGACGGTCTCATTTACTATTGGCTGTTTCTACATTAATAGTTACGGGCTTGCTGATTTGATCATGATCTTGCCCTGATTTGGATTTGGATTTCGGCCATGTAGTTGCGGGCTTTTCTAATTTAATCGTTCTAAAACTTCAAATTTCAAGCTCGCAGACAAATGGGCTGTATGAAGGTACCTGCGGGCTTGGAATTTAATAGGGGCCCTGGTCTGCTCGGGACATTCAGGATACTCAGAATGGAATTTCCTCTCCAGTTTATTTTTAAAGCAAAGTAAATGTGTAACACTCCCAACCAACTCAAAAGACATAATAATAAAATATATTGAATTAATAGAAAATAAATCAGCATTTGGAGTTCCTACAGATTCAGTAGCTGGAGCATTTTGTTTCAATCTATTTGTGCAGGATCTAGTAAAACGGTAGAAGTTGAGTCAATCTTCTCTTTATTTATGCAAGATAGTTACATGTGATCAGGATGTGCTTTATTTACAGAGATGTATCCCAGAGCAATGTAAAATGATGCATTTGGGAAGGAGAATAAGCAGACAGTTTGTGATCTAAATGAGCAAGGCTATGGGAATGACATAAAGGAAAGTATTTACACATGTTTATGAACAACCACCGATGTAACATTAATGTCAGGCAGCAGATGCAAAGGCAAGTAAAGTTACATAGTAATTGAGGTTGAAAAAAGGCTTTTAATCCATCAAGTTCAACCTTTTTAGATCTCCTCTGATCTGCAGTGTTCAGACTAATAATTAATTGTTAATTGATCCAGAGGAAGCAATCAGAAAAAAATCCCCATTGAAACTCAGCCAATTGTCTCAAAGAGGAAAAAAATATACAATTCCTTCCTGACCCCAGATACTGGCGATCAGATTCCTCCCTGGATCAATACTCCCTCTATAATTATCCAGTATAACCCTGAATGCCCTTTTTATTAAAAATGATTTCCAATCCCTTTATAAAGTTATCTATGGAATCCGCTGTCACCACCTCCTTTGGTAGAGAATTCCACAGATAAACCATCCTTACTTTGAAGAACCCTTTTCTTTCTTTAAGGTGGGATCCTTTTACTTCTAACCTCAGGATGTCCTCTTGTTCATTGGAAACCTCTTGGCACAAAAAGGTCACTTGACAAAGCTTTGTATTCAGTGGCGCAGGAAGAGGCGGATGGGAGGGGTGCACAGCCCCGGGTGCTCTGCCTTGGGGGCAGCACACAACCCCCAGACTGCCTATGCCTCCCTGGTCCCTCTCTCTCCTCTGATCCGTAGAGGAGAGGTGGAGCCAGCATGGGTGGAGCCAGAAAGGGGTGGAGCCTCTCAGGAGAGGAGCTGCCAAGCAGGAGCCTCATTCAATTAGAAGCCCGCATCTCGGGGTATACAGGCCGTATGTCTGTGGGCCTGCTGCGGGTTTGCATTCTGCTACATTTCTTGTGCTATTCCATTGAACAAGCCCGCAAGTTAGGGGCCGAAAGCCAAAACCATAAATCATGCAATCGTACGTAGCATTTCAGGACAGGAACACGATCAATCAAGCAAAGCTGTAACTACCGATTTAGAAACAGCCAATAGTAAATGAGACCGTCATCATGACGTCAGTAAAACATGGAGGTTACATGTCAATCAATTAGCGTTTCAGGGTGCTATATGCGATCAGACTCGCAATCTGGCAATGTACAAAATAATAAAATATGAATGAAGTAAATGTTCTAGTCCATGTGGGTGGCCTGATATGTATTAACTCCTTGATTCCCGAGATTGATATAACCACGAAATTAAACGTAAAAAAAATATTTTTGTATTGCTGATTTTCGGGCTTGAGACTGTTGTGCAATTAATTCTAATGTCTATCATCGCTTTCCCCGTTATTTACAGTGCAGTAGTGATATTTTATTTGCATTTATGTTGCTACGGATATGTCTTTAACCCCCTTGCGGGTCTTCTATAGCTATTTGCGATTTTACTCATCGTAGCTCTTGCGGCCTTGACAGATCAAAGGCTTCGGGAGGCTGTAAGTTCCGGGTTTAGCCAAGCACACTTTTCAAGCCCTTAACCTGTAAACTGTTCGGAGTCCGCAAAAAGACTCCAATTGAATAGCAAATTAGCTCACAGGCTCCATTATGGGCTCCCGTTAGCTACAATTTGTCAATTGAATGAGGCTCCAGGAGGGTAAGTGAGGTGAAGGGAGAGACAGAGGATGGAGAGAGACAGAAGAGGGAGATAGAGGATGGAGAGAGACAGAAGGGGGAGATAGAGAATGGAGAGACACAGAAGGGGGAGATAGAGGATGGAGAGACACAGAAGGGGGAGATAGATGATGGAGAGAGACAGAAGGGAGAGATAGAGGATGGAGAGACACAGAAGGGGGAGATAGAGGATGGAGAGAGACAGAAGGGGGAGATAGAGGATGGAGAGAGACAGAAGGGGGAGATAGAGGATGGAGAGAGACAGAAGGGGGAGATAGAGGATGGAGAGAGACAGAAGGGGGAGATAGAGGATGGAGAGACACAGAAGGGGGAGATAGAGGATGGAGAGAGACAGAAGGGGGAGATAGAGGATGGAGAGACACAGAAGGGGGAGATAGAGGATGGAGAGAGACAGAAGGGGGAGATAGAGGATGGAGAGACACAGAAGGGGGAGATAGAGGATGGAGAGACACAGAAGGGGGAGATAGATGATGGAGAGAGACAGAAGGGAGAGATAGAGGATGGAGAGACACAGAAGGGGGAGATAGAGGATGGAGAGAGACAGAAGGGGGAGATAGAGGATGGAGAGAGACAGAAGGGGGAGATAGAGGATGGAGAGACACAGAAGGGGGAGATAGAGGATGGAGAGAGACAGAAGGGGGAGATAGAGGATGGAGAGACACAGAAGGGGGAGATAGAGGATGGAGAGAGACAGAAGGGGGAGATAGAGGATGGAGAGAGACAGAAGGGGGAGACAGAGGATGGAGAGAGACAGAAGGGAGAGACAGAGGATGGAGAGAGACAGAAGGGAGAGACAGAGGATGGAGAGAGACAGAAGGGAGAGACAGAGGATGGAGAGAGACAGAAGGGGGAGACAGAGGATGGAGAGAGACAGAAGGGGGAGATAGAGGATGGAGAGAGACAGAAGGGAGAGATAGAGGATGGAGAGAGACAGAAGGGGGAGATAGAGGATGGAGAGAGACAGAAGGGAGAGATAGAGGATGGAGAGAGACAGAAGGGGGAGATAGAGGATGGAGAGAGACAGAAGGGAGAGATAGAGGATGGAGAGAGACAGAAGGGGGAGATAGAGGATGGAGAGAGACAGAAGGGGGAGAGACAGAAGCACAGTCAGAGGGAGAGAGGAGAGAGAGAGAGAGAGAGAGAGAGAGAGAGGGAGGAGAGAGAGAGGAGGGAGAGAAGAAGGAGAGAGAAATAGATAGTATGAGAGACAGAAGAGGGAGAGGGAAAGAGAGAGGAGGAGGGAGAGAGAGGGAGAGACAGAGGATGGAGAGAGACAGAAGGGGGAGATAGAGGATGGAGAGAGACAGAAGGGGGAGATAGAGGGAGAAACACAAGAGGGGAAGAGAGAGGGAGAGACAGAGAGAGAGCAGGGAGAGAGAGGAGAGAGAGACAGAAGCACAGTGAGAGGGAGAGAGGAGAGAGAGAGAGAGAGAGAGAGAGAGAGAGAGAGGGAGGAGAGAGAGAGGAGGGACAGAAGAAGGAGAGAGAAATAGATAGTATGAGAGACAGAAGAGGGAGAGGAAAAGAGAGAGGAGGAGGGAGAGAGAGGGAGAGACAGAGGATGGAGAGAGACAGAAGGGGGAGATAGAGGATGGAGAGAGACAGAAGGGGGAGATAGAGGATGGAGAGAGACAGAAGGGGGAGATAGAGGGAGAAACACAAGAGGGGAAGAGAGAGGGAGAGACAGAGAGAGAGCAGGGAGAGAGAGGAGAGAGAGACAGAAGCACAGTGAGAGGGAGAGAGGAGAGAGAGGGAGGAGAGAGAGAGAGGATGGATAGAGGAAGGAGAGAGAAAGAGATAGTATGAGAGACAGAAGAGGGAGAGGGAAAGAGAGAGGAGGAGGGAGAGAGAGAGAGGGAGAGAGAGAGAGAGAGACAGAAGAACAGAGAGGAAGAGGTAGGATATATGTACATAGATTGGATACTCAGCCTGTGTTTATTCCAACCTTGGCTTTGCATTAAAGCTGTGTAATACAGCATGCATAAGCTTAAAGGAAGCCATGTTTGATGATGGCTATGGAATAAAGAGCGAGGCATTTGTGGCCATGTTTGTGTGTCCCAGCTCAAGTTCCCAGAATGCAGTGTAATAACTGTTTTTCTCGGGAACTCTGAGCTGGAAGCAGGTTTTGTTTCTTGCTTTAGACATTCAAATATGAACACAGATGTACTTTTTATTTACTATATATATATATATATAAAGAGAGAGAGAGAGAGAGAGAGGGAGGAGGGGGAGAGAGGGGGAGACAGGAGGAATAGAGACAGAAGGGGGAAAGGGGTAGAAACAGAGGAGGGAGAGAGAGGGAGAAAAAGAGGAGGGGGAGAGAGGGAGACACAGAGAGAGGAGAGAGAGGGGAGAGAGCGAGACAGAAGGAAAGCGAGAGGGAGGGAGGAAAGAGAGAGGGAGAGAGGGAGGAGGGAGAAAGAGAGGAAGGAGAGAGAAAGAATAGTGTGAGAGACAGAGGAGGGAGAGGGAAAGAGAGAGGAGGAGGGAGAGAGAGAGGGAGAGACAGGAGGGAGACAGAATAGGGAGAAAGGTAGAAACAGAGGAGGGAGAGAGAGGGAGAGACAGGGGAGGGAGAGAGAGGAAGACACAGAGAGAGAAGAGGGAGGGAGAGGAGAGGTAGGAGAAACACATATATATATATATATATATAGAGAGAGAGAGAGGGAGGAGGGAGATAGAGAGTGGGGGGGGAAGAGAGAGGGATAAAAAGAGGAGGGAGAGAGAGGGAGACACAGAGAGAGAGGAGAGAGAGGTGGAAAGAGAGAGACAGAGGGGGAGGGAGGAAAGAGATATCGAGAGAGAGAGGAGGGAGAGAGGGAGGAGGGAGAAAGAGAGGAAGGAGAGAGAAAGAATAGTGTGAGAGACAGAGGAGGGAGAGGGAAAGAGAGAGAGGGAGAGAAGTAGAAACAGAGGAGGGAGAGAGAGGGAGAGACAGGGGAGGGAGAGAGAGGGAGACACAGAGAGAGAAGAGAGAGGGAGGAGGGAGAGAGAGAGGAAGGAGAGAGAAATAGATAGTGTGATAGACAGAAGAGGGGTAGGGAAAGAGAGAAGAGGAGGGAGAGAGAACGAGGGAGAGACAGAGAGAGAGGATGGAGAGAGAGACAGAAGGACACAGAGCGGTAGGAGATATACATATATATATAGAGAGAGAGAGGGAGGAGGGATAGAGAGGTGGGGGAGACAGGGGGGAGAGAGACAGAAGGGGGGAGAGAGGTAGAAACAGAGGAGGGAGAGAGAGACAGAGAGATAGAGGGAGGGGGAGAGAGAGAGGAGGGAGAGAGAGTGGAAGGAAAGAGAAAGAGATAGTGTGAGAGACAGAGGAGGGAGAGGGAAAGAGAGAGGAGGAGGGAGAGAGAGAGGGAGAGACAGGAGGGAGACAGAATGGGGAGAGAGGTAGAAACAGAGGAGGGAGAGAGAGGGAGAGACAGGGGAGGGAGAGAGAGGGAGACACAGAGAGAGAAGAGGGAGGGAGAGGAGAGAGAGACAGAAGGGGGAGAGAGGGAGGGGGAGAGGGAGGAGGGAGAGAGGGAGGAGGGAGATAGAGAGGGAGGAGAGAGAAATAGATAGTGTGAGAGACAGAGGAGGGAGAGGGAAAGAGAGAGGAGGAGGGAGAGAGAGAGGGAGAGACAGGAGGGAGACAGAATGGGGAGAGAGGTAGAAACAGAGGAGGGAGAGAGAGGGAGAGACAGGGGAGGGAGAGAGAGGGAGACACAGAGAGAGAAGAGGGAGGGAGAGGAGAGAGAGACAGAAGGGGGAGAGAGGGAGGGGGAGAGGGAGGAGGGAGAGAGGGAGGAGGGAGATAGAGAGGGAGGAGAGAGAAATAGATAGTGTGATAGACAGAAGAGGGGTAGGGAAAATAAGAGGAGGAGGGAGAGAGAGCGAGGGAGAGACAGAGATAGAGGATGGAGAGAGAGACAGAAGGACAGAGAGCGGTAGGAGATATACATATATATATATAGAGAGAGAGAGAGAGGGAGGAGGGAGAGAGAGAGAGGGCGAGGCAGGATGGAGAGAGACAGAAGGGGGTAGAGAGGTAGAAACAGAGGAGGGAGAGAGAGACAGAGGAGGGAGAGAGAGGGAGAGACAGAGAGAGAGAGGGAGGGGGAGAGGGGGAGGAGGGAGAGAGAGTGGAAGGAGAGTGAAAGAGATAGTGTGAGAGACAGAGGAGGGAGAGGAAAAGAGAGAGGAGGAGGGAGAGAGAGAGAGAGAGGGAGAGACAGGAGTGAGAGAGACAGAAGGGGGAGAAAGGTAGAAACAGAGGAGGGAGAGAGAGGGAGAGACAGGGGAGGAAGAGAGAGGGAGAAAAGAGGAGGGAGCGAGAGGGAGACACAGAGAGAGAGGAGAGAGAGGGGAGAGAGAGAGACAGAAGGACAGCGAGGGGAGGGAGGAAAGAGAGAGGGAGAGAAGGAGGAGGGAGAAAGAGAGGAAGGAGACAGAAAGAATAGTGTGAGAAACAGAGGAGGGGGAGGGAAAGAGTTAGGAGGGGAAAGAGAGAGAGGGAGAGACAGGATGGAGACAGAATGGGGAGAGAAGTAGAAACAGAGGAGGGAGAGAGAGGGAGAGACAGGGGAGGGAGAGAGAGGGAGACACAGAGAGAGAAGAGAGAGGGAGGAGGGAGAGAGAGAGGAAGGAGAGAGAAGAGATAGTGTGATAGACAGAAGAGGGGTAGGGAAAGAGAGAAGAGGAGGGAGAGAGAGCGAGGGAGAGACAGAGAGAGAGGATGGAGAGAGAGACAGAAGGACAGAGAGCGGTAGGAGATATACATATATATATAGAGAGAGAGAGGGAGAAGGGAGAGAGAGAGGGGCGGAGACAGGGGGAGAGAGACAGAAGGGGGGAGAGAGGTAGAAACAGAGGAGGTAGAGAGAGACAGAGGAGAGTGAGAGAGCGAGAGACAGAGAGGGAGAGGGAAAGAGAGAGGAGGAGGGAGAGAGAGAGGGAGAGACAGGAGGGAGACAGAATGGGGAGAGAGGTAGAAACAGAGGAGGGAGAGAGAGGGAGAGACAGGGGAGGGAGAGAGAGGGAGACACAGAAAGAGAAGAGGGAGGAAGAGGAGAGAGAGACAGAAGGGGGGAGAGAGGGAGGGGGAGAGGGAGAGAGGGAGGAGGGAGATAGAGAGGGAGGAGAGAGAAATAGATAGTGTAATAGACAGAAGAGGGGTAGGGAAAGTGAGAGGAGGAGGGAGAGAGAGAGGGAGAGACAGGAGGGAGACAGAATGGGGAGAGAGGTAGAAACAGAGGAGGGAGAGAGAGGGAGAGACAGGGGAGGGAGAGAGAGGAAGACACAGAGAGAGAAGAGGGAGGGAGGAGGGAGAGAGAGAGGAAGGAGAGAGAAAGAGATAGTGTGATAGACAGAAGAGGGGTAGGGAAAGAGAGAAGAGGAGGGAGAGAGAGCGAGGGAGAGACAGAGAGAGAGGATGGAGAGAGAGACAGAAGGACAGAGAGCGGTAGGAGATATACATATATATATAGAGAGAGAGAGGGAGAAGGGAGAGAGAGATGGGCGGAGACAGGGGGAGAGAGACAGAAGGGGGGAGAGAGGTAGAAACAGAGGAGGTAGAGAGAGACAGAGGAGAGTGAGAGAGCGAGAGACAGAGAGGGAGAGGGAAAGAGAGAGGAGGAGGGAGAGAGAGAGGGAGAGACAGGAGGGAGACAGAATGGGGAGAGAGGTAGAAACAGAGGAGGGAGAGAGAGGGAGAGACAGGGGAGGGAGAGAGAGGGAGACACAGAAAGAGAAGAGGGAGGGAGAGGAGAGAGAGACAGAAGGGGGGAGAGAGGGAGGGGGGAGAGGGAGGAGGGAGAGAGGGAGGAGGGAGATAGAGAGGGAGGAGAGAGAAATAGATAGTGTAATAGACAGAGAGGGAGAGGGAAAGAGAGAGGAGGAGGGAGAGAGAGAAGGAGAGACAGGAGGGAGACAGAATGGGGAGAGAGGTAGAAACAGAGGAGGGAGAGAGAGGGAGAGACAGGGGAGGGAGAGAGAGGAAGACACAGAGAGAGAAGAGGGAGGGAGAGGAGAGAGAGAGACAGAAGGGGGAGATAGGGAGGGGGAGAGAGAGAGGAGGGAGAGAGAGGGAGAGACAGTGGAGGGAGAGAGAGGGAGACACAGAAAGAGAAGAGGGAGGGAGAGGAGAGAGAGACAGAGATAGAGGATGGAGAGAGAGACAGAAGGACAGAGAGCGGTAGGAGATATACATATATACATATAGAGAGAGAGAGAGGGAGGAGGGAGAGAGAGGGTGAGGCAGGATGGAGAGAGACAGAAGGGGGGAGAGAGGTAGAAACAGAGGAGGGAGAGAGAGGGAGAGACAGAGAGAGAGAGGGAGGGGGAGAGAGGGAGGAGGGAGAGAGAGTGGAAGGAGAGAGAAAGAGATAGTGTGAGAGACAGAGGAGGGAGAGGAAAAGAGAGAGGAGGAGGGAGAGAGAGGGAGAGACAGGAGGGAGAGAGACAGAAGGGGGAGAGAGGTAGAAACAGAGGAGCGAGAGAGAGGGAGAGACAGGGGAGGAAGAGAGAGGGAGAAAAAGAGGAGGGAGAGAGAGGGAGACACAGAGAGAGAGGAGAGAGAGAGACAGAAGGACAGCGAGGGGAGGGAGGAAAGAGATAGGGAGAGAGGGAGGAGGGAGAAAGAGAGGAAGGAGAGAGAAAGAATAGTGTGAGAGACAGAGGAGGGAGAGGGAAAGAGAGAGGAGGAGGGAGAGAGAGAGGGAGAGACAGGAGGGGGACAGAATGGGGAGAGAGGTAGAAACAGAGGAGGGAGAGAGAGGGAGAGACAGGGGAGGGAGAGAGAGGGAGACACGGAGAGAGAAGAGAGAGGGAGGAGGGAGAGAGAGAGAAAGGAGAGAGAGAAAGAGATAGTGTTATAGACAGAAGAGGGGTAGGGAAAGAGAGAGGAGGAGGGAGAGAGAACGAGGGAGAGACAGAGAGAGAGGAAAGAGAGAGAGACAGAAGGACAGAGAGCGGTAGGAGATATACATATATATATATATATAGAGAGAGAGGGGGGAGGGAGAGAGCGGGGGGGGGACAGGAGGGAGAGAGACAGAAGGGGGGAGAGAGGTAGAAACAGAAGAGGGAGAGAGAGACAGAGGAGGTTGAGAGAGGGAGAGACAGAGAAAGAGGGAGGGAGAGAGGGAGAGAGACAGAAGGGGGAGAGAGGTAGAAACAGAGGAGGGAGAGAGAGGGAGAGACAGGGGAGGAAGAGAGAGGGAGACACAGAGAGAGAGGAGAGAGAGAGAGAGGAGAGAGAGACAGAAGTACAGCGAGAGGGAGGGAGGAGAGGGGGAGGGGGGAGAGGGAGGAGGGAGAGAAGGAAAAGGGAGAGAGAGAGAGAAAGAGAAAGAGATAGTCTGAGAGACAGAGGAGGGAGAGGGAAAGAGAGAGGACAAGGGAGAGACACAGAGAGAGGCAGAGGGGGAGAGACAGGGGGGGGAAGAAAGAGGAGGGAAAGAGACAGAATGGGGAGAGAGAGGGAGAGACAGAGGAGGATGAGAGATAGAATGGGGAGAGAAGAAACAGAGGAGGGAGAGAGGGGCAGAGACAGAGGAGAGAGAGGGAATGAGAGACAGAGAGAGGGGAGGGAGAGAGAGGAGAGAGAGACAGAATGAAGCAGAGAGAGGAAGGCGAGAGAGGGAGAAGGGAGAGAGGGAGGAGAAAGAAAGAGATAGTGAGAGAGAGAAGGAGAGGAAGAGGAGAGAAAGCATGAATGAGAGAGTGTGTGTGCGGGAGAGACAGAAAGGGAGGGAGAGAGGAGAGGAATGAAAGAGAGGGAGGAGAGAGAGAGAGGATGGAGAGAGAGGAGGGACTGAGGTAAAGCGGAGTGAGATATAGAAGAGAGAGAGAAGGGGGAGAAATATAGAGAGGAGAGTGTGAAGAGCCCAGATAGGGACGCTATTCAGCTCCACCACTTCCTGCCTTTTAGCTACAGGAATTCTCCTGTTACCGCTGTATTCTGTATTCCAGAAATCATGGTTTAATATGGACTCTCTCGCAGCATTTCCAAACAGCAACTGAACACAGACGAAAGCATTTTCCTCCCCCAGTTACAACACAGTGGGATGAACACATTCAAATCCCCCGCCCAGATTAGCATCTCCCACTAATAGCAGTGGACAACTGGGGGCTTGCCCATCGTACGGGTGGATCCCACATGGATTAAGAGCGGCAAACAGAACAAAGGGCCTGTAATTACCCCAATGTCCTGCAGTGACATCTTGTGTACAAGAATTGGAATTATGTGTCCATTCTGTAAGAAAAAGCTCTATATGACACGGGCTGTTTTATTTTATACAACTATCCTTTAAAACATGACAGTATATTTGTTAAGGGCAAAGGGCAGAGATAGAAGAGAGAGAAGAGAGGAAGAGAGAGGAAGGAGAGAAAGGGGAAGGGAGAGAGACGAAGAGAGAGGAAAAGGGAGAGAGAGATAATGAAAAGAGAGGGGAGAGACAGGAGGGAGGATGAAAGGTAGAGAGGAGGAGGAGAGAGAGGAGGGAGAGAGAAAGAGAGGAGGGATAAAGGTAGAGTGGAGGGAGATATAGACGAGAGAGAGCGAAAGAGAAAGAGAGAGAAGATAGAGGAGCGCGAAAGGAGGGAGGGAGAGTAAGGGAAGAGAGGGGAAGGGATAGAGAGAGGAATGAAAGAGAGGGGAGGGAGATAGAGAGAGGAAGTAGAGAGAGAGGATGGAGATTGAGAAATGAGGGATAGAGAGAGAAAGGAGAGAGAGGGAGGAAGAGAAGGGAGGGGGAGAGAAAGGAGAGAGAAGAGAGAGTGGAGAAAGAGAGAAGGGAGAGGGAGGAGGAAAGAGGAGGGAGAGATAGAGGAGGAAGAGAGAGATGAGGGAGATAGAGAGATAGGAGAGGAAGGAGAGAAAGGGGAGGAGAAGAGAGAGGAAGAAGAGAGGGGGAAGGGAGAGAGAGAGAGAGGAAGAAGAAAGAGGAGGGATGACGAGAGGCAGAGAGGAGAAGGAGAGAGAGGAGAGAGAGAGGAGGAAGGGAGAGATAGAAGAGTGAGAGAGGAGGGAGAGATAGAAGAGAGAGGGAAAGGAGAGGGAAGAGAGGGGAGGGGGATAGAGAGAGGAACGAAAGAGGGGAGAGGGAGATAGAGAGAGGAAGGAGAGAGAGAGGGAGGAAGAGAATGGAGGGGGAGAGAAAGGAGAGAGAGAAGAGAGAGTAGAGAAAGAGAGGAGGGAGATATAGACGAGAGAGAGAGAGAGAGAGAGAAAGAGAGAGAGAGAGAAGATAGAGGAGAGCAAGAGGAGGGAGGGAGAGTAAGGGAAGAGAGGGGAAGGGATAGAGAGAGGAATGAAAGAGAGGGGAGGGAGATAGAGAGAGGAAATAGAGAGAGAGGATGGAGATTGAGAAATGAGGGATAGAGAGAGAAAGGAGAGAGAAGAGAGAGTGGAGAAAGAGAGAAGGGAGAGGGAGGAGGAAAGAGGAGGGAGAGATAGAGGAGGAAGAAAGAGATGAGGGAGATAGAGAGATAGGAGAGGAAGGAGAGAAAGGGGAGGAGAAGAGAGAGGAAGAAGAGAGGGGGAAGGGAGAGAGAGAGAGGAAGAAGAAAGAGGAGGGATGACGAGAGGCAAAGAGGAGAAGGAGAGAGAGGAGAGAGAGATGAGGGAGGGAGAGATAGAAGAGTGAGAGAGGAGGGAGAGATAGAAGAGAGAGGGGAAGGAGAGGGAAGAGAGGGGAGGGGGATAGAGAGAGGAACGAAAAAGGGGAGAGGGAGATAGAGAGAGGAAGGAGAGAGAGGGAGGAAGAGAATGGAGGGGGAGAGAAAAGAGAGAGAAAAGAGAGAGTGGAGAAAGAGAGAAGGAAGAGGGGGGAGGATCGAGGAGGGAGATATAGAGGAGGAAGAGAGAGATGAGGGAGATAGAGAGAGAAGAGAGGAATGAGAGAAATAGGAAGGAGAAGAGAGAGGAAGAAGAGAGAGGAAAGGGGGAGAGAGAGGAAGAAGAAAGAGGAGGGAGGATGAAAGGCAGAGAAGAGGAGGAGAGAGAGGAGGGAGAGAGAGGATGGATAGAGGTAGAGAGGATAGATATATAGAAGAGAGAGAGGAGGGAGAGAGATAGAAGAAAGAGGAGGGAGAAATAAAAAGGAGTGAAAGCAGAATGAGGAGAGGGAGAGAGAGGAGGGAGATAGAGAGAGATGAGAGGAAGAGAGAGGAGGGAGATAGAGTGAGTAGGGAGATAGAGGGATAGAAAGAATGGAGAGAGAAGGGAGGACGAGAGAGAGAGAGGAGGGATAGAAATTTAGTGTGTGAGAGAGAATGAAAGAGAGAGTGTGAGAAACAGTACAGAGAGAGAGGGGATGGGAAGAGAGAGGAAGAAGAGAGAGGGATGGGAGATAAAGAGAGGAGGGAGGGAGAGAGGTAGAGAGGAGAAGGAGAGAGAGGTGAGAGGGAGATAGAGAAATGAGAGAGAAGGAGGGAGACAGAGAGAGGAAGGAGAGGGGAGGGGATAGAGAGAGGAAGGAGAGAGAGAGAGAAGAGAGAGAGGAAGGAGAGACAGTGGAGGGAGAGAAAGGAAGGAGAGAGAATGGAGAGGGAGATAGAGAGAGGAAGGAGAGAGAGACAAGAGGGAGAGGAGGGGAGGAGAGAGAGAGAGAAGGATGAGAAAGGAGGGAGATAAAGGAGAGAGGAAAGAGAGGGGAGAAAGAGAGAAATGAGAAAGGGAGAGAGTGAGAGGAGGGAGAGAGAGAAATGCATAACATACATAACTTTACATTTATTTGTATTAAATCTCATCTGTCATTTGGATGCCCAGGTCTCTAATGCAAAATATTCACCCCCTTAATTTGTTACCTATTTTGTTACATTACAACCTTAAGATCAATGTCTTGTTAATCTGAATTGTATGTGGCGGATCAAAACACAATAGTCTAAGTTGGTGAAGTGAAATGAGAAAAATAGATACATAAATCTATTTTTTAGAAATAAAAAACAGAAAATTGTCATGTGCGTATGTATTCACCCCCTTTGTTATGAAGCCCATAAAAACCTCTTGTGCAGCCAATTACCTTCAGAAGTCACATAATTAGTGAAATGATGTCCACCTGTGTGCAATCTAAGTGTCACATGATCTGTCATTACATATACACACCTTTTTTAAAAGGCCCCAGAGGCTGCAAAACCTAAGCAAGAGGCACCACTATCCAAACACTGCCATGAAGTCCAAGGAACTCTCCAAACAAGTAAGGGACAATGTTGTTGAGAAGTACAAGTCAGGGTTAGGTTATAAAAAAATCATTGATGATCTCCAGAAGCACCATCAAATCTGTCCTAACCAAATGGAAAGAACCTGCCAAGAGACGGCAGCCCAGCATAACTCACGGACCGGCCAAGGAGGGCATTAATCAGAGAGGCAGCACAGTGACCTAAGGTAGCCCTTGCGGAGCTGCAGAGTTCCACAGCAGAGACTGGACTATCTGTACATAGGATGACAATAAGCCGTACGCTCCATACAGTTGGGCTTTATGTCAGAGTGGCCAGAAGAAAGCCATTACTTTCAGCAAAAAAATATACTTTTGCAAGGCACGGTATACATATAGCATTCATCACTTTTGTAGCACTTGTGAACTTTGTTTAGCTCTGAAACAGTAATTTTCCATTGCAGGCCATAAGGTATAAAACAGTTAATTATGCCTTTTTACTTAATTCATTGTTTTTTTTACTATAACTGTAAACACTGTTCTCTGTGAACAAGGTCAGCTTCTTATAACCATAATAAAGTGTTCTAAAGACTTGAATCAAGGTTAAACAACACGTTATTGACTAAGAACAAAACTTGACCTATGCCTAGAGATTGCAACTTGGGGGTGTTGAACGCAGATAATGTGACGTACCAGGCATGCTTGATGCGTGCTAACCACATGTTTCATTTTTATTGGATTTCATAATATAAATAATCGTTTATTGGCTATTGGTGGAATGTATCATTTCCCTAGAAGGGTAGTATAGACTGTACCATTTTATGTCTGTAAAATACTCTAAAAAGTGGTGTTTATGCATTTGTCAGTCAGTAGCAGACATTTTGAATGCGTATCTGTTGCTAATCTGTGCATGTGTCCAAATAAAATAAAGAAAATCAGAGGTATCATGACTGGGTTTTGGAGTAGATTGTAGGGTTGCGGTTATGTTTTTCTACAACATTTGACGAGCCAAGCCAGGAGTGCACTACTTGTCCATAGATAAAACTGATCATGGCCAAAATTAGAGGTAAGCAGAGTCGCCTTGGTGAAAATCTGTGTGTAGGATTGCTTGTCATGGGTGTCTTCAAGGGAGCCTGGAGCTTGTAGGAGTGACGGGACAAAGTCACACAAAATTACCTCACCCAGACTGACTTCAACCGGAACCTGGTATGATTGCATTTTTTTTGTTGTTTGTTGTTGATAACCTCAAAATACTGTTTAGAGATATTAAGTAAAATAGTGTAATTAACAGAAGTAGATGTGATTAAGATATTGTGCCTGTAAAGGTGAAAATTAATTAAACTAGATTAAGAGATATTAAAGAGATATTGTACATTATGAGGTGTTACTTTAAGAAGTGCTGTAATTATAGATTAGCAAGGTTCACCTTACCTAGAAACAGTGTTAGATGTGTATCTAAACCTTTAAAAGGCTTGCAATGTTTACCTTACATAGAAAAAGTGGATATGTCTAGACTGATTCTAGAGCGGAGCTGTTTGATGAAAAGATAGAGTGTAGATTTGCTACCTAGCCTCACAAGATGCCAAAGTGACAAAGTGGCTATTGGGATTGAATCGTGTATAATTTGGGCCCATGTATGTGTTGTGAGTACTGAGTGTGAGTGCCGAGTGCAGTGAGGTGTGAGAAATTGAGAGAAAATGAGGGGTTGGTCTTCTATTCTGTTCGTAATTTTTTGAGAGTGTCTGCACTTGCAGTGTTTTGGAAGTGCGTGGGCTGGGTTGGGAGCTGCTTTGCTTTCTAAGTTGAGTGTGTTTATTTGTTATTGTATTGCTAAGACTATGCTGTTTTTGTGGTCTGTTAAACATTGTGGCATGTTACTTTAAGAGCTTAGGGAGAGAAAGACAGCACAGCTCTGATCCCCTGCTGACCCCCGCCCCCGACGTCTCCTTACAGCTGTAGTTTCCTTTTTTTGTTATTGTGATTAATTGCTGCATGCAGTATTTTTTATTTTGTTTAATTGAAAGAAGATAGCTAATTAAACTGGATTTTTTGTTGAAATTAGTCTTCTGATAAGCAAATTTTTCTAGCAATTCATCTTTTTATATTTAAGTTGCTTAGTTAGTGTGACATTTGTAATAAGAGTCAAGTTTTGTCTTTTCGCGTGTATTATTACCTGTTATCTGTGTTGTAACTGCTAGTTTTGGTTTCTCCATGTGAAGGTTGTATTTCATGCGTAAGTTACTTAATTAGTGTGAGGATGGCATTAGGAATTGTTTTGTGAACTTTGTATACTGCAATGTATTTATTTTTTCTCTTTCTATAAGTGCATATGTATTGTGTATTTTGTGTTGTGTTGACTTAATGTGCCTTGTGTTGGCAAGTCGTAATTACTAGACAATATTTGCTATATTTTGGGTGTTTTGGTCTTGATTCTTACAGGGTGATTTGAGGAGATCTCTGTGCATATAAAGTATTCCGTGAGCTCACAGTTATATAATTATATGTTCTATGTTGTTTGTCTTGTCTGGATCCTAATTATGTTAAATCTATCAGCAGACTTTTATGCGGGTATAAAAAATTTCTGTAGAGATAATGTTTTCCAGTGGAGAAAGGGGGGTCTTGTTTGGAGTATTGTTGAGTGAATTATGGTTGGAGATGTGCATGTGTGTCCCTATGTGTGGATATTTTCTTTCTGTATGATCGAGTATTGGGGTTGAGTGAGTGAACATGGAGTGGAAAGTGGCATGAGAGTATTGTTATCTGATGGAAAAATGTTCATTGTAGATGACGCCATTTTGTGTTTCTCTCTCTCCCTTTTTGTTTTGCATGACCTTGCTATTTGACTGTTCAGGGGGGAGCTGTCTATGTGTGGGGATGTCATATATGTTCTGGTTGTGATGTGGCTTGTGATGCTCTGAGGGGAGATTTGCTGTTTCTCCTGGAATCACATATTATAATTGTCCAACTACGAGACGTCGTCACGCTGGCCGCAAATGCGGACCCTTGCAGCGCCTCACCTCTGTAACAACACCACCCCAGAAAACCGTTAACTCGCAGCACTTAGGCCTATGGCGCCTCACCTCTGTAACAACAACCCTCATCAAAGCCTTAACTCGCAGCACTTAGTCCTCTCCTTACTCTGTGTCTCTCTTCCCCTCTTCCTCTCCATACCCTGTGTCTCTCTTCCCCTCCTCCTCTCCTTACTCTGTGTCTCTCTTCCCCTCTTCCTCTCCATACCCTGTGTCTCTCTTCCCCTCTTCCTCTCCTTACCCTGTGTCTTTCTTCCGCTCCTCCTCTCCATACCCTGTGTCTCACTTTCTCTCCTCCTTTCCATCCTCTGTGTCCCCCTCTTCCTCTCTCTCATTGCCTGCGAGCTAACATTACGAGCCACGGGGCTTAGAAAAAAAAATACCTGAGGTCGGAAAACAACGCACTAACTCCACGAACGGCGCAAACCCAAAAACACGAAAAACACTGATAAACACACTAATAAAAAAAAAACTCTCACCCACAGCATGGGGGGACAACCAGGACGTCTGAAAGTGAGGTTATATGCAAATTTAACCCTGAAATCCCCAGTTTCGGAATTCGAAAAACGGCTAAGCGTGAAAAAAAAAAATCGGGCAAAAAAAATTAAGACGAGGCTCCACGACCCTGGACCGGGCAAAAGAGTGCCAGCCACGTACAACTTGGGGCCAAGAGATCCGTGATAAGCTCAGATCCCCGCATTAACCCCTTGCAGAGATCCGAGAGAAGCTCGGATGCAAGCGTTAACCCCTTGCTACAATTAGACCCCTGATGTGTGCCCACATTAAGCCCATGCCCATGGGGGACCCCCGTCATTTTCCCGACATTAACCCTTGCAGTGGGGGTCACGATTGTGTCCCCCAATGCATTTAAAAGGTGTCAAGTCTCTGCCGTGGGTTCTTAAAGGGCCCGCAGCACACAAACAGTTAAGTCCGTCAGCGGGGGTACTTTAGGTACACCCACCGGCACCTAAAAATTAAACCCCCAATGCTGGGGGTCCCACATTAACCCCACACACCCCCGCTGCAATTAAAATTTGAATTTCCTGCCTTGCGGGTCCTTAAAGGACTGTAAAGGTCTTTAAAGGACCCGATAAAAAAAATGAACCCTATCACTCATGGGGTTCTATACAAAGCCCCATCAGCCCTTAATTAACCCTATCACTCATGGAGACAATACAGACCCCATAATCCCTTAATTAACCCTGTCACTCATGGGGGTCAATACAGACCCCCATAGACACTTCATTAACGCTGTCACTCATGTGGGTCAATACAGACCCGCATAAGCCCTTCATTAACCCTGTCACTCATGGAGGTCAATGAAGACCCCCATAAACCCTTAATTAACCCTTAATTAACCCTGTCACTCATGGGGGTCAATACAGACCCCCATAATTCCTTAATTAACCCTGTCACTCATAGGGGTCAATACAGGCCCGCAGAAGCCCTTCATTAATCCATTAATCCTGTCACTCATGGGGGTCAATGAAGACCCCACCCCACTAATTACAGAAAATAATAAAACCTAACTCACACAAAAAATAAAACCTAAGACACATAAAAAAATCTACTTTACAGAAAAAAAAAACAAACATAAGTCAGGAAAAAAAACATTACAGAAAATAAAAAAAACTACATTACAACCCCCCCACTACTTAAAAAAAATTACACACCTGAAAAGGAAATACATTCAATATATATACATTACTTTAAAATACAAATTAAATAAAATACAATACCCCCTATCAAAAATACACACACGTACCCCACTATATAAAATACATTAAATGCTATCTAACATATATACATCCCCTCTATCTAAAATACAATAAATCCTATCTAAAATATATACATCCCCTCTATCTAAAATACGATAAATCCTATCTAACATACATACATCCCCTCTATCTAAAATAAAATAAATCATATCTACATACCCAAACCCTAAATCTAACCTAAAATACAATAATTAAGACCACTTACCTTTGCAGATGTCCCTTCAGATCAGCAACCTAGGGGAAAAAAAACAGTACAGCACATTTAAAGCTAATAAATAAACATTTTAAACATTCTAAATATTCTACACACCTTTCCAGCATGTCCCTGGCCTTCTTAATTTCTTCTCCGGCGTATCCCCTGTTAAAAATAAACAGTACATTACTACGAAATACATACACAAAATGTCAAAATGAATGTCAATGTCAAAATGAAAAAAAAATAAAAATAAATCAGAAGCCCCTAATGCCAATAGTGCTGCACACAAAACAGGATACTACAACAAATGTTCTTAACACATATAAAAACGAAGACTCAATGCTTTTGGTCTGCACCAACCTTTAAGCCCAACCCAAAACCTAAACCTATAATGACAACCATGGCGTACACAAAACAGGATACTACAACAAATATTGTTAAAACATATAACATGGAACAATAAATCCTGTTTTGTGTGGCCTAACCTATAACCATAACCTAAATCTCTAAGGCCAACAGTTGTGTTCACAAAACAGGATACTACAACAAATATTGTTAACACATATAAAATGGAAGAATAAATCCTGTTTTGTGTCCCCTAACCTATAAGCATAACCCTGTAACCTAAACCTCTAATGCCAACAGTGGTGTACACAAAACAGGATACTACAACAAATGTTCTTAACACATATAAAATGCAAGAATAGATGCTGTTTTGTGTGCCATAACCTATAAGCATAACCCCATAACCTAAAGCTCTAATGCCAATAGTGTCGTACACAAAACAGGATAGTACAACAAATGTTGTTAACACATATAAAATGGAAGAATATATCGTCTTTTATGTACCCCAACCTCAAAGCCTAACCCCATAACCTCTCTGAATACATACAAAATGGAACTATATATCCTGTTTTACATGCTCTTACTACCAAAAAAATATATATATTTTAATATTTGCATCTCTCTCTTTCATTCTCAACAGACACTGCTTGAAGACTCTCTGCATCACTACAGCGATTTCCAGAGAACAGATTTCAACAAAACAGGTATAGTATTAAAAGTAAAAAAATTTAAATAAAATAAATATACTGCTATTTACACATATAAAATGGAACAACCTATCCTGTTTTTTGTTGCCCTTTGTGGAAACGTACTACAACCTAACTAACACTATAAGCGTAACCCCATAAACGGAAACTCCTAATAACAACATTGCCACATGCAAAACAGGATAGCAACAACAACAAAAAAGCCCTACCCTAACCTCTAATGCCAACAGTGCTGCACACAAAACAGAAAACCACAATGATGTAAACATATATAAAATTGAACCATATCATGTTTGCTGTGCAACTTTCACTAAATACACTGCAACATAACTAATATGCTAAGTTCAACCTCATAAAGCTAACCTCATAATGCAAACAGTGCTGCACACAAAACAGGATAAGAGAAAAAAATAAAAAAAAAAAACTACAGTTAAAAAATAAAAATAAACAAAGGACTAAATTTACTAATATACTAATTTTATTTACAGATTACCATGGCAGATATTGACAAGAAACAGGAAAATAAAAACCGTCAAACTAGACTACGTCACAAAACATGGGCAGATCATCAGACACCTGAGCAGAAGGAAATTCGACATAAAAAAAAAAGGGAGAGACTCGCAAGCAAAAGACTAGCGGCTGACAAACTAACATCCAAGCCCAAAAAGGCCACCAAAAAATAAAAGCATTTAGAAAATGTTCCGGAACAATCAGATAAGAATTCTACGGAAGATTTAGAGAGTCCCATTGATATATCTTCTCCCAATTATCCTTTACTTAAATCTTTAGCAGTAGAGGTTCATAATTGTGGTATCATAAATATTGTCTGTCAGTTTTGTGGGGCTTATCATTTCCAACAGGAAAGACCCAGAGATGGCGAGTTCGTTAGTTGCTGTCAAAAAGGCAAGGTAAGACTTCCACAAAGACAACAATTCCCAACATATTTATAAAGCATTATGACTTAGCCTTCTTTCCCTAACTACCAAAATTTCAAAACAAACATAAGATCCTATAATAGTGCCATATCCTTTGCATCTATGGGTGCAACATTAGCTGGTAATGGCCCTTACTGCTTGAAAGTACAAGGACAAATTTACCATCGTACTTCTCATTTACAGGGGAGCAAAGAAAATTTGCTCAGCTATATGTCTTAGATACAATGGAAGCTGTTGAACAACGTATGCAGCTTCCAGAAGAAAAAAAATGCTTACCCATTGTTTTTATAGAGCTTGATACAATTATGACCCAAAATCCATACACTCAAGCCTATAAAAAATTGTCAGAAGTAGAAAAGGAACAACAAATTCATGCAGAAATACATCAATTGCCAATCCCAAAAGTCAATATGGTGCTTAAAAGAGATCGCCATATTGATAAACACTGTTCTAATTTGCCAACATCAAATGAGGTTGCAATGGTCTTTCAAAATGATGAGGGAGTACCACCATTTCAGAGGGATATTAGAATATATCCCAGAAATGATGAGCAACCTTTCATTAACATAAGTATCTTAAGTACTAATTTGGATCCAATGGCATATCCAATATTTTTTTCCACATGGGGAAGCAGGTTGGCAACCCAAATTAACACTTGACAGTTACCCAAATTCAAAAGTACGTGTCAGAAATAATATTTCCATGCTTGAATTTAAAGTAGCTCAAATTGCCATTCGAGATGGATTCAATCCTGTTTCATGTGGAAGAAAACTGACACAACAATGGATCTTAGATTCATATTTGGAAGTTGAGGTAAATAATTTAAACTTTATAGAATATCAACAAGATAAACTACGTGTAGAACAGTATTGTGGACTGATGCATTATGTTGCTGAGGTGGCTACAACCAGAGAGCTGCCAGCTGGCAAAGCCATTATTTTACCTTCTTCCTTACAAGTTTCTTCTCAAAATATGCGAGAAAGATACAATGATGCCATGGCTATTGTAACTAAATTTGGAAAACCAGATTTATTTATTACATGTAATCCACAATGGCCAGGGATTGTACAAAATCTATTAATTGGACAAACTGCTTTCGATAGACCAGATTTAGTGGAAAGAGTCTTTAAAATCAAATAAACTGAATTAATACGTGACATAACTATAACTCAGTTACAGTATTTGGAAAATGTCTGGCTTATGTTTATACCATAGAATTTAAAAAAAGAGGCCTTCCGCGTACACATATTTTTATAATACTTCAAGAGAAAGATACATTGGATACTGCTGACAAAGTGGATTCAATGATTATTGCTGAACTATCAGATCCAGAAATACATGGTAGGCTATATGAGGTTGTAACTCATCGTATGATTCATGGACCGTGTGGAGAAATTAATGCACAGTCACCATGTATGGAAAATAAGAAATGTACTAAAGAATTTCCAAAAGATTATAGACACAAAAGTTATGCTAATTGTGATGGCTATCCATTATATTGAAGATAGGGACAAAATGCCGTTATTCGTGAAAAAAAGGTAGATAACAGGTATGTGGTACCATACAATCCACATTTACTCATGAAGTATAATGATCACATTAATGTGGAGGCTTGCACTTCTATAAAATCCATTAAATATGTCTACAAATATATTTACAAAGGCTATGATGCCGCTACTGTAGTGGTTAAAAGTGCCGAAAATCCTGAACAAAGTGAGTTATTACATGATGAACTTGCATCTCATGTAGATGCTCGCTATGTAAGTGCGCCAGAAGCAATGTGGCGTCTTCTCAAATTTGAAATGCAAGACGCTCACATGCAGTATATATCGATTAGCTGTACATTTGCCCCAAAGATACTTATTGTTTTTCAATGTTGTAAATGAAAGAAATGCTTTGGCACAAAGTGAGCATCGACAAACTACACTAACTGCATGGTTTCAATTACCATATATACTTGAGTATAAGCCAAGTTTTTCAGCCCTTTTTTTAAGGCTAAAAAGGGCCCCCTCGGCTTATACTCGAGTCACTCTCCCCCTGTGTCTCTCAAACCCCCCCGTGTCTCTCTAACCCCCGCGTGTCTCTCTAACCCCCGTCTCTCTTTCCCTCCCCCGTCCTCATCCTCAACCCCTCCCTCCCCCCTCCTCATCCTCAACCCACCCTCCTCATTCTTAACCCCCCTCCTCACTTTACCCCTCTCCCTTTCCCCTCACTTACCTTCATCTCCAGCTTCTCCTCCGGCCTCCGCTCCTTCCTGCGTCAGCACCTGGTATATGCTAATGACGTGGCGCGCATGTGATGTCACGTCATTAGCATATACCGGGTGCCGACGCAGGAAGAAGCGGCGGCAGGAGGAGAAGCTGCAGATGAAGGTAAGTGAGGGGAAAGGGTGAGGGGGAGGTATTTAGAGGGGTAAAGTGAGGAGGGGGGTTTAGGATGAGGAGGGAGGTTGAGGATGAGGAGGGAGGATGAGGAGGGAGGTTGAGGATGAGGAGTTGAGGTTGAGGAGGGGGGTTTAGGATGGGGGGAGGGTTGAGGATGAGAATGGGGGGTTGAGGAGGGGGGTTGAGGTTGAGGAGGGAGGCTGAGGAGAGAGGTTGAGGAGGGGGTTTAGAATGAGGAGGGGGGTTGAGGATGAGGAGGGGGGTTAAGAAGGGAGGTTGAGGATGATGAGGGAGGTTGAGGATGAGGAGGGAGGATGAGGAGGGAGGTTGAGGATGAGAAGGGGGTTTGAGGTTGAGGAGGGGGTTGAGGATGAGGAGGGGGGTTGAGGAGGGAGTTGAGGATGAGGAAGGGGGTTGAGGAGGGAGGTTGAGAATGAGGAGGGGGGTGAGGAGGGAGGCTGAGAATGAGGAGGGGGGTTGAGGAGGGAGGTTGAGAATGAGAAGGGGGGTTGAGGAAGCTGATAAGGGAGGGGGAAGAGACACAGGGAAGGGAGAGGGGGAAGAGACACAGGGAAGGGAGGGGGGAAGAGACACAGGGAAGGGAGAGGGAGGAGGAGACACAGGGAGGGGAGAGGAGGGAAGAGACACAGGGATGGGAGAGGGGTGAAGAGACACAGGGGAGGGAGAGGGGAGAAGAGACAAAGGGGAGTGAGAGGGGGGACACAAGAAACGGGCACACAAGAGGGGGACACAGAGAGCACAAGAGGGACACAGGGGGCAGCACATTTCCCACCCTCGGCTTATACTCGAGTCACTAATTTTTCCCAGTATTTTGTGGTAAAATCGGTGCCTCGGCTTATACTCGGGTCGGCTTATACTCAAGTATATACGGTAAATTGTAACAACTTGGAGGCAAGGGAACTGTTATTTATTGACATTCCCTACCATTATGTTTTCGTTAATTGATTATGGCGAAAACGAAAATGCAATGGAAAGAAAATAATACCAAGAATTTACACTGTAAGTCCAAGAGAACTTGAAAATTTCTGCTTACGTTTACTCCTTCTAAATATTCCTGGTGCACAAAGTTTTGAACACTTGAGAACTGTTAATGACATAGTTTATGAAACATTTTATTTAGCTGCGTGACACAGAAACTTCCTGTCTGATGACACAGAATGGGAAAGATGTCTAGAAGAAGCCAAAGCAGATGAGGGAACAATTTGCAATCATTTGCATGTTCTCAAATGTTCCAAATGCATTAGCTTTTTGGGACAAATTTAAAACAAATATGTCTGAAGACTTTTTGCAATGATACAATGAGCCTATTGTACAATTAAAAGCATTAACTGAAATTCAAGAAGTCTTTCTTTCTCATGGATTAAGTTGTGCAAGTTTTAATTTGCCAGATCCAGGACTCATAGACGACATAAACTTTGAAGACTATGACACTTAGCTTCAAAAACAAAGAACAGAAGAAAGACTTGCAACTTTAAATACATTACAATTGCAAGCATTTAATGCCATAAAAAATGCCCTAGATGACATGCTCAAAGAGCGTTATTTCTATCTAGATGGACCTGGCGGATCAGGAAAACCTTACCTGTACAATTTATTGATGAGTTTTGTTCGAGCACAAGGTCAAATATCATTGCCATTTGCAACCACTGGAATTGATGCACTTTTGTTAGAAGGTGGAAGAACTGTGCATAGTGGATTTCGATTGCCAGTTGCCATTCTGGAAACATCAGTGTCCGATATTCAAATAACATCTTTACAAGCAAAAAAAATGAATAAAAGTAAATTAATTACAATCGATGAAGCTACAATGATGTCATGCCATGCCCTACAATGTATTGACCATTTGTTGCGTGAAGTCATGGCTAATGTTTTGCCAAAAAAGAAAAGAAAAATGCTTTGACCTCAAGGACAAATTTAAAAGAAAAAAAATAAATAATAGAGAACAGTGGTTTTATTTCGAGCACAAACTTATATGTCACTCAGACTCTTTTTAGAGGACTACTATTTCACTAATAAACTCTATAAAATGGCAAAAAACATAGAGAACAGTGGTTTTACTTCCAGGATGAAATTAGATGTCTCTGGGACTCCTTTCAGAGGACCACTATTTCACATAGGAAAATATAGAGAAGAGAAGTCATGGCTAATGTTTTGCCAAAAAAGAAAAGAAAAATGCTTTGACCTCAAGGACAAATTTAAAAGAAAAAAAAAATAATAGAGAACAGTGGTTTTATTCCGATGACAACATTTTATGTCAGTCGCACTCTATTTAGTGGACCACTATTTCCCAAAGAAACTCTATAAAATGGCAAAAACCATAGAGAACAGTGGTTATACCTCGCGGACGAACTTTGATGTCTGGCGGTCTCTTTTTAGAGGACCACTATTTCACTTAGGAAACTCTATGTGCCATTTTCAACAATTACAACAATAACAGCAACAACTCAAAAAAAAAAGAAAGACAAAATAACATATTGAAATTTCTTGGAAGTGGCCTTTTAGCATGATTTGCCCCACAAAACGCTTTCCTTGAATTTTCTAACAATTCAAGTTTCAATGTTAATACATTAAGTTACTATTTGTAATGTTAATTGTTTGTTTTTTTAAATCTCCTCAGTTGTTTCATTGTGTGTTTGCCTTCCTCTGGATTCAATACCTATATAATCTACAAGTTGCATGTTACAAACTATTATGTAAAGGTTACAATACTCATTCATACAAGGTTGACCTATTCTTAAATTAAAATGTTAATATTTTTACAAAAAAAGTTTACCACTCGGTCACCTACATTTTCCATGTTAAAAAAATAAACATATTTAATATCATTGTTGTACTTCTTTATAGACAATAAAATGGTTAAAAGTGTCAAACACTCATATTAAGTACAAAACAAAATTCAAACCATACACATTTAATTGCCGTCATTTTTTGATGGGCAAGTTGCTAGTTTAGTAATAATGTACTGTTAAGAATGAAAGGGACATGCTGGAAAGATGAGTAGAATATTTATAATGTTTACAATGTTTATTTATATGTAAATGTGTTGTACTATTTTTTTTTTCTTTTTTCCTAGGTTGCTGATCTGAAGGGACATCTGCATATGTAAGTCTTACTTATTCTATTTTAGGTTAGATTTAAGGTTTGGGCATGTGGATAGGATTTATTTTATTTTAGATAGCTGGTATGTACAGCGCCTTGCAAAAGTATTCACCCCCCTTTGCATTTTTCGTGTTTTGCTGCCTCACAACCTGGAATTAACATGGATTGTTTGAGGATTTCCATCATTTAATTTACAGAACATGCCCACACCTTTGAAGATGTATTTTTTTTTTATTGTGAAGCAAACAAGAAATAGGACAAAATAACCGAAAAAGTCAATGTGCATAACTATTCACCCCCCTAAAGTCAATACTTTGTAGAGCCACATTTTGCGCGAATCACAGCTCTAAGTCACTTTGGATAAGGCTCTATGAGCTTGCCACATCTTACCACTGTGATGTTTGCCTATTCCTCCTTGCAAAACTGCTCCAGCTCCTTCAAGTTGGATGGTTTGTGCTTGTGAACAGCAATCTTTAAGTCTGACCACAGATTTTCTATTGGATTGAGGGGATGGTGTTCTTTGGGTGATGTGATGTGTTGGGTTTGCGCCAGACATAGCATTTTCTTTGGTGGCCAAAAAGTTCAATTTTAGTCTCATCAGACCAGAGCACCTTCCTCCATACATTTTGGGAGTCTCTCACAAGCCTTTTCGAAAACTCAAAATGTGCCATTAAGTAATGGCTTTCTTCTGGCCACTCTGCCATAAAGCCCAACTCTATGGAGCATACGGCTTATCGTCGTCCTATGTACAGATACTCCAGTCTCTGCTGTGGAACTCTGGAGCTCCTCCAGGTTTACTTTAGGTCTCTGTGCTGCCTCTCTGATTAATGCCCTCCCTGCCCGGTCCGTGACTTTTGGTGGGCGGCCGTCTCTTGGCAGGTTTGCGGTTGTGCCATGTTCTTTCCATTTGGTTATGAAAGATTTGATGGTGCTCCTGGGGATCATCAAAGATTTGGATATTTTTTTATAACCTAACCCTGACTTGAACTTCTCAACAACATTGTCCCTTACTTGTTTGGAGAGTTCCTTGGTCTTCATGGCAGTGTTTGGTTAGTGGTGCCTCTTGCTTAGGTGTTGTAGCCTCTGGGGCCTTTAAAAAAAGGTGTGTATATGTAATGACAGATCATGTGACACTTAGATTGCACACAGGTGGACATCATTTCACTAATTATGTGACTTCCAAAGGTAATTGGTTGCACCAGAGCTTTTTATGGGCTTCATAACAAAGGGGGTGAATACATACGCACATGCCAATTTTCTGTTTTCTATTTCTAAAAAATAGTTTTATGTATATATCTTTCTGATTTCACTTCACCAACTTAGAATATTGTGTTCTGATCCATCACATAAAATTCATATTAACAAAACATTGAACTTAAGGCTGTAATGTAAAAAATAGGTAACAAGTTAAGGGGGGTGAATAATTTTTGCAAGGCACTGTATGTATGTTAGATAGGACTTATTGTATTTTATATAGAGGGGGTGTATGTATGTTAGATAGGATTTATTGTATTTTAGATAGAGGGGATGATTATATGTTAGATAGGATTTATTGTATTTTAGGTAGAAGGGATGTATGTATGTGAGATAGCATTTAGTTTATTTTAGATAGTGGGGTATGTGTGTGTATTTTTGATAGGGGGGTATTGTATTATATTTAATTTGTATTGTAATGTATATATATTGTATGTATTTCCTTTTCAGGTGTGTCATTTGTTGGGGTTTTCTGAAGTGGGGGGGTTGCAATGTAGTTTTTTTTATTTTCTGTAATGTTTGTTTGTTTTTGTGACTTAGTTTTTTTTATTTTCTGTAAAGTAGATGTTTTTTTTGTGACTTAGTTTTTTTATTTTCTGTAATTAGTAGGGTGGGGGTTATTAGCAGGTAAGTAGGTATCGTAGGTAGTGTGGATGTTAATAGGTTAGTGTAGAGGGGGTTAGTTTAGATGTAATGGTTTATTGGGGGGGGGGTATAGTGCAGTGTAGTGTTTATACTTAGTGTCATGAGGGTCCTGGAGGATCCTCATAGCACTTATGGGGTTAATTTTAGGCTTCTATCTGTCCCATGAGGGTCTTTATATACCCTTATGGGGTTAAATAGAGGCTTATGAGGGTCTGTATAAGACACCCATAAGAAACAGGGATAAAATAGTGTAGTACAAACACTTTGTGTCATGAGTGTCCTGGATGACCCTCATGGCACTTATAGTATTATTACATGGGTTCATTAGTGCTCTATAGGGGTCTATATAGTTAAGGCACCCAGTACACTCACATTGTGTGATTAACACTTTTTTATTGCTCTGTCATTTTTGATGGGCAAGTCGCTAGTAATGTATATATTGAATATTGGTGTTCATATAGAAAACCAATGTCCAGATCCATTGTGACTGACAGACAGTGTGATAAAGTAGTTTATGGAAAATATCATCTGAAATCTGATCAATTTCGGATAACTATTTGTGTTTATATGCTGTCAGCCATTTTGGATAACCATTAATTAAAAGGTTTTATTTAGATTTGATTCCTACTTATGTTAAATATTTTTTTTTCAGTCTTTTTAAAGTTACAAGGAAATATAGTTAAAAAAAAAAAAAAAGAAACTGGGTATTTGAAAAAAAGATAAAGAGATAGATTATTTAAAGTTTTATTACAGTTAAACCATTAAAAGATTATATAATGTGTAAAACTATATTAAATCCATTGAAGCTGCATGCTATAATTTAAAAAAACAAAAAACATTATTCTGGTTACGGGCCAAGATTCTATGTTTTCAGAAAGCTCTGTCTCACTTCCAAGGTCATACAATGAGATGTTTTAATGAAGAAAAAAGTTTCATTTTGTTCACCAGAACAAATAGTGATATGATCCCATGTAGAATTATAGAAGGAGTGAAGTATGCTATTTTTAGAGTAATGTTTAGGAGCACAGGTACCTGTTCCAAAGACATGATAATAATTATTAAGGTTTTAAGATAAAAATTAACAAGGTGAAATTATTTCATGGGTTATGATAAGCGTACAGGATAGTCAGAAATGTCAACTGACTAAGAATGTATTTTTTTTTCATTTTAGTTTTCTTTTTTCTAAAGCTTTGTTTTTCTCTTTTTAATTTTTTTGATTTTTGCTGGTCTGTGTTTTTCTGGCCAGGTTATTTATAAGTTGCAATTTTTTATGCTCAGTGAAGCTACCCTCATGTTGACATTTCTCTTGGAATAAATGTGGTTTGTGCACAAGCCCTATCTACTGACTACTATACATGTGGATATTGGAAAGTACACATATCACTAAAATCAGTGGATGATATCTTAAAACCTTATCATACCAATTCTGTTTTATTTTTGTGTGTTATGTTTTGTTTATCCATGTTGGATAAATACTGTGATATTGTGACATCTATGCCTCCAGGCACATGCTCAGCTCAGATGATGGCTATGGTGCAAATGGGTAGAGAATTGGGAAAATCTTTTCAAGGTATTTCTAGGCCTCTAAGAAAGAAACAAGATAAGAGGTGGATTACATTATGAGTTAAGAAAAGATTTTAGAGCTTTATTAGTAAATGTATATTGACAATAATACAATTAGTAATTATTTTGAAATATACAACCAGTTATAGGATTAATCAAGCAATGTCTTATCACTTATAGAGACGTGAATTAGCAGTATTGAAACTGTCCGAATGATCATTTTTGCTGCTTTAGCAGGAGTAGAAACTAATGGTGGATTATATATTTTACAAGTATTTCTTATGTTTATTAGCTTTGCTCGATTTACATTTTGACTTAATTGGTTTTATTTTATACCACCCCTTGTTTATTATAGAGTTATGCAGATGCTCAATTTAATTTACAATTAGGGAATATTTTAGGGTAGGTGTATACAAGGAGAAGATGTCTGATTAAAAGATGTATGGAAGTTTCTTTTATGACAGATCTTGTACATTTGGATTTTTGTTTTTAATTTTGTCACACTTGCCTTCCCCAGAAGATGACAGTGAGTGCATGCCTGTAAAGAAGATAAGACAAAGTGAGTAACAAAGAGAAAATACAAGGATGCCCTGATATATGATGGGAGACTCTACCAAGTGCCTATCCTGATGACAACAGATAATAACAGATGAAGAAACAGATCCAGAGTTTGCTGACTAAAGACAAAGCCCAGACAGAAATCTTGTCTGCACCCAAGAAAAATGGGAAAGGCCAAACTCTTGCTCATTGACATGACCATATGTCAATACAGATATCTGCTGGCAAAGAGAAAATATGTAAAGATCTGTGAGAAAACCACACACTCCTTGTCCTGTGCCTGAAGATTTGCACATGATGGCCTATTTGCTTTGGCCAATGGATCTCACCATCCAGAAGCAAGTGATCCACCTATTTACTGTTTGGACAAAGAGCGGCCTACCTAAGTGTGATGTGTAAGACTAGTCCTGTATGAAGTTTGTCTGAGCATATGTCTTCATTGTTTTGTCATTTTTACTTTTTCTACTGTTTCCTATACCTGTCTTTCTTTTTATTGTCCTTTGACTTCTAACATTTCTGCACCTTGTTCTATCAACTTGCTAGGATCTAGTACATCAAAGTCTAGTAGGAATGCTAGGCTCCCAGGGTATTTACTACCCAAATTATTAATCAATATACAATGTGGGAAAAATTACAACTAAAGTCTTTATTAATAAAGGGTAACAACGGCGATATCTTTAAAAGCAATTTGTATAAAAAATCCCGGATTGGAAAGAAGGAAATATAAAATAGGCTGGTGAATGTGTGAACATATAACCACTTAATGTTAATTTAAACTTTTAATAGAGGGGTTCATAAGTCCACACCTAACAGTACTGCAGAGGAAATATGGATTGCTAATCCAATTTAAATAATCCTGTCTTTGTAATTGTCATAGATCTATAATACACATTGGTAAATGTAGTGATTCTGGATATTAAGGATGACAGTGACACTGATCCTATAAGGTTCACCAAAACAATTGCCTGGAATAATCTGGCCTTTATATGTATATATATATATATTTTTTAGTGGTGTGCCGGGATATAATTATGCCATATTTATCTGCTTTTAAGTCAGGGCAGAAGTTTTAAAAGTGCACAATAAAGTCCTAGGAGTTACTTAGTCTTCTATCTTAGTGGGACTATTATATGCATGTAATGACCACTCAAGACTGCTCCTCTTAAAAAGGTTTAACTTCTATCTTGCCCATACTCCATTACAGAGATTAGCATAATATGGGAAAAATCAGTAAGTGAAAAGTCAAAGGAAGCCAGCTGGCTAGCTATTTCTTAAAGCACCGTTTACTGCGTGCTTGATCTAACTCATATCCAGACAACAACATTCACTCATATGGAAACGGACAGGGAGGGTAAGCATACAACCTCTAAAATATTTTTAAAAATACAATACTGTTAGTTGAGAAGACGCCGGCGTGCACTTAGCTGCAAGGCATGCCACGTCATCAAAGGCCGATGCGTTTCGACGTCATCAGACGTCTTTGTCAAGGTAGAGTCTGCTGAGCCGTCTGGCCCTCTTTTTAAACGCTGCCGTAACTACAGCAACCAATTGACACTGAATGGACCTGCGCAGTGAATCCAGGAAGCGCTCATTGCGCTATAATGCAGTGAAATGAAAATGGAGCAACCATTATGGAAATAGGCATGGAATATAAAGAAAGTAATAAACAGGAATGACGATTATGGCAAATATACAGCCCTATTAAAACCATGAGGTTGGAAACAGAAGGCTAAGAGGAATAAGATGCAAATGAGTAGAGCAAAAAATAAACAGAGGTAGTAACCACATGAACTAAAAGTATGGGGAAATACTGTGAGAAATAATAATAAAAATAAAGAAAGGGGGTCTAGTGACTAGCATAATATGTGTGCAACCTTGATAATTACGTGCATAATGAAAGGAGCATAGGAACAGAAAAGTCTGTTATATAAGTAATGAGAAGTATATATGAGACATCTCAAAATGTGTGATAGGGAGAACCCTAATGTAGCCTAAGTGAAGGCCAATGGATACCAAGGAAAAGTGAAGGAGTAAAGAAATAAAGTGACTGTGTGACAGCCATGATCAAGTGATAACGAATGTAAAGTAAGCCATCAATATAAATGGTACTTAACATTACTCACAAGCATCTAAATGCCAATTGTAGAGAGAGTAATGAAATCTATCAGTGACAAAAAACTTCCTAATTTATGATTAATAATTGTAATCATACGTGAACCATGCGAATTAGGTGGCCACTACTTGATTCATATACAATACTAAAAAATATCTATTTAGATAAAGGGTAAAAATGTGAAACCTTCATTTAAACCTTCTGGAGATAAAGACTTTAGTTTATAAATCCATTTTGCTTCATGTTGGAGAAGTTTTTTATCTAAGTCCCCCTGTCTGGGGCCTTGATAGACCTTCTCAAGGGCTGTGAATGTGAGAACTTTACTATTACCACCATGAAAAATCTTGACATGGCGTGCTATAGGGGTGTCTAGATCTTTCCTAATGGAATAGATATGTTCGCCAATACGTCTTTGTAGTTAGCGTCGTGTTTTCCCTACGTAGATTTTTTTACACAAACATGTAGCTACATAAACTACACTTGTAGTGCAGCAATTAGAGAAATCCTTTAAAGCATATCTTGCCCCATTGGACGGATGTTCATAGATTTTTGTGGGTTTGATGTACCTACAAAATTTGCAATTCCCACATCTAAAACATCCTAGTAAAGGATTGAGCCATGTCTTATTCTGTTTTTTCTCTTTAAAAAAACTATGCACTAATGTATCTTTCAGGTTTTTTCCCCTACGATAAACAATAGGTATTTTTTGTGGAAGTATATCTACCAAGTCATCGTCACTTCTTAATAGATGCCAATGTTTAGATATAATATCGTTTATTGAAGCAGACTCATAGCAGTAAGTCAAAATACATCTTGGATATGTATTATCTGATGTTTGGGTATTTGTCCTGTGTGATTTATTCAATAGCTCTGTTCTGTTGCAGCCCAATGCATACTGAAAAGCTTTCTTTAGGCATTTTTTTGAGTATCCTCTTTCTAGAAATCTTTGTTTTAATTTATCTGCCTAAATTTTTAATTTAATGTCTGAGCTGCAGTTCCTCCTAATTCTTAGGTATTGCCCCTTAGGGATACCTTTTTTCAGGGGAGCAAAATGTTGGCTGTCCCATGATAGTAACGTATTTGCAGCTGTCTCTTTTCTAAATGTAGTAGTTGAAATGTTTCCTTCATCATCTTTTTGGATGAGCAAATCTAGAAATGGTATCTCTGTTCTATGAATTTCATGCGTTAATCTCAAACCCATTTCATTTTTGTTCAATGAGTCCATAAGGGTTTCGAATTCTGGTTTTGTTCCATCCCAAATGACAAAGATATCGTCTATATAGCGATGCCAAATCATTGCATGTGTAGTGAGGTGCTCAATGTCTGGTTCTGAGAAGATCTTCTTCTCCCAGCAACCTAAAAAAAGGTTTGCGTAGCTAGGGGCACATGGGGTGCCCATTGCGGTCCCCTTTGTCTGGTGGAACCATTTATCATTGAATAGAAAGAAATTATATTTCAGGACATACTCTAGAAGTTGGATAATAAAGTTGTTACATTTTTCAAAATTAGTGCTTTTCGTGCTCAGAAATTGTTTAGCTGCCTCAATACCAAGATTATGAGGTATGCTACTGTAGAGTGCTTTAACGTTGATGGTTGCTAACCATGTGTCTTTTGGCACTATTAAGTGTTCAAGCTGTTTTAGTATATCATTAGTATCTTGTACATAAGAGGGCAAATTTTGTACTAAATCACGTAAATAGTGATCCACAAAAATACTGGCATTGGAGGAGAGGTTTCCCGTTCCTGATACTATAGGCCTCCCAGGGATAGGCACTGTTTGTTTGTGCACTTTTGGTAGTGCATAAAAAGTTGAAATACAAGGGAATTTTGGTAGGAGAAACATGTATGTTTGCTCATCAATAATCTTCTCCATTTTTGCTTTTTCTAATATAGACTTTAAGACTAATCTATATTCAAGATTTGGATTCTTTGTTAGTACTTCATAGGTAAATCTGTCATCCAAAATCCTATTGCACATCTCTTTGTATTTATCATTACTCAGTATTACAAGATTGCCCCCTTTATCAGCTTGTTTAATTTGAATATCTTTACAAGACTTGAGCTCATCGAGAGCTTGGTATTCTTGTTTTGTCAGATTGAAAGATTTTCTTAGTTTGGTGAAATCTAGACTTTCTATGTCAATTGTTACCTGTTGAAGGAATACCCAAATGTTAGAATAATCTTTTAAAAAGGGGGTGAAATTACTTTTGTTTTTCCATCTTTTTGTGTCATTGTATGTTTTACCTTCCTCAGTAGAGGCATTCTCTTCTAATAAAGACATTAGAAGTTTAAAGGTTCCAATATCTTCTTTGTTCATACCTAACTTCATATGTTCTTTATCTTCTTTATTTTTAAAGAATTTCTGTAAGGCTAATTTACGAGCAAAAAGGTTGATATCTTTGATGTGGGTAAATTTATCCGACCTTGATGTTGGCACAAAACTAAGGCCTTTTCTCAGTACTGATTCATGGTTGATATTTAAAGTGAAGTCTGATAAGTTGATGATTTTCAAACTTTGGTCTTTTATCAAACTTTTTGTATTAAATTTTTTCTCAGTACTTAGGTCTTTTTCCTTTGGTCTCTCCTCTCTGAACCTTTCACAGGAAACTGGCCTTCTTCTAAAAAACCCTCATTATTATAGGTGTTTGGCATTCTAGTTTGTGCAAACTTTCTTGTGTTATATGCCTCTCTTCTATAGTGCATACCAGGGCGTCTACCTCTTGAACTATGCAGGGAATGTTCATCTATATCTGAATTGTCATAGTCTGAGGAACTTATGTCAGAATTTCTTTGTGGTGGTATTGAAGTAGGACATTTCTTAAAGATTCTATTTGTTTGGAAATCGGTTTTATCTCTTAGGAATTTTTTCTGTTTCCTGTCTTTAATATCTCTTTTGAATCTCTCTATATTGTCATTTAATTTTTTACATAGTGATTCATACTCTATAGAATCGCTTTGTTTGTTAAATTCTTGCTGACATAATACAATCTTAGGTTTTAATAGTTCCAGATTATGTTTTTCTGTCTCAATAATCAGACTGATTAATTCAGATGAGCATTTAAGAAGAATATCTTTCCATTTATTAATAAAGGTTTCGTCACTCAAATTTATGGCAGGATTAAGGTGCAATCTTAGGCCTCTGGGAATATACTTGTTTTTAAGATAGTTTTGAAGGCTACTTATCTCCCATACAGAGCGTACTTGTTTTCTCATTACTTTTAGAAGGTCTCCATATATATGCTTAATATCTTTATTGCCTTCAAAAGTTGGCTGAGGATTGCCACTAAAGCTTTCTTCAGCTTCTTTTAAGAGTGATTCAATATCTATATTTTGAATAAGAGAATTAGTCGTTGTGTGTATAATATTTGCTCTGGGATAAAAGAGCTTCAGGGTAGAGTGCTGGTCCTGAGTGTCAAAATAAGAAAATAATTTTCTAATATAATAATAGTAAACTAATGCTTCCTTTGTGTGGATTAAACCACTAATCTATAAATCAAAGTCTAGTAGGAATGCTAGGCTCCCAGGGTATTTAATACCCAAATTATTAATCAATATACAATGTGGGAAAAATTACAACTAAAGTCTTTATTAATAAAGGGTAACAACGGCGATATCTTTAAAAGCAATTTGTATAAAAAATCCCGGATTGGAAAGAAGGAAATATAAAATAGGCTGGTGAATGTGTGAACATATAACCACTTAATGTTAATTTAAACTTTTAATAGAGGGGTTCATAAGTCCACACCTAACAGTACTGCAGAGGAAATATGGATTGCTAATCCAATTTAAATAATACTGTCTTTGTAATTGTCATAGATCTATAATACACATTGGTAAATGTAGTGATTCTGGATATTAAGGATGACAGTGACACTGATCCTATAAGGTTCACCAAAACAATTGCCTGGAATAATCTGGCCAGATAAATATGGCATAATTATATCCCGGCACACCACTAAAAAATATATATATATACATATAAAGGCCAGATTATTCCAGGCAATTGTTTTGGTGAACCTTATAGGATCAGTGTCACTGTCATCCTTAATATCCAGAATCACTACATTTACCAATGTGTATTATAGATCTATGACAATTACAAAGACAGGATTATTTAAATTGGATTAGCAATCCATATTTCCTCTGCAGTACTGTTAGGTGTGGACTTATGAACCCCTCTATTAAAAGTTTAAATTAACATTAAGTGGTTATATGTTCACACATTCACCAGCCTATTTTATATTTCCTTCTTTCCAATCCGGGATTTTTTATACAAATTGCTTTTAAAGATATCGCCGTTGTTACCCTTTATTAATAAAGACTTTAGTTGTAATTTTTCCCACATTAGGATCTAGTACATACTAACATCTGATAAGGGAGAGCAATTAGAGAAAGAAGAAGTTATTGTCCATAACCTCTAGATTATTAATATCAGTGCAAAATGTATTACTTATTGAATTATATCTAAATCTAAATGCCTCATAAGACAATAAGTATAAAGGGAAATTGGTTATATGACCTAGTTATTGGTAATTGGTTGGAGAATTAAGTAAGGCCATTTTGTCTGCAATAACCATTGTATTTTATTTTTATATCTGGACTTTTATATCTATTGCACCCATAATCTGGACTCTCTCATGGTAACATATAACAGCATACAGTATGTGGATGTTTTCATCTACCCCATTGGACTCTTTCATTGTTATATGGATTTTGCAGATAATGTGATGTACCAGGCATGCTTGATGCGTGCTAACCACGTGTTTAATTTTTATTGGATTTCATAATATAAAGAATCGTTTATTGGCTGTTGGTGGACTGCATCATGGTTTATATATTTGTCAGTCAGTAGCAGACATTTTGAATGCTTCTCTGTTGCTAATCTATGTATGTGTCCAAATAAAGTGAAGAAAATCAGAGGCCTCTGTGTTTTGGTATCATGACTGGGTTTTGGAGTAGATTGTCGGATTTGCAGTTGTGTTTTTCTATAACAGTTTGCACAATAGTATTCTGTATTAAATCTTTAAACCACATTGGGTGTGATTTACTCCTTTTATTTTTATGACCACGTGGTATGTGGTGATAAATATGTATATTTAGTAAGGATTTAAATATTGTCCATTTATGTTCAGTATTTTCACCTGTCAGTTGTTTGCATTAGAAATGACTTAGAAGAAAGGGAAGAGTATAAAATCTTACCCCAAATGAGGTCTTACCAGTCATTTACATAATAGTAGAGTTACAGTATTTTTCTGTGTAAAAGACGACCCCTATTTTTGGAGCATAAAATTAAGAACTAAATAAATAGGCAAATGTGTATTTTATAACTTCTTATTGTGTTACACATATGTTTAAGTGCACTTTCTGTCATGATTTTCACTGATTTCCATTCCAGCTCAATATCCCTGTGACCACATCACTTATTACTCAGTTGTGCTGTGCATTGCATTTTTCCGGTTTAACACAGTAATAAGTGATGTGGTTACAGGGATATTGAGCTGGAATGGAAATCAGTGAAAATTATGACAGAAAGTGCACTAAAATATATGTGTAACACAATAAGAAGTTATAAAATACACATTTATATAGACACAAGCACTGTAATGATAACCAATGCATTTCCAATACGTGTGATCCTTTCTACTGCCTTAAAACTTCCAGGATTCCAAAGAAAAGATTCTTATGCTGAAAAAGATTGAAGAGGTGAAGATGGATAGATGGGGTAATTGAGGTAATGCACATGAGCTTGAGAGAGCTCAGAAGAATAGTGGCTGACAGATGTGCCAGACCTTTCCTGTTAGATAGCTGCATGCAGTGATGTTCATCTGCCACTAGGTGATGCGGTCTTGATTTTAGTGAGTTTCCTAGGGTTAAACTACCACTATATGTGGTGTAACAGAATCATTGATGGAGTGTACGTGGGAGAGAGACTGAGCAGAGCCCTGTGTCCACTAAGGGAAGAAAGGGTTAACACAGCAGGCTAATCAAGCAGGCCCAGCTGGGTTCCACCTTTAATGGTCTGATTAGCCCCCAGTTGGGGGCGGGAGAGCTCAGTTTGAGCTGGACAGAGGACGCCAGAGTCTGCTGTGGAAATCCCCTGCTACAAGGGAGACTTGATATCCCGTAAGCTTTTGTTTGGACTTTTGTTTTGTGTGGACTTTATCTTGCATAGTGAGGGAACTACAGCCAAGAGTAAAGTCAGGGCTTCTATTAGAAGCTAGGATTTTGATTTGCACCATTTATGTTGTTTTGCTGCACTTGAATAAATACTGCTGATATTTTAAAAAGGGTTTCTGAGTATTCCATTGTGGTGCCGGATACAAGGGCACGAACCCTCAGTGTGACAGCAGTGTTATCACAGTGGCTACAATAATCCACTAGAAATAACTCTAAACTACTAGTAAATGTGGCCACAAGGATAATCCACTACATGTCGCTTCAATTATATTACATTAGAACTAACTGTACACTACCACAACATGTGCCTACAATCATAATCCACTAGAAAAAACTCTAAACTACTACTACATGTGACCACAAGGATAATCCACTAGAACTAACTGTAAACTACAACTACATGTGGCGACAATAATAATCCACTTGAACTAACTTTAAACTACCACTACAAGTGGCCACAAGGATAATGCAATAGTACGAACTGTAAACTAATACTACATGTGGTTTCAAGGATAATCCACTAGAACTAACCCTAAACTACCACTACATGTGGTTTCAAGGATAATCCACTAGAACTAATCCCTAAACTACCACTACATGTGGCTCCAATGATAATGCACTAGAACTAACGCTAAACTACCACTACATGTGGTTTCAAGGATAATCGACTAGAACTAACCCTAAACTACCACTACATGTGTGACCAATGATAAACGACTAGAACTAACCATAAACTACCAGTACATGTGGCAACAATGATAATGCACTAGAACTAACCCTAAACTACCACTACATGAGGCCCAATGATAATCCACTAGAACTAACCCTAAATTATCACATGTGGCTCCAATGATAAGTCACTAGAACTAACCCTAAAGTACCACTACATGTGGCTACAATGATAATGCCCTAGAACTAACCCTAAACTACCACTACATGTGGCTCTAATGATAATGCACTAGAACTAACCCTAAACTACCACTACATGTGGCTACAATGATAATGCACTAGAACTAACCAAAAACTACCACTACATGAGGCTACAATGATAAACTACAAGAACTAACCCTAAACTACCACTACATGTAGCTCTAATGATAATTCACTAGAACCAACCCTAAATTACCACATGTGGCAACAATGATAATGCACTAGAACTAACCGTAAACTACCACTACTTGTGGCAACAATGATAATGCAGTAGAACTAACCCTAGACTACCACTACATGAAGCCCAATGATAATGCACTAGAACTAACGCTAAATTACCAGTACATGTGGCTCCAATGATAAGTCACTAGAACTAACCCTAAAGTACCACTACATGTGGCTCCAATGATAATCCACTAGAACTAACCCTAAACTACCACTGGATGTGGCTCCAATGATAATCCACTAGAACTAACCCTAAACTACCACTATATGTGGCTCCAATGATAATCCACTAGAACCAACCCTAAACTACCACTAGCCGTGGCTCCAATGATAATCCACTAGAACTAGCCCTAAACTACCACTACATGTGGCTACAATGATAATCCACTAGAACTAACCCTAAACTACCACTACATGTGGCTACAATGATAATCCACTAGAACTAACCCTAAACTACCACTACATGTGGCTACAATGATAATCCACTAGAACTAGTCCTAAACTACTACTACATGTGGCTCCAATGATAATCCACTAGAACTAACCCTAAACTACCACTGCATGTGGCTACAATGATAATCCACTAGAACTAACCCTAAACTACCACTGCATGTGGCTACAATGATAATGCACTAGAACTAACCCTAAACTGCAACTACATGTGGCTCCAGTGATAATGCACTAGAACTAACCCTAAACTACCACTACATGTGGCTACAATGATAATGCACTAGAACTAGCCCTAAACTACCACTACATGAGGCTCCAATGATAATCTACTAGAACTAGCCCTAAACTACCACTACATGTGGCTACAATGATAATGCATTAGAACTAACCCTAAACTACCACTACATGTGGCTCCAATGATAATGCACTAGAACTAATCCCTAAACTACCACTACATGAGCCTCCAATGATAATGCACTTAAACTAACCCTAAACTACCACTACATGTGGCTACAATGATAATGCACTACAACTAACCCTAAACTACCACTACATGAGGCTCCAATGAAAATCCACAAGAACTAACCCTAAACTACCACTACATGTGGCTCAAATGATAATGCACTAGAACCAACCCTAAACTACCACTACATGTGGCTACAATGATAATGCACTAGAACTAACCCTAAACTACCACTACATGTGGCCACAATGATAATCCACTAGAACTAACCCTAAACTACCACTGGATGTGGCTACAATGATAATCCACTAGAACTAACCCTAAACTACCACTACATGTGGCCACAATGATAATGCACTAGAACTAACCCTAAACTACCACTACATGTGGCCACAATGATAATCCACTAGAACTAACCCTAAACTACCACTACATGTGGCTCCAATGATAATGCACTAGAACTAACCCTAAACTACCACTACATGTGGCTACAATGATAATGCATTAGAATTAACCCTAAACTACCACTACATGTGGCTCCAATGATAATCTACTAGAACTAGCCCTAAACTACCACTACATGAGGCTCCAATGATAATCCACTAGAACTAACCCTAAACTACCACTACATGTGGCTCCAATGATAATCTACTAGAACTAGCCCTAAACTACCGAGGCTCCAATGATAATGCACTAGAACTAACCCTAAACTACCACTACATGTGGCTCCAATGATAATCCACTAGAACTAACCCTAAACTACCACTACATGTGGCTCCAATGATAATGCACTAGAACTAGCCCTAAACTACCACTACATGAGGCTCCAATGATAATGCACTAGAACTAGCCCTAAACTACCACTACATGAGGCTCCAATGATAATGCACTAGAACTAGCCCTAAACTACCACTACATGAGGCTCCAATGATAATCTACTAGAACTAGCCCTAAACTACCACTACATGTGTCTACAATGATAATGCATTAGCACTAACCCTAAACTACCACTACATGTGGCCACAATGATAATGCACTAGAACTAACCCTAAACTACCACTACATGTGGCTCCAATGATAATCTACTAGAACTAACCCTAAACTACCACTACATGTGGCTCCAATGATAATGCACTAGAACTAACCCTAAACTACCACTACATGTGGCTACAATGATAATGCACTAGAACTAGCCCTAAACTACAACTACATGAGGCTCCAATGGTAATCCACTAGAACTAACCGTAAACTACCACTACATGTGGCTCCAGTGATAATCCACTACAACTAGCCCTAAACTACCACTACATGTGGCCACAATGATAATGCACTAGAACAAACCCTAAACTACCACTACATGTGGCCACAATGATAATCCACTAGAACTAACCCTAAACTACCACTACATGTGGCTCCAGTGATAATGCACTAGAACTAACCCTAAACTACCACTACATGTGGCACCAATGATAATCCACTAGAACTAGCCCTAAACTACCACTACATGTGGCACCAATGATAATCCACTAGAACTAGCCCTAAACTACCACTACATGTGGCACCAATGATAATGCACTAGAACTAACCCTAAACTACCACTACATGTGGCTCCAATGATAATGCACTAGAACTAACCCTAAACTACCACTACATGTGGCTCCAATGATAATGCACTAGAACTAACCCTAAACTACCACTACATGTGGCTCCAATGATAATGCACTAGAACTAACACTAAACTACCACTACATGTGGCTACAATGATAATGCACTAGAACTAACCCTAAACTACCACTACATGTGGCCACAATGATAATGCACTTGAACTAACCCTAAACTACCACTACATGTGGCTACAATGATAATCCACGAGAACTAGCCCTAAACTACCACTACATGTGGCACCAATGATAATCCACTAGAACTAACCCTAAACTACCACTACATGTGGCTCCAATGATAATGCACTAGAACTAGCCCTAAACTACCACTACATGTGGCCACAATGATAATGCACTTAAACTAACCCTAAACTACCACTACATGTGGCTACAATGATAATCCACTAGAACTAGCCCTAAACTACCACTACATGTGGCACCAATGATAATCCACTAGAACTAACCCTAAACTACCACTAAATGTGGCATCAATGATAATCCACTAGAACTAACCCTAAACTACCACTACATGAGGCTCCAATGATAATTCACTAGAACTAACCCTAAACTACCACTACATGTGGCTCCAGTGATAATGCACTAGAACTAACGCTAAACTTCCACTACATGTGGCTCCAATGATAATGCACTAGAACTAACCCTAAACTTCCACTACATGTGACTCCAATGATAATGCACTAGAACTAGTCCTAAACTACCACTACATGTGGCCACAATGATAATCCACTAGAACTAACCCTAAACTACCACTGCATGTGGCTACAATGATAATCCACTAGAACTAACCCTAAACTACCACTACATGAGGCACCAATGATAATCCACTAGAACTAACCCTAAACTACCACTATATGTGGCTCCAATAATCCACTAGAACTAACCCTAAACTACCACTACATGTGGCTCCAATGATAATGCACTAGAACTAACCCTAAACTACCACTACATGAGGCCACAATGATAATCCATTAGAACTAACCCTAAACTTCCACTACATGTGGCCACAATGATAATCCATTAGAACTAACCATAAACTACCACTACGAGGCCACAATGATAATCCATTAGAACTAACCCTAAACTACCACTACATGTGGCTCCAATAATCCACTAGAACTAACCCTAAACTACCACTACATGTGGCTCCAATGATAATGCACTAGAACTAACCCTAAACTACCACTACATGTGGCCACAATGATAATCCATTAGAACTAACCCTAAACTTCCACTACATGTGGCTCCAATGATAATGCACTAGAACTAACCCTAAACTTCCACTAAATGTGACTCCAATGATAATGCACTAGAACTAGTCCTAAACTACCACTACATGTGGCCAAAATGATAATCCACTAGAACTAACCCTAAACTACCACTACAAGTGGCTACAATGATAATCCACTAGAACTAACCCTAAACTACCACTACATGTGACTCCAATGATAATCCACTAGAACTAACCCTAAACTACCACTACATGTGGCTCCAATGATAATCCACTAGAACTAACCCTAAACTACCACTACATGTGGCTCCAATGATAATGCACTAGAACTAGCCCTAAACTACCACTACATGTGGCTCCAATGATAATCCACTAGAACTAGCCCTAAACTACCACTACATGTGGCTACAATGATAATGCATTAGCACTAACCCTAAACTACCACTACATGTGGCCACAATGATAATCCACTAGAACTAACCCTAAACTACCTCTACATGTGGCTCCAATGATAATCCACTAGAACTAACCCTAAACTATTACTACATGTGGCTCCAATAATCCACTAGAACTAACCCTAAACTACCACTACACGTGGCTCCAGTGATAATGCACTAGAACTAACCCTAAACTACCACTACATGTGGCTCCAATGATAATCCACTAGAACTAACCATAAACTACCACTACATGTGGCTCCAATGATAATGCACTAGAACTAGCCCTAAACTACCACTACATGTGGCTCCAATGATAATGCACTAGAACTAACCCTAAACTACCACTTCATGTGGCTCCAATGATAATCTACTAGAACTAGCCCTAAACTACCACTACATGTGGCTCCAATAATAATGCACTAGAACTAACCCTAAACTACCACTACATGTGGCTACAATGATAATGCACTAGAACTAACCCTAAACTACCACTACATGTGACTCCAATGATAATGCACTAGAACTAACCCTAAACTACCACTACATGAGGCTCCAATGATAATGCATTAGAACTAACCCTAAACTACCACTACATGAGGCTCCAATGATAATCCATTAGAACTAACCCTAAACTACCACTACATGTGGCTACAATGATAATGCACTAGAACTAACCCTAAACTACCGCATGTGACTCCAATGATAATGCACTAGAACTAACCCTAAACTACCACTACATGTGGCTCCAATGATAATGCACTAGAACTAACCCTAAACTACCACTACATGTGGCTCCAATGATAATGCACTAGAACTAACCCTAAACTACCACTACATGTGGCTACAATGATAATGCATTAGCAGTAACCCTAAACTACCACTACATGTGGCCACAATGATAATGCATTAGCAGTAACCCTAAACTACCACTACATGTGGCTCCAATAATCCACTAGAACTAACCCTAAACTACCACTACACGTGGCTCCAATGATAATCTACTAGAACTAGCCCTAAACTACCACTACATGTGGCTCCAATAATCCACTAGAACTAACCCTAAACTACCACTACATGTGGCTCCAATGATAATCTACTAGAACTAACCCTAAACTACCACTACATGTGGCTCCAATAATCCACTAGAACTAACCCTAAACTACCACTACATGTGGCTCCAATGATAATCTACTAGAACTAGCCCTAAACTACCACTACATGTGGCTCCAATAATAATGCACTAGAACTAACCCTAAACTACCACTACATGTGGCTACAATGATAATCCACTAGAACTAACCCTAAACTACCACTACACGTGGCTCCAATGATAATGCACTAGAACTAACCCTAAACTACCACTACATGTGACTCCAATGATAATGCACTAGAACTAACCCTAAACTACCACTACATGTGGCTCCAATGATAATGCACTAGAACTAACCCTAAACTACCACTACATGTGGCTACAATGATAATGCACTAGAACTAACCCTAAACAACCACTACATGTGGCTCCAATGATAATGCACTAGAACTAACCCTAAACTACCACTACATGAGGCTCCAATGATAATGCATTAGAACTAACCCTAAACTACCACTACATGTGGCAACAATGATAAGCCACTAGAACTAGCCCTAAACTACCACTACATGTGGCTCCAGTGATAATGCATTAGAACTAACCCTAAACTACCACTACATGAGGCTCCAATGATAATGCATTAGAACTAACCCTAAACTACCACTACATGTGACTCCAATGATAATCCACTAGAACTAACCCTTAACTACCACTACATGTGGCTACAATGATAAGCCACTAGAACTAGCCCTAAACTACCACTACATGTGGCAACAATGATAATCCACTAGAACTAACCCTTAACTACCACTACATGTGGCTCCAATGATAATCCACTAGAACTAACCCTAAACTACCACTGGCAGGTGGGCTACAAGTATAATGCCACTAGAACTAAC
>CM050176.1:59496678-59766485 GCA_027410445.1 Discoglossus pictus
ATATGAGCAGCGGGACTTAGAAAAAATATATATGAGCAGCGGACTTAGAAAAAAATATATATGAGCAGCGGGACTTAGAAAAAAATATATATGAGCAGCGGACTTAGAAAAAAATATATATGAGCAGCGGGACTTAGAAAAAAATATATATGAGCAGCGGGACTTAGAAAAAAATATATATGAGCAGCGGGACTTAGAAAAAAATATATATGAGCAGCGGGACTTAGAAAAAAATATATATGAGCAGCGGGACTTAGAAAAAAATATATATGAGCAGCGGGACTTAGAAAAAATATATATGAGCAGCGGGACTTAGAAAAAATATATATGAGCAGCGGGACTTAGAAAAAAATATATATGAGCAGCGGGACTTAGAAAAAAAATATATATGAGCAGCGGGACTTAGAAAAAATATATATATGAGCAGCGGGACTTAGAAAAAATATATATGAGCAGCGGGACTTAGAAAAAAATATATATGAGCAGCGGGACTTAGAAAAAATATATATGAGCAGCGGGACTTAGAAAAAATATATATATGAGCAGCGGGACTTAGAAAAAAAAAATCTGAGGTCGAAAAAATACGAAGTTAACAGCTGAACCGCGCACATCCAAAAAAACAATCACACACAGCACGGGGAGACAGTCAGGACATCTGGGAGTGAGGCTGCACACAAGTTTAAACCGAATTTACAGAGTTTTGGCACTCGAAAATCGCCTAAGCAACAAATAAAATGGCGGCCGAAAAAAGCGAAAACGAGGCTACACGACCCATGACCACGCAAAACACCGCCAGGCACATAAGACATTTTTACCCAGGTACGTACGAGGTACAAAATACACTATTAGGATGAATGGAAAATGCTCCAGAGACGCGTAACGCATAGACAATCGCCGCCATGTTACAGCACTAACTTACAACTAATATTACAAACCTAAAATGCAGCATTACCCAACTAAACAAACGCTTTGCCCTCGCGCACGCAGCCTATTTACACTGCACGCATTGCTGACACTTACACCAATGTACATTGTGTGCTGCAGGAAATTGATTGTTAGTTCTTCAGCATATTGATTGCTGCATATATTAATTAGAAATAAGTAAAGTATATTAATTTATTATTTAATATAATTATAAAATAATACTTGTTAAAAAAAAAAAAAAAAAAAAAAAAAAAAAAAAATATATATATATATATATATATATAAAAAATAGCAGAGGAGAGACTCGCAATGAGCACCAAAAGGGGCTCCGCGTGGGGCTCACAATCAGTGCACAGGGTGCTCAGATGAACAAAAGTACACCAGGTGAGAGGCTCGCAATGAGCGCCGAAGGTACTCACAGGACCAAAGGACTTACATTGTGTGGCAAACAGCATTATCTGCATTACAATTTTATGACCGTTCTTTTATGACCGTTATTTTATGACCGTTCTTATTTGACCGTTATTTTATGACCGTTATTTTATGACCGTTATTTTATGACCGTTATTTTATGACCGTTATTTTTTGACCGTTATTTTTTGACCGTTATTTTATGACCGTTATTTTTTGACCGTTATTTTATGACCGTTATTTTATGACCGTTATTTTTTTGACCGTTATTTTATGACCGTTATTTTATGACCGTTATTTTTTGACCGTTATTTTATGACCGTTATTTTTTGACCGTTCTTTTATGACCGTTATTTTTTGACCGTTATTTTTTGACCGTTATTTTATGACCGTTATTTTTTGACCGTTATTTTATGACCGTTCTTTTATGACCGTTCTTTTATGACCGTTCTTTTATGACCGTTCTTTTTTGACCGTTCTTTTTTGACCGTTATTTTTTGACCGTTATTTTTTGACCGTTATTTTATGACCGTTATTTTTTGACCGTTATTTTATGACCGTTCTTTTATGACCGTTCTTTTATGACCGTTCTTTTTTGACCGTTCTTTTTTGACCGTTATTTTTTGACCGTTATTTTATGACCGTTATTTTATGACCGTTATTTTATGACCGTTCTTTTATGACCGTTCTTTTTTGACCGTTCTTTTATGACCGTTCTTTTATGACCGTTCTTTTATGACCGTTCTTTTATGACCGTTCTTTTATGACCGTTCTTTTTTGACCGTTCTTTTTTGACCGTTATTTTATGACCGTTATTTTATGACCGTTCTTTTATGACCGTTCTTTTATGACCGTTATTTTTTGACCGTTATTTTTTGACCGTTCTTTTTTGCCGGGCACGTCGCTAGTATATAATCTTCTTTGTATTTCAGCTTGTCTCCCTGTCTTATCCACCCTGCAAATCGCTCATAACCAGCTCCAAACTGTGGAAGATATAAAGCACTTGGAGGAATGTCCAAGTATCAGTGTCCTGGACCTATCCCATAATAAGTTAGATGACCCAGAAGTGATTAACGTCCTTGAGAAGATGCCAACCTTGGTATGTGAGAATATATCCTGTGGGAGCCTGACAATCGGATCATGTCTCAGTGCACATTGGACCATGAGGTGGATGGCCTGTATTTAACTACCTTAAATGATTGGAATTTCTTCTTCTGTGTTTCTTTCTTTTCAGCATGTCTTGAACTTGATGGGAAATGATCTCATTAGGAAGATTCCCAATTACAGAAAGACCCTCACCGTCCGGCTGAAAGAGTTAACATATCTGGATGATAGACCCGTCTTTCCAAAAGACAGGTGAACAAATATGGTTGGATATTTAGAAAGATACAATATGTCTGAATACTTACTCATCCATCTCCATTAAGGGTTTCTAGGGTGTAGCTTCCTACCGCCTATTAGATGTCCAGGGTGTTAAAGAGGATCTGCCCATGAGGTTGTCCTAATCTTTTTCTGAGGTCTACTCTTTTTTCAATTGCTTTCCAAGCCCTTGTTTCTTCCGTCTATTTACTTCACCTTTTCTTTCATTAATCCCCTTCAGATGGTAAGTTTGTGAGTTTTCAATCTTGTGCCAGTGCACGGAGCGGAATATGTTGGCACGTTACAAATAAAAAGTAATAAAACTAATAGTAAGCGCAACCTTTAAGCGCTACATTCATTTTATTTTGCCTCGAACTACAGCTAATAAGTAAGCGAGTGAATGTTTGCTGTGAGTACCTCCGCGGCACATTGAGGAAGCCTGGTGTTTAGATCTTAGAGTATGTGAGGAACAGACTAAGGAGAAAGCTAATATCTGCAATGTCACAGGGCGTGTGCTGAAGCCTGGGCAAGAGGAGGGCGAGAAGCTGAGAAGGAGGAGAGAGAAAGATGGGAGACCAGAGAGAGAAAGAAGATCCAAGACAGTCTTGATGCTCTCTCAGAGATTCAGCGGCAAGCAAAGGAGAGAAGGGAACAAAAGGAGAAAGAGGAGTCAGGTACTGCGGCTTCTACTTAAAGGGCTAGTGTATGATTGGAAGAGCTACGGGAAAAACCCAATCATTCAATAAGTTCCCTGAAATTCATAAAAAGGTAACTCATCTTCATTTTGGATATTATTTATACTAGTGGTTACTGGAACTTGGTGCAAATATTACATCTCCCTCCCACCCTCACTCACTCCCTCCCTCGCTCACTCCCACCCTCCCTCACTTCCACCCACCCTCACTCCCTTTTCTTGCATCCACCCACCCTCACTCACTCCATCATTCCACCCTCCCTCACTCACTCACCCACTCACTCCCTCACTCACTCCCACCCTCACTCACCACTCACTCACTCCATCACTCACTCACCACTCACTCCCTCACTCACTCCATCACTCCCTCACTCCATCACTCCCTCACTCCATCACTCACTCACACCCTCACTCACTCACACCCTCACTCACTCCCTCACTCACTCCCTCCCACCCTCACTCACCACTCACTCCCTCACTCACTCACCACTCACCCCCTCACTCACTCCCTCACTCACTCACTCCCTCACTCACTCCCTCCCACCCTCACTCACCACACACTCACTCCCTCACTTACTACCTCACTCACTCACCACTCACCCCCTCACTTACTCCCTCACCCCCTCACTTACTCCCTCACTCACTCACTCCCACCCTCACTCACCACTCACTCCCTCCCTCACTCACTCCCTCACGCCCTCCATCCTTCCCTCCCTCCATCCCTCACTCACTCCCTCCCTCACACCCTCACTCACTCCCACCCTCACTACCTCACTCACTCCCTCACTCACCCCCTCCCTCACTCACCCCCTCACTCACTCACCCCCTCACTCACTCACCCCTCACTCACTCACTCCCACCCTCACTCACCACTCACTCACTCCATCACTCACTCACTCACCACTCACCCCCTCACTCACTCCCACCCTCCCTCCCTCCCTCCCTCCCTCCCACCCATCCTCACTCACTCCCTCCCACCCTCACTCACCACACACTCACTCCCTCACTTACTACCTCACTCACTCACCACTCACCCCCTCACTTACTCCCTCACCCCCTCACTTACTCCCTCACTCACTCACTCCCACCCTCACTCACCACTCACTCCCTCCCTCACTCACTCCCTCACGCCCTCCATCCTTCCCTCCCTCCATCCCTCACTCACTCCCTCCCTCACACCCTCACTCACTCCCACCCTCACTACCTCACTCACTCCCTCACTCACTCCCACCCTCCCTCACTCCCACCCTCCCTCACTCACCCCCTCCCTCACTCACCCCCTCACTCACTCACCCCCTCACTCACTCACCCCTCACTCACTCACTCCCACCCTCACTCACCACTCACTCACTCCATCACTCACTCACTCACCACTCACCCCCTCACTCACTCACTCCCACCCTCCCTCCCTCCCTCCCACCCTCCCTCCCTCCCACCCATCCTCACTCACTCCCACCCACCCTCCATCACTCCCTCCATCACTCCCTCACTCACCCCCTCACTCACTCCCTCCCACCCTCACTCACTCACTCACTCACTCACTCACTCACTCCCTCCCACCCTCACTCACCACTCACTCACTCCCTCACTCATCACTCACTCAATCACTCACTCCCTCCCACCTTCACTCACTCACTCACTCCCTCCCACCCTCACTCACCACTCACTCAATCACTCACTCACTCCCTCCCACCCTCACTCACCACTCACTCAATCACTCACTCCCTCCCACCCTCACTCACCACTCACTCCCTCACTCACTCCATCACTCACTCACCCCCTCCCTCACTCACTCCCTCCCTCACGCCCTCACTCACGCCCTCACTTACTCACTCCCTCCCTCACGTCCTCCCTCACTCACACCCTCCTTCCCTCACTCACTCCCACCCTCCTTCCCTCACTCACTCACTCCCACCCTCCTTCCCTCCCTCACTCACTCCCACCCTCCTTCCCTCCCTCACTCACTCCCTCCTTTTGTTTTTCGGTTGGTAATGTTTTATTCTACGTTATGACACAAAGGATGCCTCTAGCTGTTCAATCCACACGGGACCTACCTAGCTCCTGAATCGTGACCAGTTATGGCGGTTCTCTCATGTTGACTTGTGTACTAAAGTGGCTTTGGACCAATTTACCAAGTCATGTGCTTATTAGGCTGTACTTCAGTGCTACATTTTTGGCAATGTATTTTTCAGGAGAGCTGCCCCTAGAGGAGCACAACGAGGAGCCTCTGGAGGGGACCATGGACGGCCATATGGACACCACGGAGAAGGATTCACCCACAAGTCCATCTGTCCAGATTCATAGCAGCGATGGGCAGGAAGAAGATGTGTTATCACCCAATGCAAAGGAAGAGGTGCAAACCGAATCTGCAGAGCAACAGGAAAAGAACAATACTGATAATAAAAAACATCTCATTCCCAGAAGTGACCAAATAAAACAAGGTACCTGTGGCAGCCATAAAGACTTATCCCATAACTACACCCACAGATAAGATGCTTATCATTTTTTTATCTCCGTTACTTGAAGGATCACTGAACATTCACTTTCAGAATATGCTATTTCGAATAAGAAATATAGATGTCCATTTTAACTAATATTATTATTAATAGCGACTTGCCCGTCAAAAATGATGGCAATAAAATTTAAAGCCTGGCAATGCTGTTTGTCACAAAATGCAAGGTTATAGCCCCTCTGAGCACCTTCTGCGCTCATTGCGAGCCCTGCACTGAGCGCCTTAGGCACTCATCGCGTGGCGGCTTCACCGATCATTGCCATTTTTGCCAAGCCGCACCTTTCTTGCATTGCAATGATCCCCTTCGGCGCTCATTGCGAGCCTCTCGCCTTATGTACTTTTATATACCTGTGTAGTTTAGGGGTCTACTGCCTTGGGTTCGGTGTTACTGGCTTGAGTTAAATGTTACTGGTTTGCGTTAAGTCTTAGTGCTTAGGGCTCGTATTTACGTCCTTCGGCCTCGTTTTCATCGTGTTTAAGTTTTTTTGGCAGCCATTTTTTTTTCTCACTTCAGCGATTTTTCAATTATGAAAATAGGCAAAATATGCCTCTAATTCACTTGCAACCCTCCCTGGCCCCCCCCCCCTGTGCTGTGTGTGAGTGTGGAAGTGAATTTAAAAATCGTCGAAGCCAGGAAAAAATAATGCCAGGTCGGTAGTTTGGCCGTTAAAGTCGTATTTTTGCGAGCCCCGCAGTCTGACTACGTGCTTCAGGTCCTAAGTCATACGGCCTGTAAGTTTGGCCAAGTGCTGCTTGTCTCGGGATGACCGCCAATTATCCTGTGTGTCCACACCTGTAACGTGCTCCTTCGGGGGTCATTGCAGCCCCGCGTGCCTCAACATCTCGCAGATTGACAACGATTATATGTGATTCTTTATTTGTGTCTCTCCCCCTTCACTCCTTTGTGTCTTTCACCCCCTCCTCTCACTCCCCTGTTTCTCTTCCCCCCTCCTCTCACTCCCCTGTTTCTCTTCCCCCCTCCTCTCACTCCCCTGTTTCTCTTCCCCCCTCCTCTCACTCCCCTGTATCTCTCCCCCTCTCACTCCCCTGTGCCTCTCCCCCCCTCCTCTTTATCTCTTCCCCCCTCTCATTCCCCTGTGTCTTTCCCCCCCTCCTCTCACTCCCCTGTTTCTCTTCCCCCTCTCATTCCCCTGTGCCTCTCCCCCTCCTCTTTATCTCTTCCCCCCTCTCACTCCCCTGTGTCTCTCCTCCTCCTCTCTCTCCCTTGTGTCTCCCCCCTCTGTGTCTCTCACCCCTCTCATTCCCCTGTGTCTCTTCCCCTCCTCCTCTCACTCCCCTGTGTCTTTCCCCCCCTCCTCTCACTCCCCTGTTTCTCTTCCCCCTCTCATTCCCCTGTGCCTCTCCCCCTCCTCTTTATCTCTTCCCCCTCTCACTCCCCTGTGTCTCTCCTCCTCCTCTCTCTCCCTTGTGTCTCCCCCCTCTGTGTCTCTCCCCCTCTCATTCCCCTGTGTCTCTTCCCCTCCCCCTCTCATTCCCCTGTGTCTCTTCCCCTCCCCCTCTCATTCCCCTGTGTCTCTTCCCCTCCTCCTCTCACTCCCCTTTGTCTCTTCCCCTCCTCCTCTCACTCCCCTGTGTCTCTCCCCCCTCCCCTCTCTCCCTTGTGTCTCCCCCCCCTCTGTGTCTCTTCCCCTCCTCCTCTCACTCCCCTGTGTCTCTTCCCCTGCTCCTCTCACTCCCCTGTGTCTCTTCCCCTGCTCCTCTCACTCCCCTTTGTTTTATCCCCCCCCTCCCCTGTGTGTCTACCCCATCCTCTCCCACCCCTGTGTGTCTCCCCCCTCCCCTGTTCCTCTTCCTCCCTCGTCTCCCTTCCCTGTGTCTCTCCCTCTTCACTCCTTTGTGTCTCTTCCCTCCTCTCACTCCCGTGTCTCCCCCCCCTCTCACTCCCCTGTGTCTATCCCTCCCTCCTCTCACTCCCCTGTGTCTATCCCGCCCTCCTCTCACTCCTCTGTGTCTCTTCCCCCCTCCTCTCACTCCCCTGTGTCTCTCCCCCCCTCCTCTCACTCCCCTGTGTCTCTTCCCCCTCTCATTCCCCTGTGTCTCTTCCCCCCCTCCCCTGTGTGTCTACCCCTATCCTCTCCCACCCCTGTGTGTCTCCCCCATCCTCTCCCACCCCTGTGTGTCTCCCCCTCCTCTGTGTCTTCCCCCTCCTTCCCTGTGTGTCTCCCCTCCTCCTCCTGTGTCTCTTTTGTTCTCTCTGCCTCTCTCTCTCCCTACCCCCTATTTCCCCTCCACACTCTTTCCCTCCTCCTCTCCCTCACTATCCCTCTCTCTCTCCCTCTTCTCTCTGCTCTCCTTTCCTCTATTCTTCCTTTCTGCCTCACACCCTAATACCCCGGAGTCTTTCTCTCCTCTCCATGTTCAACTTGCTGGTTTTCTTCTCCTTGCCCTCTCAGTTCTGATTGGTTCATTCCTCTCTCTAGAGTCCCAGGAGATTAGTGGGGAAGGCGTCCTGACCACGGAGCTGACCGAACCTGATGATGTGGAGACCATCGCTCTGAAGCTTTATATAGATGTATGTGTCCTATGACATGGCTTAAAGGGGACATGTCACCTACACACATAGAAGTAACACTAAACGGGAGGAGAAACTCAGGGCGGTAGGAATAGGGGAAAATACACAAATGCAATAGAACTTTACACATTTTTGGTTTTATATGAACTTTTAAGAAACAGCAAATATTAAAATGTTAAACACGGATTTGGCAGCCAAAACAGCCTTATAGTGGGGCACAGTGTTACATAGGGATTGGCAACCAAACCAGTGATAGAAGGAAACCGCTCTATAAAGGGTAGCTCTAAGCGGGTTATACCTATATGCGTGTATAAATGAATAATCAGAGTATTGCAGTATATAGTGATATCTTTTTTTATTGGACAAGCATCTTTGCAATTATTATGACAAGCTATCGAGAGATGAACCTCTCTTTATCCAGTCAAAAGCAATACTGATAAAAATATATACAGATAAGTATATATCCGTATGTGTATATAAATATATGTAGGGATGTTTGTGTATACAGATATATACAGTGCCGTGCAAAAGTATTCACCCCCTTGGCATTTTTCGTGTTTTGTTGCCTTGCAGCCTGGAAGTAACACGGATTGTCTGAGGATTTGCATCATGTAATTTACAGAACTTAAAAAACAACAAAGTCAGAGGCGCTCATCAGAGAACGAACCAACCTTAATAGGTTAGTTCTATAGCCATGATAATCCACTCTGAGAGCAACCTCTTTTAGCCACTTGTGCCCTTCACAGGGAGAAATATCCTGTAGTATATCAGTCTGGTCACACTCAAAAGAGTGACCCAGCCCCGAAATACCAGGCAATTTCACCCTGAACAGGAGAAACAGCAAACCCCAGACGCGTAGCAAACCCCCTTGCTCACTGTGCCTTAGGGAGTTCATCTGCACCTCACTGACGAGGCCCATAAAGGCCGAAACGCGTCTAGAGTTTGCTGTTTCTCCTGTTCAGGGTGAAATTGCCTGGTATTTCGGGGCTGGGTCACTCTTTTGAGTGGCACCAGACTGATATACTTCAGGATATTTCTCCCTGTGAAGGGCACAAGTGAGCTAAAGAGGTTGCTCTCAGAGTGGCTTATCATGGCTATAGTACTAACCTATTACGGTTGATTCGTTATCTAATGAGCACCTCTGACTTTGTTGTTCTGAATTTACAGAACTTGCCACAACTTGGAAGATGTTTTGTTATTGTGAAGCAAACAACAAATAGGACAAAATAAAGTCCCTGTGCATAACTATTCACCCCCCTAAAGTCAATACTTTGTAGCACCCCCTTTTGTGCCAATCACAGCTCCAAGTCGCTTTGGATAAGTCTCTATGCGCTTGCCACATCTTACCACTGGGATTTTTGCACATTCCTCCTTGCAAAACGTCTCCAGCTCCTTCAAGTTGGATGGTTTGCGCTTGTGAACAGCAATCTTTAAGTCTGACCACAGATTTCCTATTGGGTTGAGGTCTGGGCTGTGACTCGGCCATTCCAACACATTTACATGTTTCCCCTTAGACCCCCCAAGTGTTGCTTTAGCCGTGTGTTTGGGGTCATTGTCCTGCTGGAAGGTGACCCTCCGTCCTAGCCTCAAATCACGCACAGAGTGGTGCAGGTACAAGAATATCCCTGTATTTAGCACCATCCATCTTTCCCTCAACTCTGACCAGTTTCCCAGTCCCCACAGCATGATGCTGCCACCGCCATGTGTCACTGTGGGGATGGTGCTCTTTGGGTGATGTGATGTGTTCGGTTTGCGCCAGGCAAAGCATTTTCTTTGATGGACGAAAAGTTACATTTTAGTCTCATCAGACCAGAGCACCTTCCTCCATACATTTTGGGAGTCTCCCACATGCCTTTTCTAAAAACTCAAAACGTGCCATCTTGTTTTCTGCTGAAAGTAATGGCTTCCTTCTGGCCACTCTGCCATAAAGCCCAACTCTATGGAGGGTACGGCTTATTGTCGTCCTATGTACAGATACTCCAGTCTCTGCTGTGGAACTCTGGAGCTCCTCCAGGGTTACCTTAGGTCTCTGTGCTGCCTCTCTGATTAATGCCCTCCTTAGTTCCTTGGTCCTCATGGCAGTGTTTGGTTAGTGGTGCCTCTTGCTTAGGTGTTGCAGCCTCTCGGGCCTATCAAAAAAAATGTGTACATGTAATGACAGATCATGTGACACTTAGATTGGACACAGGTGGGCACCATTTCACTAATTATGTGACTTACGTAATTGGTTGCACCGGAGCTTTTTGTCGGCTTCATAACAGAGGGGGTAAATACATACGCACATGACAATTTTCTGTTTTCTATTTCTAAAAAATAGTCTTATGAATATATTTTTTTCATTTCACTTCACCAACTTAGACTATTTTGTTCTGATCCACCACATAAAAATCAGATTAACATGACATTGAACTTAAGGCTGTAATGTAACATAATAGGTAAAAAGTAATCGGGGGTGAATACTTTTGCAAGGCAATGTATATGGGTATGTGTATCTAAATATATATATGTGTATATATATATATATATATATATATATATATATATATATAAATATATCTGTGTTTATATGAATACATATGGTAGCACGACTTCTGAGCGCACGTCTCGAGCGTGCCAAGAAATGTTCGCACCAACACGTGGCGCCAGACAATTCTCTGACAGCATATGAATATAGCAAGTCTACAGCCGTTGGAGACCACTTTGTTGGTTATGTTTGTTGCTGAAAATGTAGCACTGGCCACTAGACAAACCCCTCTGGATTGCTACCTTGTTGTAGTGAGCGGGCTTGTGTACCTCAAAGAAGCAGAGGGCTAAGACATGTACGGTCACCCAAGATGGGCAGGTCATAGCAGAGAGGTCACTGGAGAAGGAACTGGCACCCACTCCAGTATCTTTACCAAGATAAACTTGTGGATAAGCACAATCAGAAAAATAATGACTGATGTGCCTGGCGTGCTGCAGGTCCATCGTTCAGTCGGACATGACGGAACGTCTAAAGGACAAACACCTCGACAAAGCTGGGGTTACTGGCTGTGTAAGCAGTCACTTTTCTCCCGTAAGCTGCACCTGATTATTCAGACGCAACAGATATCATTTTTTTAATTGCTCCTAATTCCTCATGTCTGCTAATTGTAGCGGACTCAGCATTTGAGTAAATTGCACCATCTAGTCATGGGCAACCTAGTTCAACTTGCAGGGCCTCATATGTGGCCCCTGGTTCTTTATAGGGGCCTCACAGAGCTTTAAACCTTTTTATTTCACCCAAAGCGTCATGATAAAAACTCTGTCGGTAAGTAAATAATTGGTAACAGAGGTAGATAATGAGGAAAAGTTTTTAAGAGCACAACTGGGTTTTATTTGCTAGTTTTATAATGGAGGTGATAGTGCAGAAACCTGAACTATAAAGTAATACTAAACATCGTTGGGCGTAATGGATGATGAGATATAATGGGCTGTGTATTGTTTAATAGATTCATACTCCCTCACTCTAGAGAACAGGCTGGGGGCCACATAGGGAGTACCAGGGGGCCACATGTTGCTCACCACTGTGCTATTAATAACTTATTTATAACCTGCCCCCTTTTGTTTAGGATCTTCCTGATTTGGAAGATGTGGATGATAATGAACTTCCATCAGTCGACAATGCAAATACCAACAAGGTACACTTACTAATTGGTCTCAGTATTCTCCTTTGGATGAATATGTACTAATTGTATTGTAATATTAATACTCCGTGATTGCGCTGCCTGTTTCCTCATAAAAATGTAATTGTTTTCTTGGAATTGGCCAATCTTAATTAAACAAAAGGAAAGGAATGATTTTCTATTTACATTTTCTCGGTTATTACAGTCAATTTAACGGTTATTTAGCACTCAAATTGTCACAGTTATGGCATTACATTGATACTATTTAAATTCATCATAAAGTCATCATAACAACTTTCGAACCTCAATATCCCTTTAAGGGGACCTAGTATATATTCAATGTAAAAGGTTAGCTTTCAGATAAGGTGAGTGAAGAAAATAGTAATAAGTCTAATAATAAGTTTCAAAAATATATATAATCTATTTATTTATATATTCTAAAAATATATTTTAAATATATATATAATTTATTTATAATTTATTAAAGGCATATCTAAGTTTGCTGGATTATGAGTGCATCTGATAGAGGAGAATTAGTAGTATATGCAAACTTTTTTTTTTGCATGAAAAAATCCCCAAATAAACATTTAAACGCTTACATTGAGGTTAGCAAAATGTCTTTTAATTTCTGACAGTTGAACTTTACGATTAACACTCTTCAAACCTAGGCTAAATTAGCATCAAATTTGAAATGATTTGTTTTGGCCAATCAATCAGGTTAACTGAAACATTTGATTTAAACTCTGGGGTTCCTGTTTGTGCGGCAAAACAGCCTGGGATATGTAGTGTATCACTGATATGTGCTATGTATTGCTGCTGACATACAGACAAGAAGCTGCAAGGGGATTGGCTGAGCAAGCAAGAGCAGGTTAATAGTGGGTTAATATAGCTCCCCGGATGCTGCCTGCTGATTGGAGTCAGTCAGATACCTGTGTAGACACTACCTGGAGGTATTTATTTCTATGTTATGATGTATTTAAAAATATATGTAATTTATTTTACATGTATTTATATTTTATTTATAATTTTGTTATTTATATTCTAATAATATATTTCAAAATATATTATTATCTTTATTTATATTATTGGATTACATAAAGATCAATCACTCATGACTTTTATTTAGTAAAGATCAGTATAAGTAGTTTTCAACTTATTTAAAAAAAAAAGACTGTAAGATAACTTGCACTAAAACCCATGATTTTGCCCTGATGTTTAGGCTGGCTCCTCCCTCCTCTGTACTCTGTCACTAAATCTGAGCAGATTCATTTTTGCCTTGTTTTAATATTGTGTTTCTAATAATTTGTTTTTGTTTGTACTCAACCCATGTTTAGATCTATGGATTATGTTGACGAATACAAATAAAGGATGATAATAATAATAGCTGCAAGTACTTGTACTCCAGTTTGGAAAAAGATAGGAGGAGCTCTGGCCCAAAGATGGTGGGAAAATCAGCAGTTTTTGGTGTACTTTTAATAAATATAGTCACAATAAATTAAAAAAATATTTAGTTTATTGCTGAAAATAATGAAAGCCGTACTGTAATATTATTAAATAAATGTTGTAACTACTGAGGTTGAGCCCTTTTGGGTTGATATTTATTCTGTGCATTTGTAGCCATTTTACTGCCCAAAGATTGAAGTGATTTGTGGGGACAGTGACGAGAGCGACACCGAGTGGCAGAGAGAAGATATAACTCCGGCGGTCAGTGTCCATCCGCCATCGACACGCAGTATATTTCCAGAGCCAAGAGATGAGCAGCCCGTCTTCCGGCCGTTTATACAGAAGGAAGAAGTGGACGCTGGTATGTGCAAGACCTCCAGGCCACTCATTGAGGAGTTAGAGTGTGAGGAACGTCCAGACAACCAGGACCAAGAAATCCTCCCTGGTGAGATCAATATACAGAAAATTACTATAAGAAAGAAAGTCAAGTCTATCATGTTTGACCAGTTAGGACGGCTTCGGTCACAGTTGCTCCTCCCATGACAACCTCTGCAGCGTATGAAGAAACAGACTCATATCTTAATGAACTATAATGTCCTAGCCTATCTGGAATCATGTTTCAGCAGCATATTTTCTGAGAAATGGTCCCTGATAGGCTAGGACACTACAATGATCATCCCACCCTTACAGGGACTTTTTGTTTTAATTTTAGGCAGTGTATACAGAGCTTATAAGTACTTCCTAATACAATACATGGCAGTAAATAGATACCCAGGGATATTATATACCTGGTAACACCCAGAAAAATTCATCATCCCTTTAAGACACTACTGTGGTCCTTTAAGTATTATTTTTGCCACTGGTTTTTGGTTACAATATATGTGTATAAATGTGACTAATATTTCATCTCATGTCGTAAATTACAGAGCAAATGACCCGAGAAGACCCTGAGAGACCCCCTGCTCTAATATCTGTTCTACCGGAAGATGATATTGAATATGGGTTGGACTGAGGCGCAAGTTGTTTGTTTTATTTATTTATTTGCCAGTTTCCAGGAGGCACAAATATTGGTTACGTTTTTAAAATTACAAAGTTTATACAATTAAAACAAATCTCCAACCCCGGTGTTGTGAGGGGCCGAGCGATATTTGCAAATTTGTAACGTCTGTGAAGTACATTACATATTCACTATATAGTCCAGTATTAACCGCTAAATAAGATGTGCAGGGAAGGGGTTAATCTTCTGCTGCCAACATTACAACAACTCGTGCCGCGTGGAGCCTGGGAATCCGTGTTTATTTCAATCATTTTACTGTTATTCATGTGCCCAAAATATTGTTGTGGTTTCTGGTTTTATTAAAGAAATGTTTTCTAAATTGTGTTTGATCAATATGTGAAAATCCACAGGATGGACAGAAAAGAACAGGGGGCAAAACAGCAGTAGATACAAAACTTTTCTACTAGAATTTGTTTTACATATAGTGCAAAGGTTCCAAACGTGGCATCTTTTTTTTATCTCTTAATAGGAGAGGAGCAGATTGGGATAAGTCCTAAGCTTTGTTACATAATGGAAGCTGTGTGAAATTTACACCACACCCTTTCTCCTTCTCAGGCAGAGACGCAGAAATTGCAAACATCCCTCACACACACACAAAACTTCCAACAAATATCATGGATGCCTCCAGGGTCCAACAGAGGCATCGACATGTATTGTTTTATAATTAAAACTAGCTTAATGACTTTTTAAGTGCTTAATCCCCCTTTTTATACTCAAGGGCCTCGATTCAATTGAGCTTTTGTTTACGGGAGCCCCTAATGGAGCCCATAAACTTATTTGCTATTCAATTGGCATCTTTTAGGGAGCTACAAACAATCTACGGGTTACGATCTGAAAATCCCTGCGCTTGTCAACATCATGACTTCCAATCCATCTAAGCCTTTGATCTTTCAAGCCCGCAAATGTTACAATCGCAAATCGCTATTCAATTGCTACAATTCCTCAAGCCCACAAATATTTTCACACCCGCAAATGTAGAAGAAAATCCGAAGAGTTAGGACTCGCAAGAGGCTTAAACACCTGAACGTAGCACTGTAAATGCAAATAAATAATTAATACTGCACTGTAAATAACAGGAAAGTGATGAAAGACTTTAGAATTTATTGCGCAACAGTCTCAAGCCCGCATATCGGCAATAAAAATGATTTTTTTATGTGTAATTTCCGTCTTATATCAATCTCGGGAATCAAGGAGTTAATACATATCTGGCCACCCACATGGTCTAGAGCAGTATAGTAATTTTCTGTTTGCTTCCTCTGGATCAATTAACAATTAATCCACATATTGCAGATCAGAGGAGATCTTAAAAGGTTGAACTTGATGGACTAAAAGTCTTTTTTCAACCTCAATTACTATGTCATACATTTTTATTATTTTGTACATTGCAGGATTGCGAGTCGGATCACATATCAGATCTCTAAACATTAATTTATTGACATGTAACCTCCATGTTTTACTGACGTCATGATGATGTCTCATTTACTATTGGCTGTTTCTAAATCGGTAGTTACGGCCTTGCTTAATTGATCATGATCCTGCTCTGAAATGCTACATACGGGTGCAAGGTTTATGGATTAGGTTTTCGGGCCCATTACTTGCGGGCTTGTTCAATTGAATCACTCTGTAATTGTAGAAAATCTTAAGCCCCCAGACTTACGGCCTGTATAGCATAAACTGCGGGCTTGCAATTGAATGAGGCTCAGGGCATTGTTTTTGTTGGCTGCTGATTCTTTATAGATTTGTAGTTCGGAAGCATACGGACAGTTTTTAATGTTCTTTAAAATAAAATCATCTTCTTGTTGCGGTGACAGGATGAAGTGAAAGTGCAACCCCCAGTACAATCACTCTATCAGGCTCTTGTCCAATAAGTAATCTCTACCTTTCAAACATGGAGGTGCCCAGACACAAGCAGTTTGTTAAAATGAAGATTTTCCCCCAAAATGTTTAATGCTCTACAGCTGCCATGCTTTTTACTACATCTCTAGTACCTGCAATGGAGCAACCTTTTAATTACCAAGAGTTAACATATTATTGGGAAAAATAGTAAAATATATTGTAGTGAATAATTAAAGATCTTAAACGATGTGTATTTAGGAATATGGCGGATTCAGAAGATAACCCTGGTGCTCAAAGTGAGGAAAGTTTGAAAAAACATCTATTTCCAAAAGTAATCTGGAGATAACCATGAGACATGACATCCACATGGAAAAAGGAGAGAATACGAGGAAAAGTCTGAGAAATCAGCACAGCATTCTGGGTAATCCGTACCTCACTCTTGGCTATATGGAAGATAAACGCTCCTTCCAAGGGTTTGCCAAATAAACACTGGAGTGGAAGTGTCCTCTCCGGGGGTGGAGAAGGACAGAGGTTGATGTTCTTGAGGGTCCTCAGACACCATATTGTAATCTCACTCACCCATGATGGACATTCCTCCATCCACCAAAACAAAAACAAGGAAATAAAAGAGGATATTAGTTTGTTTCACACTTCAGAAAATTAATTTTTTTAAACTACAGCAGTAATTACAATTTCTAAATGTTTTAGTTCTTAATAAAGAAATATATTTTGACCTGTTATGGCTTGGGAAATAGGGTCTGTATAATAGGGTCGGCCTAATTGGGTGAGTATAATAGGATAGCTGTCATTTTGTTGGTATAATTGGTTCAGTATAATAAGGGGCCCTATTCTCTTAGCTGCTCGCAAATGCCTCAAACTAAATATTTATTTATTTAGATGTATTATAGTGACCCCACCTCGCGAATTCCGACCTCAAGACTGAACACGTAAATGCTGCATTTCTGGTGGTGAGATCATATGATCGGACCATATTTTAGCAAGCCTGTAATTTATGTCTTAGACACAGCCAATAGCAAATGATGTCAGTAAAACATGGAAGTTACACGTAGTCTGTAATTGGAGGCTGAGAATTAATGAGAGCCAATAAGTAATATTTGCTGATCGCAATCAACCAATCTAGCACTCTATAAAATGCATTAGAGCATCTGTTCTAGTCCATGTGGGTTTCATTAATATCGATATTACTCGGAATTAGCTGTAGGTAAGCTTTTTATGTATGTGTTGTGTGTATGTATTGTGTTTTTAATTTTGTGAACATGTGTGGTATGTTGTTTGTGAGTGTCGTAATGTGTGTGTCGTGTTATTTGCGTTGCGACGTGAAGTTTGCGAGGGTCGCAGTTGCTGGCATGGAGCGCCTTCGGCGCTCCATGCCAGCAACTGAGGCTCTCGCCCAGTGCCCTCGCTTTGCGAGGGCCGCGGGCTCGCTACGCGAGCTTGCAAGCGTTAGCAACAACTCGCATGCTCACAACTATATATGTGATACTGACAACGGGCCTCATTCAATTGTGATCCTGCCAATTGAATAGGCCTCTATAAAAGCACATAGCATATTTTTTTTACTGAAGTGTTTAGTTACTGAACTTCTATCCAAAAGCGCGGTCTTCACAAAACACTAAACACTTCTGTAAAAAAATATGCTCTGTGCTTATATAGCGCCCTATTCAATTGGCTAAATCGCATTTGAATGAGGCCCAAAGAACGTGAGGTCAGGGGTTCACCATACACTTGTCTCTGTCTGTGTCCCTACTGTCTCTCTCTCTCTCTGTGTCCCTACTGTCTCTCTCTCTCTCTCTCTCTCTCTCTCTCTGTGTCCCTCCTGTCTCTCTCTCTCTCTCTCTCTGTGTCCCTCCTGTCTCTCTCTCTCTGTGTCCCTCCTGTCTCTCTCTCTCTCTCTCTCTCTGTGTCCCTCCTGTCTCTCTCTCTCTCTCTGTGTCCCTCCTGTCTCTCTCTCTGTGTCCCTTCTGTCTCTCTCTCTCTGTGTCCCTCCTGTCTCTCTCTCTCTGTGACCCTCCTGTCTCTCTCTCTCTCTCTGTGTCCCTCCTGTCTCTCTCTCTCTGTGTCCCTCCTGTATCTCTCTCTCTCTCTGTGTCCCTCCTGTCTCTCTCTCTCTGCCCCCCCTGTCTCTCTCTGTCTGTGTCCCTCCTGTCTCTCTCTGTCCCTCCTGTCTCTCTCTGTCCCTCCTGTCTGTCTGTGTCCCTCCTGTCTCTCTCTGTCTGTCTGTGTCCCTCCTGTCTCTCTCTGTCTGTCTGTGTCCCTCCTGTCTCCCTCTCTCTGCGTCCCTTCTGTCTCTCTCTGTCTGTGTCCCTCCTGTCTCCCTCTCTCTGCGTCCCTCCTGTCTCTCTCTGTGTCCCTCCTGTCTCTCCTGTCTCTCTCTGTCTGTGTCCCTCCTGTCTCTCTCTGTCTGTGTCCCTCCTGTCTCTCTCTCTCTCTCTCTCTCTCTCTCTCTGTGTCCCTCCTGTCTCTCTCTCTCTCTCTCTGTGTCCCTCCTGTCTCTCTCTCTCTCTCTGCGTCCCTTCTGTCTCTCTCTATCTGTGTCTCTCCTGTCTCTCTCTGTCTGTGTCCCTCCTGTCTCTCTCTCTCTCTGTCCCTCCTGTCTCTCTCTCTCTCTCTCTCTCTGTGTCCCTCCTGTCTCTCTCTCTCTCTCTCTCTCTGTGTCCCTCCTGTCTCTCTCGCTCTCTCTCTGTCCCTCCTGTCTCTCTCTCTCTCTCTGTGTCCCTCCTGTCTCTCTCTCTCTCTCTCTCTGTGTCCCTCCTGTCTCTCTCTCTCTCTCTCTCTCTGTGTCCCTCCTGTCTCTCTCTCTCTCTCTCTCTCTCTCTCTCTCTCTGTGTCCCTCCTGTCTCTCTCTCTCTCTGTGTCCCTCCTCTCTCTCTGTCTGTCTGTGTCCCTCCTGTCTCTCTCTGTCTGTGTCCCTCCTGTCTCTCTCTCTCTGTGTCCCTCCTGTCTCTCTCTCTCTCTGTGTCCCTCCTGTCTCTCTCTCTCTCTGTGTCCCTCCTGTCTCTCTCTGTCTGTCTGTGTCCCTCCTGTCTCCCTCTCTCTGCGTCCCTTCTGTCTCTCTCTGTCTGTGTCCCTCCTGTCTCTCTCTATCTGTGTCCCTCCTGTCTCTCTCTGTCTGTGTCCCTCATGTCTCTCTCTATCTGTGTCCCTCCTGTCTCTCTCTATCTGTGTCTCTCCTGTCTCTCTCTGTCTGTGTCCCTCCTGTCTCTCTCTGTCTGTGTCCCTCCTGTCTCTCTCTCTCTCTCTCTCTGTGTCCCTCCTGTCTCTCTCTCTCTCTCTCCTGTCTCTCTATCTGTGTCCCTCCTGTCTCTCTCTGTCTGTGTCCCTCCTGTCTCTCTCTCTCTCTCTCTCTGTGTCCCTCCTGTCTCTCTCTCTCTCTCTGTGTCCCTCCTGTCTCTCTCTCTCTCTCTCTGTGTCCCTCCTGTCTCTCTCTGTCTGTATCCCTCCTGTCTCTCTCTCTCTCTCTGTCCCTCCTGTCTCTCTCTCTCTGTCCCTCCTGTCTCTCTCTCTCTCTGTCCCTCCTATCTCTCTCTCTCTCTGTCCCTCCTGTCTCTCTCTCTGTCCCTCCTGTCTCTCTCTCTCTGTCCCCCCTGTCTCTTTCTGTCTGTGTCCCTCCTGTCTCTCTCTGTCCCTCCTGTCTCTCTCTGTCCCTCCTGTCTCTCTCTGTCTGTCTGTGTCCCTCCTGTCTCTGTCTGTGTCCCTCCTGTCTCTCTCTGTCTGTCTGTGTCCCTCCTGCCTCTCTCTGTCTGTGTCCCTCCTGTCTCTCTCTGTGTCCCTCCTGTCTCTCTCTATCTGTGTCCCTCCTGTGTTTCTCTCTCTCTGTCTGTGTCCCTCCTGTCTCTCTCTCTCTGTCTGTCTGTGTCCCTCCTGTCTCTGTCTGTCTGTGTCCCTCCTGTCTCTCTATCTGTGGCCCTCCTGTCTCTCTCTGTCTGTGTCCCTCCTGTCTCTCTCTATCTGTGTCCCTCCTGTCTCTCTCTGTCTGTGTCCCTCCTGTCTCTCTCTGTGTCCCTCCTGTCTCTCTCTGTGTCCCTCCTGTCTCTCTCTGTCCCTCCTGTCTCTCTCTCTGTCTGTGTCCCTCCTGTCTCTCTCTGTCTGTGTCCCTCCTGTCTCTCTCTGTCTGTGTCCCTCCTCTCTCTCTGTCTGTGTCCCTCCTGTCTCTCTCTGTCTGTGTCCCTCCTGTCTCTCTCTGTGTCCCTCCTGTCTCTCTCTATCTGTGTCCCTCCTGTGTCTCTCTCTGTCTGTGTCCCTCCTGTCTCTCTCTGTGTCCCTCCTGTCTCTCTCTCTCTGTCCCTCCTGTCTCTCTCTCTGTCTGTGTCCCTCCTGTCTCTCTCTGTCTGTGTCCCTCCTGTCTCTCTCTGTCTCTCCTGTCTCTCTCTGTCTGTGTCCCTCCTGTCTCTCTCTGTCTGTGTCCCTCCTGTCTTTCTCTGTCCCTCCTGTCTCTCTCTCTCTCTCTGTCTGTGTCCCTCCTGTCTCTCTCTGTCTGTGTCCCTCCTCTCTCTCTATCTGTGTCCCTCCTCTCTCTCTATCTGTGTCCCTCCTGTCTCTCTATGTCTGTGTCCCTCCTCTCTCTCTGTGCCTGTGTCCCTCCTGTCTCTCTCTGTCTGTGTCCCTCCTGTCTCTCTCTGTCTGTGTCCCTTCTGTCTCTCTCTGTCTGTGTCCCTCCTGTCTCTCTCTGTCTGTGTCCCTCCTGTCTCTCTCTGTCTGTGTCCCTCCTGTCTCTCTCTGTCTGTGTCCCTCCTGTCTCTCTCTGTCTGTGTCCCTCCTGTCTCTCTCTGTCTGTGTCCCTCCTGTCTCTCTCTGTCTGTGTCCCTTCTGTCTCTGTCTGTGTCCCTCCTGTCTCTCTCTGTCTGTGTCCCTCCTGTCTCTCTCTGTCTGTGTCCCTCCTGTCTCTCTCTGTCTGTGTCCCTCCTGTCTCTCTCTGTCTGTGTCCCTTCTGTCTCTGTCTGTGTCCCTCCTGTCTCTCTCTGTCTGTGTCCCTCCTGTCTCTCTCTCTCTCTCTCTGTGTCCCTCCTGTCTCTCTCTCTCTCTCTCTCTCTGTGTCCCTCCTGTCTCTCTCTCTCTCTGTGTCCCTCCTCTCTCTCTGTCTGTCTGTGTCCCTCCTGTCTCTCTCTGTCTGTGACCTTCCTGTCTCTCTCTCTCTCTGTGTCCCTCCTGTCTCTCTCTCTCTGTGTCCCTCCTGTCTCTCTCTGTCTGTGTCCCTTCTGTCTCTCTCTGTCTGTGTCACTCCTGTCTCTCTCTGTCTGTGTCCCTCCTGTCTCTCTCTGTCTGTGTCCCTCCTGTCTCTGTCTGTGTCCCTTCTGTCTCTGTCTGTGTCCCTCCTGTCTCTCTCTGTCTGTGTCCCTCCTCTCTCTCTCTGTCTGTGTCCCTCCTGTCTCTCTGTGTCCCTCCTGTCTCTCTCTCTGTCTGTGTCCCTCCTGTCTCTCTGTCCCTCCTGTCTCTCTCTGTGTCCCTCCTGTCTCTCTCTGTCCCTCCTGTCTCTCTCTCTGCCCCCCCTGTCTCTCTCTGTCTGTGTCCCTCCTGTCTCTCTCTGTCCCTCCTGTCTCTCTCTGTCCCTCCTGTCTGTCTCTGTCCCTCCTGTCTGTCTGTGTCCCTCCTGTCTCTCTCTGTCTGTCTGTGTCCCTCCTGTCTCTCTCTGTCTGTCTGTGTCCCTCCTGTCTCCCTCTCTCTGCGTCCCTTCTGTCTCTCTCTATCTGTGTCTCTCCTGTCTCTCTCTGTCTGTGTCCCTCCTGTCTCTCTCTCTCTCTGTCCCTCCTGTCTCTCTCTCTCTCTCTCTGTGTCCCTCCTGTCTCTCTCTCTCTCTCTCTCTCTGTGTCCCTCCTGTCTCTCTCTCTCTCTCTCTCTGTGTCCCTCCTGTCTCTCTCTCTCTCTGTGTCCCTCCTCTCTCTCTGTCTGTCTGTGTCCCTCCTGTCTCTCTCTGTCTGTGTCCTTCCTGTCTCTCTCTCTCTGTGTCCCTCCTGTCTCTCTCTCTCTGTGTCCCTCCTGTCTCTCTCTGTCTGTCTGTGTCCCTCCTGTCTCCCTCTCTCTGCGTCCCTTCTGTCTCTCTCTGTCTGTGTCCCTCCTGTCTCTCTCTATCTGTGTCCCTCCTGTCTCTCTCTGTCTGTGTCCCTCCTGTCTCTCTCTATCTGTGTCCCTCCTGTCTCTCTCTATCTGTGTCTCTCCTGTCTCTCTCTGTCCTGTCTCTCTCTCTCTCTCTCTCTCTCTCTCTCTCTCTCCTGTCTCTCTGTCTGTGTCCCTCCTGTCTCTCTCTGTCTGTGTCCCTCCTGTCTCTCTCTCTCTCTGTCTGTGTCCCTCCTGTCTCTCTCTCTCTCTCTCTCTCTCTGTGTCCCTCCTGTCTCTCTCTCTCTCTCTCTGTCCCTCCTGTCTTTCTCTCTCTCTCTGTGTCCCTCCTGTCTCTCTCTCTCTCTCTCTGTGTCCCTCCTGTCTCTCTCCGTCTGTATCCCTCCTGTCTCTCTCTCTCTGTCCCTCCTGTCTCTCTCTCTCTCTGTCCCTCCTGTCTCTCTCTCTCTCTGTCCCTCCTGTCTCTCTCTGTCCCTCCTGTCTCTCTCTCTCTGTCCCCCCTGTCTCTCTCTGTCTGTGTCCCTCCTGTCTCTCTCTGTCCCTCCTGTCTCTCTCTGTCCCTCCTGTCTCTCTCTGTCCCTCCTGTCTCTCTCTGTCTGTCTGTGTCCCTCCTGTCTCTCTCTGTCTGTGTCCCTCCTGTCTCTCTCTGTCTGTCTGTGTCCCTCCTGTCTCTCTCTGTCTGTGTCCCTCCTGTCTCTCTCTGTGTCCCTCCTGTCTCTCTCTATCTGTGTCCCTCCTGTGTTTCTCTCTCTCTGTCTGTGTCCCTCCTGTCTCTCTCTGTCTGTGTCCCTGCTGTCTCTCTCTGTCTTTGTCCCTCTTGTCTCTCTGTCCCTCCTGTCTCTCTCTGTCTGTGTCCCTCCTGTCTCTCTCTGTCTGTGTCCCCGCTGTCTCTCTCTGTCTGTGTCCCTGCTGTCTCTCTCTCTGTCTGTGTCCCTCCTGTCTCTCTGTCCCTCCTGTCTCTCTGTCCCTCCTGTCTCTCTGTCCCTCTTGTCTCTCTGTCCCTCTTGTCTCTCTGTCCCTCCTGTCTCTCTCTGTCTGTGTCCCTGCTGTCTCTCTCTGTCTGTGTCCCCGCTGTCTCTCTCTGTCTGTGTCCCTGCTGTCTCTCTCTGTCTGTGTCCCTCTTGTCTCTCTGTCCCTGCTGTCTCTCTCTGTCTGTGTCCCTGCTGTCTCTCTCTGTCTGTGTCCCCGCTGTCTCTCTCTGTCTGTGTCCCTGCTGTCTCTCTCTGTCTGTGTCCCTCTTGTCTCTCTGTCCCTCCAGTCTCTCTTTCCCTCCAGGCTGTCTCTCTCACCTCAGTCCCCAGCATGTATGCCGGTCCCTCCCCAGGGAGGAGTTGAGAGCAGCAGGGGGGAGGTGTTGAGAGCAGCTGGGGGAGGAGTTAAGCACAACAGGGGAGGAGTTAAGATGGGCAGGGGAGGAGTTAAGAGCGGCGGGGGAGGAGTTAAGAGCGGCGAGCGTGCAGGAGGAGTTGTGAGTTGTGCGAGCCCGCAAGCGTGAGCAACGGCCCGTACGCTCACAACTATATATGTGATTGCATTTGAAATGTCACTCCGTGTTGGAATTTCTAAATGGTTCCAGTATTTTATCTAGAGGGATTTTATTACAAGCAGGATGTGTGAAATCAGATGTTTTCCTGAAGGGCTAACTGGTCCAATCCTTGATGAAATGGTACTAACTGAGCTGAACATGGGATTTCTTTACTCAACATCACAGATAGATGTTTACAACATATCTTCCACATTATGTTTACCTTATCACATTCCCACAACGCATGAATGGATGAGCCATTTAGTCCACACCCCTTCCAACATAGAAGGGAGTCATCTATTTTAAGTTTACTCAATGATACAAGTACCCAGTACCATCTATGCATCATTTTAAAGAATAATTCCCGATATTTAACCTTTATAGATGAATCTTTTATTAAACATAAAGTTTTAGACCAGGAGTTATCACCTAATGTAAAATTAGCTTCCTGTTCCCATGTTTTTTACTCTTTGATTTAAAGAACTTGAAATCTGACAGTATCCTTTTCCTTATTTTTGAGAGTATATGAATGTCAGTTCCTTACATCATCAGTTCTTCTAATTATTTTTTTTTTCCATATTCCTAATATTGTAACCCAGTTTTTTTAATCATTTCTACCAGTGATGCATATGCTAACCAAGAGATGTTTCTCTCGCTATATTTACTTTGCGTCACTGGTAGATTTAATAAAGATCCGCCTTCAAATAATTCGACAATTCTATAGATCTTTAATTTTGTAAAATGTATCAACTCAGGTTTACTCCTATTTTCCTTAGGATTCATTTGGAAATTAACAAGGGCAGCTAAAGATGGCATATGGATCCAATTCTTTTTAAGTCTATTTTTAAACCAAAATGTAATCAACAATATTAGACCTTTTGAGAGATTTTTCAATGATTTTAAATCAGGCTTTGATAGACATAATATATAATTTATAGCAGTATCTCCCAATGTCTGAGTTTCTATATCTCTACAGACCGTATTTTGATTTATGAAATTCCATCCACTTATATGGGAAATCGCAATTGAATCATGTAGACCTTTAATGGACGGGGAGTCCAAACCCCCTTTAATAAATGTATTACTAGCTATGTTCTTTTTATTCGGGCTCTTTTTTATTATATATAAATGTATCAATTACTTGTTGAATTGAGTTGATTATTGTTAAAGGTAAAATCTCAGGTATACTTCTTAATATGTAAATCATTTTTGGAATTATATTCATTCTTACTGCAGCTATTCTAGCTTACCAACTTAAATTAAAACATTTCCAATCATTTAAGGTTATCCTTATTTGGTGTAAAGTATCCTTCAAGTTATTCTTAATTATATCTTTCAAATTGAATAAAAACGTAATCCATAGATGGATGATTTTGAGGCCCAATTATAGGCATATTGCTTCATAGGTAAGTTTTTTTATCTTTATATCTATACCCCTAGCCAAAATATGAGTTTAAAAAAAAAAATATCTTAAAGTATGAGATCTTACTAAATTCATTCAGTATTCTTTGTAAGTTATAACATGATGTTACTGGGTCAGTTATGGTCAAAATAACATTGTCAGCCTATTGCATTATCTTAAACTCACTTTTACAAATTATTAAACCTTTAATGTTCTCCTCTTGTCGTATAGCAATAGCCAAGGATTCGATAAAGAGTAAAAAGAGCAAGGGGGAAAGTGGACAACCCTGACGAGTCCCATTGGTGATACTAAATTGATCTGACATATAACCTTACCCCGTGTATATGCTTTTAAGTTGGTATAGAGTATGCTAATTGTTTTTGTAACGAAATCTGACAAACCAAATTCCAAAAGAATTGATATTAAATAATCCCAGCTGACCCTGTCAAACGCTTTTTCTGCATCTAATGACAGGGTCAGTATGGATATATTCACTCTCTTAGTGTATGCCATTAGATCCAGCAAGTGTCTTGTGTTATCTGACGCCTGTCTGCCTCTAACGAAGCCTGACTGATTGCCATGGAGCAATTTAGGAATTATCTCCATCAATCTATTTGCCAGCATTTTCGAATACAGTTTAGCATCTGTATTTATTAGAGAAATAGGATGGTAGTTTTTTTGATCTTCGTGACCTTTGCCCGATTTTAAGATGTTAATTATCTTGGCTTCTACATACTCAGATGGTGCCTTACCTAGATTTTTAATCTCATTATACACATTACATAAGTATGGGCTTATTTCTCTTTTAAACAATATGAAATATGAGTGGTCAAAACCATCGGTGCCTGGGGCCTTGTTAGAATTTAAAGAGTTCATTGCATCTTCAATTTCTATTTTGGTAAAACCTTTATTTATAAATTTTAAGTCTTCTTTAGAGATAGATGGAAACTTTAGCTTACTGAGAAACAAGTCTATGTCACTTTTCTTAATTTCTGGAATTTCAGTGTTGTTTTTTTAATTATATAGTGTTTTATATTACTGCATAAATATGTCTCCGATTTTATCTGGATGAGTATATTTCTTGTGATCTACACCTTTTATGCAAGTTTGTTGATTTCTTAGTTTTCTAGCTTACTTCCCTGTTTTGTTTCCCAAAATAAAATTCGATTGTCTGAATTTCCAGAGCAAAACATCTGCTTGTTTTTGCAGAATAGATTTTATCTTTAAATTTACATTGTTAATTAGACATCCATTGGTCTTATTAGGATTAACTTTATTTAAGCAGTTTAATTTTTCTATTTCTATATATAACTGTCGTAACAATTCTCCTCTCGCTTTGTACACCCCTGATGACTGATTTGTGGGCATACCGAAGTGTTGCTGCCGAATCAACAGAATCTTTATTGATCTTAAAAAAACTTGTCTATTTCTTTTTTTAAATAATTTACAGAGTCTTCCTCCATCAGTAATGGTGGGTTTATTCGCCAACTCGGTCTCTGACTTAGTGTTGGTTGATCATCTAATGATAAACAGTTCATTGGATTTCCACTTTTTTTTTTACTTTTCTTAAAGTCTCTAAGGAAACAAACATATAGTCTAATCTGGAGTATGAGTTCAAGAAAAAAGTGTAATCTTTCTCGTAAGGGTGTAAGACTCTCCAAGAATCTAGTAGGTCATAACTTTCTTTAAGAAATTTAAAAAAAGTTTTTTCTAGCTTAGTTTCCGTTTCTAACATAATTTTACTGTTTTTATCCATTAAAAGATCCATAACCATATTAAAATCTCCTCTTATAAGCATACGACCTTACTTTATTTTATTTGTTTCTCTCAAAAAAAATAATTAAGAAACCTAATTTGATTTTTATTTGGGCAATAAACATTTACTAAAGTATATTTGTATAAGCATATTTGTGATTTTGAGACTGTAATGCTACATTAATTCTAATGTCTTTCTATGTCTTCCCGTGCTTTTATAGTATTGTGTGATTTATTGCTGTTACAGCTTTATTTATTAAGTATTTGAAAAAGCCCTTGTGAGTAATATGTTTGACAGAAATGTGATACCTTTTTTCACTTGTGGGTCAGACTAGCGCTACGGGTCTAATAGAATATCCATTTTGTGCAACTTTATTTATTGAGCTCATAATATTCGAGCTGTGCTAAAACCAATGGAGTTCTAAGGCCGATTTTGCGGGTTTGGCTGTCCGCAGTGAATATGGGCAGAGAACTCGTAATTGGATTGCGAACAATTTTAGGAACCGTTTTAACTGTGTATAATTTTACGAATTGGCCAGTAGGATATGGCTCAAGGTATAATTGGTATAATTGGGTCGGTACAATACAATAGATGTAATTTTGTTAGTATAATTGGGTCCGTATAATAGGGTAGTTACCATAGGGTAGGTACAATTACTCACCTATGTGAAACCACAGACAAGAGGCACTTCATAGGCTCAGGTTAGATGATGCCATTAGGACTCATCTGGTGACAGGAATTGTGGTTTAGTCCTACTTGTTGGGGAATGGCGTGTAAGAGTTTGCGTTATTTGGTCACCTTTCGCCAAGGGTTCTTTTGCTGGATGGTCACAGCAAATAGTTACAATTGTTAGTTAAAATTGAACAAAATCTACATTTGTGATTGTGAAAATTGCCCTTGAGTGTTGATTTTAGGTAGACAATACTTTTCATGATCCCTCACACCTGACCAAGATCCTCATTTAATTACAAGCCCACCGGTTGCGTCCTACAGGCTGTATGTGAAATTGGCTGCAATTACAGAGCGATTCAATTGAACAAACAACTTATGGTCTGGAAGCCAAAACCATAAACCCTCATAAGTAGCATTTCAGAGCCTGAACATGATCAGTTAAGCAAGACTGTAACTACCAATTTAGAAACGGCCAATAGAAAATTAGATCGTCATCATTCGAGGTCCTATATGCGATCAGACTCGCAATCCGTCAATGTACAAAATAATAAAAATGAATGCCAGTACTGTTCTAGTCCATATGGGTGATATGTATTAACTAATTGATTCCCAAGATCGATATAACCTCGAAATTAAACATAAAAACAAATATTTTCTAATGCAGATTTGCGGGCTTGAGACTGTTGTGCAATTAATTCTAATGTCTATCATCACTTTCCCCATAAAGTGCAGTATTGATTTTAGTTATACGATTAGGTGTCTAACCCCCTTGTGAGTCCTATCTGGTACCCGTAGGATTTTCTCCTACATTGGCCGTTTACGGGTGTGAGAACATTTGCGGGCTTGCGGAATTGTAGCAATTGAATATGGATTTGCGATTTTAGCCATCGTAACTCTTGTGGACGTGAAAGATCAACCGCAGGGATTTTCAGCCTGTAACCCGTAGATTGCCTGCGGCTCCCAAAAAGACACCAATTAATTTATGGATTTCATTACGGGCTCCTGTAAACTACAATAGCTCAATTTAATGGAGGCCCAAGTCTCTTGTTTTATGTCATTAATATTCACCAAGGGAGTGCTTAGTAGGAAAGGGGAACTCTTAATTAGGGGAGAAGGGCAGATAGTTATTATTATTTTTTTAAGTCATCTGACTACCTAAACATTTTTTGGCTTTTTAATGACCCCTAAAGGCATTTACCTTACATGTAGAAGTTGTAAGTGGTGGCCCCACAATGATGTCACGTCGAAGCCCTACATCACTAGCTCCACCACTGGATAAAGCATCTAAGATTAAACTAATTGAGTTTGCTGTTCCGGCTAGTCACCCCCAATGGTATTAATAAGATATAAATCCATTTTTTAACTTTCTTTAGGATGAAACCAACTTATTGTGGGGGAGACGTTGCCCCTTTAATGATAATATATTTCCATGGCTGCCATGTTATACAGATCATGAGTCATTTTTAGGGTATTCCGATACTATTTGTCTCCATGACCTCACAGGGAGAGACTGCTGCACATTGAATACCTCCCGCTCTCAATCTCTCGCCTCACCCCGTAATCATCTCTCAGTCCTAAAATAACCCAGAACAGGTCTGTCAATTAATTAACGTCAATCATCTCAGAATGTCACAAAATCTTCACTTCAGAAAAATGCTACTAAAAATGTAAATAACACTTGTGAGTATAACCAATATGGCTGTGAGAACCTGCTTACAGTATATCAAACAGGGTCTCGAGTAAGTCTGTGTCTTCATGAGCTGCAGAGGGCAGACCCATATATGGACAGTTTGATTTTAGGCAGAGCTTATAAACACTTCCTAATAAAATAAAGTACATATAAATAAATACATACCCAGATGTCCACAAGAGCTATTAGCAGCTGATCCACGACTGCTGTAAAGTCATAACTGATTTAACTTGGGCCCCCTTCCCTGCAGGGCCCCACCCCATAGTACCTCCTGTGCCCCCTGACAAGGGTCCTGATAGATTATCTTGCTCTTCAAGTATAAGTATGGAGTCAAAGTAAACCTCAATATAAAGGGCTTCTCTTTGTGACATTTAACCTCAGCATCATATTGCATAAGGCCCCCATTAAGTTATCTTTAATTAACCACAAATTAGTAAAATATTACAATTATTATATTAAAATTGAATTATTTAACCATAATAGATAACGAAAGATATATATTTTTTTCTTTCTTGTAACTAAACTTGAAAATTAACACATTTGTTTTAGAAAGCAGATTAAAAAGGAAAAAGTTGTCCTTTCATTTTTAACTTCTATATCCAATTATTCCTAATGGTCGGGTTCTATTTTATTTTCTCAGCTTATTATGTCTGCTATGTTCTCGCAAGATGAGATTTCCATTAGTTCTGTTGAAAGTGCAGAAACCAAGATGGTAGAAGTTCCGGCACTTTAATTGCATATAAACAATAATAAATTAGAGGCTATTTTATGTAATCACATATATAGTTGTAAGCATGCGTGGGCTCGCAAAGCTAGGGCCGCAGTTGCTGGCAAGGAACACCAAAGGCGCTCATCCCTACGAACCCCTACGACTTTCGGCCGCATTTGCGGAGGTGGAGGCTCTACGGCGCCTTCAGACGCGGTTACAAACACCCACACAAGCGGCACTACGACGGATTTACATAAAAAAAATACGAGATGCAGGACTTAGAAAAAATAACATTACGACCTCGCAAAAATACGACCTTAACGGCAAAAATACAACCTTAACGGCAGAACCGTAAGCACCTCAAAACATAGAGAACAAATAAATACCCATAAAAAATACATTAAAAGCTTACCCACAGCAAGGGGGGTACCCAGGACCTCTGCAAGTGAAGTTACACCTCAATTTAAGTCCAAATTACCGAGTTTAGACACACAAAAATCCCCTAAGCGAGAGAAAAAATGGCAGCCGAAAAAAAATAAAACGAGGCTCCACGACCCCGGACCGCCCAGCCACCTACGACTTACCCAAGAAGGGATCTGAGATAAGCTCGGAAACCCGCATTAAGCCCACGGGATCCAAAATAAGCTCGGAAACCTGCATTAAGCCAACGGGATCTGAGATAAGCTCAGAAACCTGCATTAACCCAACGGGATCTGAGATAAGCTCGGAAACCTGCATTAACCCCATATTAACCATCGCAGTGGGGGTCCCGATCGCACGCGATCGGGGACCACCGCTGCAATGAAAATTAAAAATTCCCGCCTTACAGGTCCTTAAAGGACCGTAAAGGTCTTTAAAGGACCCGTAATGAGAGCCCCATCAACCCCTAAAAAACCATGTCACTTATGGGGGGTCAATCCAGACCACCATAAACCCTTAATTAACCCTGTCACTCATGGGGGTCAATACAGACCCCCATAAGCCCTTCATTAACCCTGTCACACATGGGGGTCAATACAGACCCTCATAAGCCCTTAATTAACCCCCTCAATCATGTGGGTCAATACAGACCCCCATAAGCCCTTCATTAATCCTGTCACTCATGGGGGTCAATACAAACCCCCATAAGCACTTAATTAACCCCCTCACTCATGAGGGTCAATACAGACCCCCATAAGCCCTTCATTAAACCTGTCACTCATGGGGGTCAATACAGACCCCCATAAGCCCTTAATTAACCCTGTCACTCATGGGGATTAATACAGACATCCATAAACCCCTAATTAACCCTGTCACTCATGGGGGTCAATACAGACCCCCATAAACCTATAATTAACCCTGTCACTCATGGGGTTCAATACAGACATCCATAAACCCCTAATTAACCCTGTCACTCATGGGGGTCAATACAGACCCCCATAAACCTAGAATTAACCCTGACACTCATGGGGGTCAATACAGACCCCCATAAGCACTTAAATAACCCGGTCACTCATGGGGGTCAATACAGACCCCCATAAATCCATAATTAACCCAGTGACTCATGGGGGTCAATACAGACCCCATATGCCAATAAATAACCCTGGCACTCATGGGGGTCAATGCAGACCCCCATAAACCCTTAATTAACCTTGTCACTCATGGGGGGCAATACAGACCCTCATAAGAACTTAATTAACCCCGTCACTCATGAGGGTCAATACAGCCCCCCATAAGCACTTAATTAACCCTGTCACTCATGGGGGTCAATACAGACCCCCATAAGCCCTTAATTAACCCTGTCACTCATGGGTGTCATTACAGACCCCCATAAGCACTTAATTAACCCCCTCACTCATGGGGGTCAATACAGACACCCATAAACCCCTAATTAACCCTGTCACTCATGGGGGTCAATACAGACCCCCATAATACATATAATTAATCCTGTCACTAATGGGGGTCAAAACAGACCCCCATAAGCACTTAATTAACACCTTCACTCATGGGCGTTGTGGCTGAAGCAGCCACAAGAGACTTTTGCATTGATTATTGCCTGTATTTGAACTGTATGTTATTTGAGCATAGTGGATTTTATTAGACTGGTTCTGGCCCTTTAAATGCTCTGACAAAGGATCTGCAGTTTTGCTATGCACTTCGGATTCAGAGTGTGAAGAAAATCCCTGTTCTTTGGACTTAGTTTGACTGTTTTATTCCCATCCCTCTTAGAACACCAGTTTAAGAACCCTTAATAACTGTCATATTTTCAAACACTGTCTGTTTTTAACTGTCAGTTTTTTTCTCTCTGAGGAGGAGTTGCTCTGGCTGTGTGAGTGCTGTTTCTTTGGGTGCTCATTAAAACAGACCTGCTTGACCCTTTCTTGAAGCCTTGGCTCATGCTTGGGGGAATGTGATAAGTCTGCAGTGCTGATGGTGTCGGTTGGAGTGCTTGAAGACCTCGGCAAGCACTAGGAGCATCTATTGGCGGAGGTACTCGGTCGGAGTGTCAGCGGGTCCGTCACAATTGGTGGCAGCGACGGGATTCAGACCTCACAGCAGACCGTTGTTCGGCAGTTACAGCCATTTGGGAAATTTGCTATTTCGTATAGAACCGAAAGGAAAGGGTATGTGAATATACCCGAACGGATAGTGAATGGGGGCAGACTATACCAACTTGAAACGGGCCACGCTAAAAGAGCTATTGGAAGCAAGGGGAATTATTGCCAGCAATAAAACCAAAGCTACCTTTATTGCTGAACTCATGGAGGGAGACCGGGCAGCTGCTGCAGCACCTCTTATGGATAGCACACAGAATGAGTTTGGAAGAGAACTCCAAAGCAGACTGGCCTTTTTCCCAGGTACTTTTTTCTCCCACAGAAACCTTGGAAAGGATTATGGCAGATGTCCACAAATACATAATGGAAAAGCAGCGGGCACACAGGAGGTCCAGAGAGGGGTCCCTAATCACACCACGCATAATACCGGGGAAGCCTAAAATCCCGTACCATGCTTTTAAAAACTATGTGGAGACCGAAGACCTTGATGGCCACTTCAATGGCCACTTGCATGACTTTGAGAGGTTATGCCAATTACATGAGATCAACGCCGCCGACCAGGTACCCCTATTGGTGGGTAAGCTAGCGGGCTGGGCATCAGAAGCCTACCGCACCAAGCCAGACGAGGATAGCAGAGACTACCAGAAAGTAAAGCAGGCGATCCTGGACAGGTATGCAATTACCCCCGAGGCATACCGGCAGCAGTTCCGAGAAAGCCGAAAGACGGAGAAAGATACTCACATGGAGTGGGCACACCGCTTAACTAGGGCAGGCAAAGGTTGGGTGCAAGCCGCACAAGCAACCACAGTGGAGGACATGCTACAATTACTGCTACTGGAGCAATTCTTCCAGGGGTTAACTCCGGATTTACAAAACTGGCTGAGGGTTTGGAAATCGCGCATCTTAACCGACGCCGCCAGGTGGGCAGACGAGTACCAAGATGCCAGGAGGGCACAGCGGGCACAGGCACGGTCCATCTTAAGAGCTGCTAACCCACCTCCCACCATTAACCCCACCCCAGCACTGCGTCCGGGTGGTGGGAACTACCAAACCCCTCCACGGTACAACAATGCCCGATCTTTCATCAGGTGCCACACATGTAACCAGCAGGGCCACATGCAGAGAGACTGTCCCAGAAACCGCTCCACGTGGAATACTCGACAACTTTTCTTCGGGACCCGGTCTAATGAAGAATCTTGGGGCACCCTCCACGAGGTTAACCCAGTACAAGCAGCTGCAGACAACCGACAGGGACACCGCCAAGGGGTACACGTAGAGGGAAAACGCCTTCAGGGTCTGGGCGATTCTGGGGCCACCATAACCCTGGTTCGCAATCACCTAGTCCCCAAGCACCAGCTCACTGGAGAATATGTGGCAGTCCGGGTGGCAGGGGGAGCAGTTTACAAAATTCCCACTGCTAAAGTACATTTGGATTGGGGAGCGGGGAATGTGGAAGTGGGCCTCATGCAGGTCTTACCAGCTGATGTCATCCTGGGTAACGACTTGGGGGAGCTGAGAGAAGAGAGGGGACCGGTACAAGGCAAAAATGCACTCCCTACCCATAATAGATGAACCCTTCAGCAGAGTGGCAGTAGATATAATCGTACCCCTAGCAAAACCCAGCCCGTCAGGGAAGAAGTATATACTAACCGTAGTAGACTATGCCACCCGGTACCCAGAGGCCGTAGCCCTAACTAATATCCATGCAGAGACTATAGTAGATGCCCTAATCAGGATATTCTCCAGAATGGGGTTCCCCAAATAGATTATCTCAGATCGGGGTACCCAATTCACAGCAGAAATCACTCATCAGTTATGGAGGACATGTGGGGTAAAACCTATTGTAAACTCAGCGTATCACCCCCAGTCCAATGGGCTCTGTGAACGGTTCAACGTAACCTTAAAGCAAATGCTTCGTACCTTCATGGATACCCAGAAGGACTGGGAAAGGTTTCTTCCCCATCTGCTCTTCGCGTACCGAGAGGTACCCCAGGAGTCCACGGGGTTCTCGCCATTCGAATTACTATTCGGAAGGAGAGTGCGGGGTCCCTTAGACCTCATTAGGGAACACTGGGAGGGAACGGTCACCAGTAACGGTAACCCTATCGTCCCATATGTACTAGAGTTCAGGGAACGCTTGGAGACCCTAATCCAGATGGTACGGTCTAATCTCCAGGTGGCCCAGCAATGACAGCGCAGATGGTACGATATGGGAGCCATAGACCGCAGTTTTCAAATAGGACAAAAGGTGTTAATCTTGAAGCCAGTCCAAAATGACAAACTGCAGGACTCCTGGCAAGGCCCTTATAAGGTGGTGGAACAGGTATGTGACACCACCTATATAATTGCCCCATGTACAGGAGCAGGCGGTAGACGCATGCTCCACGTTAACATGCTGAAACCCTATCACAAGTGTACTGAAGAAGTAACTGCCATATGTGCCTCGGCCGCCGAGGACCCGGATAATCTACCCCTACCAGACCTATTAGCCCAAGGGCGGCCAACACCAAATTAGGGGAAGTACAGCTAGGAGACAGGCTGAGCACTAGAGAGCGAGCTCAAATACTGGAGCTGATCTGGGAAAAAGGGGATACCTTCTCCAGCCAGCCCGGGTATACCCCGCTGGCTACCCACAGGGTAGAAACCCCAGGGCAACACCCTCTTCGACAGACCCCCTACTGCATACCCGAACCCGTAAAAGATCATATGTGGAAGGAGATTGACGAAATGTTACAACTAGGAGTGATAGAACACTCAGATAGCCCATGGGCCTCTCCGGTAGTGCTGGTACCGAAGTGGGACGGAACCACCCGCTTCTGCGTCGACTACCGGAAACTTAATGATAAAACCATTTCAGATTCCTATCCCATGCCCCGATTCGATGAGCTCTTAGATAAAATGGCCAGGGGCCAGTACCTCACCACAATAGACTTGTGCAAAGGGTACTGGCAGATCCCACTAGCCGAGGATGCCATCCCAAAGTCCGCATTCGTCACCCCGTTTGGGCTATACCAATTCAAGGTGATGCCATTCGGGATGAAGAATGCGCCGGTTACTGGACGGATCCCAGGAATATGCTTGCGCCTATTTAGATGACATAGCAATATTTAGCAACTCCTGGGACGAGCACTTGACCCATATAGGAGCCATCCTCGACCGCATCAGGGAGGCAGGTCTCACGTTAAAACCCAGCAAGTGCCACGTAGGGATGGCAGAAGTGCAGTACTTAGGCCACAGGGTGGGCAGTGGGCAGCAAAAGCCAGAACCCGCTAAGATAGAGGCCGTAGCTAAGTGGCCAACCCCTCGCACGAAAACTCAGGTTTTAGCTTTTCTAGGGACCGCCGGGTATTACCGTAAATTTGTACCTAATTATAGTGCCCTAGCCAAGCCCTTACTGACCTCACCAAAAAGAACTTACCCAAAGTAGTGACCTGGAGCCCAGAGTGTGAGAAGGCATTCCAAAACTGAAAACTGCCCTAATTCATGCCCCTGTACTGGCCGCTCCCGATCCAACTAGACGCTTTCTCGTTCATACAGACGCTTCTATGTTTGGATTGGGAGCAGTGCTGAGCCAAGTTGGGGCCGATGGCGGCGAGCATCCAGTCGCTTACTTAAGTCGGAAACTACGACCCAGGGAAGTAAGCTATGCCGCCATCGAAAAGGAATGCCTGGCGGTGGTGTGGGCCCTCAAGAAACTACAGCCCTACTTAGATGGACAACAATTTGCCTTGCTCACAGATCACAACCCGTTGGTGTGGCTAAACCGGGTGTCAGGGGACAACGCTAGACTACTGAGATGGAGCTTGGCACTACAACCATTTGATTTCACCATCCAGTATCGCCCAGGGAAACAAAATGGTAACGCCGACGGGTTGTCCAGACAGACAGAACTCGAGAAATGATCTGTGAGCACTCCTCCGGACATCCCCAAGCAGATCCGTTGGGATCAGACTGTGTATGCCGGCTTGTTTCTGGGGGAGCATTGTGGCAGAAGCAGCCACAAGAGACTTTTACATTGATTATTGCCTGTATTTGAACTGTATGTTATTTGAGCATAGTGGATTTTATTAGACTGGTTCTGGCCCTTTAAATGCTCTGACAAAGGATCTGCAGTTTTGCTATGCACTTCGGATGCAGAGTGTGAAGAAAAACCCTGTTTTATGGACTTAGTTTGACTGTTTTATTCCCCTCCCTCCTAGAACACCAGTTTAAGAACCCTTAATAACTGTCATATTTTCAAACACTGTCGGTTGGAGTGCTTGAAGTCCTCGGCAAGCATTAGGAGCATCGATTGGCGGAGGTACTCGGTCGGAGTGTCAGCGGGTCCGTCACAGGGGTCAATACAGACCCCCATAAACCCATAATTAACCCTGTCACTCATGGGGGTCAATACAGACCCCCATAAACCTATAATTAACCCTGACAATCATGGGGGTCAATACAGACCTCCATAAGCACTTAATTTACTCGGTAACTTATGGGGGTCAATACAGACTCCCATAAACCCATAATTAACCTTGTCACTCATGGGGTCAATACTGAACCCCATAAGCCAATAAATAACCTTGGCACCCATTGGGTTCAATACAGATCCCCATAAACCCTTAATTCACCCTGTCACTCATGGGGGTCAATAAAAGACCCTCATAAGCACTTAATTAACCCCGTCACCCATGAGGGTCAATACAGCCCCCCATAAGGACTTAATTAACCCTGGCACTCATGGGGGTCACTACATACCCCCATAAGCCAATAAATAACCCTGTCACTCATGTGGGTCAATTCAGACCCCCATAAGCCCTTCATTAACCCTGTCACTCATGGGGGTCAGTACAGACCCCCATAAGCACGTAATTAACCCCCTCACTCATGGGGGTCAATACAGACACCCATAAACCCCTAATTAACCCTGTCACTCATGGGGGTCAATACAGACCCCCATAAGCACTTAATTAACACTGTCACTCATGGGGGTCAATACATACCCCCATAAACCCATAATTAACCCTGTCACTCATGGGGGTCAATACAGACCCCCATAAGCCAATACATAACCCTGGCACTCATGGGGGTCAATACAGACCCCCTTAAACCCTTAATTAACCCTGTCACTCATGGGGGTCAATACAGACCCCCTTAAACCCTTAATTAACCCTGTCACTCATGGGGGGCAATACAGACCCTCATAAGCACTTAATTAACCCCGTCACTCATGAGGGTCAATACAGCCCCCCATAAGCACTTAAGTAACCCTTGCATTTATGGGGGTCAACACAGACCCCCATAAGCCAATAAATAACCCTGTCACTCATGGGGGTCAATACAGACCCCCATAAGCCAATAAATAACCCTGGCACCCATTGGGGTCAATAAAGACCCCCATAAACCCTTAATTAACCCTGTCACTCATGGGGGTCAATACAGGCCCCCATAAGCCAATACATAACCCTGGCACTCATGGGGGTAAATACAGACCCCCTTAAACCTTTAATTAACCCTGTCACTCATGGGGGGCAATACAGACCCTCATAAGCACTTAATTAACCCTGTCTCTCATGAGGGTCAATACAGCCCCCCATAAGCACTTAAATAACTCTGTCACTCATGGGGGTCAATACAGGCCCCCATAAGCCCTTCATTAACCCTGGCACTTATGGGGGTCAATACAGACGCCCATAAGCCAATAAATAATCCTGTCACTCATTAGGGTCAATACAGACCCTCATACGCCTCTATTTAACCCCATCAGTCCCATAAGGGAATATTATGACCCTTATGGGGCTGTTACAACCCAACATTAACCGCATAAGTGCCATGACGGTCCTAAAGGAACATCATAACACTGAGTATAAACACTACACTGCACTATACACCCCCAATAAAACATTACATCTAAACGAACCACCCTCTACACTAACCTATTAACGCCTACACTACCTACCTACACTACCTACCTACCCCCTAATAAACCCCCCACCACTTTAATTACAAGTCAACAAAAATAAAAAATCTACATTACAGAAAATAAAAAATCCTAAGTCACAAAAAATAAAATATGGAACATTACAAAAAAAAAATAATACATTCCAACATCCCCCCCCCCCCTCACTACAGAAAAAAAAAATTACACACCTGAAAAGGAAATACATAGAATACATACAATACATACAATAGAAATAAAATGAAATATAATACAATACCGCCCAATCTATTTAATATACTATATATATAATATGCAATCAATCCTATCTATCTAAAATACATCACCCCATCTATCTAATATACAATACATCCTATCTATCTAATATACATCCCCCAATCTATCTAATATACAATACATCCTATCTATCTAAAATACATCACACAATCTAATATACAATACATCCTATCTATATAAAACTAGCGACTTGCCCGACAAAAAATGACGGTCAATAAAAATTAAATGTGAAATTTGTTTGCAACACAAAATGAATGACATTTGTCCTTTTTTTTTGCTAAAAATAAATACACATTTATTGTATTAACTTTTTATTTTTTTTAACTTTCAACTTATATTTCACCAACATATATATATTTTTTTCAATCTTCAGTCTTTTAGTTGTGATATATATAATACACAATATAATAATGTCTTATTTTTTAATGCATACATATTGTAAAGTCTAACATGAAAGTTTGTAACATGCAACTTGTATATTAAACATTCTTTCAACATTTTTTTAACAATACTAACACTTTTCAATAGATATGTATCACTGAGTCATTGCGGACTATATTAACTTAGAGTAAGTAAATTGTTTTTAACAATAACATGCTTTTTATCATTTGTAACATTTTTGTTAAACTCTTGTTAAACTAAATTAGCATTGAATCCAGATGAAGGCAAACAATAAAAAAAACCTATTGAAACTTGGCCAATTGTATCAAAGAGGGAAAACAATTCCTTCCTGACCCCATTAACTGGTGATCGGATTACTCCCTGAATCAATACTTTGTCTTTAAATAATACATTTACAATTATTATGAAATGCTTCAACTTTATACTAACAATGCATGTTTGACTATACCACATATATATGTAACAAACTGTTTTAAAAATTGAAAATACACATATTTAACATCTGAAATTCTAACATCAAACAATAACATTTAACTCTTGTAAATCATGAAAAAGTCAGATAATTGTTTTGTGGGGCCAATCATGTTAATATGAAACTTTGAACCCATTCCAAACTGTTTAAGGATGTTTTACTATTTTTGTTGTCATTTTTTTTTTCTGTTTGTCCTTTCTGCAAATATCACATAGATTTTCATAAGTGAAATAGTGGTCCCCTATTTAAAGAGTCCCAGAGTACTTTAATTTTGTACTGGAAGTCAAACCACTGTTCTCTATGTTTTTTTTTTGTCTATTCTATAGATGTTTTACTTGAAATATTATTTTTGTGCAATCATATTGAGTACCATAAAATGTTGGCATTAAATGAAACCATTGTCCTCTATCTTTCCAACACCTCATAGTAGACAATGTTTTTGGTGTAAACACATCCATCGTCCAATAAATGACCCTGAGTATCGTTTTCTTCAACATGCACTTTAATTTCTTTTGGATTGGTGCACCTTGAAAAAGCCACATAGAGTTGTCCATGTGCAAAAACTGGTTACTTTAAAAAAATCCCAACCGACTTAAAAGTTTGGCCTTGGGATTTATTGATGGTCATGGCAAATGCCATGATAACTGGAAATTGTCTCCTTTGAAGGACAAAAGGCAAACCACTCTCACTTGGAGATAAATCAATTCTTGGTATAAAAACTTGTTCACCTTTATGGGTCCCAGTTATAATTTCTGCATGTATAAAATGATCTTTTAACTCATGCACAATTAATCTGGCCCCCGTTACAAAGTCCTTTTTTTGGATTCATATTTCGCAATAACATGACAATTGCGCCTTTTTTCAATTGTAAAATATGTGGTGGCATTCCAGATGGTGTTAACAAATTAATAAATTCAATACTAAAATTCGATTCACTGTCTTTATCATCAGACAGAATCAAATCTGCACTGTAATAATTATTTTGTGGTGCATTGATGTATTTTAACATTTCGTTATTTACATTCAAGACATCAATATTTTTTGATGTTAATATCACTTTGTTTGCAATGTCTGAGTAATCCTCATTATTAAGAGTGTTTAGAAATATGGCTGATATGAGTGATTCATTGCAAACCATTTCTGATGGAATTTCAATGGTGTCATTTGGTAAATGCTGTATTTCTGGATGTTTTCCTTCTCCGATTTTAATGAGCCAATCATTGAATTCATTTTGGCCTTCAGATCTCATATTTAATTCTAATTTGAGAATTGTAAATATTTGCCACAGTTTACTGGTCTTGATACATGTTTCAATGATCTCCGTTCTATTTCCGAGTGGCACAACAGGTAATGTTTGCCTAAAATATCTTTCTAACAGCATCACCTTTCCACCAAATGGCAACTTATTATCCATCACTTCTTTTAAAAATGTGTCAATACATTGCAATGCATGACATGACATCATTGTTGCCTCGTCTATGATAATTAGTTTAGTTAGTTTAAATGTTTTTGCTTGTAAGGAATTCAGTCGAATATCTGACACTGATGTTTCCAAAATGGGAACTGTCAGCTTAAATCCACTATGCACAGTTCTACCACCATCTAACAAAAGTGCAGCAATTCCAGTTGTTACAAATGGCATAGCTATCTGACCCTGTGATCGAATATAACTCATCAAACAATTGTACAGATAAGTTTTTCCTGATCCACCTGGGCCGTATAGATAGAAATACCGGTCTTTGACCATTTCTTCATCTGTAGCATTTGTGATGGCATGAAATGCTTCTAACTGTAAAGTATTTAAAGTTGCCAGTTTTTCTTGGGTTTTCTTGGGTTTTTTGTTTTTGTAGCTCAGTGTCATAATCATGTCATCTATAAGTCCTGGATCTGGTAAATTAAAACTTGCACAATTTAATCCATGAGCCAACAATATTTCTTGTATTTCCATCAATGTTTTTAACAGAGCTATTGGTTCTCTGTAACGTTTCAAGAAATCTTCTGACATGTTTAATTTAAATGTTTCCCACAAAGTGAAAGCATCAGGTACATTGCAAAATATGCAAATGAATGCAAATTGTTGTCTCATTTGATTTGGCATTTGACATAGTGCTGCTTTTTCCAGACACCTCTCCCATTCTGTATCATCAGCTATGACATTTTGATGTCTTGCAGCTAATAGAAATGTATCATAAACTATGTCATTCACTGTACGTAAATGCTCAAAACTCTGTGCACCGGGAACATGTAGCAGAAGTAATCTTAAGCTGAAACGTTCAATGTCCCTTGGACTGAAGGTATAAATGCGTGGTATAATTTTATGTGCATCTCTTCTTAGTTGTCGCCATAGACCCTTTACAAATACATAGTGATATGGTATCTCTATGTATAAAAATTGTCTGGCCTGCGTATCCTGACAGTTTAATTTAAAGCATGCAGTAAGTGTGGTATCTCTGTCTTCACTTTGATATAACACCGTTCTTTCATTTCCTGCAGTAAAGCAAACCAACTGACTTCGAGGTAAATGTACAGCTAAACGATAGCATGTGACCGATCATGCATCTCAAATTTCAAAAGGCGCCACATTGCTTCAGGAGCACTCACATACCTAGCATCTAAATAATTTGATAGTTCATCATGTAAAATTGGATTTTCGTTTTCATTTGCAGCACCTTGTACAACAACAGTAGCTGCGTCATATCCTTTGTATATATATTTATACACATACTTAATTGATTTAATCGAAGTGCAAGCTTCCACATTGATGTGTGCATTGTACTTGATGAGCAAATGTGGATTGTATGGAACGACAAATCTATTATCAACCTTTTGGCCACGGATAATAGCAGTTTGTCCTTGTGTTCTTTTATACAAAGGATATCCATCATAATTTGCATAAGTTTGCATTTGAAATTGTTTTGGAAATTCTTTAGTACATTTTTTATTTTCCATACATGGTGAATTAGGATTCATCTCTCCACATGGGCCATGAATCATTCTATGTGTAACAATCTCCCAAAGTTTTTTATATTTTTCTTGGTCTGGCAATTCTGCGGAAATTACTGAATCCACTCTCTCTGCAGTGTTCAACTTATCCTTTACCTGCAGTATTAAAAATATGGGAGCATGTGGCAATCCTCTGTTTTGAAATTCAATGGTGTAAACAAAAGCCACACATTGTCCAAATAAGTGTGCTTTAGTGATATCATGTATTAATGAATTGAGTTTGATTTTGAATACTCTTGCCACTAAATCTGGTCGGTCAGAAGTAGTTTGTCCCAGATTCAAATTTTCCTTGATCTCTGGCCATTGTGGATTACACGTGAATGTAGTAAATAAATCTGGTTTTCCAAATTTTGTGACAATAGCCATGGCATCATTATACCTTTCTCGCATATTGCGAGGAGATCCTTGGAAAGTGGATGGCAAAATAATTGCTCTTCCAGCTGGAATGTCTCTGTTGGAAGCTAAATCTGCTACATAATGCATTAATCCTCAAAACTGTTCTACTCGTAATTTATTTTGTTGAAATTTAATGAAATTTAGATTATTGGCTTCAACTTGTAGATATTAATCAATAATCCATTGTTGAGTGAGTTTGCCTCCATGTAAAATTGGATTAAAACAATCCCAGATAGCAGTTTGTGCCACTTTATTTTCCAGCATGGAAATATTAGATCTAATACGAAGTTTATTATTGGGATAACTTTCCAATTGTAATTTTGGTTCCCATCCAGGTTCCCCATTTGGAAAGAAAATGGGATATGTCATTGGATCTAAATTACAGCTTAATATATTGATGTTGATAAATGGTTGTTCTTCATTGCGTGGATATATTCTAATATCCCGCTGAAAAGGTGGTTCACCATTTTCATTTTTAAACACTGTGGCAACCTCATTTACTGTAGGTAAATTATATCTTCTTTGATCAGTGTTGCGATCTCTTTTTAACACCATATTTACTCTTGGTGTAGGCAATTGATGTCTTTCAGCATGTTCCTGTTGTTCTTTTTCAAGCTGTGCTAATTGTTTGTATGCTTGACTATATGTTTTTTTTTGCATAATTTTATCCAGCTGTTCAAAGACTATGTGCAAACACTGTTTATTTTCTGGAAGTGTCATTCTTTGTTCCACAGATTCCATTGTATCTAAGACATATAACTGTGCAAATTTCCTTTGCTCTCCTTCTTGTGGGTGTAAATGTGAAGTTCGGTGCCAAATTTGACCTTGAACTCTAAAACAGTAAGGACCATGTCCTGGTACATTTTCTGCTAAGGTTGCACCCATTGAAGCAAATGAAATTGCACTGTTATAAGACCTTATGTTTTGTTTGAAATTATTATAATTTGGAAATGTTGGATCGCTCATAATGCATTCTAAATAATATGGAAATGGGTGTCTTAGTGGAAGTTTTACCTTTCCTTTCTGACAGCAACTAATGAAATTTCCCTCAGTAGGTCTTTCCTTTATAAAATGATAGGCCCCACAAAACTAACAAACCACATTAAGTAACCCACAATAATGAGTATCTACTTGTACTGCAGTAGTAAACACATTGTCATGCATTTCTTCAACAAAGATATCAGACCCACTTTCTATATGTACATTGTTTTTTTGTGTGTCTACATTTAAGTCATTCTGCAAAATAGAATCATTCGACAATGGATAACAGAGATGTTTTTGTTTACTTTTACGTTTCTTGGAAGCCCCAACACACTCACTTGCGGCTTTCTTACTCATCTTTCTTTTATTTAAAAGTCTCTGTCGATCTTCTTCTCGCAAGCGTTGTGAAGTTTCCGGTGTCTGAGCATCTCTCCACCTTTGCTTACTTTCCCTTGCCAATCTTCTTTTGCGTTCAATTTTGTCTTGTCCATTATCCGCCATTTTAATCTGTAATTGTAAATAGAGATGTAATTATTGTTTGTTCTTTGTTTTGTGTACATATTTTTTTTACTTTTTGTACTGTTACATTAAAGTTGATGAATAAACTAATCAAGCATTTAAAAATGTTGTACTTTTTTAGAATGAAATAAATGAAACCATTTTTCAAAGTATTTATTGACATATATTAAATAGGAAATAGCTGCACATATATATATTTATATTATTAATCCTTCAATTCCATTCATTCTTGATTGAGTTCACTGCATACATTCAATTTCTTTTTTTTCGCAAGTGTTGTAAGCTTCTTATTTTTTTAAATATTATTAATTAGTATTGTCTTTTCAACTTTACATAAGTGCATGTTAAAAATTGTTGCAAAGTTATGACTAAATATTATACGTTAATGACTCAATAAGTACTCTCCATTTTCACAAAATATAATATAGCCTTTTTTTATGCATCACTACAAAATGAAATGTTTTACCTGTGAAGATGATCTTGATGTTGTTCAAATGCTGCAAAGGTCACGCTGTGTGTTGATTCCCTTGCAGATCCAAAGAAACTGTTAAATCAAATTGAGAATCTTTTTAATATTTTGCTTCATCCATATCATTAAATGAACATCAACAGACATATATTTGGCTAGATTAAAAACCTAAAAGCATATTCTTTAATATCTTGCTGTAGTAATATAATTCAATTCTGTACCTGTCAAAATTATATTTATGATGTTCAATGGGTCCAAACGTCACTGTCTCTGTTCATTCAGCTACAGTTCACTGCAATTATACAAAATTGTAAAATTAATGTATAATATGTTGCTTCATCCGTATCAATCAATGAGGCTGAACATAGATCTTTTTGCATAGATTAGAAACATGAAATAAATATATCAATCAATCAGCATGAACACACATATGTTAGCATAGATCAAAAACATACAATCAATATTCCTGTTAGTCTTTAAATAAGACTCAGGTAATGTGTATTAATCTTAAATTAATGTCTGACTAAATATAACGTCAAGACGTAAGCATGAGTCTATTCCCTTTTTTTTTGTTTGAGGGGTATTTTAAAATGAGTATGTTACAACTGAATTATTAAAATAATGTACATTACTAATGAAATAAGAATCAATTAATGTTCATTAATATTAAAGTAATGTCTGACTAAATCTGACGTCAAGATGTAAGCATGAGTATATTCCCTTTTTTTTTCTCGGGGTTATTTTAGCCTAAATAAATAAAAACTGAATTATTAAAATAATGTACATTAATAATAAATGAATCAATTCAATGTGTTCCTTTTTTTATGCACATTCTTAAACGTTAACCTTTTTTGATATTAATGATTAGTAATGATTAATTAATTAATTAAATAAAGTACATTATGAATGTTATTTACAATTCTTTCACACAGGTAATCACGATATATAACAAATTAATTATTAAATTAATGTACATTAATAATTAACGAATCAATGTGTTCCTTTTTTATTCACATTCTTAAACGTTAACTAATTTTGATATTGAGTAATTAATTAATTAATGTACATTATGAATGTTATTGACAATTGTTTCACACAGGTAAGCACAATATTATTTTTCTATTAATTAAATTTACTATTTTTTTTATTTATTTATTAAGTAAGTAATAATTTAATAATTAATGATTATTAATGATATTTACCTTTTTTTAATGTAATATTGCTGAAGCAGTATCCTGAAGAGCTAACAATCTCTTGAGATTTTCCGGCATCAGAAAATGTCCAGTCAGACTGTCATCACCTCAGGAGAAAGTGTCAGTTATGTGTCAAGTGTGCCCTATATATAGGCTTTGCGCGAGAGACAAATGCATTGTTTTAGGCGGGAAATCCGCTGTTTCGCGAGATAAATGCGTTGTTTTAGGCGTGAAATCCGAGGTGCCGCGAGACAAAGGCGGGAAATCTGTGTTAATGCGTAAATGTGTAATTGCGTTTCGTAAAATGTACTCGCTACTGACTTTTTTTCTCATTGTGCGGTTATTGCGCATACTTTGTCTCGTTCTTTTTCGAGCACATACGCCTGTGGCTGTGTTTTACGCAGTTCGTAGTAGTATTGCCTCGTTTTCATTTTTTTCTCGCTTAGCCTATTTTCGGTCTTTATAAATCGTCTAAATCGATGTAAATTGGAGTTCCAACCCACTCCCAGACGTCCTGCCGGGATGCCCTTGCTGTAAGTGACCTTTTTGTTATTTTTTGTGTGTATTTTGTGTTTTTTAATTGTTTTGATTCTGCTGCTTATCTCGTATTTTTTTCCATGTCGTATTTTTTTTTCTAAGTCCTGCGTCTTGTGTAAAAAAGTGCAACGATTTAACGGCTCGCCTCGCTATGCGAGGCTGTCCTGCAATAAGCACCTGCGGCACTCATTGCCAAAGTGCTACGATTTAACGGCTCGCCTCGATATGCGAGGCTCGCCTGCAATGAGCGCCTGCGTCGCTAGGTCGTACGATCGGCAAAGTGCTACCTTAAAGTAAAATAATGAAAAAATTACCTTTGCAGATGTCCCTTCAGATCAGAACACATTTACAGAAAATAAATAGACATTATAAACATTCTAAATATTCTACTCACCTTTCCAGCATGTCCCCATCCTTTTTCTTTTCCGCTTCTCCGGCGCGGCCCCTGTTAAAAAAAACAAACATAACATTAGTACAAATACATAAACATAAAAAAATAAAAAGTAAACATAATATACATTGTACTTACCTCCCGCAATGTCTCCGGCCTCCTCCTCTTCTGCCCAGCCCTGGAACCGCGCTCTAAATTTTTTTATAAAAATAGGCAATGGCGCCTTCTGATTGGTTGAAAACACTGTCTATCAAATTCAGCCAATCAGAAGGTGCCAATGTGTGAGCCAATAAGAAAGGGATGCACCCCAAAATCACACTCTGATTGGATCATGCACCCGTCAATCTTTAAACCAATCACAAGGCGCAGATGCCTTCAGCCAATCACAATGGAATACAACGCCACAGGGTGATTGGCTGGAGGCATCTGCGCATTCTGATTGGTTGTCCTGACAATAGCCAATCACAATGGGATACACCCCCACGTAGTGATTGACTGAAGGCATTTGAGCCTTCTGATTGTCTGTTGTCAATGTCAATGAGTATTACAGCCAATGAGAAGATGGAGATGTCTTCAGCCAATCACCACGTGGGGGTGTATCCCATTGTGATTGGCTGATGGCAATAAAGCCTTCTGATTGGTTTAAATAAAGATTGACAGGTGCATTATCCAATCAGAGTAGGATTTTGGGGTGTATCCCTTTCTCATTGGCTCCCACATTGGCGTATTTTGATTGGCTTAATTTGATAGACATTGTTTTCAGCCAATCAGATGCCTCCATTGCCAATTTTCTTCTAGAAAACTCTATAGGAGGCTCATTAGCATCGGGGAGATCCGCGAGTGCGGATCTCTGTTAGTTTTTTTTAGTTTTTTTTATTTTACAGCGCTTATATGTTTCTAGGGCCCATCAAGGCCAGAAGAAGAGGAGGCCAGGGACATCACGGGGAGGTAAGTACACTGCATATTATGTTAATTTTACTTTGTTTTGATGTTTATGTCTGTTGTACTAATGTAATGTTATTTTTCAATAGGGGCCGCGCCGGAGAAGAAGAAAAGAAGAAGGACAGGGACATGCTGGAATGGTGAGTAGAATATTTAGAATGCTTAGAATGTTTATTTATATTACGTGTTGTAGTTTTTTTTTTTTTTTCCCCTAGGTTGCTGATCTGATGGGACATCTGCAAAGTTAAGTGGTTTTCATTATTTTATTTTAGCTTAGAATTAGAGTATTTTATATAGAGATAGCATTTATTGTATGTTAGATAGGGGGATGTATTTTATATAGATAGGATGTATTGTATATTACATTGGGGGATGTATTTTAGATAGATAGGATGTATTGTATATTAGATTGTGGCATGTATTTTAGATAGATAGGATGTATTGTATATTATATAGTATTGTATGTATGTTAGGAGTATGTATTTTGGACACATAGGGCCTCATTCTATTAGCGGCCGCAGCCGTTGCGGGGCCGCAAGGACCGGCCGCAAGCTAATCGGCTATTCTATTCCCTTCCGGCCGGGGGCTCCGGCAGGCTTGCGGCCGGTGCCTTGCTATCTCTTGCGGCCGCTCGCGCCGGAGGAAAGCCTTTGATCTAAAACGGCCGCAAGAGTTTCGGCCGTAAGAAATTCCTATTTGCAATGCAATTGCTCCGGGAACCCTCTCTGCAAGGCTAAAAACGAGCCGCAGCTTACTTGCAGGAAAGAGGTCCCGCTAGCACCAATTAAGCACATAAAATAGCTCAAATAAAGCCATCCTGCACTTTGAGAAGACTATAAAGGGATTTTAGGTGTTAGAAAAAATAGCACATAATTATCCTGTACTCAAATCCGTAAAATATTTTATTTTTAATATCCGTAAAATATCCATGTAAAAAGTCCATAGGGCTTGGAGCACCTCAGACCGCCCACGCCGCAGCCGGAAAATAAACAGTTAATTTGAACTCGGGTTTGGGCAGATGTGCAAGCTTGAGAGTGGGTTACTTTTAATCCTCATGTCCCCCAATATGATCCCTAGCATTTACAGAGCTGTACAGTGCAGGCTTGAATTTATTTTTGCGTTTTTAGATTTCACAACTTACGGCCGGTTTCAAGATATGCGGCCGGCCGTAAAAGGAGATCCTTGCGGGGCCGTATAATAGAATCGCGAGTTAACAGAACCCCCGCAAGGAATCGCAGCCTTACGGCTGATTTACGGCCGCTAATAGAATGAGGCCCATAGTATTTATTGTATATTATATAGTATTGTATGTATGTTAGGGGATGTATTTTATATAGATAGGATGTACTGTATATTATATAGTATTGTATATTAGATTGTGGGATGTATTTTAGATAGATAGGATGTATTGTATCACATATATATTTGTGAGCATGCAGGTTGTTGCTAACGCTGCAGGCTTGCGTAGCGTGCCCCGCAGTTGCTGGCATGGAGCGCTGAAGGCGCTCCTTGCCAGCAACTGCGGACCTCACAAAATTTACGGACTTACGAGAAACAAATACGAGACGCAGAACTTAGAAAAAAAAAGATCACAACCTTGCAAAAATAAGACCTTACCGCCCGAAACGCGCACATGAAAACATTAAAAACATAATAAATACACATAAGAAACACATAAAAAGGTTACCCACAGCAAGGGGGGCACCGAGGACCTCGAAAAGTGAAGTTACACCTCAATTCAACTCAAAATACAAGAGTTTAGACACTCGAAAATCACCTAAGCGAGAGAAAAAATGGCAGCAGAAAAAACCCGGCTACAGGACTCTAAAGACGCAAAACACCACCAAACACCTACAGATTTTCCGAAAAAGACGGACGCGATCCAAGAACAAGGAAGCGAAAACAGCCACAGACGCGTAACACACATTAGGCGCCATTGTACAACACTAAATTACACAATGCGGAAGTACACAGCAACCCTAACGGATTTGGCTCGCTCACCACACTATTTACACTGCACACATTAATGACACTTACACAGCAGCTCCACAGCACTCAAAACACACATTGTATGCTGCAGCAACATCAAAACAGATTGCCAGCTCTTCTGCACAATGCTTCCTGCATATATTACTTCAAAATAGGTAAAGTATATTGATGTATTATTTTATTCATTATTTCATTAGCATTAGCAAAAAAAACAATGCTCATAGCACACAAACAACCAACAACCTCGCAATGAGCGCCGAAGCCGCTCAGCGCTAGGCCTGCAATGAGCGCTGAAGCATCTTGGAACACCAACAAAATTTACTGCACTTACAATCTTATTGCAGCCATTTTTTGTCCGGCAAGTCGCTAGTATTATATAGTATTGTATGTATGTTAGGGGTATGTATTTTATATAGCTAGGATGTATTGTATATTATATAGTACAGTAACTGTTAAAGCATTTTGTATTAAAAGTATTAACATTTGAATGTAAGAACAGTTGAACTTTAAATTAATCAGTATTGTAAACTTGAGGTAATGGTTTTTTAACATGCAAGTTCTATCTCAAGAATTGTTAACTTAAATATACATTGAATCCAGAGGAAGGCAAACAGTAAAAACCCTCCTTGAAACATAGCCAATTGTATCAGCGAGGGAAAAAAATTAATTCCTTCCTGACCCCATTAACTGGCGATCAGAAAACTCCCTGGATTAATGTTTAACATAAAAGACAACATTTACATTGTGACTTAAAACGTGGTTGAGCTATTAACATGAACTTTGTAATATGTCTAAGTAAGGAACTTGAAAACATTTTTTTGAAACTTCTAACATTAGAAACAGTAACATAGTTAATTAACATTTTAACATAATTTGTAAAAATAATACAAGGCAAGTGTTTTGTGAGGCTAATCATCCATAAACAGTACTTTCATTAATTATGACTGAATTGTTTATTGATTTGTATTTTTCAATTGTTGACCTTTGTTTATTGCTGTGACTTAAAACGTGGTTGACCTGTTAACATGAACTTTGTAATATATCTATGTAAGAAACTTGAAAGTATATTTTTTGAAACTTGAACTTTCTTATCTGTGTAAGTAAGGAACTTGAAAAAAAAAATTTAAACTTGTAACATTATAAACAGTAACATAGTTAATTAAGATTTTAACATAATTTTATATTAAAAGTATTAACATTTGAATGTAAAAACAGTTGAACTTTAAATTAATCAGTATTGTAAACTTGAGGTAATGGTTTTTTAACATGCAAGTTCAATCTCAAGAATTGTTCACTTAAATATACATTGAATCCAGAGGAAGGCAAACCCTCCTTGAAACGTAGCCAATTGTATCAGAGAGGAAAACAAATTAATTCCTTCCTGAACCCATTAACTGGCGATCAGATTACTCCCTGGATTAATGTTTAACATAAAAGACAATATTTACATTGTGACTTAAAATGTGGTTGAGCTCTTAACATGAACTTTGTAATATGTTTAAGTAAGGAACTTGAAAGTATATTTTTTGAAACTTGAACTTTCTTATCTGTCTAAGGGCCTCATTCTATTAGCGGCCGCAGCCGTTGCGGGGCCGCAAGGACCGGCCGCAAGCTATTCGGCTATTCTATTCCCTTACGGCCGGGGGCTCCGGCAGCCTTGCGGCCGGCGCCTTGCGGCCGCACGCGCCGGAGGAAAGCCTTTGATCTAAAACGGCCGCAAGAGTTTCGGCCGCAAGAAAGCCCCGGTTGCTATTCAATTGCTACGGGAAACCTCTCTGCAAGGCTAAAAGCGAGCCGCAGCTTACTTGCAGCAAACAGGTCCCGCTAGCACCAATTAAGCACATAATAAAGCCCAAATAAAGCCATCCTGCACTCTGATGAGACAATAAAGTGATTGTAGGTGTTAGCAAAAATAGCACAACATTCCCCTATACTCAAATCTGCAATTTTTGTATTTTCAAATTCTTGTCAAATATCCGTGGACAAAGTCCCGAGGGCTTGGAGCACCTCAGACCCGCAAAGGCTGCGGGATTAGCCTCCGTCAAGTCCGTAAATGGGTAAAATAGACCTACGGGTCGTAAAGGGCTAACTTACAAGTCGTAGCATAGAAAAGCCATCCTGTACTTTTATTAAAAGTGAAAGTGATGTTTGGTTTCAGAATTAATAGCTCAACATTCCCCTACTCTCAAATGTGCAAATAAAGATATTTAACTTCATCTATCATGCAAGCCCGCACGGGTTTGAATAACGAGCTACGGGCTTGGAGGGCACTCATCCGCCAAACCCGTACGTGCTTCACTAAGAAGCTACGGCCAAGTCTCAAGCCCGTAATCCTAAAATCAAACCTGAAATCAATTAACCAATAGGAAGATGACAATCAAGGGCACAAATAGTTTAAAAGGGAGTGAAATTCTGTAATCTGTGACTGTGTTGTATGCTGTGCAAGTGGACACACAGGTCTTGGAGTTGGAGGTTTTGTGAGAGCAAGAGAGATAGAGGAGGAGAGATGGAGGGAGAAGGCAGTGAAGGGAGAGGTCAGGGAGAGCAGGGCCCCCAGCCACAGGCTGGCCAGCAAGCTGCTGCTGCACGCAAAAGGGCAGCAAACTTTACCAGCCAGGAGATCGAAACACTGGTTAGAGGAGTGCAAGCCCGACACTCCATCCTAACCGGTGGGAGTGAAGTGAGGCCCAGGCAGAGGACAGATGCCTGGAAGGAGATTGCGGCTGAGGTCTCCTCGCTGGGGTATGCGAATCGTACCTGGCAGTCTGTCCAGCACCGGTTCCAAGACTGCCGCATCGATGTAAAAAAGAAGATGGCCGATGAGGCCAGAGCAGCACGTGGAACCGGTGGTGGGCCGCCACAAACCTTCACATACCCCGGTTGGGAGGCCACAGTCCGCGACATGATCCGGCCAGCGTCAGTCGTGGGCCTCCCTAGCCTGGTGGACTCCGGTCGGCCTGAAACCCTGCAATGTGAGTACCATGTACACCTTAACACCCTCATATGTACGCACATGTACCCCACACAGATAGATAACTGACGTTGAATTGCACTGTAAGATAACTGGTTGTGACTACAGATATATGAGGCTGCGAAAATCATGTAAATCCAGTGTAAAGAAATATACTTGTCAGAATTGTTATCAATGAAATATATGTCCAATACCTCCTCCCACAACTGATTATGATACCGTTTTGCAAATCTATTGATGTTACTGTTATGTTTGCTGTTGGTTCCCAGTGCATATAAAGCATACATGACAACTCTATTGCAATTGATTTTTTATTGTCATGAGTTCCCCTGTCACACTCTACTCCATGTTAAACTGGCCCATCCATAGCTGTTTGGCTTAACCCTCCTACTGCTTAGAATTCATGTACATTTTGAAACTAGGTATAACGGATGTATCCTGTTTTATGTGGGCATTTCAGTATGTGCTTGAAGAGTGCCGCCGCCGACTCTAGGGATGCGGCTGCGCTTGCGTCCCCATGTAGCCGTCAAAAATAGTTGGTACACCCAAAGCCCGTAACCCTCTAACCCTAACCCCCTAAACACCACTTTCTAACTCTAACCCATCCCCCCTAACTGTAGCCAGAACCTGAAACCCATAACCACTTACCTGGCCTGCTGGGCTGGCGTAGCTAGAGTCGTTGGTGGGGCACTTCCAGAGATGCGCACATATGCGCACATACAACAGGATAGGTCCGGTCTAGCTGGTACATCACCATGAGAGTACATGTATGGATGTGCACACTGCAGCATATGCGGATACAGACTCTGATGGACTGTAAGTTTGTGTTGTGTAACAGCATAATCTGGACCATGTTACATTAACATGTTAACTCACATTGCTGAGGATTGGTCACACACTGGCCAACAGATTCAGATGAGCACGTGTTCTAATTAACTGCAGTTGGCACACCGCACCAGCATTACATATAGCCATGGGCCCTTTCCTGTTATCTGACCGTGACTGCTGGTAGCAGCAGTGAGCAGCCTCTACATGTCACAGCATTTTCCTGGAGATTATATAATCATGCAGATTTAGTGGGTTATGGTGTTGTTAAGGTAAGGGGTTCGGATAAGTGTGAGGGCTAGTGCTTTTGGGCTTCTGTGTAAGTTGAAAATGATGTATATAACAGTGGCAGCGCCATCTATCAGCCCCTTGGTCCAACTGCTGCTGCCAGTAGTCGGTGTCACATAACAGGAAAGATCCCAGCCAGGATCCACAATACTAATGATGCAAATCAATTTTGATTGGAGTCAAACATTCACAGCCAATTACAAGTCACTCTGATCTCAGAGATATGGAAACAACAATACTCAAATCAAAATCTTGTCTCATTTCAGTACCATCCAGGCGTCCCCTGCCTCCGCAGGTTCCTGCACCTTCTGAAGATGCAGGACCACCTGCGTCAACTTCCCCTGTAGCAGGGCCCTCCTATCAAAGTCCACCTGGGCCATCCACAAGGTGCCAGCAATTGCCTCCAGCCAGGATAATGGCACCGCCTGGCTCCCAGACAATGTGGGCTGGCCAAATGTGGGGCCACCCAATGTGGTCCCATTCCGGTTGTGCCCCCAATATGGCTTCACAAACAATGCTGCCCTGGAGCATGGGCCCCTGGCAGGGCATGTGGCCCCCGCAGGACCAGCAGGCCACTGTGGCCACTCCGGCCCAACAGGCCCCGCAGGCCCAGACAGCCGCTGTGGCCACTCAAGACCAACAGGCCCCGCAGGCCCAGACAGCCGCTGTGGCCACTCAAGACCAACAGGCCCCGCAGGCCCAGACAGCCGCTGTGGCCACTCAAGACCAACAGGCCCCGCAGGCCCAGACAGCCGCTGTGGCCACTCAAGACCAACAGGCCCCGCAGGCCCAGACAGCCGCTGTGGCCACTCAAGACCAACAGGCCCCGCAGGCCCAGACAGCCGCTGTGGCCACTCAAGACCAACAGGCCCCGCAGGCCCAGACAGCCGCTGTGGCCACTCAAGACCAACAGGCCCCGCAGGCCCAGCCAGCCACTCCGGCCCCGCAGGCCCAGCAGGCGTCTCCCAGGCAGGACACACCAGTAAGCAGTGCCTCCACCCAGAGGACACAGTGGTCTGGGTTGCTGGCAGTTAGTCCTGCGCTGTCAGCGGCCCAGTGCCCGGATTTCCTGGCTCATCTCCAGCATGAGCGTGAGCAAAATCAACAGTTCATGCTGGAGATGAGACGCCATGATGCCAGGCAGCTCGAGGAGAGGAGAAGCAATAACGCCCGGAACTTCCAGGAGAGGAGACGCAACAATGCCCGGAACTTCCAGGAGAGGAGACGCAACAATGCCCGGAACTTACAGGAGAGGAGACGCAACAATGCCCGGAACTTACAGGAGAGGAGATGCCATAATGACCAAGTCTTGGCTCAAATGACCCTGCAAAATCAGCGGATGTTCCAGGAGGCGAGGCGTCATAATCAGTTAATGGAGGAGTACGCCCGAAGGCCTGAAATGGCCCGAGAAGGCCAGCACCAAGACCGGGCTACTCCTTCAAACTCGCCTCCGTCAACATCCCACACCCTGTCCCCAGCATCCAGGCCGGAAGAGCCTCCAAACACCCGAAGAGGTCGGGGCCGGCCTAGAGGACCATCTTCCAAAGGCCAGGAGAGCCAGGAAAAACCCAAGCGAAAGCGGAAATAGGTGAGAACATGTTCATGTTGCATATAGAAGCAATTGATGTCCCAGATCTATTGACGTTGAGGTGTTGCAGTCAATGCGTATATTGTTCTAATTGATGTCTTGTTCTTATCTCTTTAGGTTCCATTTTATTGATGTCCATGGATTTCTGCCTCCCGTTTTTTTTGTTGTAAATATTTGTGAAAGCAACATAAGATTAAACATTATGTATTGCTCACATTATCATTGTTTGTTTCGTTTGTACTGTACCATGATTGGTAAACACCACATGAATGCTACACACCAACGTTATTGGATTAGTACATACATCTTCCTTCAATATACCAGCCCTGTGTTAATGTAGGGTTGGGGTAACAGCCACTAGTGCAGCTGAGGGTGGAGGTAATATTCATGAGTTTGATTACAGTAACGGTGATGCATGATATTCATGTTCATGACACATGGATAGATTAATTCAGGGGAAATATCAAAAGTGAGTCCACCCCTAAGTGAAATTGGCGATTATTTTGTGTGGCCACCATTATTTTCCTGCACTGACTTAACCCTCATGGGGATGGAGTTCCCCAGAGTTTCACAGGTTGCCACTGGAGCTGGTGGATGTTAGAGACCTTGCACTCCCTGTAATGGAGTTGGAACACGCAGTCCAATATCTCCGCTGGTATACGGTACAATATCCAAGAAGCACTACAGTCTCACCATTCCCAACCTGCAATATTTGCCCACACTCAATTGGGAGTCAAATGAATACGGACTTTATTTTGTTGCCCAGAAATATATATATATACACATCTCTTCCCACAGGCAATACACACATCCCCCATAGTTGGCCACACAATACACATTGAGGGACAACAGGTGGGTCACACCTCCCGGAGACTACCTGGCTACTTTGATACAATCAGACATTGCTTAGATCATCCTTCTTTGTTATGTCTGATAATGAAAACACTTTATACAATAGACTTCCTTATCCTATGATGAGTCTCTGTACTAGGATTATCTATTATGCCAAGGTCTGCAATAGTCTGGGCTAAGATTTTGCCGAGCAGAAACCAACATACATACAGTATAACAGTATGATCATATTTTAACCATAACCATAAAACAGGGTAAAACAGTGATGGGTTCCGTTACACTCCACATCTTCCATTTGAGGAGTTCCCCACAGATGCTCAATAGGGTTTAGGTCTGGTGACCTACTTGGCCAGTTCATCAACTATTGACCTTCAGCTTCTTTAGCCAGGCAGTGGTCGGCTTGGAGGTGTGTTTGTTGTCGTTAGCATGTTGTAATACTGCCCTGCGGCCTGTTCTCCTATCTGAGGGATCATGCTCTTTCTCAGTTTGTCACAGTACATGTTGGCATTCATGGGTTCCCTCAAAGAACTGTAGCTCCTCAGTGCTGGCAGCATGCATGCAGGCCCAGACCAAACATATATGCATGTGTATAGATGTTTTTGCTAATATGTTGTGTGGCTTCCCACTATATGCATTTACCTAATTATGTCAGATGCTGCCTCCCCTCTCTCTGCATCACTGTTTTGGTTCAAAATGATGGGTTCATCTCATATCAATGTTTTTGTGTTCGTTGTGACTTATCCATTTATCTCTGGCACTGGGGAGCTACAGTCCATTGAGGGAACCATGAATGAAAACATGTACTGTGACATACTGAAGCAGAACATGATCCCCTCCCTTGGGAGACTGGGCTGCAGGGCAACATAACATAACGACCCTAAACACACCGCTAAGACGACACTGCCTTGCTAAAGAAGGTAAAGGTGATGGACTGGCCAAGCTTGTCGACAGACCAAAACCATATTGAGCATCTGTGGGGCATCCTCAAACTGACGGTGGGGGAGTGCAAGGTCTCTAGCATCAACCAGCTCTGATGTATCATTAAGGAGTGGAAGAGGACTCCAGTGGCAACCTGGGAAGCTCGGGTGAACTCCCTGGCCATGAGGGTTAATGCAGTTCTGGCAAATAATGGTGGCCACACATAATTGACATTTCATGTCAATTTTGACATTTCAAATTAAGGGTGTACTCACTTTTGGTGACAATGGTTTACACATTAATGGCTGGGTATTGAGTTATTGATGGGTCCGAAAAATTACTTTACATTGTAGCAGAGTGTCATTTCTTCAGTGTTGTCACATGAAAGGATGTACTAAAATGTTAACAACAATGTGACGGGTGTACTCACTTATGTTAGATACTGTGGCCCTCATTTAATTGCAATTTGGCCAATTGAATAGGGCTTGAAATAAGCACATAACATATATTCTCTGAAAAATGGTTGAGTTAGTAAACATCTCTACCAAATCAAGGTTTTCACTAACTAAAATCTGTTTGACACAATATATGTTCTGTGCTTATTTTGAGCCCCATTCAATTGGCAAAATCGCAATTGAATGAGGCCCTGTATGTTCACTATTAGGATGTGAGCCACTTACAGAAACCTGTCTCATTTGTCTGTTTCTGCGTCAGATAGATTGTTAATACCAACCTTCCCTTATGTTTGAAATCAGTAATGCAAACACACTGTGAGAATTCTATTGACACCCCTAACTGATGGTGCAGAGCACAGATGTGGAGTCTGAAGGTCCTTTTATTGATGTTCCGGAAATGCTATGGTATCAACATTGACGAGGCAGACACAAACAACATCGCAGATAAATCATATTTAATATTTAACGAAATTAACAAGGCAAGCTTGCCACAAAGCCACAGGTTGACTAATCAACACAGGTATGCAAAGGATCATGGTGGAGGGGGGTAGGATACAAAATCCAAGTAACACAGGGAAATAGGGATATGAGAGCAGAATGCAGGCATGGAAAATTACATTGATATGGATGATCAGGGGATGTACAGTATATCAACCAACATTAGGCAATATAATAGATCTCATTATTGTTCCGACATATATATAACAGTCAATAAGGAAACACCATAATAATCCAGAATAAGGTGATATACATATGGGGAGAGCAAAATGTATGCTTGGGTGTTAAACGGATACTCTGATGCCACATCAGAAGTATAAGTGCTCAATCAGTGAATGCTATGAGCCCATAACGTCAGTTCTCACGCAACAATAAGCAGCACATAGATAACCTTGGTCAAAAAGATGGTGACCTGACCAGGACCATATCAGTCAGATGTTACTTATTGCAGAGAACTCACAACAAACAAGGCAATATCAGTGATAGTTTGTTCTCTGATTGAGCATCTATACTCACTGTTGTTGAATATGCATAACTGAAGATTAACGTAACCTCCTTAACTGTTAAGTCCCAAGCCTGGATTTACTCTTCCCCATATGCACAGGGAGGGTCACATCAGCACTGAAGAAAAGATCTTGAAGGGTTGGTGCTGCAGGCTTCACAACAGTCCAAGTAGAGGAGAGGATAGAATGTCTAAACCAATAGGTACCGGTGAATCGAGATAGACTATATGAGCATACACATGCTGTGGATATACCAGGAACATCAGCTGACAGATGTCACATCACATCTGCATTGTATAATGAAATTGTCTCGTGACACATATCGGCTATTCAGTCAAGGTCATCAGATATCAAACTGGATCCAACAAAGCAATGAAACGGACACATGCACATACATGAGGACATTGACATGGCCACGGAATGTCAGGATGTTTATCGTCATGCCTTTGTTTATCGTCATGCCTTGTTCTGACCGGGATCTGGAATACAAACACACAAATAATATATTAGTGGAAACCTTACATATGCCATATGAGCAGCCACCAACAGATGTAGGTATGTCGGCACACGTTAGGCATTGGGATCTCGTACAAGCTAACCATCTGTACGATGATAATGATGGCCCAGACTAATTTGTCCTGATGTGGGAATATTAGGATTAGTCGAATTCTCATTTATTTGTATTGTGCAAACATATTCCGTAACGCTGTACTGGGGAGAAGAACACAAAAATATACAGTATGTAATATTGACAACGCAAGAAAATGGAGGGCCCTGTTTGGAGCGTAAAGTCTGTTGATAAATGATTTGTTCACAAAGGCCCACACAAGATTAGAAAATCACCACTTCCAAGTTAAAGGTAATGGACATGGGGAAGAGTAGATAAGGAATAGCAAGGTTAATAAGTAAGTGAGAGATACATAGGAAGGAGGTTGTGTCAAGTAGAAAGATATGCATTAGTCGGAGAGGAAAGGGATCAGATGTAAAGTGCGATGCACTATTTTGTAATAAGGTATCTGCCCCATGTGGACAGATAATGTAATCTGCAGATGGGACAGTCAGGAGACACATAGTTTAACCACAGCTTGAGTAGGATTAGGTGATGGGCGAATAAAAGGAGAGAGGTGGGCATGAGAGTTGAAATGAAAATGATGCAGACAAAAAGGGGAGAAGTAAAGAAGAGTCTGAGGAAAAGGCAGGGGATGTGAGGAAGAAGACAAGAGAAAACATAGTGGAAAGGGTTAATTTGGATAGTTAGCAGAAGACTTGAGTGACTCAATAAATTAAGGGTAAACAGGGGTGGAGAGAGAGAGAGAGAGAGAGACACCAGTGCATCCTGTAATAGAAAGGGAAGATCACAACTATCACACATTGATACATGTTCGGACATCTACATGTGGTTCTCTACCTTGGATAGATCAAGTGGAGTATTCAACGAAGAGATCTGTTCCCCCAGGACACGTCTGCATGGTCCGATAAACATTTCGGACCGCTTCAGCAATACATAGGGGATGTCTTGGGGAAAAAGAAAGTTAGGCCTACATTAATGGAGTTATTAGTCATTTCCTCTCATGCATACATGCACATGTTTCCCGCAAATACTCACTTACAATGTAGACGCCATTGATGTAGCTGATGTTCTGTTGCTGGCAAGGTTGTTTCCCATGTCTGTGTGGGTAAACAATGTGTTGACACACGGCAACAGTTCTGTAATGGCAATATGATGAGATGAGTCACACAATCCATATGATATATTGCACAATGATTCCTAGTTAACACATCCTTGAGACTATTCCTGTTATCTGACTGAGAATGCTTTTAACCAGCATTCGCTGACAAAGAACAGGGGACATCCCCTCTTTGCATCACATGAGGTACATTTCTTATGGTTTACAGTATGCTGTTATGTTCATATATCCAGATTGCTAGGAATTGCATTGACCTCCATGGGATGTGGAATAGCATGATCAGACAATGTGAACATTACTGTTCTGGGCAGATGTTTTCAAATACGATTGTGAGGCCTATATCCATTGACATTGTGGAATACATCAGACCATCCTTTAGCTTAGCTTCTTGAGGTTGGCAGATATCAATATATATGATGTGTATGGGAATGTGCGCATACTTACCAGTAACGGATATCAGAGCAGGCTGTATTTGATCCAGTATGAATAATGCGTCACGAGACATATGTTACATCACTAAGCTATCCTCTACTGTGGACTGTTGGATATTCTGGAAGACAATGGGGAAGGAGAAAAGAGATGTATTAGTAACCATAAGCCATGTACATTTGAGTTGGTTGTAATTAGTTTCAGACTTACATGGGAAGTACTCACGAATGACGTGGGCACGTAGTTGTGACCCCTGAACGTTATCCCCACCATCGGGAGGTACTGGACGCTCCGCCGGTTCAAGCGGAGCATCATCAATGTTCCCCAGACAGTTTGCCTGTACTGCTATATTGTGCAGACAACAGCAGGCCATGATGATGTGACAAACCTTCCCTGGTGTATACTGTAGCGCCCGCCAGTGGAATGTAAACATCTGAAGCGCATCTTCAGGAGTCCAAAGGTGCGCTCTATTACATTCCGGGTTCTGGCATGGGCCGCATTGTACCTCTCCTCCCCCTCTGTGCGTGGATTGTTCACAGGGGTCAACAACCACGGCAAACACCTATATCCTGCATCACCTGAAGGAAACAAAAATGGGAGATGTAGATATGAATGGGAGTTTGTGCTGCTCGTTAAAGCATCTGTAAATATACGCAATGATTAATGTGACGTTAGTTTAGGGATCTCTGGCTTGGAACTTCATACTCCTATGACCACGTCACATCGGGTTAGGCACAGCAACAAGCTACGATGCAATGGCTCAGTCGGCACACCTTCTTTATGGCGCAACAATGGAATAACATTACAGTGGAACATTATGTATATTTTAGGGGATCCTTTATGGGTACTCACCCAGTAGCCACCCAGGTGGAGCTTCTCCAGACTCAAAATAAAGAGGGGTGGATGACTCACGCAGGATATGGGCATCATGAGTACTTCCCGGGAAGCCGGAAACCACATTTTGTATGCGCATGCCTGCATCACAAACAGCCTGTACATTGATGGAATGATAGTGTTTGCGATTTCGGAACATGGCTTCTTGCTCTCTAGGAGGTATCAATGCTACATGTGTACAATCTATAGCACCGAGCACATTGGGGATACCTCCCATTCGAAAGAAATCTGCTTTCACCTTCAAGATCTCTTCCCCAGTGTGGGGAAAACTGATGTATCTGGCAGCTTTCGGAACGATAGCATGGAGGAATGTGCTCAGGCACCTTGAAAGGCTTGCTTGAGACATTCCTCCTACTATGCTAGCAGTGTTCTGAAAACTACCAGATGATAGGATGTGTATGGCGGCTAACATCCGTGTCATGCCTGGGATGGCTCTATTGGTCCGTGAGGAAGGCTCCATGTCCTCCCTCAGGACCGCATAGAGCTCCTCCAGGCTGGCACGGGTTAGCCTAAAACGCTCATACACTTCCACATCAGTTAACCCCTCTAATGTGACTCTGTCCCTGTACACCCTGGGTGCACGAAGCCTCCTGGCCGGCTCCTGGGCCTGCTCACCCCCCTGTGGGTCTGGCTGTGCAGGAGCCCCCACTTCATGTGCCACACCCTCTAGGGGTCTCTCATCTGGCACCCCCATCAGCTGATCACCCACATCAAGGTCCTCCTCCCTGTCTGCAGGTGCCCTCATATCCCCCTGTCCCTGTGCCACTGGAGCTCTCTCCCCTAACTGACCCCCCACCATGACCCTAGGCATGTCCTGTGATGAGCCACTTGCCTGGCTTGGTTCCGGACCACCATGGATTGCATCAGCACGCTCACCCACATTCACTCCCAGCCGCCCCTCTCTGTCACGCCTCAGCCACTCCACAGTCGCACGCCTGACATCCCGGTTTCCACTCTGCAACATTCGAAACAAATATCCATTCATACGACGCTGCGCTCTCCTCACATACCTATACGCTGTACTCATGTTGCTGCTATCCATGATGGTTCAGACTTGCTAATTCATGGATGATGGTGTGGTTATATAGCTTGCTAATTACCCCAGCTGTGATTATCCGGGTTGATTTCACAAATGGAAAAGCTCACTGGTGTATCTAAGCTTCATCATGTTATGAAGTTCCCTGATTATGGATTGGTTGAGCCATTTTAATTAGTAACCCCTAATATTCTGGCCCACATTTGATTTTGGGCCCATACTCCATGATCTATGTAATGTGGCGTGAAAATATATACAATATTTGTGTTCAAAAATCTAGATGTGATAAAAGAGATGTAAATCAGATAATGTTGATATGTTTAGGGGACACATTCTATTCTTTCTGAGTGCTAAAGGGTTAATTTGGCTGCCATTTTGAGGATGTACATGACACCACAAAAATCTCTTTTATTAACATATTTGATCATTGTGGATTGTTTTTACAGTAATTCGAATGCCTTTTATTGCTTCCTTTACACTTTTAGGGCCCTTTCAGCCCTGTTTCATTACAATGCCGTGAGTGCATCGTGTGGACTTCAACGGATGCGGCCGTAACTTAAATCTAGCCAGGCGTGAATCGCGGCCTTCCGAATGTAGGAAGGCCGTGACGTTTAGGCGCGCACGCAAGCTGGAAGGGGGACGGACTAGCCGCGCCCGGCACGAACTATCCAATAGCGGAATCACGCATCGCGCCACAGGTCGCACAGCCAATCACTTACGGGATAGAGCATTTGATTGACAGTGGGAGTGAATAAATAGGAATGACACGCACCCACGCCTCGACTGTGTTGTGATTTCGGACGAAGTAGCACGCGGTTCCAGGAGCTAGGTGGTTGAGAGTAGGTAAGTTGCTTTATTATCAAGTCGCGGTTTAAGTTCTTTTTACGGGAATCCGTTACTACATTTACGGATGCCGATGTAAAGAAGTACAATTGTGTTTTTGGCTTGTTTATAGGTGTTTGGAGGTAGTTTGGAGAGTTTGGGAGTTTATATCCGGCCCATAGGAGTTTGGAGGGAGGTAAGTTGCATTGTACATGCTTTTCATCCTATCAAGCTGTCTTTTATTTGTATGTTTTGCCAATTTCTATATTTACTGAATACACTGGTGAGAGGTACAATTGTGTTTTTTGCTTCTTTATAGGTGTTTGGAGTATTTTTGGTTGTGTGGGAGTTTGGATCCGGCCCATAGGAGTTTGGAGGGAGGTAAGTTGCATTGTACATGCTTTTCATCCTATCAAGCTGTCTTTTATTTGTATGTTTTGCCAATTTCTATATTTACTGAATACACTGGCGAGAAGTAAAATTGATTTCTTTTCTTGTTTATAGGTGTTTGGAGGATTTGGGATCTTTGATCCTGCCCTTAGGGGTTTGGAGGGAGGTAAGTTGCATTGTACATGCTTTTCATCCTATCAAGCTGTCTTTTATTTGTATGTTTTGCCAATTTCTATATTTACTGAATGCACTGGCGAGAAGTACAATTGTGTTTTTTTTGCTGTTGGCCTATAGGTTTGGCGAGTTTGTTTTTGTGGGGAGAGGAGTTTTGTGGAGGGAGGTAAGTTATTTATATTTTTCTGTTTAATATTAGATCTGTCTCTCTCTCTCTCAAAATCTCTCTCTATCTCTCTCTCTCTATATATATATATATATATATATATATATATATATAGAGAGAGAGATTGATTATGAGTTTGATTATGAGTTTGATTATGAGTTTGATTATGAGTTTGATTATGAGTTTGATTATGAGTTTGATTCTGAGTTTGAGATTGAGTGTGATTGATTTTGAGTTTGATTTTGAGATTGAGTTTGAGATTGAGATTGAGTTTGAGATTGAGTTTGAGATTGAGTTTGAGATTGAGTTTGAGATTGAGATTTGAGTTTGAGATTGAGATTGAGATTGAGTTTGAGTTTGAGATTGAGTTTGAGATTGAGTTTGAGATTGAGTTTGAGATTGAGTTTGAGTTTGAGATTGAGTTTGAGATTGAGATTGAGTTTGAGATTGAGTTTGAGATTGAGTTTGAGATTGAGATTGAGTTTGAGATTGAGATTGAGTTTGAGATTGAGATTGAGATTGAGTTTGAGATTGAGTTTGAGATTGAGTTTGAGATTGAGTTTGAGATTGAGATTGAGATTGAGTTTGAGTTTGAGATTGAGTTTGAGATTGAGATTGAGATTGAGTTTGAGATTGAGTTTGAGATTGAGATTGAGATTGAGATTGAGTTTGAGATTGAGTTTGAGATTGAGATTGAGTTTGAGATTGAGTTTGAGTTTGAGATTGAGATTGAGTTTGAGATTGAGTTTGAGTTTGAGATTGAGATTGAGTTTGAGATTGAGTTTGAGATTGAGATTGAGTTTGAGATTGAGTTTGAGATTGAGTTTGAGATTGAGTTTGAGATTGAGATTGAGTTTGAGATTGAGTTTGAGATTGAGTTTGAGATTGAGATTGAGTTTGAGATTGAGTTTGAGTTTGAGATTGAGTTTGAGATTGAGTTTGAGATTGAGTTTGAGTTTGAGATTGAGTTTGAGATTGAGTTTGAGATTGAGATTGAGATTGAGTTTGAGTTTGAGATTGAGATTGAGATTGAGTTTGAGATTGAGTTTGAGATTGAGTTTGAGATTGAGTTTGAGATTGAGATTGAGTTTGAGATTGAGTTTGAGATTGAGTTTGAGATTGAGTTTGAGATTGAGTTTGAGATTGAGATTGAGATTGAGTTTGAGATTGAGATTGAGATTGAGTTTGAGATTGAGTTTGAGATTGAGATTGAGTTTGAGATTGAGTTTGAGATTGAGTTTGAGATTGAGTTTGAGATTGAGATTGAGTTTGAGATTGAGTTTGAGATTGAGTTTGAGATTGAGATTGAGATTGAGTTTGAGATTGAGTTTGAGATTGAGATTGAGATTGAGTTTGAGTTTGAGATTGAGTTTGAGATTGAGTTGTAGATTGAGTTTGAGTGAGATTTCTACACATATTTGCAATACACATAGGTGTTCCAAACTGCTTCTTCAATGGGGCTTGACAATAACTTTTTTTTAGCCTAGAACAGCAGGACCATGTAGTTCCTACTACCTCTGGTACAGAGGATGGCTTCAGGATAGGTACCATGCCCATGAATATGTGCAGAATATAATGCAGATAGGATATTAGTGGCCTCAGACATGGTCCACTCCCCACACATGATAGAAGCACACAGTAAATAGCCGCATGCCTTGTATATATGCAAACTGTAACTGACCCTTCCACATTGTTTATGAAAGTATTGATCTAGCGTGTTTCATCAGCGCCTCTCAGGTCCAGAGTGAGAGGTGCTGTACACCCCTCCCACTGCTGTCACAGGCTCTTTCCACTTAAGGTTGATTACTGCAGTTAGTTCCAACATTGATATCCAAGCAGAAATAGTGTTATAGGCGATCAGAATGGGGGACGAGCGTGGAGCAGGCAAACCCACTAAAACATTTCTTTCTTTCTCTTTCTTTTCAGGTGGTGATGGAGGGAGAGGAGCAGAGGGTGGAGGAGTGGCAGGGAGTCCCGGGGCGTGGAGGTGGGGAAGAGGAAGGGAGGAGTGAGGAGGAGGTACTAGTGGAGGAGGGGGAGGTAGTGGAGGAGGAGGTAGTGGAGGAGGAGGTAGTGGAGGAGGGAGGAGAGGAGGAGGAAGGAGGAGGAAGGAGGGAGGAGAGGAGGAGAAGGAGGGAGGAGAGGAGGAGAAGGAGGGAGGAGAGGAGAGGAGGGAGAAGGGAGGAGAGTAGAGGAAGGAGGGAGGAGAGGAGAGGAGGAGGGAGAAGGGAGGAGAGGAGAGGAGGGAGAGAGGAGAGTAGAGGAAGGAGGGAGGAGAGGAGAGGAGGGAGAGAGGAGAGTAGAGGAAGGAGGGAGGAGAGGAGAGGAGGAGGAGGGAGAGAGGAGAGTAGAGGAAGGAGGGAGGAGAGGAGAGGAGGAGGAGGGAGAGAGGAGAGGAGGGAGGGAGGAGAGGAGAGGAGGAGGAGGAAGGAGGAGGAGGAGGGAGAGTGGAGAGGGTCCTCATCCCCAGGCAGAAGAGCAAGAGGCTGTCGGCAGGTCCAGGGCCCACAATTATAGCCGGGAGGAAAACAGGGTCCTCCTGGAGGCCATCCGTGCCCGCCCCGTCATCACCTCGGGGGGTAGGGAAGTAAAGGCTGGGCCCCGTGCTACTGCTTGGCAGCAGGTGGTGGATCTGGTCAACGGTGTGGCGGGCCGTGGACGGTGTCTGCGGTCCATTAAGCACCGGTTTGACGACATCAGGGCCGCGGTGAGGAGGAAGATGGTGCAGGAGGCCGAGGGGCGGAGGGTCAAGTACCTTGCCCATGAAGGGATTGCAAGGGCCATGCTTGCACCCTCCGACGCAGCTGGAGCATCAGGCCCGGTGGAGCAGCAGGACCCAGCCTCCATGGCAGGTGAATATGACATACAGCAACATGCCACCACATGTGCATCACACACACTACACATGGCCATGACAATGACATGTCAGCTCCATGAAATAACAAGGGATAGATGCATCGTTAAATTCATGAAGCTGACAAATCACTGTCATTCATGGTCACCACAACAGTAATCAAGCAATAGAGCAGGTGTGTCCAAACGCGGTCCTGGTGGGCCACACACATGGCTGGATTTGATAACCCTGCTGCGCACAGGTGAGTCAATCGCTTCTTCATTCATCCTGATTGACTCACCAGTGCACAGAAAGGATATCTTCCAATCTGGGAAAGAGTTTGGACACCCCTGTAATACAGAGTCCATGTATTGGTGTGCCCGTTCAGCCTACGCAGTTACAGACAGCAGCCGTAATACAGATAGAGTTGTGAGCCGAGAACCATCCAGAACAGAAACCTAAGAATAGATAACAGCTAGTATAAGATAGCTAATCAGAGTAGCAAAGAGGAGAATCATCCATATTCAAGGCTAGATGTCAGATAATTAGAAATGAACACCTATCAATGAGCTAATCAACATACTAATGACATGTACCTTTCTTCTCTATCTCTCAGCATCCAGGAGGAGCTCTGGGTCCTGTGACCATAGCGAGGAGGCGGGGCCATCAGCCCCGTACCAGGATCCTCCAGCACAGGGGGAGGAGGAAAGGAGATCAGAGGGCTCGGAGTCAGAGGATGGGCTGGTCATTGACCTTGCGGGGTCACCTGCCCCAAGCCCTGGGCCTATGCCCATCCTCGAAAGGCTTGCTCTGGGGCCCTCATCCCCCCAAGGGACAGCACCTCCTTCCCCACAAAGTGTGCTGGCCTGGTCACCACCGGGCACATTCTCCCCACCGGCTCCAGCTGTGGACCTCCCCGCATCACCTCACCACGCCCACCCAGCGGTGTCGTCGCCGCAGAGCCAGGCTGTGCAGGTGGAGACACTGGCCGTCCTGAAGGAGCTGCTGGCCAGCAGCCAGAGGATTGAGGCCAACCAGCTCCGGATGGATGCCAGCATGTCTGCCCTAAGGTCACAGATGACCCACAGCCTGGCCAGGCTGTCCAGGGAGGTGAGGAGGCACCACATGACATCGGAGCACCTTCAGGTCAGGCTGCTCAGACATGCCATGGTCCCCAGCCCAGCATCAACGGGGATCTCACAATCCCCCAGCCAAGAGCAGCCTGGCCCCTCCTCTCCTCCCATGTGTCCGCCACCGCCCAGACCACCGCTGCCTGGCACCGCCCGCCCCCCCCGCCCTCCCCCCCCACCATCACCACCAGAGGGGAGACGGAGGATGGGCACAGGTGATGTGGGTCCTGGGCCCAAGCGGAGGAGGACATAGGGTCTCATTCAATTGCAATGTGGCCGATTGCTAAGGGATCAATTTGAGCACAGAGCATATTTTCTACAGATGTTTGTAATTAGTGAACTTCTCTCCAAAAGCAAGGTCTTCACTAACTACAAACGTCTGTAAATAAATATATGCTCTGTGCTTATATAGAGCCCTTTTCAATCGGCCATATCGCAATTGAATGACGCCCATAGGGTCTGCAGACATGTTTTCGCCTTCTCAACAGCACTCCTCAGTGACCATCAATTGGTCACAGGTTAAACACAACACAAAGGGCCTCATTAAAATGTGATTTGGGCAATTGAATAGGGCTCTATATAAGCACATAGCATATTGGTTTTACAGAAGTTTTTAGTTAGTGAAGACCTGGCTCTTGCATAGAAGTTCCCTAACTAAAAACTTGCTTTCAAAAAGATGCTGTGTGCTTATATAGAGCCCTATTCAATTTGTTACATAGCAATTTAATGAGGCTGTTAATTAGTAGTGTGACCAATACATTGTCACTAAGGAGTGCTGTTGAGAAGAGATGCTGCAGGCCCTATGATGTTTTCAGGCCTTATTTTTTAGGTTTTGTCTTTTTTTTTTATTTTTTAATTTTAGGTCCATGAAGGCATCTCCTACATCTGCAAGCATTGTGGAGGAATTATGAGGTGGAGGGTTTTCCCAGTGCCTCTCAGGTAGACATGCCTTCAATGGCAGCCCCCTTAACATGTAGCTCCCACAATCTTAAAGCTATCATATAGCCACATATCTCCAACATGATTGTTGGTAGCTTAAATGTAGACTAATACCGCTATGGCGGTGGACTTGCAAAGTCTCACAATGGCATGTTAATAACAGCCAGCATTAATATATGCACTAGTGACGCATGTGATCCTGACCTCAATAGCAGTCTGAGAACAGATCTTTGGGTCTGATGTAAGAAACAGTGAATCTGGCTGCTGACCTTTGTGTCCTCTCCATAATAATGGCTATTTGCCCATATTTCTGATTATCCACAGACCTAGCTAATGGTTAGTAAAGCTTGCAGATGGGAATCAGGTGAGTTGGTATATTGGTACAGTATTTAGAACTGTACTGTACATACATCGTGATTCTAAATTGTTTTGGATCCTCCTCCGCATTTTTTGATTTGAACACTTCTTTCAGATCTTTGTTTGTTCAACACACTGTATGTGTGAAACTGGATTGGATTACACAGTCCAAAGGTTGAATCATCTGTTTAATTGAGCAGATCTAGTTACAAGTTGTATGTGCTATGCACATAAATGGTTTCTTCAGTTAAATGAAGAGATTTCTGGTTCCGGTTGCAGCATGTGACCCTGGTAGGTGCTATGCATCATGCTTATTCTAGACTATTAGATTGACCCCTGTAGGTTTCCCCTTTTTTCCAGCCTCTTGCTCTTCAAGGACCCGCCCACACCACACCCATGATATTAATGCAGTTTTGACCACTGCTGATTGTGGTCTGTGTATCAAATAAAGCTTTGTTATACTGTTATGTGAATGCACAATCTTGACCACTGCTGATTGTGGTCTGTGTATCAAATAAAGCTTTGTTATACTGTTATGTGAATGCACAATCTTGACCACTGCTGATTATGGTCTGTGTATCAAATAAAGCTTTGTTATACGGTTATGTGAATGCACAATCTTGACCACTGCTGATTGTGGTCTGTGTAAAAAATAAAGCTTTGTTAGACCTTTCTGACTGCGTCCATGTGTTATGAATATGTTTGGTTCAGGGAAATCCACATGCATTACATTAGTGTCACATTCCTCTAAATGTAAACTGATGAGCCATAGTTAACATGCAATAGATCAATACATGTAAAACTGTTGAGGAGTCAGAATAGCTTGAGATATCATCTGATCCCAAATATCATATCTACTACTAATATAGGGTTAATACCCATGACAAGTCTGATGAGCGATACTGTGGAGTAGGAACATTCCCCTGAGGGCCTACAATGAATAGGACAGGTGACACTGGAGTGCTTTTCCAGTTCCTTCTCTAGTTGATTGGGATTAGTCTGACCTCTCTGATAAGACGTACCCCCCTACACTGGCCCGATGTAGGCTAGCTCACAGCTTCATTGAAGTACACAAACCCCTTCACCCACATCACTTAGCATATGTGTTAATACAGTTAGTTGCCCAATAATGAACATGCATTGGCTAAATATCCTTTGGTTATCATATGTTGTAATGGTCATGCACATGCCAATCTGACAAACCATGCTGCAACATGCATAATATGATTAAAGCCACACTACCCAATTCAATAGCAAGAGTAAAACATGAGTCAGGTCATATGAACCCTTTGCCACGCACATGAGCTCTATTGGGATCCCTTAAATCTCTATCTAATTGCATATACATCTCGCTCATCACATCTACATTAGAGAATACAAATAGTGGCCAAATCAGACCGCCACTTGGCATATATCAAGTACCAGGGGAATATTTCATTATATGTGGTTAAGTTCTTCAGTTGTGTCCGACTCTCCGTGACCCTATGGACTGCAGCACATTCAGCTAGGTCTCTGCCTTTGCTGTTCTCCAAAGTTTGAAGGCCAAAGAGATTGGAGTGGGTTGTCAGTTCCTTCTCAAGTGGATTGGACCTTGTCTGATCTCTCTGCTATGACCTGCCCACCTACAGTAGCTCCCAGCTTCATTCAGGTACACAAGCCCCTTCACACTACTTAGCAATGCTGAAGGGGACCAGGGTAACATGCACCACACATATCTACTCTGACCCATCAGGAAGGGCCGCAAGCTCTGGGATCGACAGCAAACTCACCGCCATCAGGCATAATCTCTGCTACGCCCATCCTGGTGGGAGCCATGTGCCAGGTGTCTAGTTATTCCCATTTGGTGAACCTCGAAACTGTTCTGCTATTTATCACTTTACATGGGTGAAGGTTGCTAAGTGGTGGTGGTGGTGGTGAAGCAGCTTGTGTACCTGAATGAAGCTGTGAGCTACTGTAGGTGGGCAGGTCATAGCAGAGAGATCAGACAAATCCCAATCCACTAGAGGAGGAACTGACAACCCACTCCAATCTCTTTGGCCTTCAAACTTTTGAGAACAGCACAGGCAGAGACCTAGCTGAATGTGCTGCAGTCCATAGGGTCACTGAGAGTCAGACACAACTGAAGAACTTAAGCACATATAATGAAATATTCCCCTGGTACTTGATATATGCCAAGTGGCGGTCTGATTTGGCCACTATTTGTATTCTCTAATGTAGATGTGATGAGCGAGATGTGTATTCTATCGTTGATCAACCATATAGCGTGCATCGAATGTGCGCTGTCATCTACGCACCGACACATGCGTGCATCATCAACAGCAGGCCCGAGAGGAGGCTAGCGGATCTAATGATTAGGATTAGGCAGTGGGGTGTAAGGATTAGGATTAGGCTGTGGCTACAAGGGTTAGAAGGGTTTATGGCATTAGGTCATATCACTTGCGCCCTTTCATCGACGGCCAACAGTCCAAAATATTAGAACTGCGCAATGATGTGGGACCACTCATGTCAGCTGCATGTTGTCAAAACACATTTGCTGTGCGCGCCAATATTGGGGTGACATATTCTATTATGGGGCTGTTTTAGAGGCTATAATGGAACCTATATGTGTGCTGACCAATCAAACATATGAGGAATATTAAACTAATTTGAAGTCTTGTTAATTTGTAGGCTGTAATGCTTGGGCCTCCATTTTAGGGTTACAGCAGTTACATGCAGACTGCAAAAACCGTAACAAAATGGATACCTTTAACCTCCAAGCACGTACGGCCTTTAAAAACGAGCTGCGGGCTTGGAGGACAGCCCGCACGGGCTTGAATACGGAGCTACGGGCTTGGTCAGTGAAGTCCGTGGGACTTGTACGGATTTTAAAATCAAAGTACAATTTGGCGATGTGCAAGCTTGAGAATGTTTGGCTAGTAATCCTCATGCCCCCCCATTATGTTCCCCATCATTTACAGTGCTTTGCAGTGCTGGATTGAATATATATTGGCTATTACAATGCTTGGTTTGCGGCCCTCCATCTCCAAACCCGTACGGGTTTGAACAAGGACCAGCCCGCGGAACTACGGGACGTAAAGTAATCCGTGAATAATATATCTGATTTGGGCTGATGTGCAAGCTTGAGAGGGTGTTGCTATTAATCCTCGTGTCCCCCATTATGATGCCTAGCATTTACGGAGCTTTACAGTGCATTCTCGATTTTATATTTGCATTTTCAGTTTTCGGACTTTGCGGCCGGAAAACAAGATTTACGGGCGCTGTGAAAAAGCTTCCGGCCGTTTGCATGATATGCGGCCGGCCGGAAGGGGATATCCTTGCGGCGCCGTATAATTGAATTGCAAGGTAAAAGTAGCTCTACACGGGGCCGTAAGATGGCCGCAAGGAATCGCAGCTTTGCGGCCGTTTTACGGCCGATAATTGAATGAGGCCCTTAGTAAGGAACTTGAAAATATTGTTTTCAAACTTGTAACATTAGAAACAGTAACATAGTTAATTAACATTTTAACATAATTTGTAAAAATAATGCAAGGCAAGTGTTTTGTCAAGCTAATCATCCATAAACAGTATACCTCTATTAATTTAATTGTCATCAGCAAGTACAGAATCAGCACTGTGATCATTTCTTTGTGGTGCATTAATTTTTTTAAAGATTTCATTATTGAGGATTAATGCATCCATATTTTTACACGTTAGTATGACTTGGTTGGCAAGCTCTGAATATTCCTGGTTATTTATGCTACCTTCAAATATAGCCGATATAATATCTATGACAAATCATATGAGGTGGGATCTGCACAGTGTCGTCAGGTAAATGTGGTATTTTTTCTGTTCTGCCTTCTTCAATTTTAATAAGCCAATCATTGAAATCAGTTTGGCCTTCTGATCTCATGTTTTGTTGCAGTTGAAGATGGGTAAAATGTTTCCATAGTGTGCTTGACTTTATATAGGTTTCGGTAATGTCAGTTCGATTTCCATGTACAACGACAGGTAATGTTTGTCTAAAATCGCCACCTAACAACATTACCTTTCCACCAAATGGAAAAGTATTATCCATGACTTCACAAAGCAAACGGTCAATACATTGGAGGGCATAGCATGACATCACTGTGGCCTCATCTATTATAATTATTATTATTTTTTTTCAATTTCTTTGCTTGTAAGGATGTCATGCGAATATCTGATACAGAGGTTTCTAAAATAGGCACTGGCAGTTTAAAGCCACTATGTACAGTACTTCCCCCTTCTAACAAAAGTGCAGCAATTCCAGTAGTGGCAAACGGCAGTGCTATTTGACCTTGTGCTCGTACAGAACTCATTAATAAATTATATAGACAAGTTTTTCCTGATCCGCCAGGTCCATGAAGATAGAAATAACGCTCTGTGACCATGTCATCATCTATTGCATTTTTAATGGCATTAAATGCTTGCAATTGTAACATATTTAAAGTTGCAAGTCTTTTTTCTGTTCTTTCTACTTGTAGTTGAATATCATAGTCTTCAAATTTTATGTCATCTATAAGACCTGGATCAGGCAAATTAAAACTTGCACAACTTAATCCATGAGTTAAAAATACTTCTTGGATTTCCATTAACGCTTTTAAGTGTGCAATCGGTTCATTGTATCGTCGCATAAAGTCTTCAGCCATATTACTTTTAAATGTCTCCCACAAAGCTAATGCATTTGGAGCATTTGAGAAGATACAAATAAACGCCTTCTGATCTCATGTTTTGTTGCAGTTGAAGATGGGTAAAATGTTTCCATAGTGTGCTTGACTTTATATAGGTTTCGGTAATGTCAGTTCGATTTCCATGTACAACGACAGGTAATGTTTGTCTAAAATCGCCACCTAACAACATTACCTTTCCACCAAATGGAAAAGTATTATCCATGACTTCACAAAGCAAACGGTCAATACATTGGAGGGCATAGCATGACATCACTGTGGCCTCATCTATTATAACTATTATTTTTTTTTTTCAATTTCTTTGCTTGTAATGATGTCATGCGAATATCTGATACAGAGGTTTCTAAAATAGGCACTGGCAGTTTAAAGCCACTATGTACAGTACTTCCCCCTTCTAACAAAAGTGCAGCAATTCCAGTAGTGGCAAACGGCAGTGCTATTTGACCTTGTGCTCGTACAGAACTCATTAATAAATTATATAGACAAGTTTTTCCTGATCCGCCAGGTCCATGAAGATAGAAATAACGCTCTGTGACCATGTCATCATCTATTGCATTTTTAATGGCATTAAATGCTTGCAATTGTAACATATTTAAAGTTGCAAGTCTTTTTTCTGTTCTTTCTACTTGTAGTTGAATATCATAGTCTTCAAATTTTATGTCATCTATAAGACCTGGATCAGGCAAATTAAAACTTGCACAACTTAATCCATGAGTTAAAAATACTTCTTGGATTTCCATTAACGCTTTTAAGTGTGCAATCGGTTCATTGTATCGTCGCATAAAGTCTTCAGCCATATTACTTTTAAATGTCTCCCACAAAGCTAATGCATTTGGAGCATTTGAGAAGATACAAATAAACGCCTTCTGATCTCATGTTTTGTTGCAGTTGAAGATGGGTAAAATGTTTCCATAGTGTGCTTGACTTTATATAGGTTTCGGTAATGTCAGTTCGATTTCCATGTACAACGACAGGTAATGTTTGTCTAAAATCGCCACCTAACAACATTACCTTTCCACCAAATGGAAAAGTATTATCCATGACTTCACAAAGCAAACGGTCAATACATTGGAGGGCATAGCATGACATCACTGTGGCCTCATCTATTATAACTATTATTTTTTTTTTTCAATTTCTTTGCTTGTAATGATGTCATGCGAATATCTGATACAGAGGTTTCTAAAATAGGCACTGGCAGTTTAAAGCCACTATGTACAGTACTTCCCCCTTCTAACAAAAGTGCAGCAATTCCAGTAGTGGCAAACGGCAGTGCTATTTGACCTTGTGCTCGTACAGAACTCATTAATAAATTATATAGACAAGTTTTTCCTGATCCGCCAGGTCCATGAAGATAGAAATAACGCTCTGTGACCATGTCATCATCTATTGCATTTTTAATGGCATTAAATGCTTGCAATTGTAACATATTTAAAGTTGCAAGTCTTTTTTCTGTTCTTTCTACTTGTAGTTGAATATCATAGTCTTCAAATTTTATGTCATCTATAAGACCTGGATCAGGCAAATTAAAACTTGCACAACTTAATCCATGAGTTAAAAATACTTCTTGGATTTCCATTAACGCTTTTAAGTGTGCAATCGGTTCATTGTATCGTCGCATAAAGTCTTCAGCCATATTACTTTTAAATGTCTCCCACAAAGCTAATGCATTTGGAGCATTTGAGAAGATACAAATAAATGCAAATTGTTCTCTCATCTGCCGTGGCATTTGACATTGTGCTGCTTCTTCTAAACATATTTCCCATTCTGTATCATCAGCTAGTAAGTTTCTATGTCTTGCAGCTAAATGGAAGGATTCATTAAGGTCATTAACAGTTCTTAAGTGTTCAAAACTTTGTGCTCCAGGAACATTTAAAAGTAATATTCGTAAGCAAAAATGTTCAACATCTCTTGGACTGACTGTGTAAATTCTTGAGATTATTTTATTTCCTCTGCTTTTTCTATGTCTCAATAATCCATTCACGAAAACATAGTGATATGGAATTTCAATATATAAGAATTGTGTTGCTTCTGAATCTGTGGAATTGAATTCAAACCATGCAGTTAGTGTAGTGTGACGAAGTTCACTTTGGGCCAATGCATTACTTTCATTTCCAGCATGGAAATACACTAAATGTCTTTGTGTCAAATGTACTGCTAATCTATTTACTGCATGTGATCTATCATGCATTTCATGGCTTTGCCAGCTCTCATGTCTCTGCTTGTAGCCACCTCAGCAACATAGTCCATTAGTCCAGAATATTGTTCTACACGTAGTTTATCTTGTTGATATTTTATAAAGTTTAAATTATTGGCCTCAACTTGCAAATAGGAATCAATAATCCATTGTTGTGTTAGTTTTCCACCACATAAAATTGGATTAAATGTATTTCGAATTGCAATTTGAGCTACTCTAAATTCAAGCATAGAAACATTATTTTGGATTCTGGCTTTATCATTTGGGTAACTGGGAAGTGTTAATTTTGGTTGCCAACCTGCTTCTCCGTGTGGGAAAAAAATGGGATATGTCATTGGATCTAAATTTGGACTTAAGATACTCATATTAATGAATGGTTGCTCCTCATTTCTGGGATATATTCTAATGTCTCTTTGAATTGGTGGTTCTCCTTCATCATTTTGAAACACCATTGCAACCTCATTTGATATCGGCTAGTTATAACGACATTTATCAGTATGTCTGTCTCTTTTAAGCACCATATTGACCTTTGGCATTTGTAATTGATGTCTTTGTGCATGAAGTAGTTGTTCATTTTCAACCTCTGTTCATTTTCTACTCTAAATTCAAGCATAGAAACATTATTTTGGATTCTGGCTTTATCATTTGGGTAACTGGGAAGTGTTAATTTTGGTTGCCAACCTGCTTCTCCGTGTGGGAAAAAAATGGGATATGTCATTGGATCTAAATTTGGACTTAAGATACTCATATTAATGAATGGTTGCTCCTCATTTCTGGGATATATTCTAATGTCTCTTTGAATTGGTGGTTCTCCTTCATCATTTTGAAACACCATTGCAACCTCATTTGATATCGGCTAGTTATAACGACATTTATCAGTATGTCTGTCTCTTTTAAGCACCATATTGACCTTTGGCATTTGTAATTGATGTCTTTGTGCATGAAGTAGTTGTTCATTTTCAACCTCTGCCAATTTTTTATAAGCTTTAGTGTAGGGGTTATTCTCTATAATGTTATCAAGCTCTAAAAAAAACAGTGGGTAAGCATTTCTTATTTTCTTCCAGCTGCATACGTTGGTCAACAGCTTCCATTGTATCTAGGATTTTCTTTGCTCTCCTTCCTCTGGATGTAAATGGGAAGTACGATGATAAATTTGGCCTTGGACTTTAAAACAGTAAGGACCATGTCCTGGTACATTAGCAGCTAATGTTGCCCCCATAGATGCAAAGGATATGGCACTATTGTAGGATCTTATGTTTGTCTTAAAATTTTTGTAGTTTGGAAAAGTAGGTTCAGTCATAATGTTTTGTAAATAGATTGGATATTCTTCTCTTTCTGGAAGTTTGAACTTGCCTTTTTGACAGCAACTAATAAATTGGCCATCTCTGGGTCTCTCCTGTTTAAAATAATAAGCCTCACAAAACTGACATTGAGTATTCATGTCCCTACAATTATGAACCTCTACTGCTAAAGACTTGAGTAAAGGACAATTTGCAAAGCATATATCAGTCTCATTTTCAAAATCATCAGGTGAAATGTCATGTGATGTTTCAGGAACAGGTTCTAAATGCTTTGTTTTTTTGGTGGCTTTTTTTGGTATATCTTTTATTGGTTTAGGTAAAATGTCATGTAATGTTTCAGGAAGAGGCTCTAAATGCTTTGTTTTTTTGGTGGCTTTTTGGTATCTCTTTTATTTTTTAAGGTAAAATGTAAAATGTCATCTGATGTTTGAGGAACAGGTTCTAAATCCTTTGTTTGCTTAGTAGCTTTTTTTGGTGTATCTTTAATTTTTGCAGCTGATAGTCTTTTGCTTGCAATTCTTTTGCATTCTTTTTCTCGTTGAATTTTCTTCTGCTCCGGTGTCTGCTGGCTCTCTGATCTCTGTCGTCGTTCTCTAGCTTGCCGTCTTATCTTTTCTTGTTTGCTCTCGTTATCAGCCATGATAAGCTGTAAAAACAAATAATGTATCATTAGTTTATTTTGAGATGTTAAGTTTGTTTTAATTTTTTTTTCTTATCAACAGTTTGTTTCTATGTGATTCTAGTTGATTGTAGCGGTACTTTCTTCGTATTGTTAAATAAGTGTTTTTTTATTTTTTTGCTTTTACTTTCTGTCGTAGGTTGTAATTTTTGCCTTACATGCATAGCACACTCAAGGTAATTACACTATAGTTTCTTGTAGATATAGTAGGTGTATATCTTTGGTTCGTTAATTTTTTTTTTTTTTTGTACTTTTGGCTTATAGGTATAGTAGAGGGCAGAAATTAGTCTTTGTAATTTATTGTACAGGGGATTGTTATAATAATATTTTTATATTTTATTTAAAGGCTTATATGTTGGGGCTCTGAAAATGTATTTATTGTTGTTTTTTAGGTGTTAGTATTATTTGTAGTACTATTGTATTTTATGTGTGTGGTTAGGTTTTATGCTTAATATTGTACATTAGGACTGGTAATTTAGAATGACAAATTTTATTGAGTCTGTGTTTTTAGACTTTTGTGGACTTTGCCGTTTTTTTTTTTTTCTGGCTACATTGAAGTTTGGATTTACTGTTAAACATTATTGTCCATAAAAGACAAATAAGAGGTAAATGAGAAATGTGTCAGTTATATTTTGGTAAAAGTTATAGTTAGTGGTTGTTATTATTATTATTTTTTTTTTTCTGTTGACATGGATGCAGAGCAAACATGTTTATTTAGTTTTCTCTTTTTTTACTTGTTAAACTGTACCTTGGTTGAAGTGTGATTTCAAGCAGAATCTTTGTTGGTCCTCTGTTGAAAGTCTTCGTCCGATGCTCTTCATGCAGTGTCTGTTGTAAAAGAAAAATTAAAATGTTATTTCATTTGAATGTATTTGTAATGAATAGCATATTTCATTGTTTTGGTCTATTGTGTCTGTTATGGTGAATTTTTCTGCTATGCTGTTTTTTGTGCAACCTTTTAAAAATACTTTAATTGTATTTGTATATTTCAGTTATCCTTTTTTTATACTGTTATTATTAAGGTTTTTCTTATTTTGGATATGATCGCAATGTTTTTAGCATTATCCTGTTTTGTGTCCACCACTTTTGGTATGCTAATTTAGGCTTCTTTATAAGGCTTATAGCTTCTTAAACAGTAAAGAAGAATATTAATTTACTTTGCTATGTGTTTGTGTGATTTTTGGTACAATCCTATTTTGTGTCTACCATATGTTGCATACTTTATTTGCTTAATTTATATTTTTTATGAAGATTAAATGTTTTTGTACAGTGAAAATGAATGTTTTTGCTATTTTGGATATGATGGCAATGTTTTTAGTATTATCCTGTTTTGTGTCCACCACTTTTCGTATGCAATTTTAGGCTTCTTTGTAAGGCTTATAGGTTCTTAAATAGTGATGTCGCGAACATAAAATTTTCGCAAACCGCAAACGCAAACTGCCGCAAATGTTCATGAACCGGCGAACCGCCATAGACTTCAATGGGCAGGCAGATTTTAAAACCCACAGGGACTCTTTCTGGCCACAATAGTGATGGAAAAGTTGTTTTAAGGGGACTAACACCTGGACTGTGGCATGCCGGAGGGGGATCCATGTCAAAACTCCCACGGAAAATTACATAGTTGATGCAGAGTCTGGTTTTAATCCATAAAGGGGATAAATAACCTAACATACCCCTCCATCATCATCCTCCCCTGCATCTCTTTACCCCCTCCCTCATCATCCTCCCCTGTGTCTCTTTCCCCTCTTCCTCAGCACCCTCCCCTGTGTCTCATCCCCCCTCCCTCATCATCCTCCCACCTCCCTCATCATCCTCCCCTGTATCTCTTTACCCCCTCCCTCATCATCCTCCCCTGTGTCTCTTCCCCCCTCCATCATCATCCTCCCCTGTGTCTCTTTTCCCCCTCCCTCATCATCTTCCCCTGTGTCTCTTTCCCCCCTTCCTCGTCACCCTCCCCTGTATCTATTTACCCCCTCCCTCATCATCCTCCCCTGTGTCTCTTTTCCCCCTCCCTCATCATCTTCCCCTGTGTCTCTTCCCCCCCTCCCTCATCATCCTCCCCGTGTCTCTTTCCCCCCTTCCTCATCACCCTCCCCTGTATCTCTTTACCCCCTCCCTCATCATCCTCCCCTGTGTCTGTTTCCCCCCTCCCTCATCATCCTCCCCTGTGTCTCTTCCCCCCTCCCTCATCATCCTCCCCTGTGTCTCTTCCCCCCTCCCTCATCATCCTCCCCTGTGTCTCTTCCCCCTCCCTCATCATCCTCCCCCCTCCCTTAATAATAAGGTGGGGAAGAGACACAGGGATAAGTGTGAGGGGTGTTAGGGTAAGGGGTGTTAGGGATAATGGTGAGGGGGTTAGGTGTTAGGGTGAGGGGTGTTAGGGCTAAGTGTGAGGGGTGTTAGGGTGAGGGGTGTTAGGGATAAGTGTAAGGGGTGTTAGGGTGAGGCAAGTTAGGAATAAGTGTGAGGGGTGTTAGGTCTTAGGGATAAGTGTGAGAATGTTAGTGTTAGGTGTTAGGGTAAGGGCTGTTAGGGATAAGTGTAAGGGGGTATTAGGGTTAGGTGTTAGGGTGAGGGGTGTTAGGGATAAGTGTGGGGGGTGTTAGGTCTTAGGGATAAGTGTGAGAATGTTAGGGTTTGGTGTTAGGTTGATGGGTGTTCTGGATTAGTGTGAGGGGTGTTAGGGTCAGGGTAAGGGGTGTTAGGGATAAGTGTGATGGGTGTTAGGGTAAGGGATGTTAGGGTTAGGTGTTAGGGTAAGGGCTGTTAGGGATAAGTGTAAGGGGGTATTAGGGTTAGGTGTTAGGGTGAGGCATGTTAGGAATAAGTGTGAGGGGTGTTAGGTCTTAGGGATAAGTGTGAGAATGTTAGGGTTAGGTGTTAGGTTGATGGGTGTTATGGATAAGTGTGAGGGGTGTTAGGGTTAGGGTGAGGGGTGTTAGGGATAAGTGTGAGGGGTGTTAGGGTTAGGGTGAGGGGTGTTAGGTATAAGTGTAAGGGGTGTTAGGTATAAGTGTAAGGGGTGTTAGGGTTAGGTGTTAGGGTGAGGGATGTTAGGGTTAGGTGTTAGGTGTTAGGGATAAGTGTTAGGGTTAGGGTAAGGGGTGTTAGGGATAAGTGTGAGGGGTGTTAGTGTTAGGGTGAGGGGTATTAGGGATAAGTGTGAGGGGTGTTAGGGTTAGGTGTTAGGGTGAGGGGTGTTAGGGATAAGTGTAAGGGGTGTTAGGGTTAGGTGTTAGGGTGAGGGATGTTAGGGTTAGGTGTTAGGGATAAGTGTGAGGGGTGTTAGGGTTGGGTGCTAAGGTGAGGGGAGGATGATGATAAGGGGGGGAAGAGACATAGGGGTGTCCTTGCAGCAGAGATCAAAAGAGTCCTTCAAGACTGTATTGCACACTGTGTACAGTAGCCTAGCTATGGTTTTCCCTATTGATGCAGTATCACCTACACTCAGCCTCCTCTCAGTAAGACTGCAAGTTAGTTATGATTCCAAAATGACTGCTGTCCATGAGGTAGAAGGGTGTGGAAGGCAGGGTATGATGCTGATTGGCTGGAATGTGTCTGCTGACTGTGAGTTGCAGGGTCAAAGTTTGCTCAATGATAAAGTATAGGGGGCGGATCAAATATCGCATATGTTCGCAGTTCGCCGCGAACGCAAACATGCTATGTTCGCCGGGAACAGTCCGCCGGTGAACTATTCGCGACATCTCTATTCTTAGACAGTAAAGAAGAATATTAATTTACTTTTCTATGTGTTTGTGTGATTTTTGGTACAATCCTGTTTTGTGTCCACCATATGTTGCATACTTTATTTGCTTAATTAGTCTTTTTTATGAGGATTAAATGTTGTTGTACATTGAAAATGAATGTTTTTCCTATTTTGGATATGATGGCAATGTTTTTAGCAGTATCCTGTTTTGTGTCCACCACTTTTCGTATGCGTTTTTAGGCTTCTTTGTAAGGCTTATAGGTTCTTAAATAGTGATGTCGCGAACATAAAAGAAGAATATTAATTTACTTTTCTAAGTGTTTGTGTGATTTTTGGTACAATCCTCTTTTGTGTCCACCATATGTTGCATACTTTATTTGTTCAATTAGTGTTCTTTATGAGTATTCAATCATGTTGGACAGTACAAATCAATGTTAATTGCCTTTTCTATATCAAGTTGTACTTTTTTTTTATCCTGTTTTGTGTTCACCACTGTTTGGTTGCTGCATTTGGCTTGTGGGTGATGGTTGGAGGTTATTTTACAGTAAAGAGGAGGAATACTTTTGTTTTATGTATGTTGCTAACATTTCAGATGCTATCCTGTTTTGTGGCCACCTCTTTTTTTTTGTGGTTTATGTGAAACTGTCTGTCTTGATAAATTGTATAGGTCTTTGTGAAGTTTGTTGAACTGTGTTTTGTTCCTTATTCAATTTATATGTATTTTTATTTGTATTTTACTTAAACATATATAGTTCCTTTATTTTTTCTACTTGTTATACTTTACCTTGATTGAAGTGTTGTTCTTGTCCGAATGACAGAGGGTCCCCTCCTGCCAATCTTAATACGACGGTCTTCTTGTAGTGTCTGTTTGAAAAAGAAAGTGAAATGGTTAATTGTATATTTCTTCTTTTTGATTTAGCAAAGCATGGTCTTTTTCAGCATGTAATGTATTTTTCTATCTTACCTCTTCTTCTTTCTTGGTGTTCTTTAAAATGGATTCTCTTTCACAGTGCACGGTGCAAATTCTTGAGTGACGCTGTTGATGCAGAGTCTGTTTGAATAGTAAAAAAAAGGGGAAAGATTCAGCTTTAGGTTCCATATGTATTAGTGTCATATTATTATGTGCTTTGAGTTGCAGGAAATTAATGTCATTTAAATATACTTGTTTAATTAGTTTCAATTAACATTAGTTTGTTTTAGGGCCTACACACATAAATGCGCGTGTCACATATCACTATACATGAATCACATTTTCATAGTTAAAGTTGTTTTTTTCTGTCCTGTCTTGATAATAAAATGTAATATATTATAGCTTACCTCTCAGTTGTAATTTGCACAATGTAAAGTAGGAAATGAGGAAATAATTATCTTCTCAAGTAACAGCAGCAGCGCCATGTCCGGTCACTCCGTTCATCACCTGAGTAGAAATGTCGAATTTTCTGGAAAGTAGGCAGTATTTATAAACTTTCAAGTGCCTCAGCCTGTTAGAACGCAATACTCATGCGCTATTTACGTTACAGCTTACAATTTGCGTTCCATCCGCCATTTTATGCGTAGTAGTTTTCAAAATGGTAGTTAATATCAGTGTGGTACGTGCCGCATAGTATGTGTTTCCGTTTTGCGAGTCACTGTAGTATTGTTACTTCTGTAGCCTCGTTTTCTTTTTGTTCGGCGGCCATTTTTTCTCTCGCTTAGGTGATTTTCGGCAGTTTAAACTCGTTTTTTTAGACTTAAATGGACGTGTAAATTAACTTTTCGAGGTGCCAGATGCCCCCCCCCCCCTTGCTGTAAGTAAGCTTTTTATGTGTTCATTGTGTTTATTTCTTGTGTTTCTGATGTTTTCATGCGCACCGTTTTCGTCCGCTTTTGCGTGTTGGGAAGGGCTTGTGCATGTACGACGCAGTTGTTTTTTTTCTAAGTCCTGCGTGTGTGTGTTAACCGGTGTGAGGCGCCATTGAGTTTTTTTTCTAAGTCGTGCATGTGTGTTAACCGCGTGTGAGGCGCCTTTGAGGTTTTTTCTAAGTCGTGCGTGTGTGTGCGTGTGAGGCGCCTTTGGATCTTCCACCACCGCAAATGCGGCCCCTCGCTTTGCGAAGGACGCAGTTCTTGCGGGCTCATTGCGCGAGCCTGCAAGCGTGAACAACTGCTCGTATGCTCACAACTATTTATGTGATTATTACCCTTTATTTGATACACGCCAAGGGCTTAGGTACAAGGCAAAAACTAATTTTAACACATTGTGAAAGAATGGAGAGACCTGTCTTTGAGCCTAAAATCAAAAGAACATAGAGTTTTCCCCAAAGCACCGACACAAGATTAAAAACTTGTACACTTACAATCTAAATGATTTGGGTGTGATACAGGAGGTGATAGATGTGTTGTCTATATTAAGGAAGTGATACGTTTCTTTAAACAGACGTGTTTTTAGTGAGTTTTTGAAGTTTTTGAGGCAGGAGGAGTCTAGTGGAGCGAGGCAAGGAGTTCCAGAGAGTAGGTACACCACAAGAAAAGTCCTGAAGGTGAGAGTGAGAGGAGGTGATGAAAGTTATAAAAAAGAAGGTCATTAGCAGAGTGAAGAGGGCGGTTGAGGGAGTATTTTGAGATGAGGGCAGAGATATAAGAGGGTGCACTAGCTTTGTAAGTTATGGTCACAATTTTAAATGTTATGTAGGCTATGGGAAGCCAGTGGAGTGACAGACAGAGAGGAGCTGCAGACAGTAAGTGTTGAGTATAGTAGAAGATTATAGCAGAGGCATTCATTATGGATTGGAGTGGACAAAGACAGGTGATGGGGAGGCCAGCAAGGATCAAATATAGGGTTGTTACTACACATTCCCCTGGAAAGAGGTTATGGACATTTCAAGCAACACCTTACAGATTGCACACTTGCTTTACAAGCAGCCTCCTCTGTGGCCAACATGGCAGCCATAGACCTGCCTGGCTGGGGGTTGACAAAGAAACCTGGAGAGACCAGACACAGTACATTTAACATTGTGGGAATGGGTTGAAAGCTGTGCCCAACATCCCAGCCAAGAAGAATGATTATAAAGTTTAAGTCGTGGTTTCAAGAGAACAAAATCATCCTTGTGCGGGAGGAGAAGTTGCTCTGTGATTGAGAACATAAAGTAGGCACTATCACATATAATAGTTGTCAAACTTCGATTCGTCGTCACTCTTGCAACAAATCTTAGTTTGACAACTACGATTTAATGCAACCCCCGCACACGGGAGGGGGGAGACAAACAGGGGAGGAGGAGGGAGACACACAGGGAAGAAGGAGGAGACACAGGGGAGGGTGTGGAGGTGGGAGAGACACAGAGGAGGGAGAGGCAGGGGGTGAGACACACAGAGGAGGGGCCGAGAGACGAAGAGGAGGGGGCGAGAGACACGGGATGGAGAGGAGGGGGAGACACAGGGGAGTGAGAGGAGGGAGAAGAGACACTGGGGAGTGAGAGGAGGGGGAAGAGACACAGGGGAGTGAGAGGATGGGGAAGAGACACAGGGGAGGGAGAGGAGGGGGAAGACACACAGGGAAGGAGGGGGGTGACACACAGGGGAGGGAGAGAGGGGGGGAGACACAGGAGTGAGAGGACGGGGAAGAGACAGAGGGAAGTGAGAAGAGAAGGATAGAGACACATGGGAGTGAGAGGGGGGAAGAGACAAAGGGGAGTGAGAGGAGGGGGGAAAAGACACAGGGGAGTGAGAAGAGGGGAAAGAGATGCAGGGGAGGGAGACACATGGGAGTGAGAGGGGGAAGAGACATGGGAGTGAGAGGGGGAAGAGAGATGGGAGTGAGAGGAGGGGGGAAGAAACACAGGGGAGTGAGAAGAGGGGAAAGAGACACAGGGGAGGGAGAGGAGGGAGAAGAGACACAGGGGAGGAGGGGGAGACACAGGGGAGGGTGTGGAGGGGGGAGACACAGAGGAGGGGGCGAGAGACGGAGAGGAGGGGGCGAGAGACACAGATGAGAGAGAGGAGGGTGCGAGAGACACGGGATGGAGAGGAGGGGGAGACAAAGGGGAGTGAGAGGAGGGGGAAGAGACACAGGGGAGTGAGAGGAGGGGGAAGAGACACAGGAGGAGGAGGGGTGACACACAGGGGAGGGAGAGACACAAGGGAGGGAGAGTAGGGGGGAAGAGACACAGGAGGAGGAGGGGGGGGAGACACAAGGGAGGGAGAGGAGGGGGGGGGGGAGACACAGAGGAGGAGGAGGGGTAGAGACACAGGGGAGTGAGAGGAGAGGTAAGAGACACAGGGAAGGGAGATGGGGTAAAGAGACACGGGGAGGAAAAAGACACAGGGAAAGGAGACGGGGGAGGGAAAAGGGAGGAACAGATACAGGGGAGGGGAGAACAGATACATGGGAGGGGGGGCATGAGGGAGGGGGGGAGAGACACGGGTGGGTGAGGGGGTAAAAACACTGGGGGAGAAATGAGACACAAGGGAGGAAGAGCAGGGGGAAAGGAGACCCAAGGGAGGGAGAGGAGGTGGAAAATGAGACACAAGGGAGGAAGTAGACAGGAGGAGAGACTCACAATAAGCACCAAAGGCGCTCATTGCGAGGCCTGTGATGAGCACCAAAGGTTGCTCATCGCGAGACCAGTAATGTAGACGGAGGGAGAGGCTCGCAATGAGCGCCTCCCGTCAAGTAGAGGATGGGAGATGTAGAGCGGGGGAGAGTCTCGCAATGAGCGCCTCCCATCAAGTAGAGGGTGGAAGAGGTAGAGGGTGGAAGAGGTAGAGGGCGGAGAGGTAGAGGGGGGAGAGGCTTGCAATGAGCACCGAAGGCGCTCATTGCCAGACCCGTGATGAGCGCCAAAGGTGCTCATCACAAGGCCACTAAAGTAGAGGGGGGAGAGGCTCCGATTGTGTGGCAAACAGCATTGCCAGGCTTCAAATTTTTTGTCGTCATTTGTGACGGGCAAGTCGCTAGTTATTAATAGTTACATAGTTACATAGTAATAAAGGTTGAAAAAAGACTTTCAGTCCATCAAGTTCAACATTTTAATATCTCCTCTGATCTGCAATATGCGGATTAAACATTAATTAATTTGTTGTTAATTATTATTTAATTTTTTTTATTATTATTAATTAATCCAGAGGAAGGCAAAGAGAAAAAAGAGACTTAGCCAATTGTCTCAAAGGGAAAAAGATGATTCCTTCCTGACCCCAGATACTGGTGATCGGATCTCTCCCTGGATCAATACTCTTTCTCTAATTATCCAGGATAACCCTGAATTCCCTTTCTAATTAGAAATAAATCCAGTCCCCTTTTAAAGTTATCTATCGAATCACCACCACCTCCTCTGGTAGAGAATTCCACAGATTAACCACCCTTACTGTGAAGAACCCTTTTCTTTCTTTAAGGTGGAATCTTCTTACTTCTAACCCTCAAGGGATGTCCTCTTGTCAGTTGAAAACCTCTTGGCACAAAAAGCTCCCCTGACAAATCTTTTTACTGACCCTGTATGTATTTATATAAGGTAATCATATCTCCTCTTAGGGGCCTTTTTTCTAGAGAAAATAAGTGTAATTTGGTTAGTCTTTCTTCATAACTTAGCCCCTCCATTCCCCTTATTAGATTTGTTGCCCTCCTCTGTACTTTTTCCAGCTCTAAAATGTCCTTTTTATGAAGTGGTGCCCAAAATTGTACTCCATATTCCAAATGAGGGCGTACTAGGGATTTGTATAGTGGTAGAATTATATTTGCTTCCCTGGCTTCTATACCCTTCTTAATACATGCTAATATTTTACTTGCCTGAAATCTCATCTGCCATTTAGATGCCCATTCCTCTAATTTATGTAAATCCCTTTGGAGGGAAAGCACATCATTATCTGATTTAATTACCTTGTACAACTTTGTGTCATCAGCGAAAATGGAGACACCACACTCCAATCCTACCTCTAAGTCATTAATAAATATGTTACAAAGGAGAGTTATCTAATAGTAACCAAAGATTTAAAATGATAGGATTGTTTGGCTACTTACTGTATATAGTACCCTGTAAAAAGGTAAGGAGGTAAGCTGGCATTATTTAAAGCATGTCCCACAATGCCCAGCATGGCAGCTTGAATCTGTCGATCTGGGGATTATGAAGGAAGCCTGGAGAGAGTCTATAGATAAGGGTGAAAGAACAACTGTATAAAACATTTTTTGAAGGGACACTGCCCATGTATATAGTGTGTCAAGTAATCAAATGGAATGGGGATCCTTGGCAAAACTTTCTTTCTCTCATCTCATGATGTGGTGGGATACATAAAAAAGTATTCAGATAAGAGTGTTACGACCCTAGATTCAAAGGGCCAGGTGCTTCTCCTTCTACGTTGTGCATTTGTGTTCAAGGTCTCAGCATCCAGCAAACACCTCTTAAATACCTCTCGGGAGAACTCAGGACATCAGAGGTTGCAAACTCAGCACTACGGATACTGCCTTATTAACAATAATAAACTCTCTGTTCCATCCCATTGCTTAGGATTAGAAAACTACAAGGAAGACACAGGCAGGCATCTTATTTTAGGATGTCCATCTCAGACTGATCGTTAAGTCTTACTTGATGTTTACAGAAATCACAAAATAACCCCCCCCCCCCCCCCCAATTTTAAAGCCACCGCCCCCTGGGTTTGCTCTGTAAGGAATGATTATCTATCTGGTGGGCTTATCAACTTTTACGACTCTCTGAGGCCAGAGAGAGTGTATGCCTGGCTGGCTCTGATGGTCCATACACATTCTTGTAGAAACTTAACCCTTTGTCCCATAAATTACTGAAGTAACTTTTTATAATTTTAGAATATCCTGGGACCTACTTCTAGCATAAATACAAAATCACCTTATTACATGAAATCACTATTCTAAACATTATAACATTACTTTTAAATGGTACTTTGAAAATGGACTGGGCATAACAGTGTCATGTCCTACCCACAACCTAAACACTAAACATTATCAGCCTTATTAAATTGCAATTCAACAAATTTAAAAGGGCTCTATTTAAGCACACAGCATATTTTTGACTTCTGTAAAAAAAAAATGCTGTGTGCTTAAATAGAGCCCTATTCAATTGGCCGAATCACAATTTAATAAGGCTGTATATAAACAATTCTTATAAATCCTAAATACTCAAAGGCCATGCTTTTTGGGGGTACCAGAACAGTGCCTGAGGCCTAAAATTACACTGCTTATTAGTGTCCTAACAAAATAGTACATGATTGAACAAACTAGTCCATGAGTTTGGGGCGGTGACAGTTCGATCTTGGGCCATACATGCACTTGCCGTTGGGGTCCAGGGATGTCCCATCCTTGCCCCCATAACTCAGTCATGACAGAGAGTCCATAGAACACATCAACAATACAGTAAGATTAACTGTGCCCTCAAGTTCTGTCTTCAGCCCTTGGAAATGGTACCATCAAAAATAAAAGGGCGCATGTCTCTAAAGAGTTTCCAAATAAACTATATTGAGGTCAATGGTGTGGGCCATGTGGCCTATAGATGCTCATGTTGATTTCTCTGGAGGACATAGAAAAATTGTGGTTCCTCACACATCCAATTGGCTACTATGGGTTAGTCAGGGCACTCAGTTTATTTTATTATAACCACCATATTCTTCTCTAATAAGCGCTGTGGGTATTAACAGTCCCTAAGTCCATCATTATTATAAAATGGTCATTAAGAAAGGGTTCTACAATAGTTCCTACTGATTTTAAAGGGTTTCCAGGGACCCTCATTCAGTTTCCTCTATAAGGAAGTATGTTTGTTAGCCAGAATAATTTTTATGTTGTCATGCCCAGGGCCTGACTGGACTGTTTTACACTATGGCATGGGTCGGAGTGGCCAGAGTAACCCTGTTTTTATGGTTATGCATTTCTTAGTGCTTATGGTTAAAATATGATTGCACTAGTATACTGTATGTATGTTGGTTTATGTATTATGTTTCATGTTATAGGAATTGTTGTAAAAAATAAACATATTAGATATTCTGCTGGATTTTGCATAGGCCGGATGCTCAAGACCGTAGTCTCATAGATAATCCTTGTACACACACTTCAAGATTACAGCAATTGGCTGTAGTTTAATATAATCACCATGATAAGCGTAAGGGTCTGACCTTCTCAGATATACCAGGTTTCCCAGTAAGCAGGGGGCAGCCTATTATTTAGGGATGGGGCTTACTGTGATTGGCCAGCCTGTGTTTCAGCAAAATTTTAAAAATGTGACAATTAATAAAGGTATGAGAGTTGTGTCTGGACTTACATAAACAAGGAATAAGTGTCAGTCTGTGAATTAATCCTAATACTAAGGGGTTATATGTTGTTCCTGAAATCCTGGTCTGTGGAAGCAATCTCCTGGGGGTGATTCCTGTGTTTGGTTCATCTTCTGCTATCACAGGTGTACAAGGACCGCAAGATTCTGCTAGATAGGTTTGAACCAGGTTCTTACCAAGTCCAATTGAAGTAGCAGATGGTGACAAATGGAACCATGGCTAAAATATTGATAATAAATTCCGATGTTTAGCAGGAATTTTAAAATGACTTATGTGTTTGAACCCTATGCCTAGAGACAATCTACGTTTTCACTAAATACACATTGAATATTATAAAATAATTCACATATTATTACATTTAATGTAATTGAAATGTAATCTTTGGCTAAGTAACAAAAAAGCGATTGGCAACAAACAAATAGAGAACAATATTGCATTGATGAGTGTACAAAACACACAAAAAACATAAATATACATAACATTTCAATTCCATTTCCAAGTGGAGAAGGCTTAGCACTAATGTCTGCATAAAACACAAATTTGTAGGAAAAGGGAGACATGAAATTGCACAGAAAATGGTGTCATAAGTGTTGTATTGATGGATTATTATATTTTTTTAGTTGAGCTGTTGTCATCCTGCCCAAAGAACGACCACAACGACAAATGTAGCAATCACAGTTATGATGTGCACAATAAGAATGAGCCGGTCCACCACCAGGGCTACCGTGTGCCATTCTGACTTGGTATTATTCTCATTCTTGGAAGTAGTCATTTCTTGATGGTTCTTTAGGATTTCTGCCAACATATTTACCAGTTTCTCTTCTAGACCCCCATTTGTTTCTCTTCTGGACCCTTTACTCCTCTTCAAAATTTCTATGTCTTTCTCTGTATTTTTATCATTTTCAGAAACTGTTGAGGAAAGAAGTGTAAATGAGAAAAGAGACAAAACGTTGTGTCATCTGACATCTATTTTCTGCACCACGTATTCTCACTCACTTTTGTTCATAGTCACCAGAGTGACCTGATTTTCCTTCACGGTAATTCTCTTGAAACATAAAACACGTGCAAGACGCCTCAGAACCCAGGTCCTTATCCATGGGGAGACATTTGGTTGAGTGGCACCCAGTGACTCAATGTAGGAGACAGCAATGGACCCAGCTATACTCAGTACCATGATGGCCAAGCAAACAATGCAGAATATACCTGTAAAGAAATGAAAGGATGACTCGAAGGGAATGCAAAAAAAAAAAGTTGGGTAAACCCTATTGTAAGGATATCTTGTCTGACGCCATTGCACAATTATTTTCCTTGTAGGGTATCTCATACTGCAGGGTGTTTAGAGTAATGCATTAACGGACCTGTTGTCATGTATACTGTACCTAAAACAGGGGTGCTGCTAGAACTAGGGAGCAGGTCTTTCAGAATCTGCAGGAGCATGGTGAACCCCAATACAACCGTGATCTTGAAGTTGATTCTTTCGGCAGCTTTTTTGAACATACCAAGCAAATCCAGGAGAACCAGTAAACAGGCCGGGCCAATGAGATTAATGATGTAGACAGTGGGGGTTCTTTTTATCGAAATCTGAGAAAGGCAAATGGACACAGAAGTCACCTGGATTAAAAGCCATGAGAAATATTTTTTTGAGGGGCACCAGATATCCAATATGGAGGGAGCTTTAAAAAGTGTAGAATGTGATGGATTCTGCATGAGTACATTGGCTCTGGGAGTAATGGGCTCTCATTTAGTACTTCAGAGCTTTATTTCACTGCAATGTATTTACAGGTCCAACTCAGCTCGACTCAACTTCGATCTGAAGGCAAAATGTCACCAGCTTTTCATAACACTAGCATTGGGTTTGGATATGTATTGAATTGGACCTTATGGACAAAAACCGGGCCTTAAGATAAAGCTTTATTCAAATATTCTTTCACACTTTGATTAGATCAGTGTTTCCAAAATTGTGTACCATCGAACCCTGGGATTCCATTTTGTATGACCAAGGGTACCACTAGACAATTACCCGAAAACTTTACACTCTATGAAAAGCCTTTAAATTGCCCTGGAAAGAAATTAGGAGGTATTGAGCCTGTTCTTGGGTCATTGGAGAGAGTATGGATCACAAAGCTGGTGGGGTTCCACTTTTCAGTCATTTCTGATGTCCTGGGGCTCCTTCAGTACATTCGTGGCCCAAATATGTTCCATGGCTGAAATATTCTGTGAAACTGGATTAGATGAACCGGATCACAGCCCCATTCGGGTTAGTTTTTCAGGGATGTGGATTCTTCTCAGTCAATTTAACCCAGTTATATAAAGTTATACATTATTATTATTATTATTATTATTATTATTATTATTATTATTATTATTATTTCTTCTCTTTTTTTCTTGCTTTTAGTGGTTTTCTATGATGGTTTCACTGCCTCCTCCATTCCCTCTAAGAATGTCACTGTATAAGGTGGGTAAACAGAAAGCTGTGAATTTCCATATTGCATTCTCTAATACACACGGCACTAGTAGCTTTCTATTGGTCCTCATGATCATGTGATGCTGGCTCCAGCACTGTGCTACGTCATACTATTAAAGGGCCATAACTTGCTTTACCACTTTAGTATCCCTTTAATTGTCTGCACTGACTCTTAAAGGGATGTTATTGCATTCTAGCATCATGTACAAAATAATGGAGTGTAGTCTAAATTATAAAGGCACAAAAAGACCATATTGAATGGTTGACTCATTAAGATATTAGAACATGAGGTGTGGAGTAACACAATCAAGATGAGGGGACCAGGTGATCATTTTCTTACGTAACTTTCCTCCTTAAATACCTTTATGGTACAGCCTGGTTAAGTTTACCTTACAATTGTCCTGAGACTTAAGATCTGGAGGTGTATAGACATGTCCCAAACATCAGTATATAATACAATAGAAGAGAAGGGCAACAAAACCAATAAGGGGAATGGAGAAAGACTAACCAAATGACACTTATTTTCTCTAGAAAAAAGGCCCCTAAGAGGAGATATGATCACCTTATATAAATACATACAGGGTCAGTATAAAGATTTGACAAGGGAGCTTTTTGTGCCAAGAGGTTTCCAACTGACAAGAGGACATCCCTTGAGGTTAGAAGTAAAAAGATTCCACCTTAAAGAAAGAAAAGGGTTCTTCACAGTAAGGGTGGTTAATCTGTGGAATTCTCTACCAAAGGAGGCGGTGACAGCGGATTCAATAGATAACTAACGGGTTGGATATATTTTTTAATAAAAAGGGAATTCAGGGTTATCCTTGATAATTAGAGAGGGAGTATTGATCCAGGGAGTAATCTGATCGCCAGTATCTGGATAAGGAAGGAATTAGTTTCCATTTATGAGACAATTGATAACATTTCAATGTTGGTAGATAGTATATTAGTAGTATGAGGTCTCACCTTGTAGATAGTATATTAGTAGTATCGGCTCTCACCTTGTAGATAGTATATTAGTAGTATCAGGTCTCACCTTGTAGATAGTATATTAGTAGTAGCAGGTCTCACCTTGTAGATAGTATATTAGTAGTATCGGCTCTCACCTTGTAGATAGTATATTAGTAGTATCAGGTCTCACCTTGTAGATAGTATATTAGTAGTATCAGGTCTCACCTTGTAGATAGTATATTAGTAGTATCAGGTCTCACCTTGTAGATAGTATATTAGTAGTATCGGCTCTTCCCTTGTAGATAGTATATTAGTAGTATCAGGTCTCACCTTGTAGATAGTATATTAGTAGTATGAGGTCTCACCTTGTAGATAGTATATTAGTAGTAGCAGGTCTCACCTTGTAGATAGTATATTAGTAGTATCAGGTCTCACCTTGTAGATAGTATATTAGTAGTATCAGGTCTCACCTTGTAGATAGTATATTAGTAGTATCAGGTCTCACCTTGTAGATAGTATATTAGTAGTATGAGGTCTCACCTTGTAGATAGTATATTAGTAGTATGAGGTCTCACCTTGTAGATAGTATATTAGTAGTATCGGCTCTCACCTTGTAGATAGTATATTAGTAGTATCAGGTCTCACCTTGTAGATAGTATATTAGTAGTATCAGGTCTCACCTTGTAGATAGTATATTAGTAGTAGCAGGTCTCACCTTGTAGATAGTATATTAGTAGTATGAGGTCTCACCTTGTAGATAGTATATTAGTAGTATGAGGTCTCACCTTGTAGATAGTATATTAGTAGTATCGGCTCTCACCTTGTAGATAGTATTTTAGTAGTATCAGGTCTCACCTTGTAGATAGTATATTAGTAGTATCAGGTGTCACTTTGTAGATAGTATATTAGTAGTATGAGGTCTCACCTTGTAGATAGTATATTAGTAGTATCAGGTCTCACCTTGTAGATAGTATATTAGTAGTATGAGGTCTCACCTTGTAGATAGTATATTAGTAGTATGAGTTCTCACCTTGTAGATAGTATATTAGTAGTATCGTCTCTCACCTTGTAGATAGTATATTAGTAGTATGAGGTCTCACCTTGTAGATAGTATATTAGTAGTATGAGGTCTCACCTTGTAGATAGTATATTAGTAGTATCAGGTCTCACCTTGTAGATAGTATATTAGTAGTATGAGGTCTCACCTTGTAGATAGTATATTAGTAGTATGAGGTCTCACCTTGTAGATAGTATATTAGTAGTATGAGGTCTCACCTTGTAGATAGCATATTAGTAGTATCGGCTCTCACCTTGTAGATAGTATATTAGTAGTATCAGGTCTCACCTTGTAGATAGTATATTAGTAGTATCAGGTCTCACCTTGTAGATAGTATATTAGTAGTATCAGGTCTCACCTTGTAGATAGTATATTAGTAGTATCAGGTCTCACCTTGTAGATAGTATATTAGTAGTATCAGGTCTCACCTTGTAGATAGTATATTAGTAGTATCAGGTCTCACCTTGTAGATAGTATATTAGTAGTATCAGGTCTCACCTTGTAGATAGTATATTAGTAGTATGAGGTCTCACCTTGTAGATAGTATATTAGTAGTATCGGCTCTCACCTTGTAGATAGTATATTAGTAGTATCAGGTCTCACCTTGTAGATAGTATATTAGTAGTATCAGGTCTCACCTTGTAGATAGTATATTAGTAGTAGCAGGTCTCACCTTGTAGATAGTATATTAGTAGTATGAGGTCTCACCTTGTAGATAGTATATTAGTAGTATGAGGTCTCACCTTGTAGATAGTATATTAGTAGTATCGGCTCTCACCTTGTAGATAGTATATTAGTAGTATCAGGTCTCACCTTGTAGATAGTATATTAGTAGTATCAGGTGTCACTTTGTAGATAGTATATTAGTAGTATGAGGTCTCACCTTGTAGATAGTATATTAGTAGTATCAGGTCTCACCTTGTAGATAGTATATTAGTAGTATGAGGTCTCACCTTGTAGATAGTATATTAGTAGTATGAGTTCTCACCTTGTAGATAGTATATTAGTAGTATCGTCTCTCACCTTGTAGATAGTATATTAGTAGTATGAGGTCTCACCTTGTAGATAGTATATTAGTAGTATGAGGTCTCACCTTGTAGATAGTATATTAGTAGTATCGGCTCTCACCTTGTAGATAGTATATTAGTAGTATGAGGTCTAACCTTGTAGATAGTATATTAGTAGTATGAGGTCTCACCTTGTAGATAGTATATTAGTAGTATGAGGTCTCACCTTGTAGATAGTATATTAGTAGTATCAGGTCTCACCTTGTAGATAGTATATTAGTAGTATCAGGTCTCACCTTGTAGATAGTATATTAGTAGCATCAGGTCTCACCTTGTAGATAGTATATTAGTAGTATCAGGTCTCACCTTGTAGATAGTATATTAGTAGTATCAGGTCTCACCTTGTAGATAGTATATTAGTAGTATCAGGTCTCACCTTGTAGATAGTATATTAGTAGTATCGGCTCTCACCTTGTAGATAGTATATTAGTAGTATGAGGTCTCACCTTGTAGATAGTATATTAGTAGTATCAGGTCTCACCTTGTAGATAGTATATTAGTAGTATCAGGTCTCACCTTGTAGATAGTATATTAGTAGTATGAGGTCTCACCTTGTAGATAGTATATTAGTAGTATCGGCTCTCACCTTGTAGATAGTATATTAGTAGTATCAGGTCTCACCTTGTAGATAGTATATTAGTAGTATCAGGTCTCACCTTGTAGATAGTATATTAGTAGTATCAGGTCTCACCTTGTAGATAGTATATTAGTAGTATCAGGTCTCACCTTGTAGATAGTATATTAGTAGTATGAGGTCTCACCTTGTAGATAGTATATTAGTAGTATCGGCTCTCACCTTGTAGATAGTATATTAGTAGTATCAGGTCTCACCTTGTAGATAGTATATTAGTAGTATCAGGTCTCACCTTGTAGATAGTATATTAGTAGTAGCAGGTCTCACCTTGTAGATAGTATATTAGTAGTATGAGGTCTCACCTTGTAGATAGTATATTAGTAGTATGAGGTCTCACCTTGTAGATAGTATATTAGTAGTATCGGCTCTCACCTTGTAGATAGTATATTAGTAGTATCAGGTCTCACCTTGTAGATAGTATATTAGTAGTATCAGGTGTCACTTTGTAGATAGTATATTAGTAGTATGAGGTCTCACCTTGTAGATAGTATATTAGTAGTATCAGGTCTCACCTTGTAGATAGTATATTAGTAGTATGAGGTCTCACCTTGTAGATAGTATATTAGTAGTATGAGTTCTCACCTTGTAGATAGTATATTAGTAGTATCGGCTCTCACCTTGTAGATAGTATATTAGTAGTATGAGGTCTCACCTTGTAGATAGTATATTAGTAGTATGAGGTCTCACCTTGTAGATAGTATATTAGTAGTATCGGCTCTCACCTTGTAGATAGTATATTAGTAGTAGCAGGTCTAACCTTGTAGATAGTATATTAGTAGTATGAGGTCTCACCTTGTAGATAGTATATTAGTAGTAGCAGGTCTCACCTTGTAGATAGTATATTAGTAGTAGCAGGTCTCACCTTGTAGATAGTATATTAGTAGTATCGGCTCTCACCTTGTAGATAGTATATTAGTAGTATGAGGTCTCACCTTGTAGATAGTATATTAGTAGTATGAGGTCTCACCTTGTAGATAGTATATTAGTAGCATCGGCTCTCACCTTGTAGATAGTATATTAGTAGTATGAGGTCTCACCTTGTAGATAGTATATTAGTAGTATCAGGTCTCACCTTGTAGATAGTATATTAGTAGTATGAGGTCTCACCTTGTAGATAGTATATTAGTAGTATCAGGTGTCACTTTGTAGATAGTATATTAGTAGTATCGGCTCTCACCTTGTAGATAGTATATTAGTAGTATGAGGTCTCACCTTGTAGATAGTATATTAGTAGTATCAGGTGTCACTTTGTAGATAGTATATTAGTAGTATCGGCTCTCACCTTGTAGATAGTATATTAGTAGTATGAGGTCTCACCTTGTAGATAGTATATTAGTAGTATGAGGTCTCACCTTGTAGATAGTATATTAGTAGCATCGGCTCTCACCTTGTAGATAGTATATTAGTAGTATCGGCTCTCACCTTGTAGATAGTATATTAGTAGTATGAGGTCTCACCTTGTAGATAGTATATTAGTAGCATCGGCTCTCACCTTGTAGATAGTATATTAGTAGTATCGGCTCTCACCTTGTAGATAGTATATTAGTAGTATGAGGTCTCACCTTGTAGATAGTATATTAGTAGTATGAGGTCTCACCTTGTAGATAGTATATTAGTAGCATCGGCTCTCACCTTGTAGATAGTATATTAGTAGTATCGGCTCTCACCTTGTAGATAGTATATTAGTAGTATGAGGTCTCACCTTGTAGATAGTATATTAGTAGTATCAGGTCTCACCTTGTAGATAGTATATTAGTAGTATCGGCTCTCACCTTGTAGATGGTATATTAGTAGTATGAGGTCTCACCTTGTAGATAGTATATTAGTAGTATCAGGTCTCACCTTGTAGATAGTATATTAGTAGTATCAGGTCTCACCTTGTAGATAGTATATTAGTAGCATCGGCTCTCACCTTGTAGATAGTATATTAGTAGTATGAGGTCTCACCTTGTAGATAGTATATTAGTAGTATGAGGTCTCACCTTGTAGATAGTATATTAGTAGTATCAGGTCTCACCTTGTAGATAGTATATTAGTAGTATCAGGTCTCACCTTGTAGATAGTATATTAGTAGTATGAGGTCTCACCTTGTAGATAGTATATTAGTAGTATCGGCTCTCACCTTGTAGATAGTATATTAGTAGTATCAGGTCTCACCTTGTAGATAGTATATTAGTAGTATCAGGTGTCACCTTGTAGATAGTATATTAGTAGTATCAGGTGTCACCTTGTAGATAGTATATTAGTAGTATCAGGTGTCACCTTGTAGATAGTATATTAGTAGTATGATGTCTCACCTTGTAGATAGTATATTAGTAGTATCAGGTCTCACCTTGTAGATAGTATATTAGTAGTATGAGGTCTCACCTTGTAGATAGTATATTAGTAGTATCAGGTGTCACCTTGTAGATAGTATATTAGTAGTATGAGGTCTCACCTTGTAGATAGTATATTAGTAGTAGCAGGTCTCACCTTGTAGATAGTATATTAGTAGTATGAGGTCTCACCTTGTAGATAGTATATTAGTAGTATGAGGTCTCACCTTGTAGATAGTATATTAGTAGTATCAGGTCTCACCTTGTAGATAGTATATTAGTAGTATCAGGTCTCACCTTGTAGATAGTATATTAGTAGTAGCAGGTCTCACCTTTTAGATAGTATATTAGTAGTATGAGGTCTCACCTTGTAGATAGTATATTAGTAGTATGAGGTCTCACCTTGTAGATAGTATATTAGTAGTATCGGCTCTCACCTTGTAGATAGTATATTAGTAGTATCAGGTCTCACCTTGTAGATAGTATATTAGTAGTATCAGGTGTCACTTTGTAGATAGTATATTAGTAGTATGAGGTCTCACCTTGTAGATAGTATATTAGTAGTATCAGGTCTCACCTTGTAGATAGTATATTAGTAGTATGAGGTCTCACCTTGTAGATAGTATATTAGTAGTATGAGTTCTCACCTTGTAGATAGTATATTAGTAGTATCGGCTCTCACCTTGTAGATAGTATATTAGTAGTATCAGGTCTCACATTGTAGATAGTATATTAGTAGTATGAGGTCTCACCTTGTAGATAGTATATTAGTAGTATGAGGTCTCACCTTGTAGATAGTATATTAGTAGTATGAGGTCTCACCTTGTAGATAGTATATTAGTAGCATCGGCTCTCACCTTGTAGATAGTATATTAGTAGTATGAGGTCTCACCTTGTAGATAGTATATTAGTAGTATCAGGTCTCACCTTGTAGATAGTATATTAGTAGTATGAAGTCTCACCTTGTAGATAGTATATTAGTAGTATCAGGTGTCACTTTGTAGATAGTATATTAGTAGTATCGGCTCTCACCTTGTAGATAGTATATTAGTAGTATGAGGTCTCACCTTGTAGATAGTATATTAGTAGTATCAGGTGTCACTTTGTAGATAGTATATTAGTAGTATCGGCTCTCACCTTGTAGATAGTATATTAGTAGTATGAGGTCTAACCTTGTAGATAGTATATTAGTAGCATTGGCTCTCACCTTGTAGATAGTATATTAGTAGTATCGGCTCTCACCTTGTAGATAGTATATTAGTAGTATGAGGTCTCACCTTGTAAATAGTATATTAGTAGTATGAGGTCTCACCTTGTAGATAGTATATTAGTAGCATCGGCTCTCACCTTGTAGATAGTATATTAGTAGTATCGGCTCTCACCTTGTAGATAGTATATTAGTAGTATGAGGTCTCACCTTGTAGATAGTATATTAGTGGTATCAGGTCTCACCTTGTAGATAGTATATTAGTAGTATCGGCTCTCACCTTGTAGATAGTATATTAGTAGTATGAGGTCTCACCTTGTAGATAGTATATTAGTAGTATCAGGTCTCACCTTGTAGATAGTATATTAGTAGTATCAGGTCTCACCTTGTAGATAGTATATTAGTAGCATCGGCTCTCACCTTGTAGATAGTATATTAGTAGTATGAGGTCTCACCTTGTAGATAGTATATTAGTAGTATCAGCTCTCACCTTGTAGATAGTATATTAGTAGTATGAGGTCTCACCTTGTAGATAGTATATTAGTAGTATCGGCTCTCACCTTGTAGATAGTATATTAGTAGTATCAGGTCTCACCTTGTAGATAGTATATTAGTAGTAGCAGGTCTCACCTTGTAGATAGTATATTAGTAGTATGAGGTCTCACCTTGTAGATAGTATATTAGTAGTATGAGGTCTCACCTTGTAGATAGTATATTAGTAGTATCAGGTCTCACCTTGTAGATAGTATATTAGTAGTATCAGGTCTCACCTTGTAGATAGTATATTAGTACTATCAGGTCTCACCTTGTAGATAGTATATTAGTAGTAGCAGGTCTCACCTTGTAGATAGTATATTAGTAGTATGAGGTCTCACCTTGTAGATAGTATATTAGTAGTATCGGCTCTCACCTTGTAGATAGTATATTAGTAGTATCAGGTCTCACCTTGTAGATAGTATATTAGTAGTATCAGGTGTCACTTTGTAGATAGTATATTAGTAGTATGAGGTCTCACCTTGTAGATAGTATATTAGTAGTATCAGGTCTCACCTTGTAGATAGTATATTAGTAGTATGAGGTCTCACCTTGTAGATAGTATATTAGTAGTATGAGTTCTCACCTTGTAGATAGTATATTAGTAGTATCGGCTCTCACCTTGTAGATAGTATATTAATAGTATCGGCTCTCACCTTGTAGATAGTATATTAGTAGTAGCAGGTCTCACCTTGTAGATAGTATATTAGTAGTATGAGGTCTCACCTTGTAGATAGTATATTAGTAGTATCAGGTCTCACCTTGTAGATAGTATATTAGTAGTAGCAGGTCTCACCTTGTAGATAGTATATTAGTAGTATGAGGTCTCACCTTGTAGATAGTATATTAGTAGTATGAGGTCTCACCTTGTAGATAGTATATTAGTAGCATCGGCTCTCACCTTGTAGATAGTATATTAGTAGTATGAGGTCTCACCTTGTAGATAGTATATTAGTAGTATCAGGTCTCACCTTGTAGATAGTATATTAGTAGTATGAGGTCTCACCTTGTAGATAGTATATTAGTAGTATCAGGTGTCACTTTGTAGATAGTATATTAGTAGTATCGGCTCTCACCTTGTAGATAGTATATTAGTAGTATGAGGTCTCACCTTGTAGATAGTATATTAGTAGTATCAGGTCTCACCTTGTAGATAGTATATTAGTAGTATCGGCTCTCACCTTGTAGATAGTATATTAGTAGTATGAGGTCTCACCTTGTAGATAGTATATTAGTAGCATCGGCTCTCACCTTGTAGATAGTATATTAGTAGTATCGGCTCTCATCTTGTAGATAGTATATTAGTAGTATGAGGTTTCACCTTGTAGATAGTATATTAGTAGTATCAGGTCTCACCTTGTAGATAGTATATTAGTAGCATCGGCTCTCACCTTGTAGATAGTATATTAGTAGTATCGGCTCTCACCTTGTAGATAGTATATTAGTAGTATCAGGTCTCACCTTGTAGATAGTATATTAGTAGTATCAGGTCTCACCTTGTAGATAGTATATTAGTAGTATCGGCTCTCACCTTGTAGATAGTATATTAGTAGTATGAGGTCTCACCTTGTAGATAGTATATTAGTAGTATCAGGTCTCACCTTGTAGATAGTATATTAGTAGTATCAGGTCTCACCTTGTCGATAGTATATTAGTAGCATCGGCTCTCACCTTGTAGATAGTATATTAGTAGTATGAGGTCTCACCTTGTAGATAGTATATTAGTAGTATCAGCTCTCACCTTGTAGATAGTATATTAGTAGTATGAGGTCTCACCTTGTAGATAGTATATTAGTAGTATCAGGTCTCACCTTGTAGATAGTATATTAGTAGTATCGGCTCTCACCTTGTAGATAGTATATTAGTAGTATGAGGTCTCACCTTGTAGATAGTATATTAGTAGTATCGGCTCTTCCCTTGTAGATAGTATATTAGTAGTATCGGCTCTCACCTTGTAGATAGTATATTAGTAGTATGAGGTCTCACCTTGTAGATAGTATATTAGTAGTATCGGCTCTCACCTTGTAGATAGTATATTAGTAGTATGAGGTCTCACCTTGTAGATAGTATATTAGTAGTATCAGGTCTCACCTTGTAGATAGTATATTAGTAGTATCGGCTCTCACCTTGTAGATAGTATATTAGTAGTATGAGGTCTCACCTTGTAGATAGTATATTAGTAGTATCGGCTCTTCCCTTGTAGATAGTATATTAGTAGTATGAGGTCTCACCTTGTAGATAGTATATTAGTAGTATCGGCTCTCACCTTGTAGATAGTATATTAGTAGTATGAGGTCTCACCTTGTAGATAGTATATTAGTAGTATCGGCTCTCACCTTGTAGATAGTATATTAGTAGTATGAGGTCTCACCTTGTAGATAGTATATTAGTAGTATCGGCTCTCACCTTGTAGATAGTATATTAGTAGTATGAGGTCTCACCTTGTAGATAGTATATTAGTAGTATCGGCTCTCACCTTGTAGATAGTATATTAGTAGTATGAGGTCTCACCTTGTAGATAGTATATTAGTAGTATGAGGTCTCACCTTGTAGATAGTATATTAGTAGTATCGGCTCTCACCTTGTAGATAGTATATTAGTAGTATGAGGTCTCACCTTGTAGATAGTATATTAGTAGTATCAGGTCTCACCTTGTAGATAGTATATTAGTAGTATTGGCTCTTCCCTTGTAGATAGTATATTAGTAGTATGAGGTCTCACCTTGTAGATAGTATATTAGTAGTATCGGCTCTTCCCTTGTAGATAGTATATTAGTAGTATGAGGTCTCACCTTGTAGATAGTATATTAGTAGTATCGGCTCTTCCCTTGTAGATAGTATATTAGTAGTATGAGGTCTCACCTTGTAGATAGTATATTAGTAGTATCGGCTCTCACCTTGTAGATAGTATATTAGTAGTATGAGGTCTCACCTTGTAGATAGTATATTAGTAGTATCGGCTCTCACCTTGTAGATAGTATATTAGTAGTATCAGGTCTCACCTTGTAGATAGTATATTAGTAGTATCGGCTCTCACCTTGTAGATAGTATATTAGTAGTATGAGGTCTCACCTTGTAGATAGTATATTAGTAGTATCGGCTCTTCCCTTGTAGATAGTATATTAGTAGTATGAGGTCTCACCTTGTAGATAGTATATTAGTAGTATCGGCTCTCACCTTGTAGATAGTATATTAGTAGTATGAGGTCTCACCTTGTAGATAGTATATTAGTAGTATCGGCTCTCACCTTGTAGATAGTATATTAGTAGTATCAGGTCTCACCTTGTAGATAGTATATTAGTAGTATCGGCTCTCACCTTGTAGATAGTATATTAGTAGTATGAGGTCTCACCTTGTAGATAGTATATTAGTAGTATCGGCTCTTCCCTTGTAGATAGTATATTAGTAGTATGAGGTCTCACCTTGTAGATAGTATATTAGTAGTATCGGCTCTCACCTTGTAGATAGTATATTAGTAGTATGAGGTCTCACCTTGTAGATAGTATATTAGTAGTATCGGCTCTCACCTTGTAGATAGTATATTAGTAGTATCAGGTCTCACCTTGTAGATAGTATATTAGTAGTATCGGCTCTTCCCTTGTAGATAGTATATTAGTAGTATCAGGTCTCACCTTGTAGATCACTTGGTTGTACAACTCCTCCTCATTCTCATATGTCCTATTTGTTACAGTAATGTCCAGGAGGCTCCAGTCTCCTCTGTCCACATAAACGTCCTTAGATTTGCCGCTGACCATGGCCGAATTAGAACTTGGCAGCATAACAATATCATCCACTATAGAAGGGAAGAAGTAGACAATCCTGAAACCTCAAATGATGAACGTTTTATCTTTGGACAGTTTGGAAGGTTTCAGTTAAATCTCCTGTTACAGGACCCTAATTCTTACGCCAGAGCTCCATCTTTATCTGTGGCGCAGATATGATACACGTATTAGGAAAAGAGAAGAGAAAGCTCCATTTTATGTTTTTGGCTCCATTTGGGGTTTAGGGTTTAAACCCCAGTGGATTCGTAGAAAGTTAATAGCGATTTGGGAACGTAACATTTACGGGCTTGACAGATCAAAGGCTTTGCGACAACGGAGTTCAGATTTCGACAGCCCGTAGGGTTTTTCTGCATGTAACCCGCAGATCGTTTGCGGGTAGATGTAAGAGGCCAATTTAATAGACTGTAAGTCTAGCGGACTGCGTTACGGGCTACGGGTTTACACGTTGGTGGAATGTCTCATAAAGGATCAGATCACTATTCACACAATACAGGAATCTGAGAAGATCTGGTTACAGAAAGTACATTTCACCTCTAATTGCTATATAGCTAATTATTGGACCCGGTTATTGCCATGATATTGATACGAGTGATATGAAGGAACTGTTAGACAGCCGTATACGCTGAGACATCTTCACTGCGCTGTATGGAAGATATTCAGTAACTAGCAACTTGCCCACAATAAAATGTGAATCCTGGCAATGCTGTTTGCCACACAAGGGGAGCCTCTCCCCCTCTACTTTACTGGCCTCACGATGAGCGCCTTTGGCGCTCATTGCGAGTCTCTCCCTCTGTCTACTACCTCCCTTGTGTCTCATTTCCCCCCTCCTCTCCCTCCCTTGTGTCTCCTCCCCCCTGTGTTTTTACCTCCTCTCCCCTCTGTGTCTTTCCCCCGTCCCGTCCCCCTGTGTCTCTTGTCCCCCCTCTCCCTCCCCTGTGTCTCTTGCCCCCCTGTGTCTCTTTCCCCATGTCTCTTCCCCCCCGATTTCCCTCCCCTGTGTCTCTTCTCCCTCCTCTCACTCCCCTTTGTCTCCCCACCTCCTCTGTGTCTCTCCCCCCTACTCTCCCTCCCCTATGTGTCTACCCCCCTCCCCTCCTACTCCTGTGTCTCTCCCTCCCCTGTGTCTCTTCCCCTCCTCTATGTGTCTACCCCACTCTCCTACCCCTGTGTCTCCCCCCTCCCCTGTGTCTCTCCCCCCTCCTCTCACTCCTTTGTGTCTCCCCCTTCTCTCACTGCCTCCTCTCACCCCTGTGTCTCTCCCTGCCTCCTCTCACTCCTTTGTGTCTCTCTCCTACTCCTCTCACTCCCCTGTGTCTCTCCCTCTCAATCCCCTGTGTCTCTCCCTCTCTCCTCTCACTCCCCTGTGTCTCTCCCTCTCTCCTCTCACTCCCCTGTGTCTCTTCCCCTCTCCTCTCCCTCCCCTATGTGTCTACCCCCCTCTCCTACCTCTGTGTCTCCCCCCACCCCTGTGTCTCTTCCCCCCTCCTCTCCTTCCCCTGTGTCTCTCCCCCTCCTCTCACTCCTTTGTGTCTCTCCCTGCCTCCTCTCACTCCCCTGTGTCTTTCCCTGCCTCCTCTCACTCCCCTGTGTCTTTCCCTGCCTCCTCTCACTCCTTTGTGTCTCTCCCCCCTCCTCTCACTCCCCTGTGTCTCCCCCCCTCCTCTCACTCCCCTGTGTTTCTCCCCCCTCCTCTCACTCCCCTGTGTCTCTCCCCCCCTCCTCTGTGTTTCTCCCCCCCTCTGTGTCTCTTCCCCTCTCATTCCACTGTGTCTCTCCACCCCTCCTCTCACTCCCATGTGTCTCCCCCCCTCCTCTCACTCCCCTGTTTTTCTCCCCCTCCTCTGTCTCTCTCCCCCTCTCATTCTCGTGTCTCTCCCCCCCTTGCTCCCCTTCACTGTGTCTCTCCCCCCTTCTCTCACTGCTCTGTGTCTCTCCTCCCTCCTCTAACTCCTTTGTGTCTTTCCTCCCCCCTCCTCTCACTCCCCCGTGTCTCTCCCCCCCTCCTCTGTGTCTCTCCCCCCTCTCATGCCCCTGTGTCTCTATCCCCCTCTGCTGTGTGCCTACCCCCTCCTCTCCCACCCCTGTGTGTCTCCCCCTCCCCTGTGTCTCTTCCCCCCTCCTCTCCCTGCCCTGCGTCTCTCCCCATTCCTCACCCTGTCCTATGTCTTTCCCTCTCTCCTCTGTGTCTTCCCCCTCCTTCCCTGTGTCTCTCCCCCCTCCTGTGTGTTTCCCCCCTCTGTGTCTCTCCCTCCTCTCATTCCCCTGTGTCTCTCCCCTCTCATTCCCCTGAGTCTCTAACCCCTCCTCTCACTTACTTGTGTCTCTCCCCCCTCCGCTCTCTCCCCTGTGTCTCTCCCCCCTCCTCTGTGTCTCTCCCCCCGCCCATTCCCCTGTGTCTCTCCCCTCCTCCTATGTGTCTATCCCCCCTCCCCTGTGTGTCTACCCCATCTTCTCCCACCCCTGTGTGTCTCCCCCTCCCCTTTGCCTCCTCCCCCTTATCTCCCCTCCCTGTGTCTCCCCCCACTCCTTTGTGTCTCCCCCCTCATCTCACTCCCCTGTGTCTCTCCCCTCCTGTGTATCTCCCTTCTCTCATTACCCTGTGTCACCCCCCCTGCGTGTCTACCCCCTCCTCTCCCCCCCGTGTGTACCCACTCTCCCCTGTGTCTCTTCTCCCTCCTCTCCCTGTCCTGTGTCTCTCCCCCCTCTCCTCTCTTCCCCCTCCTTCCCTGTGTGTCCCCCCTCCTCCTCCTGTCGCCGCGCAATGCACCTGCGCTGGCCGCCCGTTGCGCAATGCGCAGTTGTCAAACTGCGATTTGTCACAAGTGTGACGACGAATTGCAGTTTGACAACTATTATATGTGATGGTAACTGCCTTGAGCTAGCCCATATTTCAGTATTTGGCACATACCTGTATGAGCATAGGAACCAAAGCTCAAGGAACAGGTCTGGGTGTCAAAGGGGAACTTGTAGACGTCTAGGTTACAGGAACTGATGATTCTTAGAGGTACTGCATACACGATAGTCCCGTTGTGGTAGATAAGACAATGAGGAATTTGTGGGGAGTCCTGATCATCTTCTGTCCTGGATAATGAGAAACATATTGTACATATATATATTATGTGCTTTGGTTAATATATGTTCTGGGTCTCAATGGCAACCACCATGAGCTTTGGAAGTTAACTAGCCAGGACCCAAATTAAAATAGCCCCTATGTTAAAGTATTACATCAGTGGTATTTATTAGTGGTTTACATATAGTACTATTTAGTTGTTTAGTTGTTCAGTCGTATCCAACTCTCCTTGACCCTTTGGACCACAGCACACCAGGCACATCAATCGTTATTTCTATGGTTGTGCTTATCCATAAAGGTTTTCTTGACAAAGATACTGGACTTTTTTGCCAGTTCCTTCTCTCTACTATGACCTGTCCATCTTGGGTGACCCTTTATGGTACAGCTCACAGATTCATTGAAGTGCACAGGCCCCTTCATCACAACAAGGTAGCGATCCAGAAGGGGTTATTGCCCCAGAGACCTTCCATGTTTTCCTGTCAGGAAGGAGCCAGGTTTTGTCTTGACAGTGACTCTTTTCCAGATACTGTTCAGATCCCCGTTAACATGTGGGGACATGACTTGACGTCTCTTTTAATTTGTGTTCCCCATTTTTTGTTACCTTTAAGTGTTTTTTATTTTCTTACTTGTAATAAAGTTATTGCCTTAATCTTATGTATGTTTAAGGCAATTTTTGTGATTATAGAAAAAGAAAACCAAATACTGCACAACAGAGTGGGAGGAGAGGGAGGTGAAAGAGAGAGGAGGGAGAGAGAGTGAGGGGGAGAAAGAGAAGGAGGGGAGAAATATAGAAGGAGGGAGAGAGAGAGGAGGTAGAGTCAGAAAGTGAGGGAGAGAGAGAAGGAGGGAGAGAGACAGCACACAGAAAGCAGAGAGAGACAGCACCAAGAGAGAGACTGAACATACCATATGATACTGACATTTATGGCGTGCAAGTTACTAGTATACTTATATTACATGAATTACACTCACATTTCATCCACATGAACATCCGGTTTCCAAAAGTAATCAGTGGAAACGTGCATCTTCTTGATCCCACAAAACTCATCTGGATCCCAGTTTACAAACTCATTGTCCCAGACCTGGAAAGTCCCAACACATTATACAGCCATAAACACAGACTGGCTCCTAAGTTTTAGATATTTTTGTCCACCCCTTAATATACTCGTTTATTGAGGAAAACAAATAAAGGTATTTCACCAGTATATCGGCAGGTAACGTGAAGGTGGAGTATGGGAGATGGGGGAATGGGTGTGCGTCAGGTTAGGCCGCCCTGGCTATTACATTTCAACTGGGCCATAAGACTTTAGATGACAGCCCTGATAAGAGGGCAGGTCTAAATCGCAGGAGATCCATCACATTGCACGTGGACAATTCTACAACACGAGGCATCTTCTAGAGGTGGAGAATTCAGTGTCATTATTAATTACGTCTGTTGTATAGAGTGATACAAAGTCATACAATACAAATGAGTGGTGTAAGAGCGCCGTCGTGTGGTGTCTTGCATTAGTCTTATATTGCCAGAGGGTCTACCTAAAGCGGCTTAATGTTCAAAAAGTCAAATACAAGTCTAAAGGATAATCATCAGTTGAAGAGGTCAGTCTATGATCTGTACAGTCAGAAATACCATTGATACAACTCTTCATGGACAACACACAATATGATGAAATGGATCTGTAGTATTGATATGAAGCTCAGTATCTTACCATGGAAAACCAGGTAAAGGTTGTTAGGATCTGCATGCTTGTATCCTGAAACAAATTGAGATGATTACTTGAGTGTAACAAACATAGTAATATGCTGTATCACTGCTCAACAACCGGTTTCAACACTTTAACACATTAAGCTACTACTATATAAAGTAACTGGTACATTGAATATATTATATTTTGTAGTTTTGTTGGATGTATCTTGTGTGGCCCCCGGGGATCTATTCATGTCCCAATTTGAGTTGTTTTGGTGAGTCACTGGTCAGAGATGACTTTCTCTCATGGTAAAATGTGCAATAGCCCAAATTTCTACACATATTTATACACATTGTCTTTAATTATTTCAATGTACATACTTTCCTTTCCCTAAACCATTTTAGACTTCCTCTCTCTCTTTTCACCTCACACATTTTACTCCTAGGATGGATATTATATATTTTCAAGAGGAGAGTGTTCTCTGACCTGGGTAATGTTATTGGGCGCCAAGCAGGTGTGGCAGATGAACCCATTCAATGCAAAAGACTAAAAGTTATACAAAAATATGTAAATCACTTCCAATATTTACCAAAATAATTACACTCAAAATATGTTGACAGAACATGTAACCATAAAAGATTTCTCAGGGAGCCAGTAGTTTATTTAGAGTACAACACCCTGCTCTAGAATCCCAAAACCTGATAATAGGGCCAAAAATGGCTTTCCAGGCCCCAAACCATGGAGTCACTACCCTTTTCCGAATAACATAAAGTGAAACCAGAGAAATACAGGTTGTGGGTAACAAAAGTGCAGAAGACCCTACTTTGGAAAATATTCACCATTCAGTAGGGTTTTGAGATGTCCACATTTTCTGAAAACAGTCCCCTACAAAAACTTTGTCTCCAACTAAAATGTGTTACTATAAATGTACCCAAGTGTCAGGATAAGTAGGATAAATAGGTATGATGGCCCGTAGACATCAGCAGATGGGGGGTTACTTCATTTCCAGCTGATCCTTAAGGATTGGCTGATGTATCTACTCTACACGTGTCCAGTCCAGCTATTTTATATGATGTAGCCATGTGCCGGCCAATATGTGTTACTGGAAATTAAAGGCAGTGGTGGGCTTGTCAAGTGGGCTTGTCAAGTGTATTTGTACAATATTAACGTGTAATCACAGAAATCCTGCACTGATTTACATCTCACAGCAAGTGCAGATGGAAAAATAAATTATAATCATACACTAACAACTTGCCCGTCAAAAATGACGGGGCAATAACATTTGAAGCCATGACAATGCTGTTTGCCACACAATGTAAAGCTTTTGCTCCTCTGTGGACCTTCGGCGCTCGTTGTGCCTATCCCTTCGTGTACTTCAATTATCCGGTTTTGCAATCACCTTTGGCACTCATCGCGAAGACAGATATATAAGTACAGTGTAAAATGTGTGATTTAATTAAACCCCCAATTGTAAAGGAAATGAGCTTTCAAAGGGTCCATATGCTCTTTTTTTAAAGTTAATAATAATACTTCTGTTTTATTTTAATTTAATTTATAGTAAGAAAACTTACCAAAAATTTCTAAACTTTCATTCAAAAATACCAATGAAGCCAAAGGATTTGTTATAGTAATAACAACATCATCATCAGCTAAAATAATTAATTTATTCACTGTATCCCCTATTGTGATACCTTCTATACCTTTATTACTCCTAATTAATTCTCCTAAGGGTTCTATTAATAGAACAAACATTAAAGGGGATAGTGGACATTCTTGGCGGGTACCATTATGAATAGAAAATGTTATCTAATCTGAGCCAACTAAATAAGCAGAGACATTGGAATTTAATGCTTTGATGGACAAATGTCCATAGACGGTATTTTTGCAAAACCAATTCCAGAAATTCCCAATTCTCTCTGTCAAATGCAGAGTAAGAGATGGTTTGTTCTTTTGTTTAACAAAAACTAACAAGTTAATTAATCTACAAGTATTATCCGAGCCCTGTCGGTTTTTAATGACCCTGGATTGATCTGCAGAGCAAGTTTTATAAGCAAGGGGTTCAATCTTGTGGCAAGAATTTTAGCATAAATCTTGATATCTGTATTTAGGAGGGAGATAGGTTGTCACGATCTTTTACTTCAGAGCCTCCACCTCTGCAAATGCGGACATTCACTTTGTGAGGGTCCACATTTGCGGCCTGCAATGAGCCTTTGGCTCATTGCAGCCGACGTTGGAGCCTCCAACTTCAGCAAATGCAGCCCCTCGCTTTCGCTCACTCCGCATTTGCGCCCAGAACTACATTCCTCACTCCAACGTCGCAAAGTGTGACGACGACTCGCAGATTGGAAATTATAATATGTGATGTAATTAGTCGCTAGGACCAAGGTGTACGATTCTGGGTAGAGCACTTTTTTAGCCTATATTTGATAAAAAAATGTGGATATTGTAACATTTTGAGCAACCCTAGTCCTCCCCTACAACCTGAATGATTACAACTCTATAACATGCGAATAGTATATCCTTATCATCTCATTCTAATGGTGTGTAAAATGATAACTCTTTTATATTTTGTAAAATAATCCAATTTCCAGGAATATCGTGACACATGGGAGATTAATAAAGGGCCAATGCAGTATTTGTGTAAAATATCTTATTTTCAATATCTACACTTGAGTATAGGCAAAATATTTTTAAAATGTAAAAAATAGTAATACAGACTCTAGTTTATTACATTTTGACTTAGAATCTACCGCTTGGCCCACAATCCCTGGAGTGACCACAAGAGGATTCAAAGACAAAACTGTTTCAAAAGCTGTCGTTGAGTACTCACCAAACTGATAACGCTGTATAGTAACATGTCCACCAGCACGATGGACGGCGTCCTCCAATCCTTCACTGGGCGCACTCCTGACTCGGAAGAGTCACTCAGATTCAAGTTTTGTAGCAGGTCAACGTAATTGCAGATCTGCTCACAGTGACAGACACCTGGGACCCGAGATAACAAGAACAAAGATGGACAATTACTAATTTAGTGTAGAGGGAAATTGTAAATGCTGCTTTTTGTACTTATATTGTAACTATGTAAGTGTGCCACCCATTATCATTACTGTGGATTAAACTCACCGAGCTATGATTGACCTAATGTTCATGACCAACTAGTATTTTTCTAATTTTATTATTTTATATGAACATACAAAAAAATACATAAAATGGAGAGTACATAAATTATATATAATAACAATAGTTTGTCCTAATAATGCTTAATCAATTAAACTGTTAAATCATATTTACAAACAAAACATCAACATTTGTAAAGGGGGGACAGAGTATTTCTTGGGGAGACATGCTGAGTGCAAATCCAAAATATTAAATGTCTTTATTGATAAGAAGGATTTAATCCATTTCTGTCAGTACCATATTCCAAGTTGGAATCGTAGGCTGTTTCCACATTGTCACTACAGACCATTTAGTTGCTAATAGAATTTGTGTAATTAAGCTTTTCTTCTAATTGCCTCCATTAGGTATGCATTATAGTACTCTACAATATAAGGAGCTGAAAGCCCTCCTCTCTCAAAGTATTTCCTTACTTTATTTTGCTTAATACAAAAATTTTTTTCCTTATTTATAAACAGATCAATCAAAACTTGCAATCGATTTAGAGTATCTTTGAGTGTTACAAGAGGTATACATCTGTATTTTTGGTAGGATGGACAACTTTACAGCAGAGATCCTCCTTATCCAACCTGAAGTTGTAGATTTTCATTCTGACAAAATATTAAGCAAATATTATAAAGTTTCCTAAAGTTAATCTTAACCATTTCATTCAAATTGTGAAGGAATTCACCCCCTAAATGTGATTGAAGTAAACCCCCAATTGTAAAGGAACTGAGCTTTCAAAAGGTCAATATGCTCTTTTTTTAAAGTTAATAAAAATACTTCTGTTTTATTTGAATTTAATTTATAGTAAGAAAACTTACCAAAAATTTCTAAACTTTCATTAAAAAATACCAATGAAGCCAGAGGATTTGTTATAGTAATAACAACATCATCATCAGCGAAAATAATTAATTTATTCACTGTATCCCCTATTGTGATACCTTCTATACCTTTATTACTCCTAATTAATTCTCCTAAGGGTTCTATTAATAGAACAAACATTAATGGGGATAGTGGACATTCTTGGCGGGTACCATTATGAATAGAAATTGTTATATAATCTGACCCAACTAAATAAGCAGAGACATTGGAATTTAATGCTTTGATGGACAAATGTCCATAGACGGTATTTTTGCAAAACCAATACCAGAAATTCCCAATTCTCTCTGTCAAATGCAGAGTAAGAGATGGTTTGTTCTTTTGTTTAACAAAAACTAACAAGTTAATTAATCTACAAGTATTATCCGAGCCCTGACGGTTTTTAATGACCCTGGATTGATCTGCAGAGCAAGTTTTATAAGCAAGGGGTTCAATCTTGTGGCAAGAATTTTAGCATAAATCTTGATATCTTTATTTAGGAGGGAGATAGGTTGTCACAATCTTCTTCTTCAATTGGACTTGTAAGAACCTAGTTCAAACCTATCCAGCAGAATTGTGTGGTTCTTGTACACCTCTAATAGCAGAAGATGGACCATAAACAGAAACCACGCTCAGGAACTTGCTTCATCAAACCAGAATATCAGGAACACAATATAATCCCTTAGAATTAGGATTAATGCACAAAATGACACTTACATATTGTCTATGTAAGTACAGATACCACTCTCATACCTTCTTTAATTGGCACATTTTATACAACGTTATGTCACACAGGCTGGCCAATCAGTAAGCACCATCCCTAAATAACAGGCTGCCCCCTGCTTACTTGGAAAACCCTGTAACTGCTGCATGTCCTTTAAGGTCCCACGCACACTAATACTTAAGCCCGGCACCTACATAACCCCCCCCCCCAGAGCCCCATGAGCCCATAATTAACCCCATCAGTCCCATAAGGGTCTATATAGACCCTTATGGGACAATAATTAACACTCACAATAACACTATAAGTAATATGAGGGTCCTCCAGGACCCTCATGACACTAAGTCTAAGCACTACCCTACACTACACTATTAGCCACCCCAATAAACTAATCAATCTAAATTAATCCCATCTAAGTAATTAACCTCCTCTAAGTAATAAAACCTCACTTACTAATTAACCCCTTCTAAGTAATGAACCTTCCTCTAAGTGATAAACCTTTCTCTAACTAATTAACCCCCCTCTAAGTAATAATCCCTCCTTTAAGTAATAAACTCTGCCTCTAAGTGTTAAACCCCCCTATAACTCATTAACCCCATCTAAGTAATTAACCCTATTTAACCCTCACATACCTAATTAACCCTATCACTAACCACGTAACTCTATCTAGTTCTTTTTAACGCTATCTGGACCCAATAACCATATCTATTCCTATTTAACCCTACCTGGACCTTATAACCCTAACTGTACCCATTTCACCCCCCTAACTGGGCCTATTTAACCCCAAATCTACCCAGTAAACCCCTATAATATAAACCCCCTCCTACCCTAACCTATTAACCACTACACTACCTACCTAACTAACTCCTACCCTACCCTATTAACCCCCTCTACCCTATTAACATTCCCTCTACACTATTAACACCCTCTCTACCCTATTAATCACTCTCCACACTATTAACCACGCTATATCCTGTTAACCACTACTCTACCTACCTAACACCCTAAAAAAATCCCTATTACACCACTGATTACACACCAAAAAAATGACATTACTGAAAATAAAAAAGAACACTACTGAAAATAAGAAAAGAGCACTACATAACATAAAAAAGCCCACGATACTGAAAAAAAAATACATAAAATAAAAAAACTAAATTACATTTAAATAAAACAACCTACATTACAGTACAGCTAAAAAAATCTAGAGTTACAAAAAATAAAAAAGACCAAACCAAAACATAAATAACATACAATAAAAGTACCTAAATATATATATTCAGACCCCTAAATACATACAATTAAAACCCCTAAATATAAACAATCAGTCCCCTAAATACATACAAATAAAAAAAACATTTGCGTAGGTGGAGACTCCCACATCAGCTGCAATACGACCCGCGGGACTGTGAAAAAAAACAAATCAACGCAGGGCGAGGAAATCGGGACTTAGAAAATAAAATAATTACAAGATCGCAAAGATACCAAGTAAACGGTCGAAACGTGTACATCCAAAAACAAGAAAAACACTGAAAAATAAAAACAAAACATAAACAAAAATCACACTCAGCATGGGGGACAGCCAGGACGTCTGGGAGTGAGGTTTCACGCAAATTAAGGAATTTAAGGAGTTTCGGCACTTAAAAATCGGGCTCGATAGATAATGCTTGATAGTTAAGGCTTGATAGATAAGGCTTGATAGATAAGGCTTGATAAATAAGGTTTTTTCTTTGAATTTAAAAACAAAAATAAACAGAGATATATTAAAACATCACAACTACTTATGTCCTGCCTAAAGTTCATAAAATATTTAAAGAAATTCCCCTGGAAGACCTATTTTATGGGGACGAGGATATCTCTGTGAAACCTGTATATTTCAAAAAATAATGCACCATATTTAGTAGCATGTGATGTTGGATCATTATATACCAGTATTAGTTGTATCAATGGATGTCAGGCAATGAAGTCATTTTACAGACAAAAACAGAATTGACTGAATTTATAATCAGTCCACGGACAATTATTTTACCTCACAATGACATTTTGTTTGGAAGGACCTCCCCAATCAGAGGGCGGCTGCTGTTTGCTCATGTATTATCATGTTACTTATTGGTGAACTAAATAATAGCTTTAACATGAAAAGTGCTTACACTGGCCCTTTAAAGGCATATCTAAGTTTCCTGGATTATGAATGCATCTGATAGAGGAGAATTGGTAGTGTAGGAAAACATTTTTATTGCATGTAGAAATAAAAAATAAAAAAACATTAGCAAACTCACCGTGATCTTGCTAAATCTCTTAAGTTTGCAAGCAGTTGCTTTTGTTAGTTAACACCCTTGGAAATCCCTGCTAAAATTAACATAAAATTCATAATCCGTTTTGTCCAATCACACACATGTATACATGTTAATACAATGCAACAATCAGTGATGGCAGATTGGGCAGGAAGGAATCATGGCATGTGTAGTCTCTATGTAAAAGGTAGTAGGAGGAATCAGACACTGATCTGTAGATTTCTGTATTGAGCTGCTGCTGTCTTGAAGGTTGGTAAAGGGTAAACATCCATACCCAACTGCAGTGTTTCTATTGGTAGGTACACTGTGCCTATGTAAGCAGCTCTGGGGTGTGGAAAACACTTTTTATTTTTAATCTGTGTGTGTTGTGACAAAATGCCCCCAGAGGTGAGAGCAAAACACAAAGTTTAACTCCATGGGTAGAGTCTACTTGAAGCTGCAGATCTGGTAAACCTTTTAAAGATCTAGGTCTGATAGGAATGCTAGGTTCCCAAGGTATTTACTACCCATTGGTTAATAATCTATATACAATGTGGGAAAATAAACTAAAGTCTTTAATAATAAGGGATAACAACGGCGATATCATAAAAACAATTGATATAAAAAATCCCGGATTGGAAAAAAGGAAATATAAAATAGGCTGGCTGATGTGTGAGCATATAACCACTTGATGGTAATGTAACCTCTAAATAGAGGGGTTCATGAAATCACACCTAACAGTATTGCAGAGGAAAAATGAATAGCTTATCCAATTGAATTAATCCTGTCTGTGCAATTGTCAGAAATCTATAATACACATAAATACATGTAGTGATTCTGGATATATAGGATATCAGTGACCCTTTGGGGTTCACAATATTAATAGCCTGGAATGATCTGTCCTTTAGATGTATAAATATATCTCTCTTAATGGTTTGCCAGGATCTATTTAGACCATGTTTATCTGTTTTTTGGTCAGGGCACAGGTTTTAAAAGACGCACAATGAAGACTTAGGAGTACTTAAGTCTTTTATCTTAATAGGACTATAATATATATATAATGTCCCCACAGGGCTTCTTCTCTTAAAAAGATTTAGCTTCTGTTTTGCCCATACTCCATTCCAGAGTTTAGCATAATATGGAAACAACAGTACACAGAGAGTAAATGGAAGCCAGCAGGCAAGCTATTGCTTTAAGCACCGTCTATTGCGTGCTCGATTTAACTAATATCCAGACAACAACATTCACTCATATGGAAACGGACAGGGAGGGTAAGCATACAACCTCTAAATATTAAAATACAATACTGTTAGTAGAGAAGACGCCGGCGGGCCCTTAGCTGCAAGGCATGCCACGTCATCAAAGGCCGACGCGTTTCGACGTCATCAGACGTCTTTGTCAAGGTAGAGTCTGCTGAGCCGTCTAGCCCTCTTTTTAAACGTTGCCGTTACTACAGCAACCAATTGACACTGATGGACCTGCGCACTGCAATTAGAAAGCGATCATAGCGCTATGATGCACAAAGATGAAGCAAACGTAATGAAAACAAGCATGGATAATAAAGAGGGTATAATTAAATGGCGATAGTGGCAAATAGATAGTCCCTGTACAACTTGGGATTGGGAACTCCAGGCTAAGAGGAATAAGATGTAAAAGAGTGTCATAAGATATAGAAAGGTGGTGACTACATATACTAACTGCATGAGAAACGAATATAAATACTAAAGAAAGGGGGATCTATGAATAGGCATAAATATGTATGTAACCTGAATATACAGGGTGGAAATCAAAAAGGTGCATCAAAACAGACAAATAAAAATCTGTTATATAAGGGTTATGAGATGTGGTGCATATGAAAAGCTTAAAGGGTGTGATAGGGAGCACCCTATTGGTGGTCTAAGTACAAAATAATGAAAAGGGAGGGGAAAAGGGAGTAAAGGTTAATGGGAGTAAAGTAAATGGTTAACTGTGTAAACAGTCATAATGCAGTGGTGATCAACTATAATGCTAATATTGTGAATAAGTGGTACATAACATTGTTAAATACCATCTACATGCCAATTGTAGAAAGATAGTGCAACCTATCAGTGAAGACAAGCATCCTGCTTGCACATGATAATTGTAATCACACGTGAACCATGCAGATTAAGTGGTTCCTACTTTATAGATATTATATCTAATACTAATAAATATCCATTTAAATAAAGGGTAAAAATGTGAAACCTTCACTTAAACCCTCTGGAGATAACGCTTTTAATTTTAAGGCAGAAGGAGATTAGGGAGGTTAATGCGTGGCTAAAGATGTGGTGCACTAAGGAGGGGTTTGGCTTTTTAGAGCACTGGGCTGACTTCTCACTTCGGTACAATCTCTACAGTAGGGATGGATTGCACCTTAATGATGAGGGAGCTTTTGTATTAGGGAATAGGATGGTAGAAAGGCTGGAGGAGTTTTTAAACTAGTAGGTGGGGGGGAGGGACTAGATATAAGTAATGGGGTAGAAAGTGTAGAGGGTATAAGGGATGAATTAACAACTCATAGGGGAGGAGATGGGGGGAGGGGTAGTATAGTCAATATGGAGGTAGTACTAAGTAATTCAAGTTCAGTGGCAGGCACTTCAGAACTACAGACTCATAACATAAGGTGTATGCTTGCTAATGCCAGAAGCTTGCCAGGAAAAATGGGAGAGTTAGAATTATTAGCAATTAATGAAAAATGGGATTTAATAGGCATTACTGAAATGTGGTGGGATGAATCTCATGACTGGACTGTTAATCTGGATGGTTATAACCTATTTAGGAAAGATAGAGGCAATGGTAAACGAGGAGGAGGGATTTGTCTGTATGTTAAGCCTGAATTTAAGGCTATAGTCAGAGAAGATATTTATGGTGGACCTAGTGATAAAGTTGAATGTTTGTGGGTAGAGTTAAATAGCGGAGCATCAAATTCCAAAAGAATAATAGTAGGAGTATGCTATAAACCCCCAAATATAGCTGAAAGTGAGGAAATACAATTATTGCTACAGATTGGAAATGCAGCTAAGCACGGGCAAGTTCTAATAATGGGAGACTTTAATTACCCTGAAATAAACTGGATAAATGAGACCAGCAGTTCAGCTAAGGGAAGCAGGTTCTTGAGTACACTCAGGGATCATTATCTGGCCCAGGTTATACAGGAGCCTACTAGAAATGAAGCTATCTTAGATTTACTCATTACAAATAATATTGATATTGTATCAAATGTTGAAATAGGACAACCTTTGGGAAACAGTGATCACAACACAGTCTCATTTGAGATTGAATTTAAAAAACAACATTTTAAGGGGCCAACAAAAACTCTTAATTTTAAAAGGGCAGATTTTAACGGTCTAAGGGCAGCAATACAAAGTATAGACTGGGACAGAGGCATGATGGGTAAAAACACTGAACATAAATGGACAACATTTAAATCCTTACTAAATATACATACACATCAGCATATACCGTGTGGGAATAAAAGTAAAAGGAGTAAATCACAACCCATGTGGCTTAACAATGATTTAAAGATCAAGATACGGAGTAAAAATCAGGCATTTAAATTATACAAACAAGAGGGGACAGAGACGGCTTTACAGGAATACAAGGAAATCAACAAGGCTTGCAAAAGCGCGATTAGACTGGCTAACATAGAAAATGAAAAATTAATTGCAAAAGAGAGTAAGACTAACCCTAAAATATTTTTTAAGTATATTAATGGGAAGAAGGCGAGGAAGGAAGCTATAGGAACATTACAATGTGAAACAGGCTGTCTGATAATTAGTGACCAAGAAAAGGCAGATGAGCTAAATAGGTTCTTTTCTTTGGTATACACAAGGGAGGTACCAGTGGTTGGGACACTGCAACATAATGGGGCTACACTACCTTTGCCAAATAATTGGTTAACACAGGAAGTAATCCAAAAGAGGTTGGAAAAAATAAATGTTAATAAAGCCCCGGGTCCTGATGGAATACATCCAAGGGTACTAAGGGAACTGGGTTCTGTAATAGCCAAACCATTATATTTAATTTTTCAAGATTCACTCAACACAGGGTCTCTACCAGATGACTGGAGAAAAGCTGATGTGATACCTATATTTAAAAAGGGAGCAAGAGCAAATCCGGGGAATTATAGACCAGTGAGCCTCACTTCTGTAGTGGGGAAGCTTTTAGAAGGGTTAATAAGGGATAATATACAAGAATATGCCTATTTGAACAGGATTATAAGTAGGAGTCAACATGGGTTTATGAGGGATAGGTCATGTCAAACAAATCTAATTAGTTTCTATGAGAAGGTTAGTAGGAACCTGGATCAAGGCAACTCAGTGGATGTAGTCTTTTTGGATTTTGCAAAGGCTTTTGATACAGTGCCACATGGGAGACTATTGGGCAAACTAAGGGATACAGGAATTGCAGTAAATATCTGCTCATGGATTGAGAGCTGGCTAAAAGACAGGAAGCAAAGGGTTGTTGTAAATGGAACATACTCCGATTGGACTAATGTGGTAAGTGGGGTTCCTCAGGGTTCAGTATTAGGTCCTCTCCTTTTTAACATATTTATTAATGACTTAGAGGTAGGATTGGAGTGTGGGGTCTCCATTTTCGCTGATGACACAAAGTTGTGCAAGGTAATTAAATCAGAAAATGATGTGCTTTCCCTCCAAGGGGATTTACATAAAATTGAGGAATGGGCATCTAAATGGCAGATGAGATTTAATACGAATAAATGTAAGGTTATGCATCTGGGAAGGAAAAATAGCCATGCAATTTATAATCTTAATGGAGCAAATCTAGGTGTATCAGATATTGAAAGGGATTTGGGAGTGCTTGTGGACAACCACCTAGGTAACAGTGCTCAAAGCCAAGCAGCAGCTGCAAAGGCAAATTAAATATTAGCATGTATTAAGAAGGGTATAGAAGCCAGGGAAGCAAATATAATTCTGCCACTATACAAATCTCTAGTACGCCCTCATTTGGAATATGGAGTACAATTTTGGGCACCACTTCATAAAAAGGACATTTTAGAGCTGGAAAAGGTACAGAGAAGGGCAACCAAACTAATAAGGGGAATGGAGGGGCTAAGTTATGAAGAAAGACTAACCAAATTAAACTTATTTTCTCTAGAAAAAAGGCGTCTAAGAGGAGATATGATTACCTTATATAAATACATCCAGGGTCAGTATAAAGATTTGTCGGGGGAGCTTTTTGTGCCAAGAGGTTTTCAACTGACAAGAGGACATCCCTTGAGGTTAGAAGTAAAAAGATTCCACCTTAAAGAAAGAAAAGGGTTCTTCACAGTAAGGTTGGTTAATCTGTGGAATTCTCTACCAGAGGAGGTGGTGACAGCGGATTCGATAGATAACTTTAAAAGGGGACTAGATTTATTTCTAATTAAAAAGGGTATTCAGGGTTATCATGGATAATTAGAGAGACAGTAATGATCCAAATTTTTAACATTTCCCCTTTAGACAATTGGCTAAGTCTTGCTTGTTTTTTTTTTTTTTCTTCCTATGGACTAATTATTAATAATAATAAAAAAAAAAAACAAACAAAAAAAAACATTAAATAATTGATTAATAATTAATTAACAACTAATGAATTAATAGTTAATCCGCATATTGCAGATCAAAGGAGATCTTAAAAGGTTGAACTTGATGGACTGAAAGTCTTTTTTCAACCTTAAATACTATTGTCACAACCTACAATGATGATGGAGTATAGAGGATCCTAGTCCTCTTATCTCCTGTAGGTTTTAGACCTAAGATTTGGGTGACTCAGACCAATGGACCTTCTTTGCGGATGCAAGAGCATAAGTCCCAGCTTAAGGTAGTGTGCGCTGGGAACCCTGGAAGGAAGTCAGAAACGATCTCCTCTGCCAGCATATGCCCTTAGGTCAATAATACACCTGCACACAAAGTCTTGATGAAAATTATGAACCATGTTTTATTTTAGAACAGCATATTTAACCACATCACACAAGAATGGGGGAAGTGGCTACCGTTAGCCAGCCCCAAATGACGTCTGGCCAATCATGAAGGGGAACTGTGTGTGAACCAATAGTCCCCTCCCAGGTCCGCCCACTAGGCGAGGCCAACTAATTAATTTGGGTTTTGACTCTCCAGGGCAAAGCATGTCTTTTACTCTCCTGTGCCCATGCTATGAAGGCTGAGAAGCCTTCAGGCCATCCCATTGTTTCTGGGTGCCTGCCTGTCTGCTCTCCAGCTGTGAGCTTCCCATTGTTAGTTCTATGCTGGATACTTAGCTAATGGGATTAACAGGCCTTTGGGAACAAAGGAGGCGTGGCTGTATTCAATGGCTTCCCCTCTACAATATAATGACATACTAATATAATACCATACATTCATATTTACAAATACAACACACAATGTTTCACACACATAGAACCAACACATCCCACCAGCTCCCTCACATGACACCCATTACAATGAGCCTAAACATGGAAGGGATGGGGATATGCTAAGGGGTAAACTTATAATACTTTATCCCCTAGACCACAACACAACAATATATCCATAACAAGTGGGCCCCAAACCTTTTGTTCCTCCCCATGGCAACAGCATGTGGAAGACCACCCAGCCCAAAATGGCCACCGCTGCCAGTCACAAAATGGCCCCAGCATAGTTCACACCAAATCCAATATGGCCACTGGCTGATTCATGACAACTATGTAACTATGTAACTATGTAATAAATATCCATTTAAATAAAGGGTAAAAATGTGAAACCTTCATTTAAACCCTCTGGAGATAATGCTTTTAATTTATAAATCCATTTTGCTTCATGTTGAAGGAGTTTCTTATCTAGGTCTCCCTGTCTGGGGCCTTGATAAACTTTCTCAAGGGCTGTGAATGTGAGAACTTCACTATTGCCGCCATGAAAGATTTTGATATGGCGTGCTATAGGGGTGTCGAGATCTTTCTTAATAGAATATATGTGTTCGCCAATACGTCTTCGTAGTTGGCGCCGGGTTTTCCCTACATAGATTTTTTTACACAAACATGTAGCCACATAAACTACACTTGTAGTGCAGCAATTTGAAAAGTCCTTTAGAACATATCTTGCCCCATTAGACGGATGTTCATAGATTTTTGTGGGTTTGATATATCTACAAAATTTACAATTCCCACACCTAAAGCATCCTAGTGGGGGATTGAGCCATGTCTTATTTTGTTTTCTCTCTTTAAAAAAACTATGCACTAATGTGTCTTTCAGATTTTTTCCCCTACGATAAACAATAGGTATTTTTTGTGGAAGTATATCTACCAAGTCATTGTCACTTCTTAATAGATGCCAATGGTTAGATATAATATCTTTAATTGAAGCAGACTCGTAGCCATAAGTCAAAATGCATCTTGGATATGTATTATCTGATGTTTGGGTATTTGTCCTGTGCGGTTTATTCAGTAACTCTGTTCTGTTGCAGCCCAATGCATGCTGAAAAGCTTTCTTTAGGCATTTATTTGAGTATCCTCTTTCTAGAAATCTTTGTTTTAATTTATCTGCCTCAATTTTGAATTTAACATCTGAGCTGCAATTCCTCCTAATTCTTAGGTATTGCCCCTTAGGGATACCTTTTTTCAGGGGGTCAAAATGTTGGCTGTCCCACGATAGTAACGTATTTGCTGCTGTCTCTTTTCTGAATGTGGTAGTTGAGATGTTACCTTCATCATCTTTTTGGATTAGTAAGTCTAAAAACGATATCTCTGTTCTATGAATTTCATGTGTGAATCTCAAACCCATCTCATTCTTGTTCAATGAGTCCATAAGGGTTTCGAATTCTAGTTTTGTTCCATCCCAAATAACAAAGATATCGTCTATATAGCGACGCCAAATCATTGCATGTATAGTGAGATACTCAATGTTTGGTTCTGAGAAGATCTTCTCCCAGCAACCTAAAAAAAGGTTTGCGTAGCTAGGGGCACATGGGGTGCCCATTGCGGTCCCCTTTGTCTGGTGGAACCATTTATCATTGAACAGAAAAAAATTATATTTCAAGACATACTCTAAGAGTTGGATAATAAAGTTGTTAAATTTTTCAAAATTAGTGCTTTTCGTGCTCAGAAATTGTTTAGCTGCCTCAATACCAAGATTATGAGGTATGCTACTGTAGAGTGCTTTAACGTTGATGGTTGCTAACCATGTGTCTTTTGGCACTATTAAGTGTTCAAGCTGTTTAAGTATCTCATTAGTATCTTGTACATAAGAGGGCAGATTCTGTACTAAGTCACGTAGGTAGTGATCCACAAAAATACTGGCATTGAAGGAGAGATTTCCCGTTCCCGATACTATAGGCCTACCAGGGATAGGCACTGTTTGTTTGTGCACTTTTGGTAGTGCATAAAAAGTTGAAATACAAGGGAATTTTGGTAGAAGAAACATATATGTTTGCTCATCAATAATCTTCTCCATTTTTGCTTTTTCTAATATAGACTTTAAGACTAATCTATATTCAAGATTTGGATTCTTTGTTAGTACTTCATAGGTAAATCTATCATCCAAGATCCTATTGCACATCTCTTTGTATTTATCATTACTTAGTATTACAAGATTGCCCCCTTTATCCGCTTGTTTAATTTGGATATCTTTACAAGACTTGAGCTCATCGAGGGCTTGGTATTCTTGTTTTGTCAGATTGAAAGATTTTCTTAATTTGGTGAAATCTAAACTTTCTATGTCAATTGTTACCTGTTGAAGGAATACCCAAATGTTAGAGTAATCTTTTAAGAAGGGGGTGAAATTGCTTTTGTTTTTCCATCTTTTTGTGTCATTGTATGTTTTACCTTCCTCAGTAGAGGCATTCTCTTCTAATAAAGACATTAGAAGTTTAAAGGTTCCAATATCTTCTTTGTTCATACCTAACTTCATATGTTCTTTATCTTCTTTATTTTTAAAGAATTTCTGGAGGGCTAATTTACGAGCAAAAAGGTTGATATCTTTAATATGAGTAAATTTATCCGACCTTGATGTTGGCACAAAACTAAGGCCTTTTCTCAGTACTGATTCATGGTCAAGATTTAAGATAAAGTCTGATAAGTTAATGATTTTCATACTTTGGTCTTTTATCAAACTTTTTGTATTGAACTTTTTCTCAGTACTTAGGTCTTTTTCCTTTGGTCTCTCCTCTCTGAACCTTTCACAGGAAACTGGCCTTCTTCTAAAAAACCCTCATTATTATAGGTGTTTGGCATTCTAGTTTGTGCAAACTTTCTTGTGTTGTATGCCTCCCTTCTATAGTGCATACCAGGTCGTCTACCTCTTGAACTATGCAGGGAATGTTCATCTATATCTGAGTTATCATAGTCTGAGGAACTTATGTCAGAATTTCTTTGAGATGGTATTGAGGTAGGGAATTTCCTAAAGATTCTATTTGTTTGGAAATCAGTTTTGTCTCTTAGGAATTTTTTCTGTTTCCAGTCTTTAATTTCTCTTTTGAATCTCTCTATATTATCATTTAATTTTTTACATAGTGATTCATACTCTGTAGAGTCACTTTGTTTATTAAATTCTTGCTGACATAATACGATCTTTGGTTTTAGTAGTTCCAAATTATGTTTTTCTGTCTCAATAATCAGACTGATTAATTCAGATGAACATTTAAGAAGAATATCTTTCCATTTGTTAACAAAAGTTTCATCACTCAAATTTATTGCAGGGTTAAGGTGCAATCTTAGGCCTCTGGGAATATACTTGTTTTTAAGGTAATTTTGTAAGCTGCTTATTTCCCATACAGAGCGTACTTGTTTTCTCATTACTTTTAGAAGATCTCCATATATATTTTTGATATCTTTATTGCCTTCAAATGGTGGCTGAGGATTGCCACTAAAGCTTTCCTCAGCTTCTTTTAGGAGCGATTCAATATCTATATTTTGAATACAAAAATTAGTCATTGTATATAAAATGTTTGCTCTGGGATATAAGTACTTCAGGGTAAAGTGCTGGTCCTGAGTGTCAAAAGAAGAAAATATATAAATTCCTCTAATAAAGTAGTAGAATTCTAATGCTTCCTTTGTGTGGATTAAACCACTAATCTATAAATCTAGGTCTGATAGGAATGCTAGGCTCCCAAGGTATTTACTACCCATTGGTTAATAATCTATATACAATGTGGGAAAATAAACTAAAGTCTTTATTATAAATGCCTAAAGAAAGCTTTTCAGTATGCATTGGGCTGCAACAGAACAGAGTTACTGAATAAACCGCACAGGACAAATACTCAAACACCAGATAATACATATCCAAGATGCATTTTGACTTATGGATACGAGTCTGCTTCAATTAAAGATATTATATCTAACCATTGGCATCTATTAAGAAGTGACGATGACTTGGTATATATACTTCCACAAAAAATACCTATTGTTTATCGTAGGGGAAAAAATCTGAAAGATACATTAGTGCATAGTTTTTTTAAAGAGAGAAAACAAAATAAGACATGGCTCAATCCCCCACTAGGATGCTTTAGGTGTGGGAATTGTAAATTTTGTAGATATATCAAACCCACAAAAATCTATGAACATCCGTCTAATGGGGCAAGATATGTTCTAAAGGACTTTTCAAATTGCTGCACTACAAGTGTAGTTTATGTGGCTACATGTTTGTGTAAAAAAATCTATGTAGGGAAAACCCGGCGCCAACTACGAAGACGTATTGGCGAACACATATATTCTATTAAGAAAGATCTCGACACCCCTATAGCACGCCATATCAAAATCTTTCATGGCGGCAATAGTGAAGTTCTCACATTCACAGCCCTTGAGAAAGTTTATCAAGGCCCCAGACAGGGAGACCTAGATAAGAAACTCCTTCAACATGAAGCAAAATGGATTTATAAATTAAAAGCATTATCTCCAGAGGGTTTAAATGAAGGTTTCACATTTTTACCCTTCACTTAAATGGATATTTATTAGTATTAGATATAATATCTATAAAGTAGGAACCACTTAATCTGCATGGTTCACGTGTGATTACAATTATCATGTGCAAGCAGGATGCTTGTCTTCACTGATAGGTTGCACTATCTTTCTACAATTGGCATGTAGATGGTATTTAACAATGTTATGTACCACTTATTCACAATATTAGCATTATAGTTGATCACCACTGCATTATGACTGTTTACACAGTTAACCATTTACTTTACTCCCATTAACCTTTACTCCCTTTTCCCCTCCCTTTTCATTATTTTGTACTTAGACCACCAATAGGGTGCTCCCTATCACACCCCTTTAAGCTTTTCATATGCACCACATCTCATAACCCTTATATAACAGATTTTTATTTGTCTGTTTTGATGCACCTTTTTGATTTCCACCCTGTATATTCAGGTTACATACATATTTATGCCTATTCATAGATCCCCCTTTCTTTAGTATTTATATTCGTTTCTCATGCAGTTAGTAGATGTAGTCACCACCTTTCTATATCTTATGACACTCTTTTACATCTTATTCCTCTTAGCCTGGAGTTCCCAATCCCAAGTTGTACAGGGACTATCTATTTGCCACTATCGCCATTTAATTATACCCTCTTTATTATCCATGCTTGTTTTCATTACGTTTGCTTCATCTTTATGCATCATAGCGCTATGATCGCTTTCTAATTGCAGTGCGCAGGTCCACTCAGTGTCAATTGGTTGCTGTAGTAACGGCAACGTTTAAAAAGAGGGCTAGACGGCTCAGCAGACTCTACCTTGACAAAGACGTCTGATGACGTCGAAACGCGTCGGCCTTTGATGACGTGGCATGCCTTGCAGCTAAGGGCCCGCCGGCATCTTCTCTACTAACAGTATTGTATTTTAATATTTAGAGGTTGTATGCTTACCCTCCCTGTCCGTTTCCATATAAGTGAATGTTGTTGTCTGGATATTAGTTAAATCGAGCACGCAATAGACGGTGCTTAAAGCAATAGCTTGCCTGCTGGCTTCCATTTACTCTCTGTGTACTGTTGTTTCCATATTATGCTAAACTCTGGAATGGAGTATGGGCAAAACAGAAGCTAAATCTTTTTAAGAGAAGAAGCCCTGTGGGGACATTATATATATATTATAGTCCTATTAAGATAAAAGACTTAAGTACTCCTAAGTCTTCATTGTGCATCTTTTAAAACCTGTGCCCTGACCAAAAAACAGATAAACATGGTCTAAATAGATCCTGGCAAACCATTAAGAGAGATATATTTATACATCTAAAGGACAGATCATTCCAGGCTATTAATATTGTGAACCCCAAAGGGTCACTGATATCCTATATATCCAGAATCACTACATGTATTTATGTGTATTATAGATTTCTGACAATTGCACAGACAGGATTAATTCAATTGGATAAGCTATTCATTTTTCCTCTGCAATACTGTTAGGTGTGATTTCATGAACCCCTCTATTTAGAGGTTACATTACCATCAAGTGGTTATATGCTCACACATCAGCCAGCCTATTTTATATTTCCTTTTTTCCAATCCGGGATTTTTTATATCAATTGTTTTTATGATATCGCCGTTGTTATCCCTTATTAATAAAGACTTTAGTTTATAAACCTTTTAAAGACCCACACAGAGAAATGAGTGTGGCCCCTGTAATTAGGCTCTGGCCTAACAGAGTAAGGCAAGCTAAGATGGCCGCTCTGCCAGTGAGAGTGATGGCAGTGTGTGTGATCTGGTCTTCTGGAAGCAGGGATTATCAGGTTGTGTTTAGAGCCTGTTTTGTTACAGACTTTGGAGAGCTTTGCAAAGTATTGAAGGCCGACAGAGGGAAGTACACGAAGAAGATAATACAGGTTCATGTAAGTGAGAACTGCTGGAGAAAGACCCATGATGTGTGCTGCTGGTCAGCAGAGAGGATGGCTTGCTGGGTCTGGGGGACCCTACAGTCTGGGAAAGCAGACTTGGAGCACCCCACCCTAATGTGTGAAAACGAAAGACGACTGTCTGAAGAGAAAAAAGACTTGTAACTGGACTGTAAAAGGAAAACTGTTTTACCTGTGAGCCAAGAAGCGGTTTCAAGGCTAGCTATGGTGTCCCAGTGAGTTCGTATGTTTATGTAGAGTTTTATTTTATGCTCAAGTAAGCTATTCTTTTGTATTTTGGACCTTTTATTAAAGAGTACAAAAAGAACCTTGGACTCTCTGCTGCTTATATATGCATCTCAAATACGAAACCGGTCACCAAAGGCTACATTACCACAGTGTATAGAATGACTCCATGTAATGTGTGTGTGTGTTATACATATATCATGTAATGTGTGTGTGATACATATTGTCACAACCTACAATGATGATGGAGTATAGAGAATCCTAGTCCTCTTATCTCCTGTAGGTTTTAGACCTAAGTTTGGATGGCTCCAGACCAATGGACAGTCCTTGCGGATGCAAGAGCATAAGTCCCAGCTCATTGGTAGTGTACCTGGGAAACCTGGAAGGGAGTCAGAAACGATCTCCTCTACCAGCATATGCCCCTGGGTCAATAATACACCTGCACACAAAGTCCTGATGAAAATTATGAACCATGTTTTATTTTAGAACAGCATATTTAACCACATCACGCAAGGATGGGGGAAGTGGCTACCCTTAGCAAGCCCCAAATGACCTCTGGCCAATCATGAAGGGGAACTGTGTGTGAACCAATAGTCCCCTCCCAGGTCCGCCCACTAGGCGGGGCCAACTAATTCATTTGGGCTCTGAATCTCCAGGGGAAAGCACCTTGGCTCTCCTGTGCCCATGCTAGAAAGGCTGAGAAGCCTCAGGCCATCCCATTGTTTCTGGGTGCCTGCCTGTCTGCTCTCCAGCTGTGAGCTCCCCATTGTTAGTACTCTGCTGGACACTTAGCTAATGGGATTAACAGGCATTTGGGAACAAACGAGGCTTGGCTGTATTCAATGGGCTTCCCCTCTACAATATAATAACCTACTAATATAATAACATACATTCATATTTACAAATATAACACCCAATGTTTCACCCACATACAACCAATATATCCCATTAGATCCCTCACAGGATACTCATTACAATGAGCCTAAACATGGAAGGGATGGGGATATGCTAAGGGATAAACTTATAATACTTTATCCCCTAGACCACAAAATAACAATATAACCTTATAACAGTATAACAGGGGGTCTGCGAGCCCAAACCCCACTAAGTACAGATGTAGGCCATGTGGAGAGTAGAGTCCGATCATAAAATGGCTCCTAGAGGTGACCACTGCTGCCAGTCCCAATATGGATGCTGACTGAGCCATGAACTGTCATGCCCATACACAATATGGCCCCTGGGTGTGGCTAATACTGCCAGTCACAAAATGGCCACCGGCTATTCAGGCCAAATCCAATATGGCCACTGGCTGATTCATGACACATATCATATCATGTAATGTGTGTGTGATACATATATCAAGTAGTGTGTGTGATACATATCATATCATGTAATGTGTGTGTGTGATACATATCATATCATGTAATGTGTGTGTGTGTGTGTGATACATACCATATCATGTAATGTGTGTGTGTGATACATATCATATCATGTAATGTGTGTGTGATGCATATCATATGATGTAATGTGTGTGTGATACATATCATATCATGTAGTGTGTGTGTGATACATATCATATCATGTAATGTGTGTGTGTGTGTGTGATACATACCATATCATGTAATGTGTGTGTGTGATACATATCATATCATGTAATGTGTGTGTGATGCATATCATATGATGTAATGTGTGTGTGATACATATATCATGTAATGTGTGTGTGTGTGTGTGTGATACATATCATATCATGTAATGTGTGTGTGATACATATATCATGTAATGTGTGTGTGATACATATATCATGTAATGTGTGTGTGTGATACATATCATGTAATGTGTGTGTATTACATAAATCATGTAATGTGTGTGTGTGATACATATCATGTAATGTGTGTGTATTACATAAATCATGTAATGTGTGTGTGTGATACATATATCATGTAATGTGTGTGTGTGATACATATATCATGTAATGTGTGTGTGTGATACATATATCATGTAATGTGTGTGTGATACTTATCATATCATGTAATGTGTGTGTGATACTTATCATATCATGTAATGTGTGTGTGATACTTATCATATCATGTAATGTGTGTGTGATACATATATCATGTAATGTGTGTGTGATACATATATCATGTAATGTGTGTGTGTGATACATATATCATGTAATGTGTGTGTGTGATACATAAATCATGTAATGTGTGTGTGATACATAAATCATGTAATGTGTGTGTGATACATAAATCATGTAATGTGTGTGTGTGATACATAAATCATGTAATGTGTGTGTGATACATAAATCATGTAATGTGTGTGTGATACATAAATCATGTAATGTGTGTGTGTGATACATATATCATGTAATGTGTGTGTGTGATACATAAATCATGTAATGTGTGTGTGATACATAAATCATGTAATGTGTGTGTGATACATAAATCATGTAATGTGTGTGTGATACAAATATCATGTAATGTGTGTGATACTTATCATATCATATCATGTAATGTGTGTGTGATACTTATCATATCATATCATGTAATGTGTGTGTGATACTTATCATATCATGTAATGTGTGTGTGATACATATATCATGTAATGTGTGTGTGTGATACATATATCATGTAATGTGTTTGTGATACATATATCATGTAATGTGTGTGTGATACTTATCATATCATGTAATGTGTGTGTGATACATATATCATGTAATGTGTGTGTGATACATATATCATGTAATGTGTGTGTGTGATACATATATCATGTAATGTGTGTGTGTGATACATAAATCATGTAATGTGTGTGTGATACATATATCATGTAATGTGTTTGTGATACATATATCATGTAATGTGTGTGTGATACTTATCATATCATGTAATGTGTGTGTGATACATATATCATGTAATGTGTGTGTGATACATATATCATGTAATGTGTGTGTGTGATACATATATCATGTAATGTGTGTGTGTGATACATAAATCATGTAATGTGTGTGTGATACATATATCATGTAATGTGTGTGTGATACATATATCATGTAATGTGTGTGTGATACATAATTATGTAATGTGTGTGTGTGATACATATATCATGTAATGTGTGTGTGATACATATATCATGTAATGTGTGTGTGATACATAAATCATGTAATGTGTGTGTGATACATAAATCATGTAATGTGTTTGTGATACATATATCATGTAATGTGTGTGTGATACATATATCATGTAATGTGTGTGTGTGATACATATATCATGTAATGTGTGTGTGTGATACATAAATCATGTAATGTGTGTGTGATACATATCATATCATATCATGTAATGTGTGTGTGATACATATATCATGTAATGTGTGTGTGATACTTATCATATCATGTAATGTGTGTGTGATACATATATCATGTAATGTGTGTGTGATACATATCATATCATATCATGTAATGTGTGTGTGATACATATATCATGTAATGTGTGTGTGATACTTATCATATCATGTAATGTGTGTGTGATACATATATCATGTAATGTGTGTGTGTGATACATATATCATGTAATGTGTGTGTGATACATATATCATGTAATGTGTGTGTGATACATATATCATGTAATGTGTGTGTGATACTTATCATATCATGTAATGTGTGTGTGATACATATATCATGTAATGTGTGTGTGTGATACATAAATCATGTAATGTGTGTGTGATACATATATCATGTAATGTGTGTGTGATACATATATCATGTAATGTGTGTGTGATACTTATCATATCATGTAATGTGTGTGTGATACATATATCATGTAATGTGTGTGTGATACTTATCATATCATGTAATGTGTGTGTGATACATATATCATGTAATGTGTGTGTGTGATACATATATCATGTAATGTGTGTGTGTGATACATATATCATGTAATGTGTGTGTGATACATAAATCATGTAATGTGTGTGTGATACTTATCATATCATGTAATGTGTGTGTGATACATATATCATGTAATGTGTGTGTGTGATACATATATCATGTAATGTGTGTGTGATACATATATCATGTAATGTGTGTGTGATACATATATCATGTAATGTGTGTGTGATACATATATCATGTAATGTGTGTGTGATACTTATCATATCATGTAATGTGTGTGTGATACATATATCATGTAATGTGTGTGTGTGATACATATATCATGTAATGTGTGTGTGATACTTATCATATGATGTAATGTGTGTGTGATACATATATCATGTAATGTGTGTGTGTGATACATATATCATGTAATGTGTGTGTGTGATACATAAATCATGTAATGTGTGTGTGATACATATATCATGTAATGTGTGTGTGATACATATATCATGTAATGTGTTTGTGATACATATATCATGTAATGTGTGTGTGATACATATATCATGTAATGTGTGTGTGTGATACATATATCATGTAATGTGTGTGTGTGATACATATATCATGTAATGTGTGTGTGATACTTATCATATCATGTAATGTGTGTGTGATACATATATCATGTAATGTGTGTGTGATACATATCATGTAATGTGTGTGTGATACATATATCATGTAATGTGTGTGTGATACATATATCATGTAATGTGTGTGTGATACATATATCATGTAATGTGTGTGTGATACATATATCATGTAATGTGTGTGTGATACATAAATCATGTAATGTGTGTGTGATACATATATCATGTAATGTGTGTGTGATACATATATCATGTAATGTGTGTGTGATACATATATCATGTAATGTGTGTGTGTGATACATAAATCATGTAATGTGTGTGTGATACATATATCATGTAATGTGTGTGTGTGATACATATATCATGTAATGTGTGTGTGATACTTATCATATCATGTAATGTGTGTGTGATACATATCATATCATATCATGTAATGTGTGTGTGATACATATCATGTAATGTGTGTGTGATACATATATCATGTACTGTGTGTGTGATACATAAATCATGTAATGTGTGTGTGATACATATCATATCATGTAATGTGTGTGTGATACATATCATATCATGTAATGTGTGTGTGATGCATATATCATGTAATGTGTGTGTGATACATAAATCATGTAATGTGTGTGTGTGTGATACATAAATCATGTAATGTGTGTGTGATACATATCATATCATATCATGTAATGTGTGTGTGATACATATCATATCATATCATGTAATGTGTGTGTGATACATATCATATCATATCATGTAATGTGTGTGTGTGTGATACATATCATATCATATCATGTAATGTGTGTGTGATACATATCATATCATATCATGTAATGTGTGTGTGATACATATATCATGTAATGTGTGTGTGATACATATATCATGTACTGTGTGTGTGATACATAAATCATGTAATGTGTGTGTGATACATAAATCATGTAATGTGTGTGTGATACATATATCATGTAATGTGTGTGTGATACATATATCATGTAATGTGTGTGTGATACTTATCATATCATGTAATGTGTGTGTGATACATATATCATGTAATGTGTGTGTGATACATATATCATGTAATGTGTGTGTGATACTTATCATATCATATCATGTAATGTGTGTGTGATACATATCATATCATATCATGTAATGTGTGTGTGATACATATCATATCATGTAATGTGTGTGTGATACATATATCATGTAATGTGTGTGTGTGATACATATCATATCATGTAATGTGTGTGTGATACATATCATATCATATCATGTAATGTGTGTGTGATACATATATCATGTAATGTGTGTGTGTGATACATAAATCATGTAATGTGTGTGTGTGATACATAAATCATGTAATGTGTGTGTGATACTTATCATATCATGTAATGTGTGTGTGATACATATATCATGTAATGTGTGTGTGATACATATATCATGTAATGTGTGTGTGATACTTATCATATCATGTAATGTGTGTGTGATACATATATCATGTAATGTGTGTGTGATACATATATCATGTAATGTGTGTGTGATACTTATCATATCATGTAATGTGTGTGTGATACTTATCATATCATGTAATGTGTGTGTATTACATAAATCATGTAATGTGTGTGTGATACATAAATCATGTAATGTGTGTGTGATACATATCATATCATATCATGTAATGTGTGTGTGTGATACATATCATGTAATGTGTGTGTGATACATATATCATGTATTGTGTGTGTGATACTTATCATATCATGTACTGTGTGTGTGATACATATATCATGTAATGTGTGTGTGTGATACATATATCATGTAATGTGTGTGTGATACTTATCATATCATGTACTGTGTGTGTGATACATATATCATGTAATGTGTGTGTGTGATACATATCATGTAATGTGTGTGTGATACATATATCATGTATTGTGTGTGTGATACTTATCATATCATGTAATGTGTGTGTGATACTTATCATATCATGTAATGTGTGTGTGATACTTATATCATGTAATGTGTGTGTGATACATATATCATGTAATGTGTGTGTGATACATATATCATGTAATGTGTGTGTGTGATACATATATCATGTAATGTGTGTGTGTGATACATATCATATCATATCATGTACTGTGTGTGTGATACATATATCATGTACTGTGTGTGTGATACATATCATATCATGTAATGTGTTTGTGTGATACATATCATATCATATCATGTAATGTGTGTGTGATACTTATCATATCATGTAATGTGTGTGTGATACATATATCATGTACTGTGTGTGTGATACATATATCATGTACTGTGTGTGTGTGTGTGTGTGATACATATCATATCATGTAATGTGTGTGTGTGTGATACATATATCATGTAATGTGTGTGTGATACTTATCATATCATGTAATGTGTGTGTGATACTTATCATATCATGTAATGTGTGTGTGATACTTATATCATGTAATGTGTGTGTGATACATATATCATGTAATGTGTGTGTGATACATATCATATCATATCATGTAATGTGTGTGTGTGATACTTATCATATCATGTAATGTGTGTGTGATACATATATCATGTAATGTGTGTGTGATACATATATCATGTACTGTGTGTGTGATACATATATCATGTAATGTGTGTGTGATACATATATCATGTAATGTGTGTGTGTGATACATATCATATCATATCATGTACTGTGTGTGTGATACATATCATATCATATCATGTAATGTGTGTGTGATACTTATCATATCATGTAATGTGTGTGTGATACATATATCATGTAATGTGTGTGTGATACATATATCATGTACTGTGTGTGTGATACATATATCATGTAATGTGTGTGTGATACATATCATATCATATCATGTACTGTGTGTGTGATACATATCATATCATATCATGTAATGTGTGTGTGTGATACATATCATATCATATCATGTAATGTGTGTGTGTGATACATATCATATCATATCATGTACTGTGTGTGTGATACATATCATATCATATCATGTACTGTGTGTGTGTGATACATATATCATGTAATGTGTGTGTGATACATATATCATGTACTGTGTGTGTGATACATATCATATCATGTAATGTGTGTGTGATACTTATCATATCATATCATGTAATGTGTGTGTGTGATACATATATCATGTAATGTGTGTGTGATACTTATCATATCATGTAATGTGTGTGTGATACTTATCATATCATATCATGTAATGTGTGTGTGATACATATATCATGTAATGTGTGTGTGATACATATCATATCATATCATGTAATGTGTGTGTGATACTTATCATATCATGTAATGTGTGTGTGATACATATATCATGTAATGTGTGTGTGATACATATCATATCATGTAATGTGTGTGTGATACTTATCATATCATGTAATGTGTGTGTGATACTTATCATATCATGTAATGTGTGTGTGATACATATATCATGTACTGTGTGTGTGATACATATATCATGTACTGTGTGTGTGATACATATATCATGTAATGTGTGTGTGTGATACATATATCATGTAATGTGTGTGTGATACTTATCATATCATGTAATGTGTGTGTGATACTTATCATATCATGTAATGTGTGTGTGATACTTATATCATGTAATGTGTGTGTGATACATATATCATGTAATGTGTGTGTGATACATATCATATCATATCATGTAATGTGTGTGTGTGATACTTATCATATCATGTAATGTGTGTGTGTGATACATATATCATGTAATGTGTGTGTGATACATATATCATGTACTGTGTGTGTGATACATATATCATGTAATGTGTGTGTGATACATATATCATGTAATGTGTGTGTGTGATACATATCATATCATATCATGTACTGTGTGTGTGATACATATCATATCATATCATGTACTGTGTGTGTGATACATATCATATCATATCATGTAATGTGTGTGTGATACATATATCATGTAATGTGTGTGTGATACATATCATATCATGTAATGTGTGTGTGATACTTATCATATCATGTAATGTGTGTGTGATACTTATCATATCATGTAATGTGTGTGTGATACATATATCATGTAATGTGTGTGTGATACATATCATATCATATCATGTAATGTGTGTGTGTGATACATATATCATGTAATGTGTGTGTGATACTTATCATATCATGTAATGTGTGTGTGATACATATATCATGTAATGTGTGTGTGATACATATCATATCATGTAATGTGTGTGTGTGATACATATCATATCATGTAATGTGTGTGTGATACTTATCATATCATATCATGTAATGTGTGTGTGATACTTATCATATCATGTAATGTGTGTGTGATACATATATCATGTAATGTGTGTGTGATACATATATCATGTACTGTGTGTGTGATACATATATCATGTAATGTGTGTGTGTGATACATATATCATGTAATGTGTGTGTGATACTTATCATATCATGTAATGTGTGTGTGATACTTATCATATCATGTAATGTGTGTGTGATACTTATATCATGTAATGTGTGTGTGATACATATATCATGTAATGTGTGTGTGATACATATATCATGTAATGTGTGTGTGTGATACATATATCATGTAATGTGTGTGTGTGATACATATATCATGTAATGTGTGTGTGATACTTATCATATCATGTAATGTGTGTGTGATACTTATCATATCATGTAATGTGTGTGTGATACATATATCATGTAATGTGTGTGTGATACATATATCATGTAATGTGTGTGTGTGATACATATCATATCATATCATGTACTGTGTGTGTGATACATATCATATCATATCATGTAATGTGTGTGTGTGATACTTATCATATCATGTAATGTGTGTGTGATACTTATCATATCATGTAATGTGTGTGTGATACTTATCATATCATGTAATGTGTGTGTGATACATATATCATGTAATGTGTGTGTGATACATATATCATGTACTGTGTGTGTGATACATATATCATGTAATGTGTGTGTGATACATATATCATGTAATGTGTGTGTGTGATACATATCATATCATATCATGTACTGTGTGTGTGATACATATCATATCATATCATGTAATGTGTGTGTGATACATATATCATGTACTGTGTGTGTGATACATATATCATGTAATGTGTGTGTGATACATATATCATGTAATGTGTGTGTGTGATACTTATCATATCATATCATGTAATGTGTGTGTGTGATACATATATCATGTAATGTGTGTGTGATACTTATCATATCATGTAATGTGTGTGTGATACTTATCATATCATATCATGTAATGTGTGTGTGATACATATCATATCATATCATGTAATGTGTGTGTGTGATACATATATCATGTAATGTGTGTGTGATACTTATCATATCATGTAATGTGTGTGTGATACATATATCATGTAATGTGTGTGTGATACATATCATATCATGTAATGTGTGTGTGTGATACATATCATATCATATCATGTACTGTGTGTGTGATACTTATCATATCATGTAATGTGTGTGTGATACATATATCATGTAATGTGTGTGTGATACATATATCATGTACTGTGTGTGTGATACATATATCATGTAATGTGTGTGTGATACATATATCATGTAATGTGTGTGTGATACATATATCATGTACTGTGTGTGTGATACATATATCATGTAATGTGTGTGTGATACATATATCATGTAATGTGTGTGTGTGATACATATCATATCATATCATGTACTGTGTGTGTGATACATATCATATCATATCATGTAATGTGTGTGTGATACATATATCATGTACTGTGTGTGTGATACATATATCATGTAATGTGTGTGTGATACATATATCATGTAATGTGTGTGTGTGATACTTATCATATCATATCATGTAATGTGTGTGTGATACATATATCATGTAATGTGTGTGTGATACATATCATATCATATCATGTAATGTGTGTGTGTGATACATATATCATGTAATGTGTGTGTGATACTTATCATATCATGTAATGTGTGTGTGATACATATATCATGTAATGTGTGTGTGATACATATCATATCATGTAATGTGTGTGTGTGATACATATCATATCATATCATGTACTGTGTGTGTGATACTTATCATATCATGTAATGTGTGTGTGATACATATATCATGTACTGTGTGTGTGTGATACATATCATATCATATCATGTAATGTGTGTGTGATACTTATCATATCATGTAATGTGTGTGTGATACATATATCATGTACTGTGTGTGTGATACATATATCATGTACTGTGTGTGTGATACATATATCATGTAATGTGTGTGTGTGATACATATATCATGTAATGTGTGTGTGATACTTATCATATCATGTAATGTGTGTGTGATACTTATCATATCATGTAATGTGTGTGTGATACTTATATCATGTAATGTGTGTGTGATACATATATCATGTAATGTGTGTGTGATACATATCATATCATATCATGTAATGTGTGTGTGTGATACTTATCATATCATGTAATGTGTGTGTGATACATATATCATGTAATGTGTGTGTGATACATATATCATGTACTGTGTGTGTGATACATATATCATGTAATGTGTGTGTGATACATATATCATGTAATGTGTGTGTGTGATACATATCATATCATATCATGTACTGTGTGTGTGATACATATCATATCATATCATGTAATGTGTGTGTGATACATATATCATGTAATGTGTGTGTGATACATATATCATGTACTGTGTGTGTGATACATATCATATCATGTAATGTGTGTGTGATACTTATCATATCATGTAATGTGTGTGTGATACTTATCATATCATGTAATGTGTGTGTGATACATATATCATGTAATGTGTGTGTGATACATATCATATCATATCATGTAATGTGTGTGTGTGATACATATATCATGTAATGTGTGTGTGATACTTATCATATCATGTAATGTGTGTGTGATACATATATCATGTAATGTGTGTGTGATACATATCATATCATGTAATGTGTGTGTGATACTTATCATATCATGTAATGTGTGTGTGATACATATATCATGTAATGTGTGTGTGATACATATATCATGTACTGTGTGTGTGATACATATATCATGTAATGTGTGTGTGTGATACATATATCATGTAATGTGTGTGTGATACTTATCATATCATGTAATGTGTGTGTGATACTTATCATATCATGTAATGTGTGTGTGATACATATATCATGTAATGTGTGTGTGATACATATATCATGTACTGTGTGTGTGATACATATATCATGTAATGTGTGTGTGATACATATATCATGTAATGTGTGTGTGTGATACATATCATATCATATCATGTAATGTGTGTGTGATACATATATCATGTAATGTGTGTGTGTGATACATATCATATCATATCATGTACTGTGTGTGTGATACATATCATATCATATCATGTACTGTGTGTGTGATACATATCATATCATGTAATGTGTGTGTGATACATATATCATGTAATGTGTGTGTGATACATATATCATGTAATGTGTGTGTGTGATACATATCATATCATATCATGTACTGTGTGTGTGATACATATATCATGTACTGTGTGTGTGATACATATCATATCATATCATGTAATGTGTGTGTGATACATATATCATGTAATGTGTGTGTGTGATACATATCATATCATATCATGTACTGTGTGTGTGATACATATCATATCATATCATGTACTGTGTGTGTGATACATATCATATCATATCATGTAATGTGTGTGTGATACATATATCATGTAATGTGTGTGTGATACATATATCATGTAATGTGTGTGTGTGATACATATCATATCATATCATGTAATGTGTGTGTCCGATATAAGCAGCATGTGTTACATTAGAGACAATTACACGCAGGGAAATCTAGATATATCTTTAAGGTAGAAAAAAGACTATTGTTCCCATTTGATCCTCTGATCCTTGTACTGTGTGAACTGTAAATGGATCCAGAGTAAGGTAAACAAAAAACAAACAAACATTGAAAGCTTGGCAATTGTCTAATTGTTGTTCAGTCGTTCAGTATTCGCCAACTCTCATTGACCCTATATCCATAAGGTTTTCTTGGCAAAGATACTGTAGTGGGTTGCCTTCTCCAGTGGACCACAATTTGTCTGACCTCTCTGCTATGACCTACCTATTTTGGATGACCCTACATGGTATAGATCACGGATTCAAGTACACAAGCCCCTTCACCAGGACAAGGTAGAGATCCAGAGGAGGAATTGTCTCAAGGAAAAACAAATCCTTCTTGATCTCAGATACTGACAATCAGATTCTTCCTGGATCAATACCCCCTATTCTAATAATCCAACATTACCTTGAATGTCCTTTTGTTTCCAAATATATTGATTCCTCTTTTAAAGTTATCTACTTATCTGCTGTTACAACCACAATTGGTAGAGAGTTCCACACAGCCCTTTGTGGTGAAGAACAATTTTCTTTCTTTAAGATGTATTTATATAAGATAACTATCATCCTCATTAAATTAAAGCTAAGATCTAACTCTTAGCACGTAGTGACATAAGTAGCACTACGTTGCGAATAATTTCCCCTCTAAAACACACGCGCAGCCGACTTGTGTTTGAAAACGCAGGCTGGCCGAGAAATGCCTAAGAGACAGGCAACGTGTAACTTGTAGCGCTGCAACCCGAAAACCCATTGATCTCTCATCCACGTAGCCCTTACGATCCAATAATGCTATTTATTGCTAAGATGTCCCACCTTGAGCTTGCACGTCACACGCAAATGAAGGCCAAAGCCCCATGGGTGCGAGAGAAGCCAAAAAGACCCCGACTCCGGTCCCTGAAACTCCACCCGGCCTCTAAACCTCCCCCTGTTCCCCAAATACATCCCCATGCTGCAGGGGAATCGATTGGGACGTGCACTGGTTAACCCCTGCCGCAGGGATATTTCAAGTACCCCCCAGCACCTAAAATCAACACCCCTATGCTGGGGTCCCCATCGGGACCCCCGCAGTGTCCCTGCTGCGTTAAAACATTTTCAAATTCCCCACCATGGGTCCTTAAAGGGCCTGCGCTAAATCAAACAATAAACCCCTGCTTTAAGTACCCCTCCAGGCATCTAAAATTAACCCCATCACTCATGGGGAACTACACAGACCCCCATGAGCCTCTAATTAACCTCCTCAGTCCCATAAGGGTCTGTAAAGATAGATAAGGACGGCCACAAAAAAAAATAACCCCTGCCATGTGGTACTATAAGTATCCCCCCAGGCATCTAAAATTAACCCCATCACTCATGGGCCTCTAATTAACCCTATCAGTCCAATAGTGGTCTATACAGACACTTATGGGACGCATATTAACCCCATCAGTCCAATAGGGGTCTATATAGACCCCTATAGGACACTATTAACCCCTAGAATAACACTATAAGTGTAAACACTACACTATTAACGCATCCTCTACCATATTAACCTAACTATACCGAAAAAATCTTACTATACACCATTAACCCTAACTGTACCCAATAAACCCCTACCCTATTAACCCCTACCTTACATTATTAACCCCCATCCTACCCCATACCATTCCATTACCCCCTCTAACTAATTAAACCACCTCTAACTAATTGACCCTATTTAACCCTCACCACACATAATTAACCCTATCACAATCACTTAACTCTATCTAGACCTATGTAACCCTGTCTAGTCTTATGTAACCCATCTAGTCCTATTTAACCCCATCTAGACCTATTTAACCCAGTCTAGTCCTATGTAACGCTATCTAGTCCTATTTAAACCAAACTTGACCTATTTAACCCAGTCTAGTCCTGTGTAACCCTATCTAGAACAATTAAACCCTAACTGGGCCTATTTAACCACAAATGAACCCAGTAAACCTCATCCCATAAACCCCCTCCTAACATACCCTGTTAACCCTACACTATTAACCCCTAATAAAATCCCTATTACCAAACTAATCACACAAAATAAAAAAACTATAATTACACAAAATAAAAAAGGACATTACTGAAAATAAAAAAAACACTACCAAAAATAAAAAAACTTAGCTACATAAAAAAAAAAAAACTACTTTACATAAAATAAAATAAACTGTTACCCCAAAAAAACCTGTTACATAAAAAAAGAAAAGCATACATTACATAAAATAAAACATACATTACATCCAATATAATCCCTCAATACATACAATAAAACCCCTCAATACATATAATTTAACCCCTAACTACATACAATTTAACCCCTAACTACATACATTAATACCCCTTACATACAATTAATCCCATAAATACATAGATTAATACCCCTAACTACATATATTAATACTCCATAACTACATACAATTAATCCCCTAACTACATACATTAATACCCCTAACTACATACAATTAGCCCCCTATCTGCACACAATAAACCACTAATTACATACAATAAAAATCCCTAAATCTCACCTAAAACAACCCCCCTCGCTAAACCTAGAATAGGGTAAATAAGCCCACTTACCTTGCCCAAATGCCCCTCTAGCAATGACGGTTTTCGTGACTTTGTCCTTAGCATAAGGGCCCATCCTTCATGGCCGCACAACATATAATCATGAACATTATAAATATTACACTTACCTTTCCACAATGCCAACTGTCCTCCTGGTAGTCTTTGCCGGCAGGGCCCCTCCGAAAAAATTCACCGCTCTAAAAACGTTAAAAAGAATAACGGAGCTCCTCTCTGGAGGAGCTCCCCTCCGCAAATTAGGCTTTTCGTGCATGCTCCGGCAAAAAATTGGAAATGATGCCTTCTGAGGTGCATCTTCTGATTGGCTCATGTCGCTGTCAATCAGATTGCAGCCAATCAGAATATGCAGATGTTTGGAGCCAATCAGAATCAAGGGTGTATCCCATTCTGATTGGCTGAAGGCAATAGTGGTTTACAAATGACTGACAAGTCCATCAGCCAATCAGAATGGGATATAGGCGTGCATCCCATTCTGATTGGCTCACACCTTGGCGCCTGCTAATTGGCTGAAATATGATTGACAGCGTTTTCAGCCAATCAGAAGGCTGCCTTTCCATTTTTTTACTGGAGCATGCGCGAGAAGCCTCATTTCCGGCAGGGAGCTACTCCTGGGAAAACCTTTGTTATTTTTTTTATTTTTTTTAGAGCAGCGGATGCTCCTACCAGGAGGACGGGGGCATCGCGGAAAGGTAAGTGTATTATTTATAATGTTCATACTTATATGTTATGTTTATTCTTTTATTAATTTTAATGTTTCTTTTTATTCTAGGGGTGCGGGACCTGTGAAGATCTACGGATGGTCCTTTATGCAAGGGAAGTCAGGAAAACCATTGTCACTGGAGGGGCATTTGGGCAAGGTAAGTGGGCTTTTTTACCCTATTCTAGGTTTAGTGAGGGGGGATTTCTTAGATGCGATTAAGGGATTTTTATTGTATGTAGTTAGGGGTTTTATTGTATGTAATTAGGTGTTTAATTGTATTTAGTTAGGGGTTAATTGTATGTAGTTAGGGGTATCAATGTATGTAGTTATGGGTATTAATGTATGTAATTAGGGGGTTAATTGTATGTAGTTAGGGGTATTAATGTATGTCGTTAGAGGGTTATATTTTATGTAGTTAGGGATATTAATGTATATAGTTAGGGGGTTAAATTGTATGTAGTTAGGGGGTTAACGGTATGTATTGATGGGTTTTATTGTATGTATTGAGGGGTTATAATGGATGTAATGTATGTTTTATGTTATGTAATGTATGCTTTTTTATTTTGGCTAACAGCTTTTTTTATTTTATGTAAAGTAGATTTTTTATTTTCTGTAAAGTAGGTTTTTTATTTTTATGTAACTTAGGTTTCCTATTTTTGGTAATATTCTTTTTTTATTTTAAGTAATGTCCTTTTTTATTTTTGCTAATGTCCTTTTTTATTTTGTGTAATTAGGAGTGTTTTTTTTTTCTGTAATTCTATTTTTTTTACATTTTGTGTAATTACAAGGGTAATAGGGATTTTATTAGGGTGTTAGGTGGATAGTGTAGGGTTTAACAGGGTAGAGAGGGGTTGATGGAGTAGTGGAGGGATAATAGTGTAGGGTAGGAGGGGGTTTATGGGATGGGGTTTACTGGATACATTTGGAGTTACATAGGCCCAGTTAGGGTTAAAAAGGACTAGATAGGGTTACATAGGACTAGATGGGGTTAAATAGGACTAGATAGGGTTACATAGGACTAGATGGGGTTAAATAGGACTAGATGGGGTTAAATAGGTATAGATGGGGTTAAGTGGTTAGTGATAGGGTCAGTTGGGTATGGTGAGGGTTACCTATGACTAGATAGGGTCCTCAAGACTCTTATGGTGTTAATATTGGGGTTAATAAGTGTCCGATGAGGGTCTGTATAGACCTTTATGGGACTGATGGGGTTAATTAGTGTCCCATAAGGGTCTGTATAGACCCTTATGGGACTGAGGGGTTAAATTAGAGCCTCATGGGGCCTGTATAGATCTCCATGAGTGATGGGGTTAATTTTAGATGCTTGGGGGGTACTTATGGTACCCCCGCGGCAGGGGGAAATTGTTTGATTTAGTGCAGGACCTTTAAGGTCCTTTCAGAACCGTGGAGGGAAATTTTTATTTTTAAATGCAGCGGGGGTCACGATCGAGACCCCCGCTACAAGCGTTAATGTAGGGACACTGCAGAGGGGGGTCATTTTAGGTGCCCGGCGGTACTTACAGTACACCCCGCAGAGAGCCTTGACTAATTGTGTGCTGCAGGCCCTTTAAGAATCCGCGGTGTAAAATTTTAAACTTTTAAATGCATCAGGGGCCCCGATTGGGACCCCCACTGCACTGGTTGATATGGGGACACTGCGGGGGTCCTGATGGGGACTCCCAGCATAGGGGGGTAATTTTAGGTGCCAGGGGGTACTTGGAATATCCCCCGCGGCAGGGCCTGTGTTTTTAACTTCCACGGAGGTCCCGATCGGGGCCACTGCGGCAAGGGGGATCCTGCAGGCTTTAATTAGCCATGATGGCGATCTCTACTGCCATTGGCTAAGTCTAACACTTTGCTATGTGTTAGACTAATTGATCTTATCCCGGCTCGCAGGCCCTTCCAAGCCCTTCTAATTTAATAGCAACGTAACTCAGGAGAATTTGAAGCACATAGGTTTAGGGAGCTACACATTGGACTTACAAGGCTGGAATTTAATATGGCCCAATATCCCTTCTTAGGAACCTTATTAGGTTTTGTAATATATCTTGTCAGGTTACAAAGTTACATAGTTACATAGTAATTGAGATTGAAAAAAGACATTTAGTCCATCAAGTTCAACCTTTTAAGATCTCCTCTGATCTGCAATATGCGGATTAATTGATCCAGAGGAAGAAACAGAAAAAAAACAGTGAAACTTTGCGATCTGACTCCTCCCTGGATCAATACTCCCTCTCTAATTATCTAGGGTAACCCCTAAATGTCTTTTTCATTTAAAAATATCTAATCCCTTTTTAAAGTTATGTATCACATCTACCACCTCCTTTGATAGAGAATTCCACAGATTAACCAGGTGAAATATTTGTACTTCTAACCTCAGGATGTCCTCTTGTCTAGGGAAAACCTCTTGAAACAAAAAGCTGATAAAGCTTTATATTGACCCTGGATGTATTTGTATAAGGTAATCATATCTCCTCTTAGACACATGTTTCTAGAGAAAATACGTTTAATTTGGTCAGCCTTTCTTCATAACGTAGCCCCTCCATTCCCCTTATTCTCTGTACTTTTTCCAGCTCTAAAATGTTGTTTTTATGAGAAAAAAAAATTGTCCTCCATATTCCAAATGAGGACATAATAGGGATTTGTATAGTGGTAGAATTATATTTGCTTCCCTGGCTTCTATACCTTCTTAATACATGCTAATATTTCACTTACCTTTGCAGATGCTGTCTGGCATTGATAACATATAAAATATATCTTTTCTAAATATATATTTAAATTTGGAATTTAAAAATTGCTGTTTTGAATTTAAAAATTGCTGCTAGGTTTTTACTTTACATTCATACTGAATCACAATTATTAGTTTATCACTTTTAGAATTTTATCAAAAATCTATAATAATTTTCCAATTTACAGCAAAATATCTCAAACAAGGTTATTGGAAAAACAATACATAATTCATAGTCATAATCATTTGTATAATCAATATATAATTAATAAATTCCCAAATTTCTCTGACATAAATTTGCAAGAAGAGAATTCTGTTTATTAACGGATCACCTATGTTTATTTTGTTTATCAGTAGAATGTCCTGTTTATTAGATATTTACCTACATATATCACTGGCATTTCTACTTAAGGGGGATGTTGTTTAGCTAAATATTCCACAACCATATTTGTGGCTAAGGGAAATTTTTGTAAAAAATATATATTGAATTTAAGGACATGTTTGAGGAACTTGGGCCTTTGAGGGCACTAGAACATTAATTGTGAAAAAATACATCCAATAATTTAACTATTAATTAGACACATATATATATATATATATATATATATATATATATATATATATATATATATATATATATAAGTGTATGATCCTAACAAAGGGCCCCATTCAACTGCAAGTTCACCATTGCCTTCAAATTGAACTTTTGGCTGCGGGTCACATTTTTTAAAAACATTTAGATGTATTTAATTGCAACTGCCCTCTCACATGCAACTGCCCTCTCACATGCAAACCATACACACGTAAGTAGGATTTCAGGGGGCAGAATCAATATTTAAAGAAGCCCGTAATGTACTGCTTAAACACACTTAAACTTTTCTAACCCATGCAGGTTCCATGATATGTATTAACCCCTTAAGCCTCTGGATCCATTTCACACACAATTTTTTTAAAAAAATATTGCTTATTTGTGGGTTTGCGTCTGTTGTGCGATTAATTCTAATGTCTTTCCACACCTTCCCATTCTTTTATAGTACATTAGTGTGTTATAAATTGCTGCTGCAGCTGTGATACGTTTTTGAAAAAGCCCTTGCGAGTCATATTCAGTACTTGTGAAATTTTTGACAGAAACTTGATACATTGTATCAGAATTAGTTGCGAGCTAGAGCTACGGGTCTAATAGGATATCAATTTTGCATCTCTAGCACTGGTAACTTTGGCGGGCTTGAAAAATCCAGCGAGGAGATAGGACAGAGTATGTATTTGTGATTGGTCATGTAACTCGCAATTGGAATGCGAGAAGCTAAATGTATCCAACTGAATATCCATAGCCTGTATGAGCTGCTTTTCAAGGTCAATAAATTGCGATTTGGAAAATTGAATGTGGCCCAAAGATGGTAGAAGTGTGCGTGTGTATGTAGGAGTGTGTATGGCATCTGCTGAGTTCTGGGATTAGTATCTGCAACATCTGTACGTAGAAAGCTCCTTATTCTTGGAGGGTTCAGCATCTGTACGTAGAAAGCTCCTTATTCTTGGAGGGTTCAACATCTGTACGTAGACAGCTCCTTATTCTTGGAGGGTTCAACATCTGTACGTAGAAAGCTCCTTATTCTTGGAGGGTTCAACATCTGTACGTAGAAAGCTCCTTATTCTTGGAGGGTTCAACATCTATACGTAGATAGCTCCTTATTCTTGGAGGGGCAAAGAGATCAAAGCCATTTTAGTGCAAATGGATTTACCAAAATGAAATGGAGGAATCTTGGGTTCCAGCCGAGCTGTTTCTCCATTTCCAGTAGCTCTGTTGCACTTATTTGGGTGTATATGTGTAGGCTTATATATTTTTTATTAGCTTTATAGTTTCTTCCAGCAATATTGATTCCGGCTTTGGATGCAGCCTGACGCTTGATGTACTGTGAGTATAAGTTGAATAAATAAGGTGACAATACACAACCTATATATATAGTGGGCATATTCATATATATTAATACACATTACATGGTTACAGTGAATTCAAGGATCCATCCACTGATCTGTCCCAACATGGAGGATATCAATATATACTGAGATATATGAGTATTTTGTTGTCTAGTTGAATGGGCTCAGTATTACTGGGATGGACTTTCTACTGGTTCTGCAGTTCAGGTGTTACTGCTGGTTGTTGTTCCTGTAGCTATTGCTGTTAGTTTTCTAGGTCCATAGTCATTATTTACATGGGACCTCTGAAGATGATGTTTGCCCCGCGTTTCTAGTTACCTAGTTACTTATTATTTACGTGGTACCTCCGAAGGTGTTGGTTGCACCCCTCTTTCTAGTTACCTGGATACCTATTATTTAGATGGGACTTCTGAAGGTGTTGGTTGCACATCACTTTCTAGCTACCTGGATATTATTATTTACGTGGGACCCGTGAAGGTGTTGGTTGCACATCACTTTCTAGCTACCTTGATATTATTATTTATGTGGGATCTGTGAAGGTGTTTGTTGCACCCCACTTTCAAGCTACTTATTTACGTGTGGCCTCTGAAGGTGTTGGTTCTGCCCTTCGATTCTAGCAATCTAGTTACCTATTATTTACGTGGGACCTCTGAGTGTGTTGGTTGCACCTCGTTTCTAGCTACCAGGATACTTATTATGTAGGTGGGACCTCTGAAGGTGATGTTGGCAAATCTTACTAGCTACCTGGATACTTATTATTTAGGTAAGGACCTGTGGGGGTTTTTGTTTCCCCTTTGTTTCTATCTATCTGGATACTTCTTGTTTACGTGGGACCTCTGAAGGTTTTAGTTGCCCTTCGTTTCTATCTATCTGGATACTACTTATTTACGTGGGACCTATAAAAGTGTTGGTTGCACCTCATTTCTAGCTACCTGCATACTTCTTATTTATGTGGGACCTCTGAAGGTGTTGGTTGCACCTTTTTTGTAGCTACCTGGATACTTCTTCTGTATGTGGGACCTCTAAAGGTGATGTTGGCACCTCTTTATAGCTACCTGGATACTTATTATTTATGTGGAGCCTCTGAAGGTGATGTTGGCACCTCGTTTTTAGCTACCTGGATATTATTATTTACGTGGGACCTCTGAAGGTGTTGGATGCACCTCGTTTATAGCCACCTGGATACTTACTATTTATGTGAGACCTCTGAAGGTGTTGGTTGCACCTTTTTTGTAGCTACCTGAATACTTCTTCTTTATGTGGGACCTCTAAAGGTGATGTTGGCACCTCTTTATAGCTACCTGGATACTTATTATTTATGTGGGGCCTCTGAAGGTGTTGGGTGCGACTCGTTTATAGCCACCTGGATACTTATTATTTATGTGAGACCTCTGAAGGTGATGTTGGCACCTAGTTTCTAGCTACCTGAATACTTCTTATTTATGTGGGACCTCTATAGGTGATGTTGGCACCTCGTTTCTAGCTACCTGGATATTATTATTTACGTGGGATCTCTGAAGGTGTTGGTTACACCTCGTTTATAGCCACCTGAATACTTATTATTTATGTGGGACCTCTAAAGGTGATGTTGGCACCTCTTTATAGCTACCTGGATATTATTATTTACGTGGGACCTCTGAAGGTGTTGGTTACACCTCGTTTATAGCTACCTGAATACTTCTTATTTATGTGGGACCTCTAAAGGTGATGTTGGCACCTTTTTATAGCTACCTGAATACTTATTATTTACGTGGGACCTCTGAAGGTGATGTTGGCACCTCTTTATAGCTACCTGAATACTTATTATTTACGTGGGACCTCTGAAGGTGTTGGTTGCACCTCGTTTTTAGCCACCTGGATACTTATTATTTATGTGAGACCTCTGAAGGTGTTGATTACACCTAGTTTCTAGCAACCTGAATACTACTTATTTATGTGGGACCTCTATAGGTGATGTTGGCACCTCTTTATAGCTACCTGGATACTTATAATTTACATGGGGCCTCTGAAGGTGATGTTGGCACCTCGTTTCTAGCAAACTGGATATTATTATTTACGTGGGACCTCTGAAGGTGTTGGTTACACCTCGTTTATAGCCACCTGAATACTTATTATTTATGTGAGACCTCTAAAGGTGATGTTGGCACCTCTTTATAGCTACCTGGATACTTCTTATTTATGTGGGACCTCTGAAGGTGATGTTGGCACCTCTTTATAGCTACCTGAATACTTCTTATTTATGTGGGGCCTCTGAAGGTGTTGGTTGCACCTCGTTTCTAGCTACCTGAATACTTCTTATTTATGTGGGACCTCTATAGGTGATGTTGGCACCTCTTTATAGCTACCTAAATACTTATTATTTACGTGGGGCCTCTGAAGGTGATGTTGGCACCTCTTTATAGCTACCTGAATACTTATTATTTACGTGGGACCTCTGAAGGTGCTGGATGCACCTCGTTTATAGCCACCTGGATACTTACTATTTATGTGAGACCTCTGAAGGTGTTGGTTGCACCTTTTTTGTAGCTACCTGGATACTTCTTATTTATGTGGGACCTCTAAAGGTGATGTTGGCACCTCTTTATAGCTACCTGGATACTTATTATTTATGTGGGGCCTCTGAAGGTGTTGGGTGCGACTCGTTTATAGCCACCTGGATACTTATTATTTATGTGAGACCTCTGAAGGTGATGTTGGCACCTAGTTTCTAGCTACCTGAATACTTCTTTATTATGTGGGACCTCTATAGGTGATGTTGGCACCTCGTTTCTAGCTACCTGGATATTATTATTTACGTGGGATCTCTGAAGGTGTTGGTTACACCTCGTTTATAGCCACCTGAATACTTATTATTTATGTGGGACCTCTAAAGGTGATGTTGGCACCTCTTTATAGCTACCTGAATACTTATTATTTACGTGGGACCTCTGAAGGTGTAGGTTGCACCTCGTTTATACCCACCTGGATACTTATTATTTATGTGAGACATCTGAAGGTGATGTTGGCACCTCGTTTCTAGCTACCTGGATACTTCTTATTTATGTGGGACCTCTATAGGTGATGTTGGCACCTCTTTATAGCTACCTGAATACTTCTTATTTATGTGGGACCTCTAAAGGTGATGTTGGCACCTTTTTATAGCTACCTGAATACTTATTATTTACGTGGGACCTCTGAAGGTGATGTTGGCACCTCTTTATAGCTACCTGAATACTTATTATTTACGTGGGACCTCTGAAGGTGTTGGTTGCACCTCGTTTTTAGCCACCTGGATACTTATTATTTATGTGAGACCTCTGAAGGTGTTGATTACACCTAGTTTCTAACAACCTGAATACTACTTATTTATGTGGGACCTCTATAGGTGATGTTGGCACCTCTTTATAGCTACCTGGATACTTATTATTTACATGGGGCCTCTGAAGGTGATGTTGGCACCTCGTTTCTAGCTAACTGGATATTATTATTTACGTGGGACCTCTGAAGGTGTTGGTTACACCTTGTTTATAGCCACCTGAATACTTATTATTTATGTGGGACCTCTAAAGGTGATGTTGGCACCTCTTTATAGCTACCTAGAAACTTCTTATTTATGTGGGACCTCTAAAGGTGATGTTGGCACCTCTTTATAGCCACCTGAATACTTATTATTTATGTGGGACCTCTAAAGATGATGTTGGCACCTCTTTATAGCTACCTGAATACTTATTATTTACGTGGGACCTCTGAAGGTGTTGGTTGCACCTCGTTTATACCCACCTGGATACTTATTATTTATGTGAGACATCTGAAGGTGATGTTGGTACCTCGTTTCTAGCTACCTGAATACTTCTTATTTATGTGGGACCTCTAAAGGTGATGTTGGCACCTCTTTATAGCTACCTGAATAATTATTATTTACGTGGGACCTCTGAAGGTGATGTTGGCACCTCTTTATAGCTACCTGGATACTTATTATTTACATGGGGCCTCTGAAGGTGATGTTGGCACCTCTTTATAGCTACCTGGATATTATTATTTACGTGGGACCTCTGAAGGTGTTGGTTACACCTCGTTTATAGCCACCTGAATACTTATTATTTATGTGGGACCTCTAAAGGTGATGTTGGCACCTCTTTATAGCTACCTGGATACTTATTATTTATGTGGGACCTCTAAAGGTGATGTTGGCACCTCGTTTCTATCTACCTGAATACTTATTATTTACGTGGGGCCTCTGAAGGTGATGTTGGCACCTCTTTATAGCTACCTGAATACTTATTATTTACGTGGGACCTCTGAAGGTGTTGGTTGCACCTCGTTTATACCCACCTGGATACTTTTTATTTATGTGAGACATCTGAAGGTGTTGGTTGCACCTCGTTTCTAGCTACCTGAATACTTCTTATTTATGTGGGACCTCTAAAGGTGATGTTGGCACCTCTTTATAGCTACCTGAATAATTATTATTTACGTGGGGCCTCTAAAGGTGATGTTGGCACCTCTTTATATCTACCTGAATACTTCTTATTTATGTGGGACCTTTTAAAGGTGATGTTGGCACCTCTTTATAGCTACCTGAATAATTATTATTTACGTGGGGCCTCTAAAGGTGATGTTGGCACCTCTTTATATCTACCTGAATACTTATTATTTATGTGGGACCTCTATAGGTGATGTTGGCACCTCTTTATAGCTACCTGAATACTTATTATTTATGTGGGGCCTCTAAAGGTGATGTTGGCACCTCTTTATATCTACCTAGAAACTTCTTATTTATGTGGGACCTCTAAAGGTGATGTTGGCACCTCTTTATAGCCACCTGAATACTTATTATTTATGTGGGACCTCTAAAGATGATGTTGGCACCTCTTTATAGCTACCTGAATACTTATTATTTACGTGGGACCTCTGAAGGTGTTGGTTGCACCTCGTTTATACCCACCTGGATACTTATTATTTATGTGAGACATCTGAAGGTGATGTTGGCACCTCGTTTCTAGCTACCTGAATACTTCTTATTTATGTGGGACCTCTAAAGGTGATGTTGGCACCTCTTTATAGCTACCTGAATAATTATTATTTACGTGGGACCTCTGAAGGTGATGTTGGCACCTCTTTATAGCTACCTGGATACTTATTATTTACATGGGGCCTCTGAAGGTGATGTTGGCACCTCGTTTCTAGCTAACTGGATATTATTATTTACGTGGGACCTCTGAAGGTGTTGGTTACACCTCGTTTATAGCCACCTGAATACTTATTATTTATGTGGGACCTCTAAAGGTGATGTTGGCACCTCTTTATAGCTACCTAGAAACTTCTTATTTATGTGGGACCTCTAAAGGTGATGTTGGCACCTCTTTATAGCCACCTGAATACTTATTATTTATGTGGGACCTCTAAAGATGATGTTGGCACCTCTTTATAGCTACCTGAATACTTATTATTTACGTGGGACCTCTGAAGGTGTTGGTTGCACCTCGTTTATACCCACCTGGATACTTATTATTTATGTGAGACATCTGAAGGTGATGTTGGCACCTCGTTTCTAGCTACCTGAATACTTCTTATTTATGTGGGACCTCTAAAGGTGATGTTGGCACCTCTTTATAGCTACCTGAATAATTATTATTTACGTGGGACCTCTGAAGGTGATGTTGGCACCTCTTTATAGCTACCTGGATACTTATTATTTACATGGGGCCTCTGAAGGTGATGTTGGCACCTCTTTATAGCTACCTGGATATTATTATTTACGTGGGACCTCTGAAGGTGTTGGTTACACCTCGTTTATAGCCACCTGAATACTTATTATTTATGTGGGACCTCTAAAGGTGATGTTGGCACCTCTTTATAGCTACCTGGATACTTATTATTTATGTGGGACCTCTAAAGGTGATGTTGGCACCTCGTTTCTATCTACCTGAATACTTATTATTTACGTGGGGCCTCTGAAGGTGATGTTGGCACCTCTTTATAGCTACCTGAATACTTATTATTTACGTGGGACCTCTGAAGGTGTTGGTTGCACCTCGTTTATACCCACCTGGATACTTTTTATTTATGTGAGACATCTGAAGGTGTTGGTTGCACCTCGTTTCTAGCTACCTGAATACTTCTTATTTATGTGGGACCTCTAAAGGTGATGTTGGCACCTCTTTATAGCTACCTGAATAATTATTATTTACGTGGGGCCTCTAAAGGTGATGTTGGCACCTATTTATATCTACCTGAATACTTCTTATTTATGTGGGACCTCTAAAGGTGATGTTGGCACCTCTTTATAGCTACCTGAATAATTATTATTTACGTGGGGCCTCTAAAGGTGATGTTGGCACCTCTTTATATCTACCTGAATACTTATTATTTATGTGGGACCTCTATAGGTGATGTTGGCACCTCTTTATAGCTACCTGAATACTTATTATTTATGTGGGGCCTCTAAAGGTGATGTTGGCACCTCTTTATATCTACCTAGAAACTTCTTATTTATGTGGGACCTCTAAAGGTGATGTTGGCACCTCTTTATAGCCACCTGAATACTTATTATTTATGTGGGACCTCTAAAGATGATGTTGGCACCTCTTTATAGCTACCTGAATACTTATTATTTACGTGGGACCTCTGAAGGTGTTGGTTGCACCTCGTTTATACCCACCTGGATACTTATTATTTATGTGAGACATCTGAAGGTGATGTTGGCACCTCGTTTCTAGCTACCTGAATACTTCTTATTTATGTGGGACCTCTAAAGGTGATGTTGGCACCTCTTTATAGCTACCTGAATAATTATTATTTACGTGGGACCTCTGAAGGTGATGTTGGCACCTCTTTATAGCTACCTGGATACTTATTATTTACATGGGGCCTCTGAAGGTGATGTTGGCACCTCTTTATAGCTACCTGGATATTATTATTTACGTGGGACCTCTGAAGGTGTTGGTTACACCTCGTTTATAGCCACCTGAATACTTATTATTTATGTGGGACCTCTAAAGGTGATGTTGGCACCTCTTTATAGCTACCTGGATACTTATTATTTATGTGGGACCTCTAAAGGTGATGTTGGCACCTCGTTTCTATCTACCTGAATACTTATTATTTACGTGGGGCCTCTGAAGGTGATGTTGGCACCTCTTTATAGCTACCTGAATACTTATTATTTACGTGGGACCTCTGAAGGTGTTGGTTGCACCTCGTTTATACCCACCTGGATACTTTTTATTTATGTGAGACATCTGAAGGTGTTGGTTGCACCTCGTTTCTAGCTACCTGAATACTTCTTATTTATGTGGGACCTCTAAAGGTGATGTTGGCACCTCTTTATAGCTACCTGAATAATTATTATTTACGTGGGGCCTCTAAAGGTGATGTTGGCACCTCTTTATATCTACCTGAATACTTCTTATTTATGTGGGGCCTCTAAAGGTGATGTTGGCACCTCTTTATATCTACCTGAATACTTCTTATTTATGTGGGACCTCTAAAGGTGATGTTGGCACCTCTTTATAGCTACCTGAATAATTATTATTTACGTGGGGCCTCTAAAGGTGATGTTGGCACCTCTTTATATCTACCTGAATACTTATTATTTATGTGGGACCTCTATAGGTGATGTTGGCACCTCTTTATAGCTACCTGAATACTTACTATTTATGTGGGGCCTCTAAAGGTGATGTTGGCACCTCTTTATATCTACCTGAATACTTATTATTTATGTGGGACCTCTATAGGTGATGTTGGCACCTCTTTATAGCTACCTGAATACTTATTATTTATGTGGGACCTCTAAAGGTGATGTTGGCACCTCTTTATAGCTACCTGAATACTTATTATTTACGTGGGGCCTCTGAAGGTGATGTTGGCACCTCTTTATAGCTACCTGGATATTATTATTTACGTGGGGCCTCTGAAGGTGATGTTGGCACCTCTTTATAGCTACCTGGATACTTCTTATTTATGTGGGACCTCTAAAGGTGACGTTGGCACCTCTTTATAGCTACCTGAATACTTATTATTTACGTGGGGCCTCTGAAGGTGATGTTGGCACCTCTTTATAGCTACCTGGATATTATTATTTACGTGGGGCCTCTGAAGGTGATGTTGGCACCTCTTTATAGCTACCTGGATACTTCTTATTTATGTGGGACCTCTAAAGGTGACGTTGGCACCTCTTTATAGCTACCTGAATACTTATTATTTACGTGGGGCCTCTGAAGGTGATGTTGGCACCTCTTTATAGCTACCTGGATATTATTATTTACGTGGGGCCTCTGAAGGTGATGTTGGCACCTCTTTATAGCTACCTGAATACTTATTATTTACGTGGGACCTCTGAAGGTGTTGGTTGCACCTCGTTTATACCCACCTGGATACTTATTATTTATGTGAGACATCTGAAGGTGTTGGTTGCACCTCGTTTCTAGCTACCTGAATACTTATTATTTATGTGAGACATCTGAAGGTGATGTTGGCACCTCTTTATAGCTACCTGAATACTTTTTATTTATGTGGGACCTCTATAGGTGATGTTGGCACCTCTTTATATCTACCTGAATACTTATTATTTATGTGAGACATCTGAAGGTGATGTTGGCACCTTTTTATAGCTACCTGAATACTTCTTATTTATGTGGGACCTCTATAGGTGATGTTGGCACCTCTTTATAGCTACCTGAATACTTATTATTTATGTGGGGCCTCTAAAGGTGATGTTGGCACCTCTTTATATCTACCTGAATACTTATTATTTACGTGGGACCTCTAAAGGTGATGTTTGCACCTCGTTTCTAGCTACCTGGATACTTCTCATTTATGTGGGACCTCTAAAGGTGATGTTGGCACCTCGTTTCTAGCTACCTGAATACTAATTATTTACATGGGGCCTCTGAAGGTGATGTTGGCACCTCTTTATAGCTACCTGAATACTTATTATTTACGTGGGACCTCTGAAGGTGTTTGTTGCACCTCATTTCTAGCTACCTGAATACTTCTTATTTATGTGGGACCTCTATAGGTGATGTTGGCACCTCGTTTCCAGCTACCTGAATATTTATTATTTATGTGGGACTTCTAAAGGTGATGTTGGCACCTCTTTATAGCTACCTGAATACTTATTATTTATGTGGGACCTCTAAAGGTGATGTTGGCACCTCTTTATATCTACCCGAATACTTATTATTTATGTGGGACCTCTAAAGGTGATGTTGGCACCTCTTTATATCTACCCGAATACTTATTATTTACGTGGGACCTCTGAAGGTGATGTTGGCACCTCTTTATAGCTACCTGAATACTTATTATTTACGTGGGACCTCTGAAGGTGCCGGTTGCACCTCGTTTATACCCACCTGGATACTTATTATTTATGTGAGACATCTGAAGGTGATGTTGGCACCTCGTTTCTAGCTACCTGAATACTTCTTATTTATGTGGGACCTCTATAGGTGATGTTGGCACCTCTTAATAGCTACCTGAATACTTATTATTTACGTGGGGCCTCTGAAGGTGATGTTGGCACCTCTTTATAGCTACCTGAATACTTATTATTTACGTGGGACGTCTGAAGGTGCTGGTTGCACCTCGTTTATACCCACCTGGATACTTATTATTTATGTGAGACATCTGAAGGTGATGTTGGCACCTCTTTATAGCTACCTGAATACTTATTATTTACGTGGGACCTCTGAAGGTGTTGGTTGCACCTCTTTATAGCTACCTGAATACTTATTATTGATGTGGGGCCTCTGAAGGTGATGTTGGCACCTCTTTATAGCTACCTGGATACTTCTTATTTATGTGGGACCTCTGAAGGTGATGTTGGCACCTCTTTATAGCTACCTGAATACTTCTTATTTATGTGGGGCCTCTGAAGGTGTTGGTTGCACCTCGTTTCTAGCTACCTGAATACTTCTTATTTATGTGGGACCTCTATAGGTGATGTTGGCACCTCTTTATAGCTACCTGAATACTTATTATTTACGTGGGGCCTCTGAAGGTGATGTTGGCACCTCTTTATAGCTACCTGGATATTATTATTTACGTGGGGCCTCTGAAGGTGATGTTGGCACCTCTTTATAGCTACCTGGATATTATTATTTACGTGGGGCCTCTGAAGGTGATGTTGGCACCTCTTTATAGCTACCTGAATACTTATTATTTACGTGGGACCTCTGAAGGTGTTGGTTGCACCTCGTTTATACCCACCTGGATACTTATTATTTATGTGAGACATCTGAAGGTGTTGGTTGCACCTCGTTTCTAGCTACCTGAATACTTATTATTTATGTGAGACATCTGAAGGTGATGTTGGCACCTCTTTATAGCTACCTGAATACTTTTTATTTATGTGGGACCTCTATAGGTGATGTTGGCACCTCTTTATATCTACCTGAATACTTATTATTTATGTGAGACATCTGAAGGTGATGTTGGCACCTTTTTATAGCTACCTGAATACTTCTTATTTATGTGGGACCTCTATAGGTGATGTTGGCACCTCTTTATAGCTACCTGAATACTTATTATTTATGTGGGGCCTCTAAAGGTGATGTTGGCACCTCTTTATATCTACCTGAATACTTATTATTTACGTGGGACCTCTAAAGGTGATGTTGGCACCTCGTTTCTAGCTACCTGGATACTTCTCATTTATGTGGGACCTCTAAAGGTGATGTTGGCACCTCGTTTCTAGCTACCTGAATACTAATTATTTACATGGGGCCTCTGAAGGTGATGTTGGCACCTCTTTATAGCTACCTGAATACTTATTATTTACGTGGGACCTCTGAAGGTGTTGGTTGCACCTCGTTTATACCCACCTGGATACTTATTATTTATGTGAGACATCTGAAGGTGATGTTGTCACCTCATTTCTAGCTACCTGAATACTTCTTATTTATGTGGGACCTCTATAGGTGATGTTGGCACCTCGTTTCCAGCTACCTGAATATTTATTATTTATGTGGGACTTCTAAAGGTGATGTTGGCACCTCTTTATAGCTACCTGAATACTTATTATTTATGTGGGACCTCTAAAGGTGATGTTGGCACCTCTTTATATCTACCCGAATACTTATTATTTATGTGGGACCTCTAAAGGTGATGTTGGCACCTCTTTATATCTACCCGAATACTTATTATTTACGTGGGACCTCTGAAGGTGATGTTGGCACCTCTTTATAGCTACCTGAATACTTATTATTTACGTGGGACCTCTGAAGGTGCCGGTTGCACCTCGTTTATACCCACCTGGATACTTATTATTTATGTGAGACATCTGAAGGTGATGTTGGCACCTCGTTTCTAGCTACCTGAATACTTCTTATTTATGTGGGACCTCTATAGGTGATGTTGGCACCTCTTAATAGCTACCTGAATACTTATTATTTACGTGGGGCCTCTGAAGGTGATGTTGGCACCTCTTTATAGCTACCTGAATACTTATTATTTACGTGGGACGTCTGAAGGTGCTGGTTGCACCTCGTTTATACCCACCTGGATACTTATTATTTATGTGAGACATCTGAAGGTGATGTTGGCACCTCTTTATAGCTACCTGAATACTTATTATTTACGTGGGACCTCTGAAGGTGTTGGTTGCACCTCTTTATAGCTACCTGAATACTTATTATTGATGTGGGGCCTCTGAAGGTGATGTTGGCACCTCTTTATAGCTACCTGGATACTTCTTATTTATGTGGGACCTCTGAAGGTGATGTTGGCACCTCTTTATAGCTACCTGAATACTTCTTATTTATGTGGGGCCTCTGAAGGTGTTGGTTGCACCTCGTTTCTAGCTACCTGAATACTTCTTATTTATGTGGGACCTCTATAGGTGATGTTGGCACCTCTTTATAGCTACCTGAATACTTATTATTTACGTGGGGCCTCTGAAGGTGATGTTGGCACCTCTTTATAGCTACCTGAATACTTATTATTTACGTGGGACCTCTGAAGGTGCTGGTTGCACCTCGTTTATACCCACCTGGATACTTATTATTTATGTGAGACATCTGAAGGTGATGTTGGCACCTCTTTATAGCTACCTGAATACTTATTATTTACGTGGGACCTCTGAAGGTGTTGGTTGCACCTCTTTATAGCTACCTGAATACTTATTATTGATGTGGGGCCTCTGAAGGTGATGTTGGCACCTCTTTATAGCTACCTGGATACTTCTTATTTATGTGGGACCTCTGAAGGTGATGTTGGCACCTCTTTATAGCTACCTGAATACTTCTTATTTATGTGGGGCCTCTGAAGGTGTTGGTTGCACCTCGTTTCTAGCTACCTGAATACTTCTTATTTATGTGGGACCTCTATAGGTGATGTTGGCACCTCTTTATAGCTACCTGAATACTTATTATTTACGTGGGGCCTCTGAAGGTGATGTTGGCACCTCTTTATAGCTACCTGAATACTTATTATTTACGTGGGACCTCTGAAGTTGTTGGTTGCACCTCGTTTATACCCACCTGGATACTTATTATTTATGTGGGACCTCTGAAGGTGATGTTGGCACCTCTTTATAGCTACCTGAATACTTATTATTTACGTGGGGCCTCTGAAGGTGTTGGTTGCACCTCGTTTCTAGCTACCTGAATACTTATTATTTATGTGGGGCCTCTGAAGGTGATGTTGGCACCTCTTTATAGCTACCTGGATACTTCTTATTTATGTGGGACCTCTGAAGGTGATGTTGGCACCTCTTTATAGCTACCTGAATACTTCTTATTTATGTGGGGCCTCTGAAGGTGATGTTGGCACCTCTTTATAGCTACCTGAATACTTATTATTTATGTGAGACATCTTAAGGTGATGTTGGCACCTCGTTTCTAGCTACCTGAATACTTATTATTTACGTGGGACCTCTGAAGGTGTTGGTTGCACCTCGTTTATACCCACTGGGATACTTATTATTTATGTGGGACCTCTGAAGGTGATGTTGGCACCTCTTTATAGCTACCTGAATACTTATTATTTATGTGGGACCTCTGAAGGTGATGTTGGCACCTCTTTATAGCTACCTGAATACTTATTATTTATGTGGGACCTCTATAGGTGATGTTGGCACCTCGTTTCTAGCTACCTGAATACTTCTTATTTATGTGGGACCTCTATAGGTGATGTTGGCACCTCGTTTCTAGCTACCTGAATACTTCTTATTTATGTGGGACCTCTATAGGTGATGTTGGCACCTCGTTTCTAGCTACCTGGATATTTATTATTTAGGTGGGACCTTCGCATCCCACTTTCCACCTACCTGGATACCTAACTAGATATCTAACTATATAAAAACCTCATAAGCATAGATTTCGCAGACAACACCTATAATACCTCCGGGGGGACACTCCCAACATCACACAATGTTGCCTAGTGATCTCATGTTTCAAATTGTGAAGTAAGAGAAAAAATGTAAACTACTAAGCAGTAAAATGCACCAAGAAAAACAAGTAACAAAGTGGAATAAAAATGCTGCAAATAACCAAAAAATTAATATACAGACAGAAGACGCCGCGACTTCCTCTAAAACGCGTTCTTTTTTCCATCATTCTGCCCCCGCCACCTTGAGACTTATCGCTTCAAGACCGGGTGCTCATGTATCGTGTGAATACCATGCTGAACTTATAGATACTTTATAGTAATAATCATGAATATAATTTCACTTGTTTTGTATATTTGGTTGAATATGAGAAAACATATTGTCGTTATTATAACATTTTGTGTCTGTAATAAGTTTAAATGGACTCAGCGTCCCCAAAATATTATTTTCAGTTATTCTTTACGAGCATGAAAAAAATTAGCTAGACATTCACTAATATTCATTATTTTTATGCATAGAGCATATTATTATTCATCATTTATTAGTAATATTATTCATTATTTTATGCAAATGAGCAAATGCTTAATATTAATTAGCTCCTTTGATGTTTTAATTAGTGTCATAATCTGCTGGTCCAACCATGTAATGTTAATACCAATGACCCCCAATGTTGTCATTAGAACCCCCCACCCTTATCTGAGCCACAGACTGAGCTGCTAGTGAGCACATACCAGGTGTGACTTACCTGAGAAGGTGAGAAGCAGAGACAGAGCCCAGGGAGACATTGTGTGGTGACGGTTCCCCTAATGTAAGTTATATATATATGTGTCTGGAGCCTGAAGTACTCGTCGGGAGGAGCTAAAATGGCACTTACAGAGCAATCTAAGAAACATGAAACAGACTGAGGAACTTGTGTGTGACAATCATGAAGTGTACAGACCTGTCACTGGGGTAAGGGAGCGGTCAGTGCAGAGGGAGGGGTCAGTAAGGCTGAGGACCTGTCCATCATGTCCCATCGTTGATGAACACACCCTTTCCCTGCCAAATAATGAACTAATTCAGCCTTAGAGAGATATATAAGGCAGCATGCTGAGGCTCAGACAGGCCAGTATAGTCTCAGGCCTCTGTATACTGTACAAGTGCTGATAGAGACGCCCTTTTGGTTATAACGTGTTGTGGTATATTATATACCTGACCTGTTATCAAATGACAGTAAATAATGGAATGATGTTAAAGCCCATCTCTGAAGGAATTTGTTTATCGGCGATCACCAGATGCTACATAATTATAATGAAACTGATGTTTTGATCTCAGGGCCAAGAGAGAACATATATGTGAGAATGTAGACATGACTGATATATACAGCATATATGGAGCGTAGTTTAGTATAATATAGATATATATACTGGTTGTGTATAAGAACAAGTAGACCAATCATGTCTGTTCATTATATCTACCTAGAATTAGATAGCATTACATTATTTCAGGTTATTTTCCTAAACAAGCAAGTGGTAACGAGGGTAATGAGCAGAAGGAGTAGGAGATAAGTAGAGCAAAGTGATTGGGGCTCCATGCCTGGGCTGGACAATGGCGTGTCCGGAGGACAGGTTAGACCAGGCTTTAGACCAAAGTGATTGGGGCTCCATGCCTGGGCTGGACAATGGTGTGTCCGGAGGACAGGTTAGACCAGGCTTTAGACCTAAGTGATTGGGGCTCCATGCCTGGGCTGGACAATGGCGTGTCTGGAGGACAGGTTAGACCAGTCTTTAGACCGAAGTGATTGGGGCTCCATGCCTGGGCTGGACAATGGCGTGTCGGGAGGACAGGTTAGACCAGTCTTTAGACCGAAGTGATTGGGGCTCCATGCCTGGGCTGGACAATGGCGTGTCGGGAGGACAGGTTAGACCAGGCTTTAGACCGAAGTGATTGGGGCTCCATGCCTTTGCTGGACAATGGAGTGTCCGGAGGACAGGTTAGACCAGGCTTTAGACCGAAGTGATTGGGGCTCCATGCCTTTGCTGGACAATGGAGTGTCCGGAGGACAGGTTAGACCAGGCTTTAGACCGAAGTGATTGGGGCTCCATGCCTGGGCTGGACAATGGCGTGTCGGGAGGACAGGTTAGACCGAAGTGATTGGGGCTCCATGCCTGGGCTGGACAATGGAGTGTCCGGAGGACAGGTTAGACCAGGCTTTAGACCGAAGTGATTGGGGCTCCATGCCTGGGCTGGACATTGGAGTGTCCGGAGGACAGGTTAGACCAGGCTTTAGACCGAAGTGATTGGGGCTCCATGCCTGGGCTGGACAATGGCGTGTCGGGAGGACAGGTTAGACCAGGCTTTAGACCGAAGTGATTGGGGCTCCATGCCTGGGCTGGATAATGGAGTGTCCGGAGGACAGGTTAGACCAGGCTTTAGACCGAAGTGATTGGGGTTCCATGCCTGGGCTGGACAATGGCGTGTCGGGAGGACAGGTTAGACCAGGCTTTAGGTATGTTACATAACTACATGGGTATGTTCCTGCTCATGAGGCCCTGGCCTAGGGCAGAGGATATACAGTCTGTACCCGGCACTTTCTGACTTACTGTATACTTACATAGCCACACATATGATTGTAGTAAATGTATTACTGGGATACAGCAAGAGGATAGGAAGAGTAATAACTGGGTCGTTGTTAAGTTGTTCAGTTGTGTTTGACTGTCCGTGACCCTATGGGCCGCAGCATGCCAGGCACATCTTTTGTCGGGTTGTGCTGATCCATAAGGTTGCTGTCATCTTGGCAATGATACTGGAGTGGGTGCCAGTTCCTTCTCCACTGGACCGTGATTTATGTGACCTATAGCTCACAGCTTCATTATTTTACACAAGCCCCTTCACCATGGCACTGTAGCGATCCAGAAGAGTCGATAGGGGGCATACAAATCTGAGTGGGCCATGGGCAGCATAAAACATAAATACCCCCAGGGGGTAGGATTATTTACTTTCACTTTCTGACCTCGCCTGGTGTATGTCAGGATCACTCCCCCATAGAGACTCGGCTCCGCCCACTTTGTACGTCTGTTGCTTTTGGACATAAAGCCTTCTGTATAACTCTGTATTTCCTTCAGGATCGCTACCTTGGCTTGTGTACTTCAATGAAGCTGTGAGCTAAGCCATGTAGGGTCACCCAAGATGTGGCATCATGCCATCCCCCTGAGTAGAAGCACTGACCAACTGACATCTTTCCCAGATCCATTCACCATCAGGACTGAGCGGTCACTTCTGCAGGACCCAGTCGGTAACACTGGGCCCCATACCATTTACCTGAGTAGAAGCACTGACCATCTGACCCATCTCCATCCACCATCAGTGCAACCAAAGATGTGCCTGGCATGCTGCGGTCCATAGGGTCACAGAGAGTTAAACACAACTGAACAACTAAATAATGACCCAGTTATTACTCTTCCTATCCTCTTGCTGTATCCCAGTAATACATTTACCACAATCATATGTGTGGCTATGTAAGTATACAGTAAGTCAGAAAGTGCCGGGTACAGACAAAATATCCTCTGCCCTAGGCCAGGGCCTCATGAGCAGAAACACACCCATGTAGTTATGTAACATACCTAAAGTCTGGTCTAACCTGTCCTCCGGACACGCCATTGTCCAGCCCAGGCATGGAGCCCCAATCACTTCGGTCTAAAGACTTTTCTACTTATATCCTGCTCCTTCTTGACAACCACAGTGATTTTGAGCCTGTTACTCGCAATTGGAATGGGATTAGCAAGTAGCCATTGGATAATGTAACATTTACGGGATCCATTACGGGCTCATGTAATTGCGATTTGGACAATTAAATAGGGCCCTTTGTATGTTGTGGATTCCTGAACCTGTTGCCGAGGAAGAGAATTGGATGAAGCAGGTGCAGTATTAACCCCTGAAGCTCTGGAATAGGGGTTTAACCAGTGGGATCCATTGCATGTCCAACCGAGATGCCCTATGTTAGGGACTATAAATATTCTTCAATGATTATTTTTATTATTATCCATTTTTTGTAATGCATAAACATATTCCATAGCGCTATAAAGGGGTACAAATAAAAAAATACAATGTTAAACAAATGGCAAAACGTGAAGGGCCCTGTCTCACGTACTTGGTCTTTTTCTAAAGCACCGACACAAGATTGAAAACTCACGAACTTACAATCTAAAGGAATTAATGAAACAAAGGTGTGGTGATTAAACAGAAGAAACATGGAGAATAGAGGCTTAATTAGTGATAAGTCTGTGGGTGTATCAGCTGTGAAAATGGTGGTGATAGTGCTGAACCTGCACTATAAATGTATACAAATTATAGGTGGGTGTGGACAGGATAGGTGGAAGGGCATGTTATAAAGTGGTGGCATGTGAGGTTCTAGATATAGATGACCTGACATCTTTCCCATCTCCGACCACCATCAGGACTGAGCGGTCACTTCTACAGGAGCTCAGCCAGTGACACTAAACGTCGTACCATCCACCTGCGCAGAAGCCCCGACCATCTGATATATTTACCAGTTCCATTCACCTTGGTTTCTTTTACATTTAGACCTAGAACCTCATACGCCACCACTTTATAACATGCCCTACACCAATCCTGTCCACAAGTGGTTACTTTTAACTACTCGCATTCCAATTGCGAGTTACAGGCTCAAAATCCCTGCAGTTGTCAAAATCGTAACTCTGTCTTATCTCCTTCTTTGAAGTATTTTTTTTTTATTAAATGATTTTTATTAGACAGTCAGACAAAACTCGTCGAGTAACCAAAAACAACACATTAGACGAGGTAAGTAGAAAATAACAATGAGCATATTCATCTCATCTATCTTCTTATATAACGTCTTTCTGTCCAGAACTCCTCCTCTTTTTCCGTTTTCTAGTTTCATGTCTGCTGAAAGTAACTTTTAACTGGATTGGGGCTAAGGGGGAAACTATGAGTAGTGAAGTCCCATAACACTGGGATGATCTTTGTAAACTGTGTTTCCTGTCCTCATATAGTCCTGACCCTGACCGGTATCAACTCTCTTAGTAGATGTAGCCTCTGATCTTGGGTAACTGTGTTAGGCTATTGGTGTTGGATAAGTTAAGATTTCTCTTGTCTTGTTTTCCTTTCTAGATCCCTTAGGAGGGAAGTATTACTCACCCCATTCCTCTGCCGAACCTTGTCTCCCAGGCGGCCCAGCAGGAGGCCCAGCGCTTGTTGTTATGATTCACCTCTGCAAATAAAATGCTCATGGACCGAACAAACTCAATTTTGCTTAGGATTATCTCGTATATTGGGGTGGGTGTTTTCCAGTGGGCGGCTATTATCTTTCTAACTGCTAAGAAGATTTGGTTGGTTAGGAATTGTTCCGAGTTGGACAACCCCTCTACCGGTAGACCCAGGATGGCTTCCTCTGGTCTCATGGGAAAACTCTGACCCCATAGTTTCTCTAATGTTTTATATGTATCTACCCAAGTGTGTTTAATCATAGGGCATTCCCAAAATTTATGAATTAGAGTCCCTTTCTGATTGCATCCTCTTTCACATAAATCACTAATCCCCAGGTTTCCTAGGTGCATTCTAACTGGGGTTAGGTACCATCTCATGACCACTTTATATGAATTTTCTTTCAGAATTATATTAAGTGAGGAGTTTTTTGTTTGTTTCAGAATGTTGTTCCATTGGTCCTTATCTAAGCGTATGTTGAGGTCTGCTTCCCACGCCCTCTCGTAGTGTAGTTTGGGAGGAGTGGCTAACTCGCATAGGTGGTTATATATTGTGGAAATATTGCCTTTCCCTCCTGGGTAATTAATGCAACACTTTTCGAATACGGTTTTGTTTTGTCCACGTTGTTCCTGAAGGTTTGAGTTAGTCTTTGATTTATAGCGAATAGGTTAAGCCATTCCCCTGGAGGTAGTTGTTTTTTGTCTAGGAATGCAGTAGTGGACCATTTTTGATTAACTACAGGTAAATCTGCCACAATTGAGCAGTTATTTTCGGTCCACCATCTATATTGGTCATTAGTATTTATTTTGGGGCTGGCCGATTGGGGCCACAAGGGAGTAAGCCTGGATTCTGGGTTTAGAAGCATGGTCCTCCTATTTATGTCTTTCCATAAGGTTATTGTGTGCCTCACACTAGTTGGTAGTGATTGGGGTAGCTTGAAGCCCTGCTGGATGGAGAGCCATGGTAATTGATGCATGATTAAGTCATTGGCGCTCAGTGTGTGTTTCTCTATCTAGACCCATACTGGGGGGGAGTCTCTGACGTACCATTTTGCTAATTGAGCTAGTCTAGCTGCTTTGAAGTAACAGGAGATATCTGGGAATGCGAGGCCGCCTCTCTTCTTAGTTGCGATAATTGTTTCTCTGTTTATTCTAGGTTTTTTGTTGTTCCACAGAAAGCTCGTCAACATTTTTTGTATCGTTTTCAATTATTTTGCCAAAATTGATATTGGTATGGTCCTAAACAGGTAAAGTAGTTTGGGGAGTATGTTCATTTTAATGGCATGTAGTTTTCCTAGCCATGAGATCTTTAGCTCTGACCACCTGTGCAGGTCTCTTGTTATTTGTTTAATGAGGGTTGGGTAGTTCGCTTCATATAGGGCCTTAGTTGATTTAGTAATTTGTATGCCTAGATAATTGATAGATTTTGGGGACCATTTTATCGGAAAATTGTTGGTTAGTTGCTTTTCCATGGTGGGTGGGAGGAATACGTTAAGGGCTATGCTTTTGCTCGTATTTACTTTGTACCCCGACAGTGGGCCAAATTCAGACAAGAGTTTGAATAGGGTAGGAAGACTGACTAGGGGGTTTGAGATTGTTAGGAGAATGTCGTCTGCGAAGAGGCTTATTTTGTGATCTGTCAGACCGACCGGTATTCCCGATATGTCTGTGTGTTGGCGAATAGCTATTGCTAGGGGCTCTATACTAAGGGCGAACAGCAGTGGGGACAGTGGGCACCCCTGTCGTGTACCTCTCGTGATTTTGAGTTTTTGAGAATTGTGTCCTTGGTAAGTTACCTGAGCAGTTGGTTCTGAATATAGTGATGCGACGCTTTTGAGGAAACCTTCCGGTAAACCGAATTTGATCAGTGTTGAGTTCATAAATCTAATTTAGATTTATCTAATCTATCAAAAGCCTTCTCGGCAACACCATCGCGTGGCTTTCTCCTCTGAAAGTTATGTCAATGAGGTCAATGATCTTTCTTGTGTTATCTGGCGCTTCCCTACCCCTTATGAAGCCTACTTGGTCCGGATGTATTATCTCAGGAATCAATTCCGCTAGTCTGGACGCCAAAATTTTAGTGTATATTTTTAAGTCGGTGTTGATCAGGGAAATTGGTCTATAGCTAGCACATTGGGTTGGGTCTTTTCCTGGTTTAGGGATTACTATTATTTTGGCTTCTAAGAATTCCGGTTTAATTTTCCCCCCTTCTAAGAAGCTGTTAAATAGTTTGTGTAAGGTAGGGCTGAGTAGGTCGCTCATATGTTTGTAATAGAGGTTCGAGTACCCGTCTGGGCCCGGGGCCCCGTGTGCTTTTGTTGTCGTGATCGCCTCCTGTATTTCTTTGACTGATATGGGCTCTAAGAGTGAACTGGCTTTAGCGGGGTCTAGGTGTGGTATATTTCTGCTACTTAGTGTGTTTTCGATTTCTAGTTTGTGAGTTGGGGTACCGGAGTTGCCTGATTTGGTGTAAAGGTCAGCATAAAATTGCCTGAATTCGCGTACTATCTGATCTGGTTGAAAGACTATTTGCATATTTTTGGTGATTAGTTTGGCAATTAATTAAATTAAATCACTCTCTTTTCTTTTAGTCTATTAGCCAACATTCTGTCAGGCTTGTTTGCGTTTCTGAAGAATTTGGCTTCGGTTTGTTGTAATATAGTGACCATTTTTCCTCTCAACAAGAGTTGAGTTCTTGTTTGTATCCTAGTACCTTCTCGTAAGTGTGTCGTGATTTGTCTTTACCGTATAGTTTTTGGGCCTCTGATATTTTCTGATTTAGAAGTGAAATTTGTGCTTGGTCCTTTTCTTTCTTGATCGAACTAATTTGTATGCAGACTCCCCTGATTACTGCTTTGTGGGCTGCCCAAATTCCGTCGATGTTTATCTCGCCTACTTTGTTAAGATCAAGATATTCTGTGATTGCTGCCCTAATTTTTTCGCGTGTGGTTGGGTCGTTTAGCATGCCGGGGTTTAATGTCCACGTCGGACTATTTCCCTTCGGTAGAAGCTCTCTCATGGAAATTTTGACCAGTTCGTGGTCTGACCATGCTATGGGACATATTGAGGCCTCGGTTAGGTTCCCTGCAATGTTTTGTTGAATCAGGATGTAATCTATTCTGGAAAGCGACCCATGTCTAGCTGAAAAAAATGTGTATTCTCTTTCTGTGGGGTTCATATTTCTCCAGGTGTCAATCATACAATTGGAATTTAGTAGTTTTTTGAGTGCTTTGGTCGCCGTGGGGGTTTTGTGTGTCTGGGTCGTTTGACTTGTCTTTGGATGGATCCAAAACCGCATTCATGTCTCCTCCTATTATCTTAAGTCTGTCATCCCAACTATCTGTGAGTTTTTATATTTTCTGGAAAAATGGCGTTTGGTCTGTGTTCGGGGCGTATATCTTCAAAAGTGTGACCTTCTGTTCATGTATTGTCCCGTGAACTGCTCTGTACCTGCCTTCTTTGTCCCTTTGGATTTTACTTAGTTGGAAGTTGAGTCTTCTGTGGAACAAAATAGTGACTCCCTTTTGTTTGGCTTCTGAGGTAGCGTGGAACGCCTGTGTGAAGACTCCCCCCCAGTATTTTGGTACTGCTTGTTTTCTAAAATGAGTTTCTTGAATCATTACAATGTCTAGGTTTAATTTTTGATAGTTCCTCAAGGCCACCCCCCTCTTGACTGGTTCGTTCAGTCCATGAGCATTATGTGACGCTATGACAATGTCCATATTTCTTACTGAGGTGTGTGACATTTTGGTGAGTGTGGTTGGTTGTCTCACGTTCCAGGATGCGTACGGTCTAGTGTTCCTGTGCCTCCTGCTGGTCTCTGCCCCGAAAACCGCTCAGCAGTCAAATGCGTGTGAGAGTCTCTGTACTCAAGGAGAGAAACAGTAGTTAACGAAGCAACTGTATATACACAATTCTGTGGGGTCAACAGAACCTGGGCTAATAAATGTATGGACAACTTCTCCTCCTCTAGAGGAAGTCCCTATGGCTACTCTGGGTACTAAGCCTAGATTTGAGAGTCTGTTGGTGCGTCTCTCTGGTGGTCAAGAGAATTCCTAGTGTAATTTAAATTTCTGTTGTTCTTTGTTTAAATAGAGCGTAGTAACATATTACTTTGAGGAGAGCGGTTGCTGTCCTCTTATTATTTTACTGGTGGGCCAATTAGTGTCTCTAATCTGACACTGAACAGGACCGCCTAAACTTTACTTTTTGTGGTGGTATGTGGCTGGCTATTTGTTAGCGCCCATAGGGACGCCTTTTAAGTGTAGTGTGTCTTTGCCTCTACGGCCTGGGTTGTCTATCTATGATGTGCTTTAGACGTTTCCCTCTCTCACTGGTGTGATTACTATGTTATAGCATTGATTATCAGAGTAGTAGGGTAAATACAAGATGGCAACTTATTGTGTTAAGTCTCTGTCTTCGTTCAAGGGAGGTCTCCTCTCTCTGGGGCTTTCTGATGTGTGTAGATTCTCTCCGTTGTTGACTCTGATGTTCCATTCTGCCAACAAGTTGATTCCTTCCTCTGGAGTTCTGACAGTGAAAAATTTTCCATCCATGGAGACATTGAGGCTGAATGGGAACCCCCCTGTATACCTCCAGCCTTGCGTTAAGATACAGTCCAGTACAGGTTTCATTTGTCTCCTTTTGGCAAGGGTTACCGGAGACAGATCAGAAAATAGCAGAGGCTGCCTTTCCTTGCGGCCTTCATAAATAGTTCTTTGGTGGAGTAGTAGTGGAATCTGGCTATGATGTCTCTTGGGTGTTCTTGTGGTGACGGTCGGAAGCCTAGAGCTCTGTGGACTCTGTCCATTCTCATATTTTCCGGGTGGGTGTTTGGGAGGAGAATGTCACAAAGGTCGCTTAGGTATGCATGGAGGTCTTTGACTGTCTCCGGCACGTTTCTCAGTCTAATGTTTTGTCGTCTGGATCTGTTTTCTAGGTCTTCTTGCTGTAGCTGCTGCCTTGATTGTTCTTCTTTCAAGGCCAAGATCTCTTCTTCTAGCCTGCTGTTATGTTGTATGATGTCTGAAATTTTTGTTTCTAGCTGTGTTGTTTTATCGTCCACCTTTTGTATCTCTGTGGATAGTTCCGTTGTCACTCTCTGGATGTCGGATTTGATTTCTTCTCTAAAGTTGGTTATTAATTCTTTTAAGTCTTGGATGTCGCTTTTGGTGCTAGGAGCCGACATTTCCATGTGAGCAGTTGCGTGGACTGTGGCAATAGTAGTATTATTGGTTGAAGTGTTCGTTGAAGACTTTGGCAAGCAGTAAGATTGAATTCCCTTGTTGTTTTTCCTAGTGGCGACACCCGCCATCTCAGTGAGAGTTCTATGGTTACGATTTTTCCCAGTGATAAGGGGTCACTTAGTATGTCCCAGTGCTAATGTTTGCGTCCCTATGTTGCCCCACTTTTTCTTTGTTACATCTCTTTAGGTTTATTCAATGTTCTTGGAGAGTGCTGAACATTCCGTGGTTGTTTGGTCTTCTTGGCCCTTATTGTTTGTGGATTGGCTTTTTGTGTCTTCTCCCGGTGGGTTCTGTGTAGGGAGTCTGTGGGCCCTGTTGTCTGCCTGTTGGTAGAGATAGGCCACAGGCTTCGTTGCGGCGGGGGTGCCCCAAGAATGGAGGAACTCGTTTTACAGGCTGTTAGACGGTAGAGAAAGGTGTGTTTGCAGGAATTATGGCCAGGTTATTACTCGTGGGTTCAGTCCACACTGTTGTCCAATTCAGGCTGGGGTAATGAAGTGAGTGTGCTTGTGCCACTTCTGTGCTTCCTTTAGGAGCGTTATTCTGTAGCTGAGAATTGAGCTTGTGTTGTCTGTTGTCTCAGGCATTGTGTTTTTGCACTTTGTCCACTAGGTGGTAGCGGAGTTCCACTAGCACAGTTTGCTATATAAGCAGAGATTTGGCCTGGCAACTAGCATTGAAAAACAAAAAGTTTTGTAATCCTGTGTCGTTTGCCTAATTAACCCCTTGTTTGCTGCACACTCCTTATGTGGTGTTTTAACCCTTTTGGGGAAGTTGTTGTCTTCTCTGTCCTCTTTGAGGGCTCTCCCTTTTTCCCTAACACGATTGATTTCTCTTAATATGCTGTGTTTGGGTGCTGGACAGCCGCCCCTGGGGTGTTCACTCCTGTATTAGGGGCCCAAAGTCTCCTTGATCTGAGCTGACTTGTTATGTATTAAAGACTGCAGTTTGCTGTGTGGTTGTAGGGTCTTCTATTCTTATCCTCGCTTGGAAGTGACCCTGGGGGCTTTTTGTTGGACTCCACCGGTCTTGTGTCTCTTTCTAGGGTTTGTGTTAAGTTATTTTGGCCCCCTGACTGAGAGTTAGGTGCTTTCAGTCTAGTTTGGTGCCAGTCCAAGTCATGTGCCTGGGGTCAGTGGGCTTCTGGGGGGATTATTTAACCCAGAGGAGGGGGTCCCCTGTGATGGTTGTGTCTCGCCTTCTGTTTCCCCTTGGGCTTTTGGAGACCCCTTCAGGGTCGCCTGTATCATGGGCCTCTGTTGTTCAGTGAACCTGGGTTTGGGCTTGTAGTGGTCCCCCTGCTTGTGGCCCGTTGGGGGTTGTAGGAGCCTCTGGTGGGTCTCTTTGATCTCTGCCGGTCTTCCCCCTCTGTGCTGTGTTCGCCCCCCTTCACCCCGTTTTCAGCTTAGTTTAGCTGGTGTCAGCGGGATAAGTGTCTGTCCCAGGCACTTCCTTACCTCATAGGCGTGTCTGATGGCCGCCGCTGCTGTCTGCCCTGTGTCAGGGTCTCTCCTCTCCCGCTCTTCTTGTGCAGTGTGCTCTGACCCCACCGCTCGATTGGGCCAGCGTGTTTCTCGCCTTTCCGCCCTTGGGGTGTCCCCCTGCGAGTCCCGGAGCTCTGTTGGTCTCTTCCTCGCCCGCCTCCGGTTGCCGGGTCAGCAGCTCACGGTGTTCTCGGAGCTGCGGCGATGGTGTCTGTGTTCCACACGGTCCTTGCTATGTCTTGTCGGGGAGGTCGGGGCCTGGGGGGAGGCCGGATTACGTGGTGCCAGTTCCCGGGTCTGTCGCGGTGCTGGCCACGTGTGTCCAGTTAAAGGGGAGACAGAATGTTGAAAAGTTGCTCAAACCCTTTAAGGGCCGGCCCCTATGTTTAGTAGGGTATATTACCCCTGCTGGTCCCTTGTCAGGGGATTTTAGCTTGATTTGCCCCGTTTTATTTGCTAGTTTGTTAGTTGTTTTTGCAGAGCTCAGCTCCTGCACGTCTGCTCCGTTTGCTTCCTCCTTATCTCCTCCTTTGATGTTTCAAGACCATAAATGTTACCCGTGCCAAAGACGCAAAATCCATATTTAAGTACAAACAATTCAACAAGTCCGCAATTTCCTTTATACCCATAATGACAAATGTAGAGATAGATTTCTTTTGGGTGAGCTTGTACATTTTCTTAATGTTTGTCCTGTTTCCCCTACATACAGTCTTGGACATGAGTTTCACTACATTGGTACCATATATGTTGTGGTATAGATGGGAGTGCAGTACGTTCACCTTCTCAGCAGTGTATATTTCTGCACATTTCACATACTTTTTGCTGGCAGGGAAAGGTCAGTCAAATGAAAAATAGAAAACGCTGTTGAACATGTTCACTTCTGAGATAATAATAAATGAAAATGACTACTAACAAAAGTCATGTTTTATCCGTATACTTGTTATACGTGAGACAGTTGCAGTTAACTAGTTAAACGGTGTATCCTATTTTTTCATTTGTCCATAATGTTTATACGCAGAATCTGCGCTGACAACCCAATGCTATCTTGTCAGTTCGTTCTTCTGCTTTCCCCTTTGAATCTCTGTGCAACCATTTTTCTTTTTTCTACTTTCAGGGAAAGGTATCAATCACATTGGTTCTGTTCTTGGAGGACCTCATTATAATCTGATTTAGGCTGGAAGGTTCTCTATAAGAAAGCAGAGGTTTTGGGAATATCTCTCTTAGGGCCCTATTAAATTTGTCAAATTGCAGTTCCTGAAGCCCGTAAAGGAGCCTGCTAGACTTACGGCTATTAAATTTGCCTCTTTTAGCTACCTATAAATGATCTGCGGGTTACAGGCGGAAAATCCCTACGGGCTGTCAAAATCTGAACTCCGTCCCATCTAAGCCTTTGATCTGTCAAGCCCGTAAATGTTATGATCGCAAATCGGTATTAAATTGCTACAAATCCCCAGAGAAGCCAAAAATCCTACAAGTACTAGAGAGGACTCACCAAGGGGTTAAAGTCCTATCTGTAGCACTGTAAATGCAAATATAAACACGCTACTGTATTTTAGATAAAAGGGAAATTAATGTAAAATATTAATATTAATTGCACATTATTCTCAAGCCCGCAAATCGTTAATAAAAAATAATTTGTTTTATGTTTAATTTCCATGTTATATCAATCCCGGCAATCAATGTGTTAATACATATACTGTAACCCGTATGGACTAGAATATCATATTTATTGATTATTTCATATTACATTATTTCTGGAATGCGGGTCCGATCAAAACTCAGACTTCAAATCCATAAGTGATTGAAATCTAACCTCCATTTTTCCGTGACGTAATGATGCCGATCTCTTTTACTATTGTCTCCGTCTAAACCTGTAACTACGGGTTTGACTAATTGATTTAGCCAAGTGAAGAACCATCTGTGCTTTGAACGCTAGCTATGTAACACTACCCAGGTAGCAATTAATAGGTGTCATATCTACAGTTTATGGAATCTATCCAACAAGATACAATTTGGTAACCACACCAAAAATAAATAAAGGTGTAGCTTAAAATGCATTACTTAGAGTATGCTGAATTGAATCTATACTCACTGCTAATTATATTGGATTTAATCTATTGTCTATTAGACTATAAGTCATAAGAATGAAAGAGGGCGCTTCTTACATATTTGTATATTATTCAGTGTAACTGTATATTAGGTCTTCAACATTTCTATTTTGCCTTTATTGCTCAATGCATGAGGAGACCGAGTGCTGTCATTAGTTTGTGCCAATCTTTCCCTTTTTGGCTGCGCTGCATCTCCGGCAACGCAGTGAGTGAGCCTGAACGCTGCGCCACAGCACCTAGTGGTGTTGTGATGTATTGCAATGTGCAGATGTAAAAATAAAAAATAGATAAGAGGACCCTAACTGTATTCTAATCCCAACCCTATGCCTACCTGTAACCCTATGCCTAATCCCGACGCTTATGCCTAAGCCTGACCCCTAACCCTATGCCTAACCCTAAGCCTTACCCTAACCCCTATGCCTATCCTTAATCCTACGCCTAACCCTAACCCTTAACCCTATTCCTAACCCTAAGTCTAACCTTAACCCTATTCCTAAACCTTTTCCTAACCCTAACCCCTAACCATATGCCTAACTCTAACCCCTCACTCCTACATCAATCAATTTTAAAATAGATTGCTCCCCTAGAACAATCTATTTTAAACTAAGTGTAGTACCGCATTGCAAAAGGTAGGTGGCGCTGCAGTGCAAGTGCACACAGCAGTGCGCTCGCATCGGTGGCAGGTGCACGCAGCACTGGCGCATCTGAAAATGGAAAGGACCGTTTGTGCTATTGATCCATTATAATTCAGACCTATAATCTCCTTGGTATTATTTGCAATAGGAACCAAGTGTTCCAACAAGCAAAAAACTGTTTTATAAATCCACAAATAAATAAGTCCGATATATAAAGCTAAACTGTCACTGCTCAATGTACAAAACTAATATGGTGCTTTATACCAGGTTTGGCCAATAGATTGCAACATCAACTATAGAAAAACATTTTTGGTGAATTTTACCTTTTGTGACCAGCAGATGACTCCCCTAGAATGGAAACATGTGCTACAAGCTAAAGAACACCCACACAATAACAATAAATAAAAATAAGTAAATAAAAATAAAATTATATATGTTTAAATTTTAAATCGGACTAGGAACATAATCAGGAAAAAGTCAAATAGCTAGGAACATGGAGGGGACTTTGTAATGGGCAACAAGACTATGGAGCCTGTGAAGGGGGGGACGCTGATACTATTAAAGGTCCCAGACAAAACTCCTTACAGGGTTCCATGTAACCGTCTAAGGTGAATTTTACTTCTGCTATTAAGGTTTATTACACAGCTTGATTAAAAAAAATCGGATGCCTCTGCTGGACTCTGGATGCATCCATGATACATTTCTGGAGAGCTGTAGTTGCTTTTCCTGAAACAAGGAGTCTGCTTCTTGACCAGTCAGTGGGAAGGAGTCTGGTGTCAATTTCAGTTCTATCAAATTATCAAACAAATGCTCTGGACTTCTGCGTCACCCATCCACTGATCATTACAAACTCACATCCCCATAACCAGCTCTCAGGACGTGATGTAACAAACACAAAATGTATTTCTGTACTCTGATTGGTTCTAACGTTTCCTAGGCCCTTGAAGCATCAGTATCTGTGCTGAGGGTGTTATCTGGTTTCTGATTGGACTACAAGTTACCAGGGAGTAGGGATCCTAGGGAAGCATCACAACAATGTTAGTTACATTACATCATGTGGTAATCTCGCCAGGGAGGTTTAAATAGTGCTAAAAAGTACATATTACTTATGCATGCTATTTATTTTTAGATCTATCATTGAGAAAGATGCTAAGAAGAAGCAAAATGCATTTGTTACTATTTAATAGTGCAAAAGAGATGTTTTGATATTCTACATGTCCTAAACTATATATTTCAGTGTTACCACAAATCACTGGAAATTGGTTTATAAGCTAGTATTGTAAAACCTGCGGGCTGGGGGGGGGGGGGGGGGGGGGATTGAAGAAGCTCCTAAACTGCTGTCGTTAGTAAGACTGATAATATATATCCCCTAATTCAACTTCAAGGCAAGCCATTTGACATCACAGTGATCCAAGTTTATGCTCCAAACATGGATGCTGAAGAAGCTGAAGTTGTCCAGTTCTATGAAGATATTCAACATGTCATAAATTTAACATGTGAAGATCTGTTTTTCCTAATCAAGAGACGTTCAGATTCTAAAGCCATTTGTATCAGAAGAACCATCCAGTTTCACATTATTTAGCCAATTCATTGTTTAACTAAGGACAGTTCCATTTTTTATCCTGCAGTGACATCTTGTGGCGATTTACATGTATTTGTTTTTGCGCTCTTCTTCTCTGTAGGTTCCTCCCATAGATCCACTCACAAGACAGGCAAGGCAAACCCACGGTTTTCCCTGCCTCCTGACTGGCTCCTTATTTACCAATCAGCTGCAAACATCCGGAGGCACATCTGTTATTGATTAGTTCTTATCTTGGCGGAGAGTTTGCATTTGTTCAGCCCACAAGCATGTACATCCAAAAATTGTATAAAGACACTGCATGTAACCAAAATAAAACATGCTCTTGGGACACATAGGCAATGGTGTATTTCATTTAGAGGGAAACTACTGAGCTAAAATCCCTTTACTGCCCTGAATCTCTACTCCTCTCTTGGGAGAAGAGATTGAATACCGGGTTGGAGTCTGGGGAGGATAGGTCTTCTTCGTCTTTTCAAGCCCACTGAAGAAGCTGATGATAACGGTTAGCTGATCCAGTGACCCTGGGCTCCTGAGCAGATGATGATGATCCAGATATGACCTCCGGGCACTGAGAAGCCCATTCCTTCTAAGGAGATTGCCTGAGAGGGGGATTCCTGTAGCCAAAGGCAGGAATTTCTGGAGCTGTATAGCGCCCCCTCCCTGGGATCTTCACATAACCCCAAGAAAATATGTTACTCTCATCATAGTATTAAAAAGCTACAGTTGGGAACCAAAAGACACCCGGAATAACTGGCAAGTTTGGCCTTGGAGTACAAAATGAAGCAGGTCAGAGATTAGTAGAATTCTGTCAATATAATCTGGTCATATTAAACACTATCTTCCAACAGCCTCCGAGACAAGTCTACATATGGACATGGCCAGATGGACAATATAGAAATCAGATTGACTATATGTGATGGTTGGGGGGTAGGGGCTATTACTGCCCAGGGCCATGTTATAGACTACAGGTTAACTACCCACAAGGACCATTTGGGTTCTTGGAAAACTCTGCACCAGCACCCTGATATCTGGCTTCTGTATCAGTCAGAGTATCTCCATCAGGAATCAGCCCTTCCAGGTGTCCCAGTAACCTTCCTGTGGTAGTAATCAGGACAGGTTACTTAGAGGGTGGGGATAGGTTCAGTATCGCAGCCACCAGCAGCAAAATAATAGACAAACAATTTATATATGTCTCATAAGTCAACTGATTTATTTTGAAAAGTCAGCAATATTTATAGAAGTTAGATACAGAGGTGGTGTACACAATGTAACAATGAGAAGGTGTGACAGACAATTAGTAGAATTCTGTCAAGCTAATTTGGTCATAGTAAACACGATCTTCCAACAGCCTCCGAGACGAATCTACATATGGACATGGCAATTACCGGAGATGACCCCACATGGGGTGTAGCAGTAGCTTCCTGAGGACAAAACGCTTAACCTCCAATACACATCCTGCCATCTCTAACACATATCAGATGTTATTAACTTTATCTGGCAAACATTGGGACAAAACAGATTACAAATACAATGGAGGTGTTTATGTACATAATCCAGTGGTTGGAGCCAAGCTGTCTGTCCTTTAATGGGATCAATGGGCCAATACCCAGGCAGAGAAAAAAAGGGGGACATGACTCCTCACTTCCAGACAGCAGTTCTGGGGCTTTGATCCTTAACGGATGATAGTCTTGAACTGTAGCTCATAGAGCAAGTCCCCATCCACATAAAAAAAATGTTGGCCCAAGTGGCCACTGCATAAGTCCCAGTGCATGACCTGGTCTGTGGGTGGTTGCCCATCTTTCAGGAAAATGTCCACAGTCTCTAACTCCAATTTCTGTAGGGCCTTGGGAACATAATCCAGTTGCACAGTCCTGGGCCCACCTCCTCACGCAGTTCCTCATACTTTTTTTCCAACTCCATTTCTTTATAGATCAACGGTTTGAGCAACTTTTCTTCTTCTGTCCCTGCATCTATTTCCATGTCCTTTTGGCATCATGCCAATAGGATTTCCCAGTGCTCTATGGTTCCAAGGCCACACTTTGGATCACCCTGCAGCACCTCTGGGAGTACCCCACCCATCCAAGCCTGTAAAAGGAGGGCCCTTGTGATGCAGGAATTGGAAGCATTTATGTCCACATACTCATGTTCCAAGTGGAGCTAAAACCACACCAGATCCTTAAGCCGTTCTGCTATCTTCTCACCCGGCTGGGAAGCCATCCACTGATTTAGAATAGCTGTCCACCTATACTCGTCTGTGGCAAACTGTTGCCTTCACCGCTCCAGCATACTGGTGTTTAGGCTGCTTTTCTCTCTGATTACTTCTGCTCTGCAGGACTCCATGTGGTCCCTGATCCCATCTATCCAATGCTGGCCTTCGTTGGACTTGGACCTGGATTTGAAGGTTTGGCAAAATCGCTGTATGGTTTCTGAATCCCTGACAAGCAGCCGAAAGTACTGGGCTTCAAAACTGCATAGATCACCATATCACCTTGCTGCTGGTTCTTACACTGAGACCCCAGCACTGCCAACTCCCAGTTGTGATGATCAGTAGGGGCTATACAAGCCCAGGGCCACCTGCTATAGACTACAGGTTAACTACCCACAAGGACCGTTTGGGTTCTTGGAAATCTCGACACCAGCACCCTGATATCTGGCTTCTGTATCAGTCAGTCTCTCCATCAGGAATCAGCGCTTCCAGGAGTCTCAGTAACTTTTGTGGTAGTGATTAGGACAGGTTACTTAGAGGTTGGAGATAGGTTCAGTATCACAGCCACCAGGCGAAAAATAAGAGACACACGATTTCTATAGGTCTCCAGAAGTGAACTGTTTTATTTTGAAAAGTCAGCAATATTTATAGCAGTTAGATACAGAGCGGTTGTTCACAATTATTATTATCTTTATTTGTAACAAGCCAACATATTCTGTAGCGCTGTACAGGTGCTAAGTACATGGCAACAACAAATGTAACAATAAGAAGGTGTGACAGACAATTACAGCAGATGACCCCACATGGGGTCTAGCAGTAGCATCCTGAGAGCAAAAAGCTTAACCTCCAATACACATCCTGTTGTCTCTAATACATATCAGATGTGACTAACTTTAACTGGCAAACAATGGGACAAAACAGATTAGAAATACAATGGAGGTGTTTACGTACATAATCCAGTGGCTGGAGACAAGCTTTCTGTCATTTAATGGGCTCAATGGGCCAACACCCAGGCCTAGAAAAAAAGGGACCTGTGACACTATATACTTTGCAGACAAAGATGGAGGAGCTCTATACAGTCAGCAAAAACAAGACATGGAGCTGACTCAGACCATGAGCTTCTTATTGCAAAGTTCAGAATTAAACTGAAGAAAAGAGGAAACATTATCAGACCAAGAAGATACAAAAAATAATATTTCTTGTGAATATGCAATGGAGGTAAAGGATAGAGACATGGAAGATAGAATGTCTGAAGAACTTTGGACCGAAGTTATGACAATGTCTAGAAAAAGGCCATCAAAGAATATCCCTAAAAGAAAGAAAACTAAGAAGGCAAACTGTCTATCTGATGAGGCTTTGAAAATAACACAGGAAAGTAGGAAAGTGAACGGTAGAGGAGACAGGAAAAGATTTGTCCTGATTGCAGAATTCCAGAGGAGCAAGAAGAGAAAAGGAGACATTCTATAATGAACAATCTAAAGAGATAAAAGAAGATAGTGGGAGAGTCAAGAAATCTCTTGAAGGAAGTTGGGGATCCAAAAGGAGCCTTTCATCGCAAACTGGGCGTGATAAAAGACAAACATGGCAGGGACCTAATAGAAGCACATCAAATAAAGAAGAGATGGCAGGAATATACTAAAGATATATACAGGAAGGATCTTGTCGTGGGTTTTGGCAGTTAATATGATGATATTATTAATATCAATAATCTTTATAAATATTAATTAAAAATGTACACATTTTATATATTTGCCAGTTTCGAACAATTACAAATTCTTACTATACAATATATATATGAGCACTGGTCTCATGAAATAAACATAACTGTATTCTGTGAGAATATATTTATTACTAGCGACTTGCCTGTCAAAAATGACGGCAATTACATTTTAAGGCTGGGAATGCTATTTGCAATACAATGGGCCTCATTCTATTAGCGGCCGCAGCCGTTGCGGGGCCGCAAGGACCGGCCGCAAGCTATTCGGCTATTCTATTCCCTTACGGCCGGAGGCTCCGGCAGGCTTGCGGCCGGTGCCTTGCTATCTCTTGCGGCCGCTCGCGCCGGAGGAAATCCTTTGATCTTAAACGGCCGCAAGAGTTTTGCAATTCAATTCCTCCGGGAAACCTCTCTGCAAGGCTAAAAGCGAGCCGCAGCTTACTTGCAGGAAAGAGGTCTCGCTAGCACCAATTAAGCACATAAAATAGCTCAAATAAAGCCATCCTGCACTTTTAGAAGACTATAAAGGGATTTTAGGTGTTAGAAAAAATAGCACATAATTATCCTGTACTCAAATCCGTAAAATATTTTATTTTTAATATCCGTAAAATATCCATGTAAAAAGTCCAGAGTGCTTGGAGCACCTCAGACACACCCACGCCGCAGCCGGAAAATAAACAGTTAATTTGAACTCGGGTTTGGGCAGATGTGCAAGCTTGAGAGTGGGTTCCTTTTAATCCTCATGTCCCCCAATATGATCCCTAGCATTTACAGAGCTGTACAGTGCAGGCTTGAATTTATTGTTCAGTTTTTATATTTCAGAGCTTACGGCCGGTTCCAAGATATGCGGCCGGCCGTAAGAGGAGATCCTTGCGGGGCCGTATAATAGAATCGCAAGTTAACTGAACCCCCGCAAGGAATCGCAGCCTTACGGCCGATTTACGGCCGATAATAGAATGAGGCCCAATGTGAGCACTGACACTCTTAACCTTTTAGTTATCTACAAAGAAGTAAAACAATTATAGTAAAAGTGTTTATTTTTTTTAACATGCAACTTGTATTTAAACAACTGGTAAACTATTATTTTTAAAGAATATTCTTTTTTTTTTATTGTCAGCTATGCATGAATAACATAACAATTGGTCAAGTTTGTATGAATCAGTATTACATATTGCTTTTTAACATGCACCTTGTAGTTCAATGACTGGTAAACTTTTTTAACAATATTAACATTTGTAAATTGTTAACTATGCAGGAGTAATATGACAACTGGTCAACTTTGCATAAATAAGAATTGTAAACCATTATATAATGTTTTGTAACCTGCAACTTGTATTTAAAGTACTGTTAAACCACATAGGTATTGGCACCAGAGGAAGGCAAACAGAAAACCCCCCAGTGAAACGTATCCAATTGTGTCAAAGAGGGGGAAAAATGAATTCCTTTCTGACCCCATTAACTGGCGATTGGATTAGTCCCTGGATCAATACTCTCTATTTAATTATAGATTTGAATGTAGCAAGAAATAATCATCCTCCTACTGACATGAACCATTAATTATATACAATAATTTTTTTCCAACCCTTGCAAAATACAATTGTAACAATGCAAACATTAACGTAATGTAATAACATTTAAAGTAGATTTTTATGAAAATGCATGTATCTTGAATACTGAATCCAGAAGAAGGCAAACAGGAAAAAACTCATTGCAACTTAGCAAATTTTGTGAAGGGGGGGGGGGGATTCCTTCTTGACCCCAGTAACTGGTGATTGGATTACTCCCTGGATCAATACTCAGTATTTAATTATACATTTACATTTTCCAAGAAATGTTCATCCTTCTTCTAAGATGAAACCTTAATTACATACAATGAATCAACTTTTCACACCTTGTAAAATACAATTGTAACATTACAAACAGTAGGTTTAAATAATAGCTTAAATTTAAACTGTAAATGTCAGAAATACAGTGTAACTGTTTTGTGGGGGCTGCCAAAAAGCCACTTCCAAGAGACTGTTTATTGTAATTTTTTCCCCCTCTTGGCACATGGTGTCTCCTATGGTCCCCTAAAAAGAGTTCCAGTGACCTAAAAGTTGTCCTGGAAGTAAAAATACTGTTCTCTGTGTTTTTTCCATTTTATAGAGTTTCCTAAGTTAAATAGTGGTCCTCTAAAAAGTGACATCAAATTTTGTCTGTGAAATAAAACCACTGTTCTCTATGTTTACAGAACCTCATAGTAGACAATGTTTTTTGTAAAGATTTGGCCATCATCTAATAAATCACCCTGACTTTGGTTTTCTTCAATATGACCTTTAATTTCCTCTGGATTGTTGCATCTGGAAAATGCAACATAGAGTTATCCATGGGCAAATACAGATTCCTGTAAAAAAAATGCCCACAGACTTAAAAAATTGTCCTTGTCATTTATTAATGGTCATGGCACATGCCATGATAATGGGAAATTGTCTGCTTTGAAGGACAAAAGGCAAACCACTCTCACTTGGAGCCAAATGAATTCTGCATGTATGAAATAATCTTTTAAATCCTTCACAATTAATCTGGTCCCATTACAAAGTCCTTTTTTGGGATTCATATTTCTCAGTAGCATGACAATTGCCCCTTTTTTAAGTTGCAAAATATGTGGTGGCATTCCAGAGGGAGTTAAAGAATTGATAAATTCCATAGTGAAGTTTGATTCACTATCTTTGACATCAACCAGAACCGAATCTGCACTATAATAATATTTTGTGGGTGTATTGATTGATTTTAATATTTCGTTATTTAGATTCAATGCCTCTATATTTTTTGATGTTAATATCACTTTGTATGCAATGTCTGAGTAATCCTCGTTATTGATAGTATTTAGAAAGATTGCTGATAATAGTGATTCTTTGCAGATAATTTGTGATGGAATTTCAATGGTATCATCAGGTAGATTAATTATTTTTGGATGTTTTCCTTCTCTAATTTGAATTAGCCAATCATTGAATCGATTTTGTCCTTCAGATCTCATATTTAGTTCTAATTAAAGTTGTGTAAAAAATGTCTACAATTTTCTTGTCTTTACACATGTTTCGACAATGTCAGTCCTATTTCCATGTGGCACAACAGGTAATGTTTGCCTAAAATCTCCTCCCAACAACATCACCTTTCCACCAAATGGCAAATTATTATCCATCACTTCTTTCAATCATCTATCAATAATACATTGCCGGACATGACATGACATAATTGTTGCCTCATCTATTATAAATAGTTTACTTTTGTGAAATTTTTTGGCTTGTAATGAATTAATTTGAATATCCGACACTGATGTTTCTAGAATGGGAACTGACAGTTTAAATCCATTATGCACAGTTCTGACACCTTCTAACAAAATTGTGGCAAATTCAGTTGTTGCAAATGGCAGTGCTATTTGACCCTGTGCTTGAATGCAACTCATCAACAAATTATAGAGATACGTTTTTCCTGATTCACCAGGGCCATCTAGATAGAAATAACGCTCTTTGAGCATTTTATCGTCTATTGCATTTGTGATAGTGTTAAATGCTTGCAATTGCAATGTATTTAAAGTTGCCATTTTTTCTTGTGTTTTTTTGGTATTCAATCTCAGTGTAATACTCTTTCTTTCTTACTCCCCTATCTTCCTGTACTGTCTGACCCCAATCCATTCTCTCTCTTTCTTTCAGTGCAAATTCACTCTGGTTTTAAGGCCTACTACATCTGTGAGATTCTCAGAACTGCATTCAGAACACCTCAGCAGGTATGGAGGAGACTATGGAAACTGCGCCATCCCTGGAGCCAATATGTTTATTAATATCACTACTGTATGCATGTTATTATATCTTGGCAGATAGAAATATTTCTGACATTTTGTTTTCAATTTTTAACTGTTTCCTATACCCTGCTTTGGCGTCCCAACCTTCCCCATTTATGGCTGGCATAATTACCTCAAATCTCCTCCCCCCTCCTCACATACCTTCCTTCTAAGGTCTCTCTCCCATTTCTTTCTTACTCCCCTATCTTCCTGTACTGTCTGACCCCAATCCATTCTCTCTCTTTCTTTCAGTGCAAATTCACTCTGGTTTTAAGGCCTACTACATCTGTGAGATTCTCAGAATATTATTTATATATTATTATATAATTTTCTCTATACCATATTGCATATTTATTGTTAGTTTTTATCATTGTAGATTTTTCTATGTACCACCATTTTGCTGGATCTTCAGAGAAAGTCCATTCTAGTATTTGTGATAATCTAGTTGCTTCGTAATAATCAAATATTGATAATGCTGAAAGTCCTCCTCAAACCAAATCCATTTTTGCTACTTTATAATTTATACGTGGCCTTTTATCTTTATACATAAATTTATCTAGGGTGGTTTGTAGATTTCTCAAGAGAATTTTAGGAATTTCCAGTGGTAGAGCTCTCATTAAATATACAATTTTATGTAGTATAACCATTTTGCTTGCCGATATTCTTCCCAACCAGGATAAAAATGTATCTTTCCACCTTATATGTATTATTTTAATATGTTGATGTAATATTTCAAAATGATTCCAAATCAGTTTTTTCAAATCTGGAGTAAATACAATTCCTAGATAAGAGATCTTATTTTCTTGAAAACTGTAAAGAAATGTTTTACTTAATGAGTCCAATACTTGTTTATTCAAATTCAACCATACAGTCTGCGTTTTCTCCATATTTACCTTAGAAAAGGACATTTTAGAGAATAGATCTAATTCCTTTTGTATTGATATTAGAAATGTCATTGGATTGGTTACTGTAATTAAAACGCCATCCGCAAATAAGATTATTTTATTTACGTGACATGATATCTGTATTCCTTCAATTTGTTCATTCATCCTAATACTTTCTGCTAATGTTTCTATTAATAAAGATAATATCAACGGAGAAAGGGGACAGCCTTGTCTAGTACCATTATGTATCTCGAACTTCCTTGTTTCAAATCCTATACCCGCAACATAGGCTGAGGGATTGATATATAAAGCTCCCAGGGCAGTTGTTCCAAATATGTCAAATCCATATTTTTGTAAAACCATGTCCATGAATTCCCAGTTGACCCTGGCAAAGGCCTTTTCAGCGTCCAATGACACGGCCAACATTGGGACCTCCATGGACCTAGCATACAAGAGTATGTCAATGAATCTTCTGGTATTATCAGTGTTTTGTCTATTTCTTACAAAACCTTTTTGGTCTAAATTAATTAACTCCTGTAGGATTCAATTAAGTCTTATAGCCAATATTTTTGAGTACAATTTTATGTCAGTATTCATTAATGAGATTGGTCTGTAATTCTTACATTGAGACATGTCCTTATCCTTTTTAGGAATTGTTAAAATAGATGCTAAAAGCATCTCTGATGGGACTGACCATTTTGATTTTATTTAGTTGAATACTTTCCCAAGATGTTCAATAAGTATCGGAGCAAACAACTTATAATATTGACTTGGAATTCCGTCCGGGCCAGGAGTTTTGTCTACTTTAAGATTTGATAAGGCTGTTTTTATTTCTTCCGTTGATATCTCTCTGTTCAAATTCTCTAACCGTTGTTCTGATATTTTGGGTAATTTAAAATTATTCAGGAATTTATCTATATCCTGTTTAGACGGTTTGTCAACTTCTCTTACTTCTTCTAAATTATAAAGATTTTTATAATAGTCATAAAAGATATTAGCAATCTCTTCTGGCTTCCTGAATTGTTTACCCTCTTTATTTTTAAGCATATTAATTTTTTTTTGTGGTTCTCTTCTAATCAATTTATTAGAATTTTCTAATTACAACAAAGTACATATCGCTACAATTAAGACATTTTGGGAGACTGCTAAAGCAGTCCTTAGAGGAGATATTATTAGTTAAACAGATATTAGATATTATTATTAAACAGAAAAACAACACGTTAAAAAAATGCAAGTTCTCACACATAAACTCACTCAATCTTATATTTCGTATAAAGACATTCCCAATTTACAAAATCAAATTACATTTAAAATGGCAAAAAAAAGATAGATAATTATTGAAGGGCTAAAGCTCAGAAGTCTGAGTACTACATACATAGTAGATTCTTTAAAAGTGGAAATAAAATATCCAAAATGCTTTCTAATCTCTTTAAAAAAGTAAAACGCTATAACTATATAACCAATTACATAATGAAGGAAAAATAATTAGCAAGACAAATGAAATAACAGATGTTTTCTTTAAATATTATTCCAAATTTTATGCTAAAGGAGAAAGTATGAAAAAAACGGAGAGATTCTGGAAAGAAATAGAAATGACGATGATAACCAAGGCAAAATTGGAAAACTTAAATAAACCATCTACAATTAATGAGATACAAGAAGTCATTAGATATCTCAAAAAAGGGAAAAAACCCTGGACAGGATGGCTACTCTAATGAGTTTTTTTTATAGTAATGTTAGAACAAATATCTCCTATTTTGTTAAGACTAATGAATGAATATTATTTCGTCCAAGAGATTTGTTGAAGCACATATTTTAAAAAGGCAAGAAAAAGGAAGAAATCAATAGTTACAGAACAATCTCATTATTAAATTCAGATTGTAAGATCTTTACCAAAATATTATTAACTTGCTTGCAATTGGTTATTAATGATTTGGTGGGAGAGGATCAGACTGGATTCATATCGGGCAGATCAGTAACTATGAATATTAGGAAAGTGATGGGAATAATTCAGGACTATCAGCTAAACTCAAATATAAAAAATACACCAGCCCTAATATCGAGTTTAGATGCCGAAAAGCCATTTGAACGTGTAGAATGGGACCACTTACTGATGTCACTATCTAAAATGGGATTTAAAGGGAACTTTTGGAAAATAATTAAGAAAATATACTCCTCCCCGCTGCTTAATTACTCTTTTTTTTCTTCTTTTTTCTTTTAACAATGTAAGATTAGTATACATGAACGAAAAAAGGCAACAATAACACAAGAGTACAAACAAAAAAAGGAAAAACAAAAAAAGACAACATACATTCATACCCCATTCAATCAATTCATGATAGAGAAATTTTGCTAATAAGCATTGTACATATTTAACAATTTATAAATTGCAAAAAGTTGCGATTACTATTTGGAATCCCAAATTTTCCATTTTAAGGGATCTTTTTTTTAATGCTCCAGCAACTATGTAATCTCTTTCTAGTTCTCGAAAACGTTTTAATTTAATTACAATCTCATTGCATGATGGTATATCTGTTCCTCTCCAATTAGATATAAGATGTTTAGCTACAGAAAAAATTAGAATGGCGAGGGCCTCCTTTTCTAAGGGAATTTTTGCAGGAAACGTGCGCAGTAAACTGCATTGTTTGGTAAAGGGTAAATGAACTACCAAAATTGCTGAGGAAAGATTGTAACAATAATTCCAAAATTATTTAATATGCGGACACTCCCACATAATGTGGCTTAAGTTTCCGATCATTCCGCAAACTCTCCAGCAAAGTTTATCTGATAAATTAAAAGCGATATGGTATATTTTTAAGGGGGTCATATACAAATTATTTACTATTTTTAAATATAATTCTCTATATGTAGTTTGTTTAATAAATCGATTTGTTAATTTAAATGCTGAATACCAAGAATCCTTGCCAATAGGAACCCTCAGATCTTGTTCCCACAACTTCATATTAGGTGTTTTTTCTAGTTCTAGATTTTCCTTAATAAATAAAATAAAAAAAGAAATTACTTAATTACTCATTAATGGATCTAGATTCAAGGAATTTGGTTTGCAGAGGGATATGAGACAAGGCTGTCCCTTATTCCACTGCTGTTTAATATTGCAATCAAACATTTGGCAAACAAACTAAGAAAAATCTTACAAGGTATTCTTATTGCAAAGAACCAAATTAAGTTTGCACTATATGCAGATGATTTGTTACTGTTTATAGGCAGATCCCAGGATAATATACCCCCAAAAATGTCAGTATTGAAAGAATATTCCTCTTTCTCAATACATAATAATAATACTGCAAAATCTGAGGTACTATGATTAAATCAGGAACAAGATATCTAAAAATTTTCATTTAAAATTCAAAAACCCTATGAGATATCTTGGTATACAACCGGCTCCTACTGTTTAAAAAAACATATTCATATAATTATAAAAAATGTTTAAGTATAATAGAAAGAGACCTAACTTTACTGAAGAATTTCCCTCAGTAGCTTTTAGGAATAATTAGTGTAAGTGAAATGGTAATCTGTCCTTGAATTCTGTTTCTTCTTCAAAATCTCCCTTTTTTAAATAAAATAAGGACATACAAAAACTACACAAATTATTAAAAAAATGTATTTAGAACCAAAAGAGAGCACGAATAAGTCTCGAAAAATTATGGCAGACAGATAATATAAGAGGTATTAATTTACCAAATATAGAATGGGCTAATTGGTCAATTTTATATAGAATGGCCATAGAATAGATAATAAAAGGGAAAAAATGTAGAGACTATGAGCCACATTCAATTTGAATGCCACATCTTGCGGTATATAGGCGGTATGTCTGCGGGCGTGCTGCGGGCTCGCAGTCTGCTACAAATTGGTGCTATTCAATTGATCAAGCCCACAAGTTACGAGCTGGAAGCCGAAACTGTAAACCATTCAATAGTATGTAGTATTTCAGAGTGTGAACATGATCAATTAAGCAAGGCCGTAACTACCCATTTAGAAACAGCCAATAGAAAATGAGATCGTCATCATTATGCCAGTAAAACATGGAGGTTGCATGTCAATGAATTAGCCTTTAGAAGTCCGATATGCGATCAGACTCGTAAAACCGCAAAATCCAAAATAATAAAAATGAATGTCAATACTGTTCTAGTCCATGTGAGTGGCCTGATATGTATTAACCCATTGATTCCTGAGATCGATATAACTCCAAAATGAAATAAATTCTAATGTCTTTCTTTGCTTTTCCCATCATTTACAGTGCAGTATTTATTTTTTATTTTCTTTTACAGTGCTACGGATATGTCTTTAACCCCTTTGTGGGTCTTATGTGGAAATCTATTAATAATTTAGAAAACATTTGTACAGAATTTAACATACAAAAAGAATATCAGTATTCTTGTGTTCAAGTTAAGAGCTTTATAAATAAACTCAGAAGGGGGAAAGAGCTGCAAAACTGATTCAGGATTATTATAAAGGCAAGCGTGATATGAAATATGTAACTAAAAAAGAGAGAGAGGAGATAGTTTACAAATGGTTTAAATTATTTACAGATATTGAAGAGGATGGATAAATATTTGAAAGTATTATTATCTTAAGTTGTTATTCATGAAAATCAGCAGATGGAACCTGTTGATTTTCATGAATAACAACTTAAAATTATACATCAAAGATACGGTCTTCAAACATTTTGTGGAGAATAGGTAAAATTAAGGACGATTGATGTATAAAATGCAATATACAAGATCCAAATTATACACATTTATTTTGGCAGTGTAATCAAATATATAGATTCTGGAGAAAAGTTCAAACTTGGTTAAAAAACAAGTTAGGTATAGATATTCATTGGAATGCCCAAATAGTCTTTTTTGGAGGTATAAAAGGGAAGATATGTAAGGAATGGAGATTTGTGGAAACTCTTATCCTCGTAGCTAAGAAACTTATAATGAGAAACTGGATAAATATAAGGACTCCATCAATTACAGAATTAAAATACATGATTATTGATCAATATGATAGGATTGGTAAGCTGGAGAAAAGATAGAAATCATTTAAATTAAAATGGTATAATTATTCTGAAAAAATAATAAAAACAAAAAATAATGATTGTCAGGATATCATATATCATAGTGGAGGCTTTAAGGCACATGACTTTGGAACAACACAACCCCGCATAATCCTTAACTCGCAGCACTTTATCCTACGCCACCTCAAAACACTAACAACACAACCCCGCATTGTTAACTCCCAGCACTTTTCTTACGGTGTCTTAAAACACCATACAAAACTCCCTCACACACTTTAACTAACAGCTATTTACTCCTACGGCGCTTTAAACAAACCCACAAAACTCCCACACACAAACCTTAAGTCGCAGCACTCACCCCTACGGCGCCACACACCACCGGACAAAACTCGCAGCACTTAGCCCATCAAACATGATGACCACGGGACTTAGAAAAAAACCCAATTAGGACTCCAAATATGAGTCGTAACACTTAGAAAAAAACAAATATAAGTTGTAAAAATCCAAACTTAGCGGCCTACACGCGCAAACCAAAAACCAGTAAAAACACACTAAATACACCAGAAAAAAATGCCAACACATCACACAAAGCATGGGGCAACAGCCAGTCTGTCAGTTAGCTGGAACGCAAATTTAATTTGATTTAGACGATTTTCGCCACTCGAAAATCGCCTAAGCGAGGAAAAAAATGTCCGCCAGAAACAATGAAAATGAGGCTACACGACCGTGAAGCGCGCAAAACATAGCTGGACACATAGCAGTTTGACAAGGCACATACGAGGTACTACCACGGACTGTTACTAAAGACAGAAAATCCTTTCGCCGAGCGTAGCACATACAATATCACCGACATTTTATGACCAACTACACAATAACGCATCTGAAATGGCGGCTTTCCCGCATAAACTAACGGTTCTGGCTCACGCACGCAGCCTATATATAGGGCACACTTGCCACACTGCTGACACTTTCTCCTCAGGTGATGACAGTCTGACTGGACATTTTCTGCTGCCGAAAAATCCAAAGAGATTGTCAGCTCTTTGGGATATTGATTGCTGGATATTTATTATAAATAGATAAAGTATATTAATTAATTTATTAATTATTAATTAAAAAAATATATTGATAAAAAAGAAAATGACATTACTACATTTTGCAACACCTGTACTTTAGCACAATATTAATCATTAACCAATTCAAATATATTTATTATTTGATTAATTAATTTTTAATGGACATTCATTTATTAATTATTAATTATTTTTTTTAAATGTATACAATTGTCACTACCTTTACTTTATGATTACATTATTGATTAACTTTTAATACTATATTTAGTAATTGATTAATTAGTAATGTCCATAATGTCCATAATGAATTATTAATAGTAAGAAAGTTCACCAAAAAATATGTATATTTATAACTGGACTTACATTTTGGGGTTGATGCTCAACTATTAATGTTCATTTATTACTTTATTAATCATTAAGATTAATAATGTTCATTAATTAATTATAAATTAGTCATAATAACAAATTTAGTAAAAAATATATAAAAAAATATGGATATTTTATAGTGGAATTACATTTCGTGGTTGCTGCTCAATTATTAATGTTCATTAATTACTTCATTGATCATTCATAGAAAAAATTTTAGGCAAAAATGCATGAAAACATATGTACATTTTGCACTGAACTTAAATTTCAGTGTTGCTGCTTCATTATTACATTGCTGTTATATTTATGTTTTCAGCCTTCATTATTAATGCAATTGTTTTTGTGTGTTGATGCTTAATTATTAATGTTCATGATTAATTATTTAATTAGTCATTTATTTTAAAGATTTCTAAATTAAATGTGCTAAAATGCATCACAAAATAGGTAGATTTTACAGTGTCATCATATTTATCTGTTGCTGCTCATTGTCTCAAAGGAATTGGATCCTCAAACTGCTTAAATACAGTGTTTTGGAACACAAATACTTACTTACTGAAGACCTTGCTTTTGTATAGAAGATAACTAACTGCAAACTTACATAACCAAAATATGTTATGTGGTTATATAGAGCACTATTCAATTCGTTAAAACGCTATTTAATAAGTCTCTGTTTTTTCATCAACATTATTCACAGGTTGTTATTCATTAAAAATACATATATGAAAACACATTTATCTTTACATGAATGAGAATTACACTTCAGATGTTTAGTCAAGTTAAACTATAGTTTGCTAATAGCTCTTTTGCGTACCTCTTCTTTAGGAACACATGATAACTGTTTATGTTTTTGCATTCATGATACAGAGAGACACACACAGAGAGAGACACACACAGAGAGAGACAGAGAGAAACAGACAGCGAGAAACAGACAGAGAGAGACAGACAGAGAGAGAAAGACAGAGAGACAGACAGAGAGTCAGACAGAGAGAAACAGACAGAGACAGACATAGAGAGAGAGACAGACAGAGAGAGAGACAGACAGAGAGAGAGACAGAGAGACAAACTCAAAGAGACACAGAGAGAGAGAGACAGACAGAGAGAGACAGACTCAGAGAGACAGACTCAGAGAGACAGACTCAGAGAGACAGACACAGAGAGACAGACAGAGGGAGACAGGCACAGAGAGACAGGCACACAGAGAGACACCTATAGACACACACACACAGAGACACACACACAGATACACACACAGAGACACACACACAGACACGCAGCCAGACACTCAGATACAAAGACACTCAGAGACACAGACACCCAGAGACACAGACACCCACAGACACCCAGAGAGACAGTCACCCAGAGAGACAGATAGAGACAGATTGCCATTATTTTTTTTAGAAATATATGACAGGTTAAAAATGATGTATCATAAAACTAATGCAATTCTTACAACTCTATTTCCAATAACACATTACAATGGCGGACAATGCAGAAGATAAGAAAGAATATAAAAGAAGAATGGCAAGGGAAAGGAAGCAGAGATGGAGAGATGCACAGACCCCTGAGACTTCACAACGTTTAAGAGAAGAAGATCGTCAGAGACTTCTAAATAAAATTAAAATGGCTAAAAAACAACAAAATGAATCTACTGGAGATTCAAAGAAAAGAAAAAGTAAACAAAAAAAGTCTGTAAAACATTCTCTAATTATAACCTATTTTGCCTCCTGACACCAATGTTGATAGAGATGACACCAATGATCTATATTGAAGAAGGTCATGATAGTCCTTTATTTAGAGCACTAACAGTAGACACTCATTATTGTGGATTAATGAATGTGGTTTGTCAGTTTTGTGGGCCCTATCATTTTCTGAAAGCAAGACCAACTGATGGAGAGTTTATTAGTTGCTGTCAGAAAGGAAAGGTAAGACTTCCAGAAAGACACACATTTCCAGAATATTTAAAAAGTATCATGAGTGATCCTACATTTCCAAATTATAACAATTTTAAGAAAAACATTCTTTCTTATAACAGTGCAATTTCATTTGCTTCAATGGGTGCAACAATAGCCAAAAATGTTCCAGGACATGGTCCTTATTGTTTCAAAGTGTAAGGACAAATATACCACCGGACTTCACATTTACACCCAGAAACAGGAGAACAAAGGAAATTTGCACAGTTATATGTACTTGATACATAGGAAGCTGTTGAACAACGAATGATGCTTCCTGAAAATAAACAATGCTTACCCATAGTCTTTGAACAGCTTGATAACATTATGGCCAACATCCCATATAGTAAAGCATACAAAAAATTAGCTGAGGTTGAAAAAGAACTGGAACATGCGCAAAGACATCAATTGCCAATGCCAATAGTAAATATGGTTCTCACAAGAGATCGCCATACTGATCAAAGACGGTATAATTTACCAACAGCAAATGAGGTTGCCATGGTATTTAAAAATGATGATGGGGAACCACCATTTGAGCGGGATATTAGAATATATCCACGCAATCAAGAACAACCTTTTATAAACATAAATATTTTAAGCAGTAATTTGGATCCTATGATATATCTAATTTTCTTTCCAAATGAGGAGCCAGGATGGCAACCAAAATTACAGTTGCAAAGTTATCCCAATAGTAAAGTTTGTGTTAGAAACAATAATTCCATGCTGGAATATAAAGTGGCACAAACTGCTGTCCGGGATCATTATAATCCGATTTTATGTGGGGGTAAACTCACACAACAATGGATTATTGATTCATATCTACAAGTCGGAGCAAATAATCTAAATGTTGTCAAATTTCAACAAAACAAGCTTCGAGTAGAACAATATTGTGGATTGATGAATTATGTCGCTGAATTGGCTGCAAACAGAGACATTCCTGCTGGACGAGGAATGATCTTGCCATCCTCTTTCCAAGGATCTCCTCGCAATATGCGAGAAAGATACAATGATGCCATGGCTATTGTCACTAAATTTGGCAAACCAGATTTATTAATTACATTTACATGTAATCCACAATGGCCAGAGATCAAAGAAAATTTACTGCTTGGACAAACTACTTCTGACCAACCAGATTTGGTGGCAAGAGTATTCAAAATAAAACTCAATTCATGAATTCATGATATAACTAAAGTACAGTTATTTGGAAAATGTGTGGCTTTTGTTTATACCATTGAATTTAAAAAAAGAGGCTTGCCACATGCACATATACTTTTAATCTTACCAGAAAAAGATAAATTGAATACGACAGACAGAGTGGATTAAGTAATTACTGCTGAACTGCCACATCCAGAGAAACATTCAACACTTTATGAGATTGTAACTCATAGAATGATACATGGTCCATGTGGAGAGAGCAATCCAAATTCACCATGTATGGAAAATAAAAAAATGCATAAAAGATTTTCCAAAACAATTTCAAATGCAGACTTACGTTAATTGTAATGAATACCCTTTGTATAAAAGAAGAGAAGGACAAACAGCTATTATCCGTGGCCAAAAGGTCGATAATAGTTATGTGGTTCCATACAATCCACATTTGCTGATGAGGTACAATGCACATATCAATTTGGAAGCTTGCACTTCTATCAAATCCATCAAATATGTGTATAAATATATACATAAAGGATATGATGCAGCAACTGTTGTTGTGCAAGGTGCACAAAATGAAAAAGACAACCCCATTTTACATGACGAACTTTCATCTTATTTAGATGCTCGCTATGTAAGTGCTCCAGAAGCAATGTGGAGCACTTACAAATTTTAGATACATTTGAGATGCATGATCGTTCACATGCTGTGTATCGATTAGCTGTCCATGTGCCACAAAGTCAATTTATTTGCTTCACTGCAGGCAATGAAAGAAATGCTTTAGCACAAAGTGAACATAGAGCAACAACGCTTGCTGCTTGGTTTCAATTAAATTGTCAGGACACTCAGGCCAGATAATTTTTATACATTGACATTCCAAATCACTATGTATTTGTAAATGGTGAATGGAGACAACGAAAGAAACATCATTATAAAATTATCCCAAGAATATATACCGTCAGTCCACAAGACATTGAACTTTTCGGTTTAAGATTACTCCTTTTACATGTTCCTGGTGCACAAAGTTATGAACTGAACATTTACGCACAGCCAATGACATCGTTTATGAGACTTTCCAGTTAGTTGCAAGACATCAAAACTTTCTGGCAGATGATACAGAATGGGAGAGATGTCTCGAGGAAGCAAATGTCAAATGCCCAAGCAAATGAGAGAACAATTTGCTTTCATTTGTATCTTTTGCAATGTACCAGATGCATTAACTTTGCGGGAAACATTTAAAATACATATGTGGGAAGATTTCTTGAAATATTACAATGAGACCATTGCACAATTGAAAGCATTATTAAAAATTCAGCAAATGTTTCTTTGTCATGGACTAAATTGTGCCAATTTTAATCTGCCTGATTTAGGAATTATAGATGAAATTAACTTTGATGAGTATGACACTGAGATTGCATACCAAAAAACACAAGAAAAAATTGGAACTTTAAATGCATTGCAATTGGAAGCATTTAACGCCATCACAAATGCAATACAAGATGACATGCTCAAAGAGCATTATTTCTATCTGGATGGCCCTGGTGGATCAGGAAAAACCTATCTATATAATTTGTTGATGAGTTGCATTTAAGCACAGGGTTAAATAGCACTGCCATTTGCAACCACTGGAATTGCTGCACTTTTGTTAGAAGGTGGTAGAACTGTGCATAGTGGATTTAAACTGCCAGGTCCCATTCTGGAAACATCAGTGTCGGATATTCGAATGAATTAATTACAAGCCAAAAAATTGCACAAGAGTCAATTAATTATAATAGATGAGGCAACTGTGATGTCATGTCATGCCCTGCAATGTATTGATCGATTATTAAAAGAAGTTATGGCTAATGATTTGCCATTTGGTGGGAAGGTGATGTTGTTAGGAGGATATTTTAGCCAAACATTACCTGTGGTGCCACATGGAAATCGGACTGACATTGTCGAAATGTGTATAAAAAGAAGTAAGCTGTGGAAAATATTTACACACCTTAAATTAGAAGTAAATATGAGATCTGAAGGCCAAAACCAATTCAAAAATTTGGCTCATTCAGATCGGAGAAGGAAAACAGCCACAAATAAATAATTTACCTGATCATGCTGTACAAATTCCACCAGAAATTATTTCAAAAGAACCACTAATTTCGTCGATCTTCCTCGATATTATCAATAACGAGGATTACTCAGACATTGCAAGCAAAGTCATATTGACATCCAAAAATATAGATGACTTGAATCTAAACAACAAAATATAAAAATGAATCAATGCTCCTCCAAAAAAACTATTACAGTGCAGATTCTGTTATGGCTGATGAAAGATAGTGAAACAAACTTTAGTATGGAATTTATTAATTATTTAACTCCCTCTGGAATGCCACCACATGTTTTGCAACTCAAAAAAGGGGCAATTGTCATGCTATTGAGAAATATGAATCCCAAAAAAGGACTTTGTAATGGGACCAGATTAATTGTAAAGGATTTAAAGGATCATTTTATACATGCAGAAATTATGAGTGGTACCCATAAAGGCGAACCAGTTTTTATACCGAGAATTGATTTGGCTCCAAGTGAGAGTGGTTTGTCTTTTGTCCTTCAAACTAGACAATTTCCCAATATCATGGCATTTGCCATGACCATCAATAAATGTCTGTGGGTATTTTTTTGAAGGAACCTGTGTTTGTACATGGTCAACTATATGTTGCATTTTCAAGATGCAATAATCCAGAGGAAATTAAAGTACATGCTGAAGAAAAACCAAGTTAGAGTGATTTATTGGAAGGTGGATGCGTTTTAACAAAAAATATTGTGTACTATGAGGTGCTGTAAATATAGTGGACAGTGGTTTCATTTCTACAACAACATTTTATGTTACTCGGACTGATTTTAGAGGACCACTATTTCAATAAGAAACTCTATACAATGGCAAAAAAACATAGAGAACAGTGGTTTTACTTTCAGGACAAGATTTTAGCTCTCTGGGACTCTTTAAATATGGGACCATTATTTCACTTAGGAATTTCTATGTGCCATTTTGCACAAGAACCAAAAAAAATAAAACAAATAAATTAAAACAACAGTAAACAGTGGTTATACAGATTGGAATGTGTTAAAAGTTACCTTTTTACATGATTGGCCCCACAAAACAATTAGGTGGCATTTTCTTTAATTTGAAGGTTAAATGTTATTGTTTTATGTTACTATTTCACATGTTAACACTGTATTTTCAAAGCTGTGGAAAGTTGGTTAATTTTATATTGTATATAGTAAAAAATGTATGTTACTACAAGTTTCATCATTTGTTAATACATTGAACTGTATAATTTAAATAGAGAGTATTGATTCAGGGAGTAATCCAATCGCCAGTTAATGGGGTCAGGAAGGAATTATTTTTCCCCCCTCTTTGATACAATTGGCCAAGTTTCAATTGGGGGGTTTTATTGTTTGCCTTCCTCTGGATTCAATGCCTATTTAGTTTCACAAGTGTTTAAAAAAAATAATGTTACAAAGCATCTCATTGTTCAAAATAGTTATTTACAGAAAGTTTACATAGTTGTCTGTTATTCATGGATAACTATCAATTCAAAATGTTAGTATTGGTAAAAAAAAAAATCAAGATTTTTTAAAATACAAGTTGCATGTTACAAACTTTTATGTTATGGTTTACAATATGTATTCAGGAAAACTTCACACATTGTTATATTGTTATTCCATGGATGACAATTAAAAGAGTTAATCTTGAAAAAAAAAAATCTACACCTGTTGGTGAAATACAAGTTGAAAGTTAAAAAAATAAAAAGAATTTCAGATAATGATATTATGTGGCAAACAGTTTTCACAGCATTAAAATTTTATTGACCGCCATTTTTTGACGGTCAAGTTGCTAGTTCTAAATAATCAATATAAGATAGTCGAGTATAACGTTGATTTATAGACAAATATATCTTTTAAATAAAATAGCTTTTGTTGACAATAAAAACATAAAATGATAATATAACAATGAGAATCTGCAAAATATCATTCACAGGTGTCAATAACCAAATCAAATTGAAAACAATATTAATGTGATTGTCTCATATGATATATGATATATGATGCTCTCCTATGCCTCTACCTCTCCTCCCTGACTGCCTCCTCCTCTCCCTCTCCATACCTCTCCCTTTCCTTCCCTCTACCACAGATAATCTCCTCTCCTCCAGTGTTCCTCTCACTTTGATCCTCTCCTCTCCTACTCTCCTCCCTTCCTCTACCTTCCTATAAATTAGAAAATAAATATAAGGATAAATCGATATCATATATAGTTGTGAGCACAAAAAATGTTACTAATGCTGACGTCATCAAGGGGTATGACTATGACGTCAGTGGGGGCAGGGCCTAAAACCTGATCTTAACAGAAGCTGACAGCCATTTGCATTTCAGAGAAAGACAGCAAAATGAGAGAGAGAGGGAGGGAGAGAGGTACAGAGTGAGTGAGACAGGTACAGAGGGAGAGAGACAGGTACAGAAGGAGACATATATAGAGAGGGATGGGTACACAGAGAGAGAGAATTACAGAGCAAGAGCGCACACAGAGAGGGCGCACAAAGACAGTGCACAGAGAGAGAGTGCACAGACAGAGCGGACAGAGAGAGAGTGCACAGATAGAAAGCAGAGAGAGTACAGAGACAGAGAGTGCACACAGAGATCACACACAGACAGCAGTGCACACAGAGCACAGATAGAGAAAGCGCACACGCACAGAGCAAACAGATCAACACAGAGAGGGAGAGGTACAGAAAGAGAGCACACAGACGGCACACAAAGAGCGAGAGAGCACGCAGACAGAGAGTGCACGGAGAGAGAGAGAGTGCACAGACAGAGAGCGCACGGAGAGAGAGGGTGCACAGAGAGATCACTCACAGAGAGCAAGAGAGAGAGAGAAAGCGCACAAAGAGCATGCACAGACAGCGCACAGAGAGCGAGAGTGCACAGACAGGGAGCAGAGGTAGAGAGCGCACAGAGAGACAGAGCAAACAAACAGAGAGAGAGAGACACAGAGAGAGCACACAGACAGAGAGCACACAGAGATTGACACACAGAGAGGGAGGGGTACAGAGAGAGTGCACACAGACAGAGTGATCACACACAGACAGCGCACACAGAGAGCGAGAGAGAGGGCACAGACAGAGAGAGCGTACAGACAGCGCACACAGAGAGAGTGCACAGACAGGGAGCCGAGGTAGAGAGCGCACAGAGAGCAGAGACAGAGAGCACACAGAGACAGAGCAAACACAGAGAGGGAGAGCCACAGAGAGATCACACAGACAGAGAGCACACAGAGATTGAGACACAGAGAGGGAGGGGTACAGAGAGAGAGAGTGCACACAGACAGCGCACACAGAGAGCGAGAGAGAGGGAACAGACAGAGAGAGCGTACAGACAGCGCACAGAGAGAGAGTGCACAGACAGGGAGCAGAGGTAGAGAGCGCACAGAGAGAGAGCCACAGAGAGCACACAGAGAGACAGAGCAAACACAGAGAGAGGGAGAGCCACCGAGAGATCACACAGACAGAGAGCACAGAGATTGACACACAAAGAGGGAGGGGTACAGAGAGAAAGAGAGTGCACACAGACAGAGAGATCACACGCAGACAATGCACACAGAGAGCGAGTGAGAGCACACAGAGAGAGTGCACAGAGAGTGATCGAACACAGACAGCGCACACAAAGAGCGAGAGCTCGCAGAGAGAGTGCACACAGACAGAGAGATCACACGCAGACAATGCACACAGAGAGCAAGAGAGAGAGCACAGAGACAGTGCACATAGAGCAGAGAAAGAGCACACACAGAGAACTGCAGAGAGAGAGCGTACACACAGAGAGCACACAGAGATCAACACAGAGAGAGAAAGTACACACATACAGTGTACACAAAGAGCGAAAGAGAGAGCACAGACAGAGAGCAGAGACAGAGAGAGCACAGGGAGAGAGGGGGACACACAGAGAGTGCAAAAAGATAGAGAGCGAACACACACAGAGCGCACAGAAATCGAGACAGAGATGGAGGGGTACAGACTGAGAGCACACACAGACAGCTCACACAGAGAGTGAGACAGAGCGCACAGAGCAAACACACAGAGAGAGCCACAGAGAGAGCACACAGAGAGGGGTACAGAGAGAGTGCACACAGACAAAGAGATCACACACAGACAGCACACACAGAGAGCAAGAGAGAGTGTACAGAGAGAGTGCACAGAGAGTGATCAAACACAGACAGCGCACACAGAGAGTGAGAGAGCTGGCAGACAGAGAGAGTGCACAGAGACAGTGCACATAGAGCAAAGAAAGAGAGCACATAGAGAGCCACAGAGATCGACACAGAGAGAGAAAGTACACACATACAGTGTACACAAAGAGCGAGAGAGAGAGTACAGACAGAGAGCAGAGACAGAGAGAGCACAGGGAGAGAGGGGGACACACAGAGAGTGCACAGATAGAGAGAGCGCACAGAGAGCACACAGAAATCGACACAGAGAGGGAGGGGTACAGATTGAGAGCACACACAGACAGCTCACACAGGGAGTGAGAGAGAGCACACAGACAAAGCGCACAGAGAGAGAGAGCTAACACAGAGAGAGTGGTAGCCACAGAGAGATCACACAGACAGAGAGCACATAGATTGACACACAAAGAGGGAGGGGTACAGAGAGAGAGAGTGCACACAGACAGAGAGATCACACACAGACAATGCACACAGAGAGCGAGTGAGAGCACACAGAGAGAGTGCACAGAGAGTGATCGAACACAGACAGCGCACACAAAGAGCGAGAGCTCGCAGAGAGAGTGCACAGAGAGAGAGAGTGCACAGAGACAGTGCACATAGAGCAGAGAAAGAGCGCACACAGAGAGCTGCAGAGAGAGAGCGTACACACAGAGAGCACACAGAGATCGACACAGAGAGAGAAAGTACACACATACAGTGTACACAAAGAGCGACAGAGAGAGCACAGACAGAGAGCAGAGACAGAGAGAGCACAGGGAGAGAGGGGGACACACAGAGAGTGCACAGATAGAGAGAGCGCACACACACAGAGCGCACAGAAATCGACACAGAGATGGAGGGGTACAGATTGAGAGCACACACCGACAGCTCACACAGAGTGTGAGAGAGAGCACACAGACAGAGCGCACAGAGAGAGAGAGTGCAATAACAGAGAGCAGAGTGCACAGAGTTAACACACAGACAGCCCACACACAGACAGCACAGAGAGCAAGAGAGAGCACACAGACAGAGAGAGTGCACAAACAGAGAGAGTGCAAAGAAAGAGAGCAGAGAGAGAATGCAGACAGAATGCAGAGACAAAGAGCGCACCGATGGAGAGACACAGATACAGTGCACAGAGAGAGAGCGTGCGCACACAGAGAGCATACAGAGATAAACACAGAGAGGGAGCGTTACAAAGAGAGTGAGTGCACACAGACAGCACCCACACAGTGAAAGAGATCAGACAGAGAAAGTGCAGACAGAGAGCGCACAGTAAGAGAGAGAGCGCACAGAAAGAGAGAATGCACAGAGTTCAACACAGAGTGAAAGGGGTACAGAGTGAGAGAGTGTAGACAGAGAGCACACACAGACAGTGCACAGAGAGAAAGAAGACACAGAGAGAGAGGGTGCACAGAGAGAGAGAGAGCATACAGACAAAAATAGAGTGCACAGACAAAGAGAAAGAGTGGGAAACAACAAAAATTTCCTTTTCAGGAAAAATTGCCGGTGTCAAAATGGTGATTTTGCCAATTATTGGTTATTTGATGAGATGTATTCCACTGGAGCTTCCTAAACAATATATTGCAAAGCTACAAAATAGGATTGATACCTTAATTCATTCCAGAATAAGGAATTGCGTACCCACTTTTATCTCTCTACCAAAAAGCCTCTTTACTTGCTCAAGCTCTTAAATGGCTAGAGGCTGGTGATAACCTGTCTTGGTTTCCAATAGAAAGTATCATGGTGTTAAATAAGGATATAAAAGCCTTAATTTTCTTAAATAGTTTTGAGACTAAATCCATCAAGAAAGATCCACTTGTAAGGAAATTATTTTCATACTGGAAAAAAAAAATAACAATAAATATAATTTGCCTCCATCTATAAGTATGGCTACTCCAATTGTAATAGTGACTAAATTTCAAAACATAGTATGAAAAAACCATTGGACAAACCATGGCCTTCAGTATCTGAATGATTTACTTATTTCAGGTGAAATGGCCTCTATCCAGCAATTAGAAAAAAAAAATGGGCTTAAACCATTGAACTGGCTGATGCATGTCCAATTAAAGATTTTTTTTAAATCAGCAAGTAAGGTTCCTCAATTAAATACCAATTTAAATAAATTTGAAGTATTTCTCCTTAAAGGCGAATTTTCCCATATGACCTCTAAAATGTTAAATTTTCTTTGTACTCAGATAGAGTCAGATATAACCAAAAATATGCACTTATGGTCAAATGAACGGAAGAATAATTTAGACCAAACAGTATGGGATCAAGCTTTAACAAACACCAATAAGGTGATTAAAAACGCGGCCGGAAGAGAGAATTACTTTAAAGTAATAAACAGATGGCATATATTGCCGATCAAGCTAAATAACTTCTCTCATAGAACCGAGGACAAACTATGTTGGAGAGGCTGTGGACTACAAGGCTGTTATCTTCATATTTGGTGGAATTGTGCCCTTATTCTACGACTCTGGGAAAAATGTTTTGACTATATTTCGATTACCCTTAAGGAGGTTGTCCCTCTAGCGGCCAGCACCGGTCTATTACATATTTATTCGAAGAATTATAAAACTGAAAAAATTGCCTATATGATTCAACTATTTACGATAATTAAAATTGCGATTGTCTCTAAATGGAGACAAGCCATTTCTCCAAATTGAAATTAAATTTTAGTTAAAATGGACCGCTGCCGGGAGCTCGAGAGAAACCTCTATGATACTGAAGGTTTAAATAACAACAGTAAAAAATGGTTGATTTGGGATGCCAGAACTTAAATTACTGCATTAATTAGTTAGAGATCTGTTTTTAATATCATATAAAAAGATCTATTATTGTAAATTGCCTGCAGGTATGAATGAGTATGAATGTATGTGTATCTGTCTGCATTGTCTATCAATAAGTCTACAACATCAAGTTAAGCTGAAAATGTTTGCCTTTTTTACTGCTGTAACTATTACATATTAACCAACTTGACGACATATGAATTAATATTTATCAATATGTGTATGACATCTAGCTAGTTGAAAATGTTTTCTTTTCATACTACTGTATCTCTTGTATACTGACTAACTTGATGTCACATGAATGTTTTATATATTTTTACATTTTTTGCAATAAAAACTATTTATTAAAAAAAAAAAAGAGAAAGAGTGCACAGACAGAAATCACATAGAGAAAGAGTGCAAGACAGAAAGCGCAGAGAGAGAGTGCAGAGACAGAAAGAGCACAGAGAGAATGCAGAGAGCACACATAAAGAGAGAGAGCACAGCGAGAGAGAGTGCGCAGAAAGAGCTCCCAATTCCCCAAGGCCGATGACCTCAACAGGTTGTCCAATGAGCTGGAGCCAGACATCTTGGAGAGTGAAGTAAGATGGACAGTAGGATGTCTTGCTGATAACAAGGCTGCAGGAGTTGATGGAATCCCAGCTGAACTGGCAAAAATCCTAGAAGATGATGCTGTGAAAGTGTTGTTTGCCTTATGCCAACACATTTGGAAAACCCCACAGTGACCAATAGACTGAAAAGGGTCAGTCTACATCCCAATACCAATAAAAGGCAGTGCCAAAGAGTGCTCCAATTATCGAACAATTGCACTCATTTCACATGCCAGCAAGTTAATGCTTATGATCCCAAAATATCAGCTCCAACATTATATAGACTGAGAACTTCCATATATGCAAGCTACATTTCACAGGAACAGGAATAAGAGATCAATTTGCTGGATAATAGAGAAAGAAAGGGAGTTCCAGAAAAAAATGTACTTCTATTTAGACTTTTCTAAAGCCTTTGACTGTGTGGATCACAATAAAATTTTGCAGGTTTGTCACAGACCCCTTTTTCTCAGCCTGGGTGTTGGTCTATTGAGCTCATTAGGGGACAGACATCTTAGCTCCAGCCACTGGATTATCTGCATGGACACCTCTATTGTATTTGTAAACCTGCTTTGTTCCATTGTTTGCCAGATTAAGTTAATCATGTCTGATATGTGCTAGAGAGGGCAGAATGTGTATTGGAGGTTAATCCTATTAATCTCAGGAACCTACTGTTAGACCCCATGTGGAGTTTATCTCTTGTGTTTGTCTGCCACACCCTCTCATTGTTGTGCTATGTACACCACCTCTGTATCTATCTCCTATAAATACTGCTGTCATTTCCAAAAATAAATTAGTTCAGAGATTTCAAAGAACCCAATGGTCCTTGTGGGTAGATAATCTGTAGTCTATAGCAGGTGGCCCTGGGCTTGTATAGCCCCTACTCTCGGATCGTCACAAAGTTCTTAAAGTGATAGGGGGTACAAGACCATCTTATCTGCCTCCTGGTGAATCTTTATGTGTGCAAACAACCATGGACAGAACTAAACATGGAACAACATAATGGTTCAAGATCAGGAAAGGAGGGTGATAAGGTTTTATATTGTCACCAAATTTATCCACTTGTAAGTGGAATACATCATGCGTAAGGCCGGGCAGGATGAATACAAAGCCAGAGTAAATATTGCTGCAAGGAATATCAACAGCCTCAGATATGCCAATGATATTACTTTGGCTGTGAGGAGGAACTAAATGAACTATTGCTGAGGGTGAAAGAAGAGAGTGCAAGGCCCGGCCTACTGCTCAATGTTAAAAAGATGAAGATAATAACAAACAGTAATTTCACTTCCTAGCAAATATATACAGAAGTGGAGCCAGTGACAAATTTTATTTTCCTTGGATCCAAGATCTCTGCAGATGGTGACTGTAGTCATGAAATTAAAAGACGTTTGCTTCTGGGGAGGAAAGCTATGGCAAGCTTGGATAAGTTAGTAAAAAGTAAAGATATTACACTATCAACAAAGGTCTGCATAGTTCGAACTATGGTATTCCCAGTGGTAACATACAGATGTGAGAGCTGGATCATAAAGAAATCTGAGCGAGTAGAGTAGAATTGACGCCTTTGAATTGTGGTGTTGGAGAAGACTGCTTAGAGTCCCTTGGCCTGCAAGAAGATCCAATAAATCAATACTTCAGGAAATCAAGACACAATGTTCACTAGAAGGTATGATCATGAGGCTGAAGCTCAGATATTTTGGCCATATCATGAGACGGCAGGATTCCCTAGAAACGACTCTAATGCTGGGAAAGATTGAGGGCACAATAAGAAGGAGACGACCGAGGCGGAGATGGAGGAAGTCACTGAAGCAAATAATATGAACTTGATGGAGCTAAGAGGGGCAGTGATTGAGATATGCACCTGGTGTGCTGTGGTCCATAGAGTCACGGAGAGTCGGACATGACTGAATGACTAAACAACAACAATGAATTAATTTGGTGTTTTAATTATGTATTACAATGAGCTTGTTCAGGGCTCTCATCAAAAACTTAAAATAGCATTGGGTCCCCAAACTCTTGCTTTCTGCTCCTAATAAGTGTCCAAGAACTATGCATATATACTAAAAAACAATTTTTTTCCTCAATTCCACTCACAGTTGTACTGTATTGCACACTGAGAAACACATGCATGCACACGTTACATGGTGCACATGGAAACAAGCTGACTACAGGGAATATAAACTGAAACATGAACACAGGCTGATACATGCTCTGACACAGACACGTGACACACAGTAACATATCATTGGAATTGGGATTACAGTGTTATTCTGAAGAAGTAAAAGTATGAAAACAATGAAGCACATCAGCAGGAAAATCCAGTATGGTTGTATAGTAAGAGGAATTAGCTGCAGACACAATGGGCTCTAATGGCAGATCACTATACAGACCTTATCTTAGGTTAAGTTTATAAACAAGAAGACTATATGTATAAAATTACACATTAAATACCATTTAAAAAAAAGAAAGTGTACATATTGCACAAAAATATATTTATATAAAAATGTTCTATGGACCAAAAAAATCTGATTTTATTTTATCACATTCAATGGGTGTGATCACATTAGCTTATGTTAATGCTTTTACATATCATCATCTGCTTCAGATACCCCCAGAAAACCACCTTCCAGCTTTGGAAGTGTGATAAGTTTTAAAAATAGATGTCAATGTTGATTTATACATCTTAAAATAAGCACATGGAAGGGATTAAGACATCTCTACCTCATAAATATTGAACTGGAGTACAACCAAAAGACTTTAGCACCCCATCTTATTGTATTTTGGAATGGGGATCAGTAAAGTATAAGTTTTAGTGGCCTAGGCATATCCTCCATCTTCTATCACGTCATGGTGGAAAGTGGTGAAGTACTATAACACCAAATAAAAAGTATCAATATGAGACTCCATAGGACCCCCATACTACAGGATTCAAGGGATGAATGCATGTCTCCAAGGATGGATTACTGACTCCATCTCACCACTCCTTACAGGAGTCAGAGATTTGAGTTTCCCATTAAATAAGTATAATTTTAAAACCATATATTAGGAGAGTGATTATTCTGAGCCCCTCCGTGTTCGCTATCTTGTCATGGTGCAGGGGCTTGTGTACTTTGGTGTATACCATGTAAGGTCACACAAGATGGGCAAGTCATAGCAGAGAGGTCAGACAAATTGCGGTTCACCTGAGAAGGAACTGGCAACCCATTCTAGTATCTTTGCCAAGATAATCTTATAAGTGTGACCAGAGACATATTAATAGATTTGTCTGTTTTTCAATATAGTACCAACGGCTTATTCCCTGAAGTCCTCTGTTCAATTCTTGGAAATGGAAAAATCAAAAACGAAAGTGCACAATTCTCTAATCAAATTCATAAAATAAACCACAAAGGATGGTTTCCTGCTCTGTAAATCCTTTTACACGATCTCTGATTGGAAAGAGAGATTGGCTAGTAGGAAGGAGGGTGGCTCAGTTGTTTTTTTAAATAAAAAATAGAAATGTGCAATGGAGTCACTAAACTCTTACTAGAAGATGTTTCGCTGCATAGACCCCAACCCTAGCACTCAGTGGTGTGGGTAGGGGAATATCTCTGATATAGGTTACTAGCCTTCAACCATTAAGGTCATTGGTGGGTTGTATGTCTTATGGATACCCATACTGATCTTTCTGGAGAGGAATTGTGGTTCCCCATATAGTTGAATTGGCTAGTATGAGTTGGCTTATGTTATAATCGCCATATCCTTCCGTAATAAGGGGTGTGGGTAAATAGCTCCTACTGATTTTAAAGGGAGTCCCGTGACCCCCATTCAGGTTCCTCTACTGGGAATTATGGTGATTAGCCAGAATTATTTAAATGGGATCCATATTAAAGTGAACAATGGTTAAATTAATGATAATAAATTCTGATGTTTACTAGTGATTTTTACATTGTGATTAAGCTCTATACCTGTAGAGACAATCCACATTTTCACTAAATACACATTTTATAGTATAGAAAAAAATCACATATTATTACCTGTAGTTTATTATTAAATTTAATATTAATTATAATTTAATATTTTGTTTGTAAACAAATGCCACGTGTACACAACAGAAAAACATAAACATACACAACATGGCAATTCCACTTTTCAGGTTAAGAAGGCTTAGCAATAATGTCTGAATTCGATACACACAAATGTGTAGGAAAGCTTCGACAACATAGTCGTTATTCATGAAACTGCACAAGAAAAGATGTCAGGAAAGTTGTATTAATTGGTTATTATATATTTAGGGAGTTGTTGTCATGTTGCCCAAAGAACGAACACAACAATAAATGTAGTGATCAAAGTTATGAAATACACAATAAAAATGAGACGGTCCACCACCTGGGCTACCATGTGCCATTCTGACTTGGCTTCTTTTACAGTCATGGGAAAGATCAAATCTTGGTGGATCTTTTGGATTTCTGCCAACATTATCTTTAACAGTTCCACTTCTAGACTTCCATTTTTTTCTCTACTGGAGCCATTACTCTTCTCCAAAATTTCAATGTCTTTCTCTGACAATTTGTCTTCTTGAGAAACTGTTGAGGAAATAAGTGACAATTAGAAAAGGGACACAGCTTTGTGCCACTTGACATTTATTTTCTGCATCACGTATTTTCACTCACTGTTGTTCTCATCCACAGTCACCACAGTGACTTCTTCTTCCTTTATAATAATTTCTTTGAAGCATAAAATACGTCCGAGACGCTTCAGAACCCAGGTCCTTATCCATGGGGAGACAGTTGATTGAGAGGCAGACAGTGACCCAATGTAGGAGACTGCGATGCACCCAGCTATACTCAATACCATGACGGTCAAGCAAATAAGGCAGAATATACCTGTAAAGAAATTATTTTCTGAAGTTAAAGGGTGACAAGCTCAAGAGGAATAAGAAGAGATTGTTGGATAAGCCATATTGTAAGGATAACCTGTCTGACGACAAGAGTTTCTCATCCTGCACCATGTTCGGAGTACTAGCAATGTATTACTGGGTTTGTGCCAGTAACAACAGCGAGAATATACTGTACCTAAAATAGGGGTGCTGCTAGAATTAGGGAGCAAGTCTTTCAGAATCAGCAGGAGCACTGAGAACCCCAATACAACTGTGATCTTGAAGCTGATCCTGTCTGCTGATTCTATCTGAATGAACATACCAAATACGTCCAACAAAACAAGTAAACAGGCCGGGGCGATGAGGTTAATGATGAAATCGGTCGGGGTTCTTTTTATTGAGATCTAGGGAAAAGCAAATGGACACAGAGAAGAGTCAACTGAAAAACATCAGAATCTTTTTTTGTTTGTTTGCACTATACCTTATATACATTATGGAGAGAGATGGCCACACGGAGGGAGATTTCAAACCTGTAAAATATGAAAATATGTAATGGACTCTGCATTAGTACAATGCCTATGGGAGAAATGTGCTCGTATTATTAGGAGTTCAAAGCTTTATTTCACTGCAATGTATTGACAGGTCCAAATCCTCCGATATTGCTCCCCAGGGTTCTTAGCTTTGAAATAAGGGTCAAGTTCTGCACAATATTTTACATACTTAATTGTGACGCTCATAATTTGAACCAAAAAGTGATCGCCCCCTTCACCCATTGTATAGCGCTGGCTCTCTACACAACTTTTGTTGATTTTTTTTTGTCAGAAACTAGAGACTCCGCGCTTCTACCACCATTTGTGTTTTTCATAACACTGTTGCCTTGGGCTTGGGTATGTATTGCATTAACTTCTGGACAAACACCTGGCCTTATGATAAAGTCTTTTTTCAAATATTCTTTCACAATTTCATGAAAACAGTGTTTCCTAAATTGTGTTCCATGGAATCCTGGGATTCCATTTTGTATGACCAATGGTTCCAATACACAATGGTGTTTGCCACACATTGCAAGGCTCCCCCCCCCCTCTAACCGTCTGCCTTTGGCGCCCATTGCAAGCCTTGCAATAAGCGCCTTCTGCGCTCATCGCAGGCCTCGCAATGAGCGACTTTGGTGCCGATCGCAGGCCCCGCAATGAGCGATTTTGGCACTCATTGCGAGCCTCTCCTCCCCCTACTTTACTGGACTTGTGATTACCGCTTTGGAGCTCGTCACGGGCCTCGCAATGAGTGCCTTCAGCGCTCATTGCAAGCCTCCCCCCCCCACTACTTTACTAATTGAGAGCCTCTCCCCCCCCCTACTTTACTGGCCTCCCGATGAGCACCTTTGGCGATCATCACGGGCCTCTACCTCTTCCCCCTCTACATCCTCTCCCTCCCCTGTGTCTCTTTCCCCCTCTCCCTCCCCTGTGCCTCTGCTCCCTCTCCCTGACTTGTGTCTCCTCCCCCTATCTCCCACCCCTGTGTCTCTTCCCCCCTATCCCTACCCTGTGTCTCTTCCCCCACAACTGTGTTTATCTGCCCTATGTCTCTTCCCCCTACCCTGTGTCTCTTCCCCCCTCCCCTACCTCCTCTGTGTCTCTTCAACCCCCATCTCCATCTCATGTCTCTCCAACCCCACTCTCCCTCCCGTGTCTCTCCAACCCCTATCGCCCGCCCGCGCAGCAAACGCTGTGAATGCAGCGCATGCGCACCCCGTTGCAATGCGCATGCGGATCGCCTGGCGCAATGCGCGGCTAACACCATGCATTGCGCATGCGCAACTACCAACATTTTCGAGTTTTGGTAATTGCGAGTTGTCGGTCACTCAATTTTTAACATTGCGTGACTGACAACTTGGAATTACCACAACTATATATATGATTATAATTTATTTCTAACGCGCCAACATATTCCACAGAGATATACAAGGCTTAAGTTTAAGGCAACAAAACAATATCAATATCAATACATTGAAAAGGATGGAGGGCCCTGTCTTTGAGTTTAGAATCCGGGGTCCATAGTGTTTTCCCCAGAGCTCCATGCAAGATTGAAAACTTGCTGCGTATTTGAGGAATTTCCTCTGATTTTTCCATCAGGTCCTCCCTGAATATCTTTGGCTGCTTAGCCATGTTTTCCTCACCCTTTTGTCTCTCTTGTATAAGCTCCTTCTCTATGCCTTGCATATGAGGTTTATGTAGACATTGCTCCATAGTCTTCTTCTTGTGTTCCTGCAGGTCAGTGCTAGTCTCTTCTGGACAAACATCACTCTGCTCCAACTGTGCCTCAATACCAGAGAGACCAATCTCCCTCTTCTCTTGTGGAGTATGTAATAGTAGCTCCTTCTTGAGGCTTTTTCAGTCCCACTGGGATAGACTTCATCTGTATTTTTTTCCTGTCTTGCCTCTCTTTATCCGTAGCACTTTGTTTTATGACCAACTGAGAGTTTTTGGGATACTTTACAATTTTAATAGGACACATCTCCATGCTCTGCTCCATATGTCCTCTCAGGGTTGGTGGTGCTCTTTCACCATCTCAATCTCCAGACCCTTCTCTTCCTCGTCTTTAACTTTAGTAAGGACTACATTTTCTTCACCAAACTTGGGACATTCTTCCTTAGTATTAACACTGGCTGCCATAATCTGTTTGGTCTCGCCTTTCTCTCGGTCAGAGATCCTTGTCAGGTGCTTTCTTCCTCTAGTATCATTTTCCACCTCAGGAGTATTCACAAAGGACAAGCGCCTGTGTTTGTCCAGCTCTTATCCATAAGGTTTCTGCATCCATTTGGGTTCTCCTCTTCCCCAGTGACTTGCTCAGCAGGCTTCATACTGAGGCTGGTTTTGCACTCAGTCTGTGACAACACCTTGTTCTTTTCTATTTGGCATTTGCTCACAACTTCAGTCACTTTAACATATCATCATCTTGCTCCAGGGACAAAGGTTCTTATTGTGCACCAGCAGTCACTTTTGCTTTCTCTGCAGTCCCACCTGCTTTCTCTGCAGTATCATTCCGCACTCCAGCATTCTCATTTGCTGCTCCAGCAAATCTTTTCTCTTTCTCAGTACTGAACCTGTTGTCTTCTTGCACTTTCTCTGGCATCAAACAGGTCTCTAACTCCTGGTTTCCTTCTGCACCAGGTTCTGTTTGCAATCCCTCAACAGGGAAACTGCATTTTAAACTTGGGTCGACAAGAATGCCCCTTGGGTAGAGATAAGCATGCCTGTCAAAAAATGTCCATGATTGCAATCTCTGTACTCTGTTGTATAATTGCACTCCTACACTTTTAAGGATCTTCTTTCAGTTTACTCACTCCACTTGTTTAGTCCCAGGCCTTGCTGGGACCTTACCCATCCTGGGTGAACACCGTCAGGGTCTTGAAAACAGAATAGCTTTCAGGCTGCAGCTTCTTTCAGTCTCTAACTGCTCAAAACCAGACAGCTTTCTCTGCTGGTATCAAAAACTGCAGCTCTGGTGTATCTTCACTGCTTTTCAGAGCAGTCTCCAAAATCCATCTTTCTCTCAGAGGCTCCTGCTCTGCTCTCCAGACTGCAGTCTTTTCACAGCCCCCAAATAATCTCTCTCTGGATGCAACCCTTCATTGAAGCCACACCCATAACTTTTAAGCTGCTTGTTAACCCCCTCACTCCTGAGAAGAAACCTTGAAGTGCTTTCTTCTGCCCTCCGGTGACACATCATCGCAATATATATATATATATATATATATATATACATACACAGTCGTCACATTATTATGACCACCATCTTATATGCCAAATAACCTGTGTGCACTGGGTCAAAGGGATGCTGGAAAGTTGACAAGGGTATCTGGAGCCATGCATACTGCAGGGCATCACACAGCTGCTGAAGAGTGCGTGGTGGAGGATCCATACGTCGAACATGGAGATCAAGGTGGTTCCACAGGTGCTCCATGGGGTTTAGGTCCAGGGGATTTGGTGGCCAGGGAAGTACTTGGAAGTCTTCATTGTGCTCCTCCAAGCACTAACAGATAATTCTGTCCGTATGACAAGTTGCATTGTCCTGCTGGAAGATCCCACCTGCTCCAGGGAAGACAGTTAACATGTATGGGTGTACTTGATCTGCAAGGATGGATAGATAACCCAATCGTTTGAGAGTGTCTTCCAGAGGTATGAGTGGACCCATACTGTCATGGCCCAGGGTGAGGAATCCAAGTGTGCCCAAAACTCTCCTGCTTTCAGCAACAGGAACACACTAGATTGTCAAGGATTTGGTAGTCATAGTGCCCAGCTGCATTTTCCTTGTATCAGGATACATGCACAGGATGCCAGGAACTTGGGAATCTCAGGAAACTCACTAACCACTGCTTGGTTGGGCTCAGAAAGATCCTTGATCAATCCCTGTAATACTAAGCAAAAGGAAATAATCTAAAACTATGCTCAACTATCTGGGACTAATCCCAGGGAGCTTTTCTTTCTTCTTGCTAAAGCGACTGCGTATTAGGATATCCATGATATTCCTAGGCCTTCTCCGCCCAGATTGCATTTCATCACCAATGAGTTCTCGCCACAGTGTCAGTTTTGAGAATGTTTATTGAGAATATCTGATATTACTCTAGTCCTCATTGAGTGTTCCAACAAATCTCACTGGTCCTTCAGTGTTTGTTCTTTGTTTTTAGATCATTTATTTGCTTAGTATTACGGGATAAGTAGTGGTACCCAGGTTACCTCCACTACAACCTAGTTACACAGGGCCACAGTTGTTAAACGTTTAGATCCCCTTTTGTTTCCACATGGCGGTTGAGAAATATAATTAAATACATACTTGAGTTACTAAGTCACTGTACACAATATACTGTATATGAGTCTGTTCTAAATTACTTTGTGCATGCACTGATGTCTGTACTAGGGATATTCCCCTTACTGTATATACTGTTGTGCTTCATTGGAATATAGCTAACGGTGTATTGATTTGTGAACTGTATTATTGTCATTATAGACTCTGTAAATTCTTACATGACCCATGTGGGCTACCAATGTTTTTTTCATAGATTTAAATAGAACATAGATGATCTGCGGGTCTATTATCTGATTTTCTGCGCTAATGTATAAGATTTCACTGTCCTAATTAATTTACTAGAGCTAATTGCTAATAATATGTGACTATACAAAAACGGGGAAAGTAGATCAACAGAGGGAATAGTCCCAGATAGTTGAGCATAGTTTTAGATTATTCATTTTTGCTTAGTATTACAGGGTAAGTAGTGGGTCCCCAGGTAACCTCCACTACAACCTAGTTACACAGGGCCACAGTTACTAAATGCTTATATTCCTGTTTGTTTCCACATGAAATATAATTAAACTAGCGATTTGCCTGTCAAAAATGACGACAAATAAAGTTTGAAGCCTGGCAATGCTGTTTGCCACACAATGGGAGCCTCTCCCCCTCTACTTTACTGGGCCTCACAATGATCGCCTTTGGCGCTCATTGCGAGTCTCTCCCCCTGTCTACATCCTCCCTAGTGTATAAGTACCCCTCTCTTCTCCCTCGTGTCTCCTTTCCCCCCTCCTCTCCCCTATGTCTGTTCCCCCCTTTCCCTCCGCCCTCTCCTTCCCCTGTGTCTCTTTCCCCCTCCTTCGTGTCTCTCCACCCCATTTCTCTCCCCTGTGTCTCTTCCCCCCTCCTCGCCCTCCCCTGTGTCTCTTCCCCCTCCTCTCCCTCTCTTCCCCCTCCTCTCACTCCCCTGTGTCTCCCCCCTCCTCTCTGTCTCCCCTCCTCCTTCCCTGTGTGTCTCCCCCCCTCCTCTGTCTCCTCTCCTCCTTCCCTGTGTGTCTCCCCCCTCCCTCTCTCCCCCCTCATCTCCCACCCGTGTCCCTTCTCCCCTCCTCTCCCTCCCCTGAGCCTCCCCCTTCCTTGTGTCTCCCTCTCTCTCTCCCCTGCGTGTCTCCCCCTCCTCCCCTGTGTCTTTTCCCCTCTCTTCTCACTCCTCTGTGTCTTCCCCCTCTTTTCCTGTGTGTCTCTCCCCCCTCCTCTGTGTATCTTCCTCCCTTCTCACTCCTGTCTCTCTTTCTCATCCGGGTGTGCGCACGGGCGCCCACTCGTGCGTGCTCCCTGCGGCAATGCTCATGTGCTGCGTATGCTGCACAATGCCAATGCGAACTCCCGCCGCGCAATACGCATGTGCGACCCTTACCGCGCAATGCACATGCACACCCTTTGCTGCGCAATGCGCATGCACGCCACCCGACGCAATGCGCATGCGCGGGGGTTGCGAGCAATCATAGTCGTTAAACTGCAATTTGTTCTCAAAGCGTGACAACGAATCACAGTTTGACAACTATTATATGTGATATGTGATGAAAAATGATGGCAAATAAAATTTTAAGCCTGGCAATGCTGTTTGACACACAATGGGAGCCTCTTCCACTCTACTTTACAGGCATCGCGATGAGCGCCAAAGGCTGTCTACTTCCTCCATTGTGACTCATTACCCCCCTCCTTTCCCTCCCTTGTGTCTTTTCCCCTCCCCTGTCTCTTTTAGCCCTGTCCCCCAGTCTCTCTTCCCCCCTCCCTCATGTCTCTCCCTCCCCTATGTTTGTTCCCCCTTTCCCTCCCCTGTGTCTCGTCCCTCCTCTTCTTCCCGTGTCTCTTCCCCCCCTTGTGTCTTTTCCCGCCCATTTCCATCCTTTGTGTCTTCCCCCCTCACCCGTGTCTCTTTCCCCCTCCTCTACCTCCCCTATGTCTCTTCCCCCTCCTCTCACTCCCCCCTACTCTCCTTTCCCTGTGTCTCTCGCCCTTCCTGTGTCTCCCTCTCCTCTCCCACCCCTGTGTCTCCCCCTCCTTCCCTGTGTGTCTCCCCTTTCCTTCCCTGTGTCTCTTCCCCCCTCCTCTCACTCCCCTGTGTCTCTCCCCCTCCTCGCCTTCCCCTGTGACTCTCCCCCCTCCTCTCCCTCCTCTGTGTGTCTCCCCCTCCTCTCCCTTCTCTGTGTCTACCCCCTCTCCCTCCCCTGCGTGTCTCCCCATCCTCCCGTGTCTTTCCCCCCCTCCTCTCACTCCTCTGTGTCTCCCCCCTCTTTTCCTGTGTGTCCCCCCTCCTCTGTGTCTCTTCCTCCCTTCCTAATCCCCCGTCTCTCTTCTTCAACAGGGCGCGTGCACTGGCGCCCGCTCGTGCACCCCCACTGCGCAATGTGCATGCGAGTCCCCGCCGCCATTGTGCATGCGAGCCTCCGTCGCGCAATGCGCATTCCTTACCACGCAATACGCATGCGCAGGGGTTGCAAGCAATCATAGTTGTCAAACTGCGATTTCTCGCAAAGCGTGACAACGAATCACAGTTTGACAACTATTATATGTGATATGTGATGTTATGTATTAGAATCACCAATATACTATACCTAATATATATGAATTTGATCTACTTAAATTTGCGCATACACTGACGTTTCCACTAGCGGTATTCCCAGCACTGTATATATTATTTTGTTTCATTCAAGTATAACTAATGGTTATAGCACATATGAACTGTGGATCTATTATCTGACTTACAGCGCTAATCTATTTAAACATCCACTGACCTTATTCATTTACTAGAGCCATAGCAAATATTGTGGGACAGTGTTTCATTTAAAAATACCATATTTTTAACCGTCTATTTTTTACCATGTTTGTATAATTACTTTTTACCTTGGCATAAATAAAAGTCATATTTTAATTTAATTATAGTTGGTCCTTATTTTCTTACAGAGGTATATTTTCTGATACAATTGGGTTGCTATGTGAAGGGATTTGTTTGGTCAGATATAAAGGTGTTCTTTCTGTTCTCCTTTCTTTCTGTGTTAACACTGCTGGCCATAAGCTTGCATCCTTGATATGCTATATAAATTAAGAACTAGGATTTCTACACCCATATTGTATGAACCAAAAGAGGCTATTTCCCACAAGTACTTTCACCACCATCTTGCCTATGTAATCCCTGGGAAAAATGCAGCATTTCAATACTTAACATGACTGGGGGCCACTGTTACATGGGTAAATTCACACAACCATACAATAATTGTGATTAACCCAATATTGTGCCCCCCTCCATGAACGACATGGTGTACCCACACAACATGGCACACAATAATAATGTAGCTGTCAAAGTTCAAATGTCCAGGCTGTGAGGACAGGATCAGACGAGAGAAGGAAGAAAACAGCATCCATAGTCCATGTTAATCCAGGGTCCCCAACAGTCCAACAAAGTATTGGGGCCATGTGGACTTCACACAGACAATGCCAAGAAAACATTCCCCAGAACATAATGCTGCCGCCACCAGCTTGTGTTCTTCCAACAATGGTTGCTTATTGTTTGTTCTGTGAGGTTTTGCATCTGATACACCAACATCTGTCCAGTCGATGGAGCATAAAACGTGACTCATAAGAGAAGGCAACCCTTTGCCAACCAGAAGAGGTCTAATTTCTGTACTGTTGTGCATGTTTAAGCCGTTTCTGGTGATGACCCCTCGTCAGCATGGGTGCAGTGACCAGCCGTTTGCTTTGGAGCCCCATATGCAAAAGGGTTGGCTGTATTGTCATTGTCATTTTAGACACATCTGGTAGCCCCCTGGCTCATTTAGATGGTGAGTTGCTAAACTGTAGTGTGTCGGTTGGCCCTCACACTCATTTACCTCACCTCTGGCATACATGGCACGTGGTGCTCCGCAGTTTCAATGCCATTTTCTTGCAATGGTGCCGTTTGTCTAGTCATGATACACTTTAACTACAGGAGCACACGAGCAGTTCACAAACTGTGCTGTTTCAGAAATACTGTCACCCTTGGCCTGAAAGCCATTGGTCATCGCCTTTTCCAAGTTAGATAAATTGCACGTTTTACCCATTACAGCAATGGTTAATATGTTTGCAGAATGCCTACATGTCACCTTGTATACCCACCAAGCCAGCTCACAACATGTGCTGCATTTCTTTAGATTCAAGTTTCTGACATGAAAATTAGGTGGTGGTCATAATAATTTCACTCTCTCTCTCTCTCTCTATATATATATATATATATACTAGCATATTGCCCGTCAAAAAATGACGGCAATGAGATGTGTATGTTTGGAAAGTTGTTTAGTTATTAATATACATATGGAATTTTAAGGTAGCTAATGTTGTTTTGTGTGTACTACTGAAATATAGAATTCAAATTAATAAATGAATATACTTTACCTATTTTTATGCATTGTGTTGAAGAGCTGGCAATCTATTTTTTTGCTATGGTTTAACGACTCGCCTCACTATGCGAGGCTCGCCTGCAATGAGCGCCTGCGGCGCTCAATGCCAAAGTGCTCGGGTTTAACAGCTCGCCTCGCTACGCGGCGCTCATTGCCAAAGTGCTACGGTTTAACAGCTCGCCTCGCTACGCGAGGCTCGCCTGCAATGAGCGCCTGCGGCGCTCATTGCCAAAGTGCTACGGTTTAACGGCTCGCCTCGCTGTGCGAGGCTCGCCGGGCGATGAGCGCCTGCGGCGCTCATCGCTAAGTCGTACACACTACGCAACACAGCGTGACGACGAATCGTAGTTGGACAATTAGAATATGTGATTGATGTTTAAAGAGAAACTGTAATGTTATGTAAATTGTAGTCCTTTAAATATATAATTGCATCCCAAATAATTGATGGCCTTTTTGGCCCAATTATAAAATAATGTATTATTACTTTTTCTCTTTTTTTTTTTTTCTTTTAGCGGTTTGCTATGATGGTCTTACTACTTATTCCTCTCCCTATATGAATGTCACTGTTTGAGTTGGGCGAAAAGAAAGCTAGGTTTCCATATTGCATCTTCTAATACATGCAGCACAGGCAGCAGCTTTCTATTGGTCCTCAGAAATATGTGATGTTGGCTTAAGCACATAATATGTCTTATGCTTTTAAAGAGCTGTGACTTATTTTACCACTTAATTATGCCTTTAACTGCACAACACAGATTCTTAAAGGGATATGGTAATGCATTCCAGCATCGTTTACAATATGATGCAATGAAGTCTACCAGATAAAGGCCATATTGAATTGGTAAGTATGTTTTGCCTATACCAACCGCCAACAATAAGAGATTTGAAAATCATGAGCCTCATTCAATTAGAAGGCCGCATCTCGCAGTATATAGTCAGTATATCTGTGGGCCTGCTGCTATTCAATGAATCAAGCCTGCAAGTTACGGGCCGAAAGCCGAAATCCTAAACCATGCACTCGTATGTAGCAGGCCGTAACCACTCATTTCGAAACAGCCAATAGAAAATTAGACCATCATCATTATGGCAGTATAAGATGGAGGTTACATGTCAATCAATTAGGTTCGGGGGTCCGATATGCGATCGGACTTGCAAAACCGCAAAATACCAAATAATAAAAATGATTGCCGATACTGTTCTAGTCCATGTGGGTGGCCTGATATGTATTAACTCATTGATTCTCAAAATCGATATAACTCTCAATTAAAACATTTAAAAAAATGTTTTGATTTTTTTACAATTTGCAATCTTGAGACTGTTGTGCAATTAATTATGTCTTTCATCACTTTCCCCATATTTTAAAGAAGAGTATTGATTTTTTATTTGCATTTACAGTGTTACGGACATGTCTTTAACCCATTTGCAGGTCCCATCTGGTACCTGTAGGATTTTCTTCTACATTTGGCGTTTACAGGTGTGAAATTGAATAGCGATTTGTGATTTTAGTGATCGTAGATTTTGCAGATGGGAAAGATCAAAGGCTTAGATGGGGTTGTAAGTTACAGTTGTCAAACCCGCAAGGATTTCAAGACTGTAACGCGTAGACACCAGTTAAATAGTAAATTTGCATATGAGCTCCATTTCGGGCCCCGTAACTTACAATTGCTCAATTGAATGAGGAGCAACATAATCAAGATGAGTAACATTTTTACTGTATAAGTTTCCTCACTAAAGTTTTTTATGCTACAGACTGGTTATTGCCTCACAAGCAGCAGTAGCCCTGAGATTTGAGATCTGGAGGTATATAGACGTGTTACAGATATAAGTATATAGTACAATAATATGGTAGTTTAGTAGTAACAGTTCTCACCTTGTAGATTACTTGCTGGAAGATTTCCCCCTCAAAATCAGCTGTCTTACGTGTAACAGTTATGTCTAAGAGACTCCAGTCTCCTCTGCTAACAAAGACTTTCTTAGAGACGCTGGTTATCATAGTGGAATTGAGATGTGGCTCCATAACAATATCATTCACTATAGAAGGAAAGAAGTAGACAATCCTGAAATCTCAAATGAGAAGCATTTTAACTCTGGACAGACAGTTTAGAAGGTTTCAGTTAACTCTCCCGCACTGGACCAGCTTTCATATAGAAATCAGTATAAATAACCTTGTAAATTATTATGTCGAGCGTTTTTGAGAAAACTGACACTGAAAGTAGCTAGAGTTCCCATAAACATTAGGGTGGAGCTCCACACATTTCGGTCTATCTTTGGCACAGCTTGGAGAAATGTACTGGAAAGATAGAAGAAAAGATCAGGGAAAATACCAGTATTTAGTGTAATTTTTCTTACAAATGGTCAACTGCTTTCATCACAATAAACTGAGAAGTTGTTTATACTGATATTTACCGCTTAAAAGTCACATGCGTTGGACATTAAAAAGACTCTTTTACCTTCTGTTAGGATAGACGCCTAAAATTACTTACAAGCATGGACTTTTCTAAACCAATCTTTCTCTGAGTTTCGCATCCATACTTCAGTTACATATTTACATAGTAATTGATGTTGAAAAAATACTTTTCGTCCATCAAGTTCAAACTTTTAAGATCTCCTTTGTTCTGCAGATTAATTGTTAATTAATCCAGAGGAAGCAAACAGAAAAAGTTCAACGTTGGCAATTGTCTCAAAAGGGAAGAAAAAAAAGAATACCTTCTTGATCCCAGATACTGGCAATCGGACTCCTCCCTGGATCAATACTCCCTTTCTAATAAACCAGGATAACCCTTTTATTTAAAAATATATCCAATCGCTTTTTTTTTAACATAGATTTTTATTAATGACATAAGAAAATACAGCTTTGTACTTTCCAATAAAAGTGTCAGAAAAGTTAGCTTGTCTTCTTCAATAAAGCTTATCATTTTGACTACTGACTATGGGCCTCATTCAATTCAGGGCTGTTACTTGCAAGTAACTTCTCCATTTGCTACTTTTGGGCTACTTGCTCGAGTAGCCCTACTTGTACTTAGCTATTTAATTAGCCGTCACCGCAAGTTTTGAAGCATGTAGTACTTGGGTAAATACACCTAGCAACCCTGATGCGGGGGTCCGCAGTGTCCCCACATGAACCCCCAAGGTCCTTAAATGGTTACCCCTATGCCGCGGGGCTACTGTAAGTACCCCAACGGCAACTAACATTAACCCCTCTGTGCTGCGGGGTCCCCATCTGGACTCCCGGAGGGTCCCCACATTAACCCTTGCTGCGGGGGTCTAGATCGGGACCCCGCAGCATTTATAATTCAAATTTGGTGCCGTGGATGTGCTTAAAGGATCCTACATTTGCCTAAAGGTCCGTAAAGGACCTGTGCTACAATAAAAATTAACCCTATCACTCATGGAGGGTCTATACAGGCCCCCCTGAGCCCATAAATAACCCCATCTCTTATGGGGGTCTATACAGACCCCCATAAGCCTCTATTTAACCCCATCAGTCCCATAAGGGTTTATAAAGACCTTTATGGGACAATAATGTAATGTACCTTTTTTATTTTCTGTAATCTAGTTTTTTTTTATTTTTTGTAATTAGTGAGGTGTTGGGGTGTTTAATAGGGTGTTAGGTAGGTAGTGTAGGGGTTAATATGTTAGGGTAGATGTTAGGCAGGTAGTGTAGGGCTTAATAGGTTAGGGTAGAGTGGGGTTAATTGCATAGGAAGGCGGGTGTTCATTATTTGGAGGGGGTTAACTAGTTAGAGGGGGGTTCATTAGTTGAAGGAAGTTCATCAGTTAGAGGGGGTTGGGTTAGATTTATTGGATTATTGGGGAGGATAATAGTGGAGTGTAGGGTAGTGTTTGTATTTAGTGTCATGGGGGTCCTGGTGGACCCTCATGGCACTTATGGAGTTACTGTTAGGGTTATTATTGTTCCTTAAGGGTCTTTATAGATCATTATGGGACTGGTGGGGTTAAATAGAGGCGGAGATGGAACCCCCGCAGCAAGGGTTAATTTGGGGACCCTCCGGGGGTCAATGTTATTGCAGCAAAGGACCCTACTGTACCCTCGCTGCATAGGTGTTACCACTTGTGTGTAGGGGGGCCCTTTAAGGACCCGCGGCAGGGAATTTAAATGTTTGAATGCTGCAGGGGTCCCGATCAGGACCCCCGCATCATGGGGGTGTTTGATTTAGGAGTGTGGAAGGGACGTTTGGGATCAGTTGGGAGGATAAGGAAGGGCTTTAGTAGCCCTTACGACACCTCCTTGGTACTTTTAACCTGATTGTTTAGTTTAGCCATTTACGGGCTAGACGGGAGGGTGAAGAGAAGAAATTGTGAAAGATCGAAGGCTTTGAAGCAATTAACTTGCAACTTTTCAAAGAGTAAGGAAAAGATCAGAGCCTGCAAGTAGAAGGCATTTGAATAGGTAAGTAACTTGCAACCTCCACTTACTACTACTTTTTGGATATAAGTAGCAATTGAATGAGGCCCCATGTCTTTTCTTTTTAAAATTGTAGTTACCAGTATAACCAAAACCGTGGAGGAGAAAATCGTTGAGAATAACAATGATATATTAGAAGTAAGGTAAAAAAAACAAACAACAACAAAAAACAAGAAAGAAAACAAACCACTTACAGCAACAACAAAAAAAACAGATGTGGAGAGTTGCAAAAAGAAAAAAAGCTTAAGGGTGTAAGTACCTTTTATCCAATTCCCAGGCCTGCCCGACGGATCCAGAACCGGGTCTCCTCCGCCTCGAGCTACACCCCCATTGTCAGAGCAATGTAAATTAAGAGTCAAGTCAAAGAGGTACTGAATGGGGAATCCAGCCAAGGGTCCCAGATTTTCTGGAACTGGGGAATTCTAAATCTAAAATGCTATGGGTTAATCACTCAAATATGAGCAAATAATTTAACTTTCTAATTACATCCTGAATATTCTGTGTTTTCCAGCTACTGGCTATATGAGACTTGACCGCAATAGCCATAAGCTGAAATAATTTGTTTTGAGAGGAAGTTAGGTTATTAATATGTATCCCCAGTAGGCAGGACTCCATCTCAGTTAGAATTACTGTCTTAAAGAGTTTGGCAGCAAGCTGGGTTAGTTTCCCCCATATACCTTGGGCTATTGGGCATAACCACCATGTGTGGATATGGTCCCATATTGTTTGACAGCCTCTAAAGCATTTATTATTCTCCCGGGGGTTAATCTTTTGCATTTTATCTGGGGTACAGTAGGTTCTTTGAAGAACCTTAATGGATGTTTCCAGGAGGCTGGAGTTGAGCGATCCTTTACTTAAATTCAAGCACGCTTCCGATCATTTAGCCCAAGCCCACTCCAATCCCATGTCTTCTTCCCATCACAACATAAATTTGGGTTTTCCTCCAGATTTGCTACTTGTAAAAGTGTAGTATAGTGAACAAAGTATGCCTTTTGTGAGTGGAAGGTTTTTGCAGATAGTAGATATCCAAGAAGCCCTGGGGAGCCCTAGTGATCTAGATGTTTTGGTAACCCAATCTCTGATTTTCAAGTAGTTATAAAGCTCTGTGTGGGGCATATTGTGCGTCTAAGCGAGTTGATCGTAAGTCAGAAGCCGGTCATTATTAAACCAAGTGCCTATCCTGTCCAAGTTTCTGGAGGTCCACCATGCCTTGAGGTTATACTAGTGTCTTCCATAATATTGAGGAAAGAGAAAACCGACAGCAGAGGGGAGAGATTGTGGCAAAGATGACACTCAGAGTTAGCCCAGCTCCAGGAGGATATAGTTAAATTGATCATTGGATTTTGATGAGTTGTAAAAGGAGCTAATTCCTTTGGGATTCAGTTTGTCCCAAGTATGTGGGCTCATCTGTTGATTTTCCATAAAGACCCAAGCTGGCTAGTGCTTAATTGAATGTGATAGAGCAGGGGTGAGCAATTAATTTCCCAAAGGGGCCACATGAGAAACTCGGAATGTTGTGGAGGTCCAAACCATAGGCTGAACTTAATTCTGCAATATTAATTTGATAGCTTTATTTTCTCAGTGCCAAGAGCTATCCATCCCAGTTAGTCACAACACTGCTGCTCCCAAATTGCCCCTTTTCACAATTGGCAGTGTTTGTTTGTCCAGGACACAACTTTTTATCCCATTGTAGGCCACTGTAGTGGGCCGGACAGGGACAGCCAAAGGGCCGGATGTGGACCACAGGGCATACAATGGCCAGGTCTGTGTTAGAGGCAGGTGAGCCAGTTAGGCTGCTTTATGGTAAAATCTCAAATTATGACACGAAAGCCCTCCTGCTTTTTTGTGCCTATACATTACTTTTTTGGATATACAGGCCGCTTATTTCTCCAGATAAACCTAAACATGCTATTTTGAAAATGATCTAATTCTTTTAGTTTTATTGGGATAAATAAAGTTAGAAAGAGATACAGGATTTTAGGCAGAATATTGCCACTATGCTGACAAAGAAAATTGATAGCTAGCCCATCACTGCATTTCGTTATTTAGTTTTTTTGATATGGGTGGGATAGTTTGCTTCATAGAGATCCAAGATTTTTTCTGTAATATGAACCCTTAAGTATTTTATCTGATGTGCAGGCCAGATACATTTGTAGATAGCCTTTACATTTTCTAAGTCTGCTTTTGGGATCCCCAGTCCTAAGGCTTTGGTCTTTTCTAGATTCAATTTCAGTCCGGATACTGTGCTAAAACTGTCTATGGTGGCCTTAATTGCAGAGATAGAAGTTTGAGGACTAGTCTGTGTATATAGAAGGTCAGCAAACAAGGTGCATTTGAAGTGCTGATGACACACTTGCACACCCTGTATATAGGCATTAGATCTGATTGCCTGGGCTAGCGGTTCTATCGCAAATGCAAACAATAGAAGTGACAGTGGGAAGCCTTGCCTAGTACCCCTCTGTATCAATATATTAGCTTTGTGGTCACCTGGTAACTTTAGGTTGGCTGATGGAGTCGTAATAGCTCCTCAGTAGATTAAGAAATCTTCCCTTGAAGCCAAATTTATTCAAGGTTTTATAGAGGTATGGCCACTCAAGCGTATCAAAGGCATTTTCAATGTCTAAAGCTAATAGGCACATAGGTATTCCTGACTTTGGCACTAAGAGCTGGGCATTTAAAATTCTCCTGACATTGTCCCCCCACTGCCTGTATGGTATAATTCCTGTCTGGTCCTTATGAACAAGATCTGGGAGAAACTTAGAGATCCTAGAGGCCATAATCTTGGCTAAAATCTTGATGTCCCCATTTATTAGCAAGATTGGATGGTAATTCTTAACCTCAAGGTTGTCCCTACACTCCTTTGGAAAGACCACTAAATCTATCAGATTGAGTTTGGGAGGCATTTGTTCCCCATTGAAAACTGCATTAAATAGTAGAGTGAGATGTGGTGTGAGTACAGCCTCAATTTTTTTATAATACAAATTTGTAAAGCCATCTGGCCCTGGGGATTTGCCTAGCTTAAGATTTTGTATAGTAGCCTCTACCTCCTCCTGGGTAACGTCCAAGTTTAAACTGGCCAAATGTTGCTCCGTTGTTACCAAGGGGAGGTCATATGCTTTCAAGAAGGAGTCAACATCCGCTTCCCTGCATGTAGATTGGGAGGAGTAAATTTGTCTATAAAAAGTTTGAAAGGCCTTTTGAATCTTATTCGGGCTAAATGAGGTCAAGCCGTTAAGTAACCTAATCTGGGTAACTCTGGATTGAGAGAACTTGGATTTTAATCTTTTCACTAATAATGTGTCAGGCTTATTGGCCTTTTAATAATACAAATGTTTAGTCTTTCTCATTGCTTTTTTGGTACGATGTGAAAGAATAGCCTCTAGCTCAACTCTTATGTTATCGATTTTCTTACGCTTCCTTTGCTTGCTTTCTAGAGAGATTTCGTTGGTTTATCCTTTCTAACTTCCCAATGGTTGTGGAAAGTTTGCCCTCTTTCTGTCTGAGAGTTTTCTTATAACTGGAGGCCAATTTGATACAGGTTCCCCTTACAAAGGCCTTGTAGGTTACCCATAGCCAATGTAACCCTGTCAGGTTTTGAGTTGGTCTCGAAAAACAAGTTCATATCTTTTTGGTAATCTGTTCTACAATGTTGGGATTGGAAAGCAAAAACTCATTAATTTTCCAGGTGTAGGGGGAATTTAAGTTTGGTCGCAGATCCAGTTTCACAAGGACCGCAGCATGGTGCGACCAGGGGCAGGGGACAATCTCAGATTTATGAAGGGAGTCAAATGGAGACGAGCTAACCAAGAAAGTGTTAATCCTGGAGTACATTGAATGATTAGGAGAGTAATATGTGTATTCCCTCCGTCCGGGGTGAAGCCCCCTCCAGGCGTCAACCAGCCCCAGGCTAAATAGTAGAGATTTAATTTGCTTTATTTTATTTGAGAATTTGTTACTAATGGGATTCCCTGATCTATCAAGTGATATATTGAAAACAAGATTAATGTCTCCACCTATTGTCAGTCTGCCCATATCCTGGCTTTCAAGTTCCTTCAGTAGCTTAATTAATATTTTATGAGGGGAAGTAGTGGGTGAGTAGAGTGAGATTAAGGATATTTTGGCCCCTGAGATTGTACATGTTACTACTAGGAAGTTACCCTCCTTATCTATTGATTACACTCAAATTGGAATGGAAAATGTTTATGTATAAGAATTGCAGAACCTTATTTCTTAGAGGGATGGGTGGTTGAGTAGAAGGTGGAGTAGTCTTTGTGTAAGAAAGAAGGCCTCTTGTCATGGGAGAAGTGGGTGTCTTGTAAGAATAACACAGAGGGTTTATATGTTTTATAGTACGTGAAGGCCTTTTGTCTCTTGAAGGATGAATTAAAGCCCCTCACATTATGTGTTATGAAAGTATAGTCAGTCATTGTAAAGGAAGGGTAATATGATGTGTATGTAGCTTAATACCTGTTTCTGCCCCCCCCAAGGGGGGCCAAAGGAAGGGTAATATGATGTATATGTAGTCTAATACCTGTTTCTGGTTATGGAGTTAAAAAAAGCGCACATTTACCTGGTGAAATTTTTCCACTCCATAACCATATACTTTTCTACTCGAACATTGGGCACTCAAGTGAAAAGAGCCCCATTAAAAGCGGCACACCTCCGTCAACACTGAGGGAACTTTAGAGACACAGTTTCTCTAAGAATCAATTGGACACCATAACATTTAACTACTATCAAGATCCTGAATATCTAAAATTGAAATGCAAACCAGTTGTAGGAACATCTAGTCCACCACTGTATCCTAGGCCATCTGAAACATCACAGCCGACCCCGTGCTACATAATAGTTGGGGTTATCTACCCAACACCATAATCTAATACCTGTTTCTGTCCCCCCAAGTGCTGCGAGGCGGAGGGGCAGCCCAAAAATTGGTTCTCTTTCCTCAGAGAAGTCTGGGGCCTGTAGGCAAGACATTGGGTTTGCAATAATATATTGTAATATATTAAACAAGGATGTTTAGGTGTCAGTAATAACATTTCTCTTTCAACGTAAGTGGTAATAAATTAGGAAAGTTTAACTCTAACAATTGACCTTTATTAGGGTTTTGGGAGTTTAAAGTTTTAACTATGAATTAAAAAGGGTTTATAACTTAGCAATATTATATGCAAGAAGAAACAAGTATTTGATATAACATCAGTAGCTAAATATTCGTTAGTAAATTAAAAGTCTATTGCCTTTTAAGTATTTTCTCTGTTATACTTAATCTATATTAGGTTATAAAGACGAAACAGAAAAGTTAGGTAGATGTACGTGCAATGGTGAGACGTGTCTCATCTATGTGTGAGTTTTTTCGGTTACACCGTGTGTGCTGCTCGCCATGTGAGAGACTAGTGTCTCTAGGTTGCTGGGCTCTTTTCTTGTGGATCTGCGCTGGAACTATCATCTATTGCCTCTTGGGAATGGGAGGAGATGGCTGCTCCAGCTTTCCTCCATTGTGTCCTCTGGTCATAGACACGGTCGTTCCAATATAGAAAAGCAGTCCTCAAGAGAACGGGTTGTATATGATGTACTCTGGTAGGTAAATGTGAGGGCGAAAGGAAAGTTTCAGCGATATTGTATTTTGTGATGTAGCAAAATAGACAATGCTGGCTTCATTGATCTCCTCCTTTCAAGGGTGTTGGGAGATAGGTCCGCGTAGAATTGGAGAATCGAATTATCAGGGCCTTTAATTGTTTGAATCTTTCTGGTTGCCGAGAGCAGGAGGACCCGGGCTTGTTGTCGCAGGAAACGTACTATGAGGTCCTTCTGAACCCCTGGGTTTCTCGTACCTCCTAGAGCTCTATGGGCTTGCTCCATTTCCCATATGTTCTCCGGTTGGTCAGGGTGTATCGCGGCAATGGTGGTCACAGATATGTTGTGACATCAGTAATTGTCCTTGGGATACCACAGATTCTCACATTGTGCCTGCGGGACTGGTTCTCTAAGTTCTCAAATTTGTCTGATAGTTCTGTGATCTGGAAGACATTTTGTGCAATTGATGTTCTGTCTCGCTCTTGGTCAGTCATCTCCTCCAGCAATTGGGTTTGTTGTCTCAGTTCTTTTAAGTCCTACCTCAGTGGCTCAATAGCTATCGTAAGAAGTTGTTCAATCTTGGCAATTGACCTAGCTGAGAGGCTTATGGGATGGCGTGAGTCACTGGGGTTCTCTTCCTGGTCAGAAGAGTCGGTGTGCTCAGATGGCGAACACGCTGAAGGAGCATGTGAGGGAGCCTTTGATCCAAAATGAGCTTGTATGCCTTTTGTGGGGGTCCCACATTTTGGCTTTCCTATTCTAAAAAGACAGAAGACATTCGTATGTGATTACTATGGGGTAGCTGTGTCCAGGTTTAGCTTGTTGAAGAAATGCACAGATAAGGCAGGTTCATGAGTCATCATGAAAAAGAGAGTGTCATCAAATAGCAAGGTGCAGGTCATAGATAATTGTGTTGCCAGTCTAAGCCCACACATAATGTCTTATTCCGTATTGTTCAAGCCCCGCTGTGTGGGTTAGAAAGGTAGGATGATTCTAGTATTAGCAGATGGTAAGTAAGGTCAAGCCTTTGATTTTTGTGCTTTATTTCCTGAGCCACTGTAAACTCTTGTTGGCAAAATCAGGTCCTGCAGCAAGACCGTTATCAGAGACAAGGCTAAAATTGTCACTTAGGAAAGTAGATAGCGGGTATTCGGAGTCTTTCAGTTATACGTAGATATCCGGCAGCACTATAGTTGTATTGCATCTGATATTTAGCTATTGGTATTTGTAGCGGAACCCATCACTGTTTTAAACTGTTTTATGATTATTATGGTTAAAATATGATCCTACTATATGTATGTTGGTTGATGTTCTACAGAATATATTGGCTCAGAATATTAGCTAGACTTTTGCAGACCTAGGCTAATAGATAATCCTGTTACAGAGATTCAAGAGATAAGAAAGTTGTAAAGGATCCTTGCATTTTCCAAAGTGTTTTCATTCTCTGATAAGAACAAAGAAGAATGATCTAATTAATGTCTGATTGTATCCAAGTTGCCAGGGAGGTGTGACTCACCTATTGTCCTATATGTGTATTGTGTGGGGGATATGTGCAATGTCTGTGTGTTATGTGTAAAAACATACTTTTACTAACTTTTGAACCCCTGGTCTGATTCATGCCATTTTTGTATATGTTGTTCCCCTGGGTGAGAGATATTGAATGGTGCGGGACTTAAAGGTGTACCCCCTGTATTTGGGGTACATCCAGAATGTGGTTAAAATTGTGTCTGTTTTAATTGTGTTACCTGTTATCTGAGGGGAGGAGACGTGGGGGTTGAACCATGTAGATAATTGGCTGTTGTGATAATTATGTGGGTGTAGCCCTTCAGAGGGCACCATTGCATAAAAGGAGATTCCCTGTCATTAAAATATAGTTCTTCTTGACCCTTCAAAACGTAGCCTTGTCTCGTTATTTGAGGGGATCGCTATATCATACTGGGGATTGCTATGCTTTTGCATACTCCCTTGAGCTGTAACTACTGAACCCTTGTTCCTGATGTACTATCCTTGGAGTCTGTGGTGGTTTTGGTGTCCGGTGCGGTGCTTGTAGGCCTCGACGCAAACTAGGACGCGTCTATCAACGGAGGTACCCGGTCGGGGTGCCAGTAGATCCGTTACAGTATTTAGCTAGGGCTTTTCTTTATTTGCTCTGAATGTCCACAGGCTGGCGGTATAGGGAAAATTATCATGCAATTTGGTACAGTATTTGAGCCTGCAGCTTTGAGCAGGCTATTCACATATAAGAGTTTCTCAGATTGTAGCAGAAGTTGTAGTCATATGGCTGAGCTTTTATACAGATAGTAATGATAATTGGTGGGGCTTATTAAGAGAGTTTCAGTTGCCAAGTAAGGCCAGTGTTGTCTGTATCAAGTCAGTTGGGTACAGTTGGTGTAAATTAGAATTACTTAAATTCAGTCCATGTATTGCTGCTGTGTTTAAGGCTATTGAGGTAGGCACAGGGGCTGTTGCTGTGTTGATAATTTCTGTTGTTTGTTAAGTCCCTTTTTTAAAGCTGGAGGGCAGCAAGAAAGCATAGGCTCCTTTGGCTGAGTCTTTGTAACCCTGGCAGGGTGACTGTGCTGCGGCTATTGTGCTTTATTTGATGAGATGTGTGTGAGTCTTCTAGCATGGGCTTCACGTTGAGTCGGACATGACTGAATGATGCAAAACACAACATAATAGAAGCTTCCGTATATCGAGCAGTAACGCGCTTTTTGAGCTGCAGTCTGGTAGCCATACATTTGTTGTCGGCAGGATAGTTCCTTTGCAATACAACATGTAATAAAAAGTGTTTAATTTAAAAATCCATATGTTAAAAAGATATGCTTCCATAGAGTTATTTTGTAATAAACATGTATTGTACTGGTGTTTGTCAAGAAAACTAAGTTTAATTTAAATAATAACATTAAAAACATTTTTTTAAAGGAAGTTTTCATTTAAGCTAGGATATATTAATATTGGGTGATGGTATTATATACTGGAAGCATAATGTTGCAAACAAAACACAGCTTTTACTTTCATGCTCTTAAAAGAGTGCGTTTGAAACTCAGCATTTATTTATATGTTAAATCATTATAACCAACAGCTGTTTGAAGGGAGTTATTCAGAAATTACCTTTGAAAGGAAAAAAATGCCGTTCTCTGAATCAACCCTCTATTCACACAAAACAGGGATCTGAGAAAATCAAACAATGTTGCACTTGATGGACTGAAAGTCTTTTTTAACTGCATTAATTATTTACTTATATAATGGACCCAGTCATTGCGCATCTATCCTATTTACACGTTGACACCGGGCAATATCCAGCAGACACATACACTGTGCAATAATCATCACTAGAACTTCATGTTTATGATTTGCTATAAATATGGGACCTTGCCACGCTGCTCTGACCACAAGCTTGAAACAAACATCTGCAAGGTTTTGTGCCTCTCTCTCTATTTCTTGCCATCAATTTTGTGTGACTGAACAGCCAAAGCGAAGTATATTAAATATTGCTATATGATTATTATTACTGTTGTGTTGACCACAGGCCAAAAGGAGCCACAAGATTTGGATTTTAGTGTCTGTTCAATTTTGGTAAAAGGGGATGTAAATATAAACAAAAAACGATCCCCAGAGCTACACACGTGTGGGGGTTCATAACTACAGGACAGTGGGAAGATTTAGCAGTGTGGTTAGGAACAGATGTGGAGTCAGAGACAGATCACCTGACAGACGATGGGGAACAAGACAAACAAGAGAGTTTTGGCAGCAGCAGAACAACAGGTATAAATGTAGACAATGTCCTGGACAGCAGAGGAATTGACTGACATTGTTACTGATATACACAGCAGCCTTAGGAGTTTTTTTTAGCATGGGTGCTGCATGATTGGGATCTAGAAGGGGTACTATATTAACAAAACTGGAGGCAAAGGATTTGGGAGTGTAGTGAGAGATGCCAGTGTACGCCTTTCCATGAAATGTGCTCGGAATGCAAACTTCTCACTATTACATTTGACAAGGGATTCCATTGCACAATGTGGAGACTCCCCGTTGAACTAATTAAGTCCTCTTGGACCTTCTTAGGGGAAGGGATTACTTGATTAAGGGAAATGGGCTGAGTTACAGGGGTGACTTTAAACCCACCAGTTAATGAGGGTGAAGCGCAGAGATTGATAGTTAATTGAAAGAGACCAGACATGTCTATATTTACCCCCTTTATGAAGCAAAAGTTATTACAATCTGCCCCTGATCATCTTAGAGCTCATTTGTTCACCATGCTCAGTGCTTTAGAAGCAAATAAGGAATCAGTATATAATGCAGCCTTTTTAATGAGAGCTTTAGGAGAAATTGAGTTTGAAAAACCTAATAACAGACAGTTAGAGAAGAAAATGGATAAAGCAGGCTTAAAACCTTTGTGGTTAGATCTGATCAGTAGTGGAGTACGGAAGAAGGACATCGATAAAGCCAATGGCTGAACTACTACAGTGCTGGAAGCAACTGAAGGATTAATGAAGCCCTTTCCAAGAAGGTGGCGCTTACTGATGTGGAGGAAATCACACCCACTAATTCACCCACTCCTTCTGACTCCACCTTTGACACCTCACAGCCTATGTTAGAAGACCCAACTTCTTCTATGGACTTTGAGAGCAAGCCAGAAAATTATGCTAAGATTTAGGAGTAGGGATGTCCATGCATCTGCCTTAGAAAATTGGCAGATTCCCTGCTACGACAACTGGGTACATAAAAGTAATGAAAGCAAGGGATCGACACCCATATGTAAAAGTAACTGTACATAGAGAAAGATAATCTCCACATATTATTAGAGCATTGCTAGATACCGGAGCTGAGGTTACTCATTTACATAAAACACCAAACCATCAACATGAGGCTATTGTAACTATAGAGTATTTGGGAAGAAAAACTAGTTTTGCCACACGTACCATGTCCAAGCTACAGATTTAAAATGGGCTAATTTTCAAAGCCCCAGTGCTGTTTTCAGAATTAGAAAATAATATACTGGGAATGGATATATTGAGAAGCTTAGGTAGATTTGTGTATGGGATCAGGATATTTCAGGGGTGTGCAGCATAAACCATAGAGAGAGGAAATGCTAAATGGACTCCTGTCAAGATTCCATCCCCTGAAGTGCCATTGAATGTAAGACAGTACCATTTGCCAGTAGGACATAAATAATTTGAGATCATTCAAGCCCTATTGGAATCAGGAGTTATACTGCCCACTGTTAACCCATTTAACGCCCTGTGTGGCAAATGACAATCAATTACAGGGTGTTCAACAAAAGAGCACCCCCATTGACAGCTGCTGTACCTGATATGGTAACATCAGTAGAGAAGATTGGAGCAATGGATGAAGAGTGGCATACAGATAAATGTACTGTGAACAATAAACCAATTTGGGGAGGTGCTAAAGTCTGGCAGAAACTATGGGACAAGGCACTTCTGCAGTAGACTGTTGTGGGCCTTGTGGATGCACACTCACATCTATCTAAAAATGTATGATTTATTGTTGTTTGGTTGTTCAGTCATGTCCGACTCTCCATGACCACATGGACCACAGCACGCTATGTACATCTGTCAGTCACCCCCTCTCTGAGCTCCATTAAGATCCTGTTCATCGCTCCAATGATCATCTATCCATCTCCGTCTGTGTAGTCCCAATCTTGGTGTGCATTCAACCTTTCCCAGCATCAGAGTCTTCTCTAGTGAACCCTAGCTTTTCATGGTATGACCAAAATATTTCTGCTTCAGCCTCATACCTTCCAGTGAACAGTGACTTGATTTCCTGAATTACTGATTTATTGGATTTTCTTGCAGTTTAAAGGATTCTAAGAAGTTTTCTCCAATACCACAATTCAAAGGTGTAAATGTTCTGCTGCTCAGACTTCTTCATGGTCCAGCTCTCACATCCATATGTTACTACTGGGAATACCATAGTTCTAACTGTGCGGACCTTTGTTGATAGTGTAATATCTTTACTTTTTACTAGTTTGTCCATGCATGCCACATCTCTCCTCCCCAAAAGCAAACATCTTTTAATTTCATGGCTACATTCACCATCTGAAGTGATCTTGTATCCCAGGAAAATAAAATCTGTCACTGACTCCACTTCTTTTCCCGTCTATTTGCCAGGAACTGAGATTGCCGTTTGCCATGAACATCATAATTTTTACGTTAAGCAGCAGGCCAGCTTTTGCACTTTCTTCTTTTAGCCTCATCACTAGGTCCTTCAGTTCCTCCTCACTTTCAGGCATCAGAGTAGTATCATCCATGTGTCTGAGGTTGTTGATATTTCTTCCAGCAATATTGATTCCGGCTTTGGATTCATCCAGCCTGGCCTTACGCATGATGTACTCTGCAAATAAGTTGACAATATACAACCTTGTTGCACACCTTTTCTGATCTTGAACCATTTTATTGTCCCGTGTTCTGACCCTGGCTTCTGGGTCCACATACAGATTCCTCCATCTCTAAGAAGTTGCCACATTTCTTCAAAGGCTTTAGACTAGTCGATGACGCAGAAGTAAATGCTTTTCTGGAACTCTCTTGCATTCTCTATTATCCATTGGATATTGGCAATTTGATCTCTTGTGCCTCTGCCTCTATCGAACCCAGATTGATCATCTGGTAGTTCCCGGTCCATATATTGAGTTGAGCTCTCAGGATCTTAAGCATCACTGTAATGATATGGAATCACAAGGTTGTGGAGACCAGCAGCCAAGGTCAGCAATAATCCAGTTCAGCAATTTGTAGGTGAAACAGGAACAAGCTTTATTGAAGTGATCAGAAACCACACAATAATCTGGCAAGGTACATTTGACAGGAGGTGCCATATATAGGCCAAGGACCAGACACCTGACCAGACACAGCTGAAGAGACTTAGGTACTGATACTATTGCTAGCAGAGTCAAGCTTATCAGATCTCAATGAAATTCACAAAAGGCAGGCTGGCGCAGTGGTAGGGAAAAGGTATAGCAGCCTGGGGACCAGGGTTCAAAACCCAGCAGAGTCAATTCCTCACATTACCCCTGCCTCTATAGGTGCAGCCTCTGGATGCCCTATTACCTGGTTTAGCAGGGTACTGCACATGAAAAGACCGAAGGAGATCAGGAGAATATTGTCCACTGGTTCCCACGAACTCTCCTCCTCACCAAAGCCTTTCCAGCGAACCAGATACTGAAGCTTGTTACGGAAGATCCTGGAGTCAAGAATTTTTTCCACTTCGTACTCATCCTCACCATCCACGAGGACTGGAGGTGGGGCAGGCAGGGCTCGGCCAGGGAAAGTATTTTCATGAAAAGGTTTAAGCAGTGCAACTTGAAACACTGGGTGTATTTTCATGGAATTCGGGAGTTGCAAACGGAAAGTGACAGCATTGATCTGAGCAATGATCTCAAAAGGTCCCATGAACCTTTGACCCAATTTATGAGAAGGAATCCGAAGCTTAAGATTATTTGTTGACAGCCACACCTTGTCACCAACGTGATAGACTGGGGCCTCCTTTCTATGCCTATCAGCAGCTCTTTTGTAACATTCCTGAGCCTCCAAAAGAGTCTCTTTCAACAATGCTTGGGAATCACGGAAGGCGGTTAGCCGGTCAGTGACAGCAGGAATGGAAGTAGTAATTGGGAGACTGACTAGAAAGGTCGGATAGTAACCATAGTTGGCAAAAAATGGGCTCAAAGAAGTGGAGCAGTGTTGGGCATTGTTATAGGCAAACTCCGCCGTGGGTAGAAAATCCAGCCAGTCTTCCTGCAGGTAACTAATATAGCACCGCAAATATTGCTCCAAAGTCTGGTTGGTTCGCTCAGTCTGTCCATTACTTTGCGGATGAAAAGCTGACGACAGATTTACATTAATACCTAGATTAGAACAAAAATGTTTCCAAAAACGAGATGTAAACTGCACTCACCTGTCAGAAACTACTTCATCAGGCACTCCATGCAAGCGAAATATTTCCCGAATAACCAGGTCAGCCGTCTGTTTAGCTGAAGGGAGACCACGAGCTGGTATGAAATGACCCATCCTAGTTAACCTGTCCACAACAACAAGAATGGTAGTGTGTTCCTTAGAGGGAGGTAGTTCCACAATAAAGTCCATGGATATAGATCCCCAGGGACGATGAGGAATCGGAAGAGGCTGAAGCAAGCCAACAGGGGATGAGCGAGGAGTCTTATGTCTGGCACATACATCACAAGAGGACACATACTTCTTAACATCCTCATGATACTACGGCCACCAAAAGGATCGGGCAAGTAGGTCTTGCGTCTTTCGGATTCCTGGATGACCTGCTGGTTTTGAGTCATGTTAGAGACGTAAAAGGTCCAGTCGCACTGACTCGGGAGCAAACAGACGTTGTTGAAAAATCCAAAACCCATTAAGCATCGTCATATGGAGGTCATGAGGAGGATCACGAAGAACTGGGTCTTCAGCGTAGCCCTTTTTAATGCGAGACATCAGATCAGAAGGAAATGTAACTTCTATAAATATATCCTCCGGCAAGATGGTGGTCTTGGTTACGGTAGTATGGAGGGGGGCAGCTATTCTAGACAAGGCATCCGCCTTACCATTCTTGGAGCTAGGACGGTATGTAACCAAAAAATTAAACCTCGAGAAGAATAGGGACCAGCGTGCTTGTCTGGCTGACAGTCTCTTTGCTGATCGAATACATTCCAGATTTTTGTGATCTGTGAGGACAGTAATTGGATGGGTAGCTCCCTCCAAGAGATGTCTCCATTCGGTGAAGGCAGCTTTTATAGCCAAAAGTTCTTTATTCCCTATGTCATAGTTTCTTTCTGCTGGCACCATCTGGCGGGAATAGAAGGCACACGGATGTAACAGCATCTTAGGTCCAGTCCTTTGAGACAGTATAGCACCAACAGCTGAATCAGAAGCATCAACTTCCACAATAAATGGTAATTCCGGCTGAGGATGTACCAGGACAGGGGCAGAGGTAAACAGAGTCTTCAATCGGGAAAATGCGGTATCCGCCTTATTGGACCACTGAAAAGGAGTCCCTTTACGTGTGAGTTCAGTGATCGGTGTAATAACGGCAGAGAAATTCTTAATGAAACGCCTGTAAAAATTGGCAAACCCCACAAATCTCTGAACATCTTTTTCATTCTTGGGGATGGGCCAGTCCAGCACAGCTTTAATTTTACTTGCGTCCATACTTAAACCTTTGGGAGTTATTACATACCCCAGGAATTGAATTTCTGTTTGTTCAAACTCACATTTTTCTAGTTTAATGTATAGGCGGTGGGTACGAAGGCGCTCTAGAACTATACGGACCTGTTTTCTGTGGTTTTCAAGATTATCAGAGAACATTAGGATATCATCCAAATATGCCACAACAAACTGATCCAGGAGATCTCGTAGTACATCATTGATAAGATGCTGGAAAGTTGCAGTGGCATTACACAGCCCAAAAGGCATTACTAGATATTCGTAATGCCCGTACCTGGTTCTGAAAGCTGTTTTCCATTCATCATTGGGTCTTATGCGAACCAGATTATATGCCCCCCGAAGATCAAGCTTCGTAAATATTTTAGCTGAGCGAAGTCTCTCCAAAAGTTCAGGAATCAGAGGCAAGGGGTAGCGGTTTTTAACAGTGATGTTATTAATGTCCCTGTAATCAACGCATGGCCGTAGGCTGCCATCTTTCTTTTCTACAAAGAAAATAGGAGCTCCTGCTGGAGAAGTAGATGGTCGAATAAAGCCTTTGGCAAGATTTTCTTGTAGGTATTCACGAAGAGCTTTCAATTCAGGCTCAGAAAGGGAATATATACGGCCAAATGGGATAGCAGCCCCAGGCAACAGCTCTATTGGGCAATCATAAGGCCTGTGTGGTGGAAGCTGATCAGCATTCTTCTTATCACAGACATCTGCAAAATCCCGATATTGTAGAGGAAGCTTAGTCAAGTTTGTAGCAACCATTTCATTAATTGTTGTGGCAACAGGTGTTACCTTAGAGGGTTGACAATTCATTAAGCAGTGTTCTGAAGTAAAGGACAAACTTCTGATCTTCCAATCAATCTGTGCAGTATGCAGAACAAGCCAAGGTACCCCCAAAATCACTGGAAACTGTGTTGAGGAAATTAGGTGGAAAGAGATAGCCTCATGGTGATTCACTTCCACAGTCAACTTTAAGGGCACAGTCTCATGTGTAACCGGGCCTGACGTAAGTGGAGAACCGTCAACTGTCTCCATTAACACAGGTGAAGAATTAGGGATAGACTGAATTCTATTTCCCGCTGCAAATTTAATGTCCATAAAGTTTCCGCCTGCTCCAGAATCTATCATAGCTGTAGTTGAAATTTTACGATCACCACATTGCAAAGTGATAGGCACCACAAAATGAGGATGTTGAGTCAACATACCCTCTTCACCATGAGCCAGAGAAAACAAGGGTTGTGTGACGGAATTCAGTTGATCTGAAATCTGGGATTGGTGTTGAATCTGTGCACCCTCAGCTGCCATAGCTATTGTTCTTTTGGATTTGCTAGGGCAATTGATGGCATAGTGCCCTGCACTACCACAATACAGGCATAAATTGTGAGTGCGTCGCCACTGTTTTTCTTCGTTGGATAATGGCCCTCTTATTAGATTTACCTGCATAGCCTCTGGCTCAGAGTCTGTAGGTGTTTGTGGGATCGGAGTAGAAGTTCTTGAATAGGAAATTGGAGTAGTACTTGGTCTAAAAGAGCCCTGTCTTTCCAATCTTCTTTCAGAAAGTCTCCGATCAATACGGATAGCCAAACGCACAAATGCATCAAAGTCAGCAGGAAGATCAACTCGAGCTAGCTCATCTTTTATAGCTTCTGAGAGACCTTTTCTGAAGTGGAACCTCTGGGCTGATTGGTTCCAGGTAGTATCAGCAACCCACTGTCTGAATTCAGCAGCATATTCAGCCACCGAGCGCCTCCCTTGATGCAAATGAAGGAGAGTGGCTTCTGCTGCAGCACATCGATTTGGGTCATCAAAAACTAGGCACATGGCCTCAAGAAAGTCATTTAGATTACCCAAGACTGGACTGCCCTGTTCCAGAAGAGGGGAGCCCCAAGCCAGGGCTTCATCTTTGAATAAGGAAAAAAATAAATCCCACCTTCTCTCTTTCAGATGGAAATCGTTGAGGTAACATCATGAAGTGCAAACGGCATTGATTTAGGAAACCCCTAAATTGTTTGCGATCTCCTCCAAACTTTTCTGGTAGGGGCAAGCGGGCATCTTGTGCAGGTGTAACATCTCATGCCCTGTAGCTGGTATACTCACTGTGCATTGACTGAATTTTATTTTGCAGTTCAGCTATCTGGTCCTGCAGCACTTGAATGGTCTGTGCCTGGGTCTGCACATTTCTTGCAGTAAAAGCAACCTGTTGGGCCTGCAGTTCAGCTACCTGGTCCTGCAGCACTTGAATGGTCTGTGCCTGGGTGTGCACAGTTCTTGCAAATAAAGCAACCTGCTGGGCCAATGCAGAATCTGACACGGCGGTCTCCATGAAAGGGCCAGATTATTCTGTAATGATATGGAATCACAAGGTTGTGGAGACCAGCAGCCAAGGTCAGCAATAATCCAGTTCAGCAATTTGTAGGTGAAACAGGAACAAGCTTTATTGAAGTGATCAGAAACCACACAATAATCTGGCAAGGTACATTTGACAGGAGGTGCCTTATATAGGCCAAGGACCAGACACCTGACCAGACACAGCTGAAGAGACTTAGGTACTGATACTATTGCTAGCAGAGTCAAGCTTATCAGATCTCAATGAAATTCACAAAAGTCCGGCTGGCGCAGTGGTAGGGAAAAGGTATAGCAGCCTGGGGACCAGGGTTCAAAACCCAGCAGAGTCAATTCCTCACAATCAACTTGCTGTGCACGTGAAATAAGTGAAATTATTTGATAATTGAATCACACTTTGGCACTGCCTTTTTTGGGGATTGGGATGTAGACTGACCTTTTCTAGTCTATTGGGCACTGTTGAGTTCTCCAAATTTGTGTGCATAAGGCAAACAACACTTTCACAGGATCATTTTCTAAGAATTTGAACAGTTTAGCTGGGATTCCATCAACTCCTGCAGCCTTGTTATTAGCAAGGCCTCCTATCTCAATTCGCTCTGCAAGATGTCCGGACCCAGCTCATTGGTCATCACTGTTGTTAAGAATCTTCCTGTATAGATCTTCAGTGTATTCCTGCCACCTCTTCTTTATCTAATCTTCTTCTGTTAAGTCCCTAACATTTTTGATTTTTTACCGCACCCACTTTGGCATGAAAGGTTCCTTTGATATCTCCAATCTCCTTTAAGAGATATTTTGACCTTCCCATTCTGTTATCTTCTTCAATCTCTTTATATCGTTCATCATAGAATGGCTCCTTGTCTCTTCTTGATATCCTCTAGAATTCTGCATTCATTTGGACAAATCTTTTCCTATCTCCACTACTTTTTACTTTCCTTCTTTCATGGGCTACTTTCAAATACCTCAGTAGACAGTCAGTTTGCCTTAGTTTTCTTTCTTTTTTGCTGATCTTGGATAATGTTGCAAACGTCGATCCAAAGTTCTTCAGGCATTCTGTCTTTCATATCTAATACCTTTAATCTATTCTTTACTTCAATAGCATATTCACAAGGGATATTATTTGTTTTGAATTTACATGGTCTGATGATTTTCTTTCTTTTGTTCAGTTTAATTCTGAACTTTGCAATAAGCAGTTCATGGTCTGAGCCGTAATCAGCCTCAGGTCCTGTTTTTGCTGATTGCATTGTATAAAGCTCTGCCATCTTTGCTTACAAAGTATATAGTTAATGCGATTTCTATATTGTCCAGCTGGTAACGTCCATGTGTAAGGTCGTCTCTGAGGCTGTTGAAAGAGGGTGTTTGCTATGACCAGAGCATTCTCTTGACAGAATTAAACTAATCTCCTACCTGCTTTTTTGTACTCCAAGGCCAAACTTGCCAGTTATTCCAGGTCTCTTTTGGTTCCAAACATTAGCATTCCAATCTCCTATGATGAGAGTAACATATTTTCTTGGTGTTGTATCTATGTTGTGTAGAATATTTTCGTAGAACTGGACAACTTCAGCATCCATGTTTGTAGCATATACTTGGATCACTGTGATTTAAATGGCTTTCGTTGAATTTGAAATTTTGCCATTTATTTGGTTGTAAAGGAGCACTGCTTTTGCCACCCTTTTATTGACGAGGGCTACTCTATTTCTTCTGTGGGATTCTTAACCACAGTGGTAGATCTGGAGGTTGTCCGATGTGAAATGTCCCATTCCAGTCCATTAAGTTCACTAATCCCAGGATATCAATGTTTAATCTTCTCATCTCATGTTTGGGAACGTCCAGATATACTTGGTTCATAGTTCTAACATTCTAGGTTGCTATGCTGAATTGTTCTTTTGAGCAGCAGACTTTCCTTTCCCCTTCAGTCACATCTGCAGCTGATGATACTGGCCTCTAAATCAGCAAATCAAGCTACAAATTTGAAGCTTTTACACAAAATTGATCAAACATATATATGGCCAAAGGAAAAATAGTCAGAAAATGTGCCATTCACATTGATGTCAACTGGATCTTCCAATTTCCCTATCATCCTCAAGCATCTGCCCTGATCAAAAGGATGAATGGGTTATTAAAGCAGCAACTGTATAAACTGACTCCCACACACAAATTACGAGGTAGGTTGCCGGAATTAGACAAAGCAGTGCATGAGCTTAATCAAGAGAAATGGTAGTGGTGATGACTGATCACACACAATTAATCCAATAAGGAATAGGTGCCACCGTTCCAGTAGCACAACCATAACTAAAATCTCCCTACCAGCCCATGTACTGTATATTTCATTCCTAAAACAGAGGCTTAAAACATAGCTACAGTATGTGAGAATCTGAAATATCATGGGAATTTGGTTTATTCCACGTGCATGGGGTTGGTACAATGGAACATGAGATATTGGCGGAGGAGGTGGTGGGCAGTTCATTTTGGTACCCAAGACTCAGAGACTGGCAAAGCAAACAAATGCACCTGTGGTAGGGACACATGTATGGATAGCCCCCTCAGGCAGAGATAAACAAGCTAAAAAGGACGTAGGGAGATGTAAAAATATGGCTTATAGACAGACAACTTTTAACATGACTTCAATGTGTATTGTATAACTTATTATATACAACTGTAAGAAATATAGTGTTAATCATTTGTTATTACAATTGTGTGTTTGTATCAAGGCATTATACCCCAGGTCTTTTTTATTATTCCCACAAAAATATATATATATATATATATATATATATATATATATATATATATATATACATATTATAGATGTGTATAAATTAGCTAGCTATATGTGTATGTAATTAGCTAAAATCCAAGTCTGTGTGTGGGAAAGGACAACAGGTGTGAGTAGCCCCGCTCAAAATAACTCAGAGAATCACAAAGGTCTTATTTACAGTAAAAACAGCAAGTCTTAAGTGTACATTTGTAGACAGCTGAATACAAGACTCTAGGTGGGTGCATATGAGTGTAATGTTACCACCTGTTTAGACACCAACAGTCTAATTTCAACTTATAGCCATGTATGACGTATAGAGTGGGTGGGTCATGAGCTACAATATGATATAAAAAGACAAGAATCTATGGAAGAGTTGGCAACCAGTGGGCAACCAGTTGGCAACCAGCAGGCAACCAGTTGCCAACCAGCACAGCAACCAGCAGAGGTACCGGCTGGGCCAGGTTGAAGGAGCCTTCATGCAGTCCAGAGAGAAGAGAGAGAAGAGTGCCAGATGAGCCCAGCTGAGAGATCCTGGTCCTGACCAAAGAGAAACCTGATGGAGGCTGAACTTCCAAAACTGACCACAAGTGGTATTATCCTGTATCTTTATATTATTCATATCAGTATTATATTTGTAAATATTGTCTTAATACTTCTTGTCTGTTATCTGTTTAGTCTAAAACCCATTGTGTAACCGTATATTAATTTATGTAAAATATATCTTTTAATTATAAACTTATTCATATGTTCGTTTATTGATTTGTCCAAAAGGACTTATTACTTGTAGAAATTATACATTTAATTATTTAGTTATTAGTTAATTTCTTACAGAGAGGTAATTACAGCTGGACCGGGGGGAACATTTCTTGTTTTGTTCCATGGTTAAACTAACCCTGTCTTTGTTCCTTCCTACAGGTTAATAACTATTACTTTCTATCAAAGGGTTTTCTACAAAAAAAAAAAAAAATGATATGCTGTTTCCTAACAATCTGTGGTATAGTGTAGCAGGATGAATGCTTTAGTTTTATACCCATTGCCTCATTGTCTATCGAATATGACCAAACCAATAAGGTTGTACAAAAGTTACATCAAGAAAGTACTGAATTATGAAGGGATAGCATCATCAGGGTTAGTGTACACAATATATATGACATATAATAGTTTTCAAACTGCGTGTTGTCGTCACACTTGCGAGCTTCGCGAAGTGAGGCGAGCCTTTGAGGCATCGAAGCCTTCCGAGCTCAGAGCACTTAGACTCATTGTCCTTCGAGCCTCGTGAAGCGACGCAAGAAGTTGAGGCATTGAAACATGCGGGACTTAAACTGAAATGAGCGCTGAAGGTGCTCCTGCGAGCCTCGTAAGAGAGGTGAGGCACTTAGCCTTCAAGCAGTTAAGAAAAGCGGGACTCACTTAGGCTGAAAGAAGGTGAGGAACTAAGCGAGAGAAAAAATGGTGGACGATAAAAATTAAAACGAGGATAAAGGATACCGAAGCGCACAAATCAACGACAGGATCGAACGAGTTAGCCAGGAAGGTACAATTACAAAATATACCATTACGATGGACGGAAAATATGCATTGAAAATCGCTGCCATTTTACAACACTATAGTGCCTTGCAAAAGTATTCACCCCACCTTGACTTTTTTCCTATTTTGATACATTACAGCCTTAAGTTCAATGTTTTGTTAATCTGAATTTTATGTGATGAATCACAACACAATAGTCTGAGTTGGTGAAGTGAAATAAGAAAAATATATACATAAAACTATTTTTTAGCATGTGCGTATGTATTCACCCCCTTTGTTATGAAGCCCATAAAAAGCTCTGGTGCAATCAATCACCTTCAGAAGTCACATAATTAGTGAAATGATGTCCACCTGTGTGCAATCTAAGTGTCATATGATCTGTCATTACATATAAACACCTAAGCAAGATTGCCATGAAGACCAAAGAACTCTCCAAACAAGTAAGGGACAAAGCTGCTGAGTCAGGGTTAGGCTATAAAAAAAAATCCAAATCTTTGATGATTCGCAGGAGAAAACCTGCCAAGAGACGGCCGCCCACTAAAACTCACGGACCAGGCACGGAGGGCATTAATCAGAGAGGAAGCACAGAGACCTAAGGTAACCCTGGAGGAGCTGCAGAGTTCCACAGCAGAGGCTGGAGTATTTATACATAGGATGATAATACGCTGTACGCTCAATAGAGTTGGGCTTTATGGCAAAGTGGCCAGAAGAAAGCCATTACTTTCAGCAAAAAACAAAATGACATGTTTTGAGTTTGCGAAAAGGCACGTGGGAATCTCTCAAAATGTATGGAGGAAGGTGCTCTGCTCTGATGAGACAAAAAAAAACAACACATCACATCACCCAAAGAACACAATCCCCATGTTTTTAAAACATAAACATATCACATATAATAGTTGTCAAACAACGAAACGTCTTCACGCTTTGCGAACTCGCAAGAACTACATCCCCAGGCTGCAGGGGTCCCTATCGAGACCCCCGCAGCCCCCCCACATTAACCCCTTGCAGCAGGGATCCCCAATCGGCATTAATCAGGCCCCCGCTGCATTTAAACATTTAAAATTCTCTGCCGCGGGTCCTGAAAGGGCCCGCGGCACAATAGTAACCAATCCTGGCCACGGCACCTAAAATTAACCCCCCCATCTCTCTGAAGTGTCCCCGAATTAACCCCTTGCAGCGGGGGTCCCCGATCACCATAGATCAGGCCCTCGCTGCATATAAAACTTTTAAATTCCCAGCCCTGGCTCCTTAAAGGGCCTGCGGCACACTATCAGCAATGCTGGGGGTCCCCATCGGGACACCCGAATTGTCCCCACATTAACCCTTGCTGCAGGGGTCCATAAGGATCCCCGCAGTCCCCCCACATTAACCACTTGCAGTGGGGGTCCCCGATCGCCAGCGATCTTGGCCCCGCTGAATTTAAAATGTTAAATTTCCCGCCTTGGGGGTCCTTAAAGGACTGTTAAGATCCTGAAAGGACTTGCGCTAAAAAATATTAACCCCAGGCCACTAAAATTAACCCCATAACTCATGGGGGTCAATACAGTCCACCATAAGCCCTTAATTAACCCTATAACTCATGGGGGTCAATATAGACCCCCATAAGCACTTAATTAACCCTGTCACTCATGGGGGTCAATACAGACCCCCATAAGACTCTATTTAACCCCATCTGTCCCATAAGGGTATATTATGACCCTTATGGGGCAGTTACAACCCTAACATTAACCACATAAGTGCCATGACGGTCCTCAAGGACCATCATGACACTAAGTACAAACACTACACTGTCCTATACCCCCCAATAAACCATTAAATCTAAACTAACCCCCCTCTACACTAATCTATTAACATGAATACTGCCTACACTACCTACCTACCCGGTAATAACCCCCCACCACTCTAATTACAGAAAATTTAAAAAAACGAACTCACAAAAAATAAAAAGTCTACATTACAGAAAATTAAAAAAAACGGTCACAAAAAATTAAAAATCTACATTACAGAAAATATAAAACCTGTCACAAAAATAAAAAAGGAACATTACAGAAAAAAAAAAAATACATTACAACCCCCCCCCCCCTCAGAAAAAAATAATTACACACCTGAAAAGGAAAGACATGCACAATACAATACGAACAATACAAATAAAATAAAATACCCCTATCTAACATACAATCTATTTAACATACAATAAATCCTAACTATCTAAAATACATAGCCCAATCTAATATACAATAAATCCTATCTACATACAGAAACCCTAATTCTAAGCTAAAATAAAATAATTAAGACCACTTACCTTTGCAGATGTCCCTTCAGATCACCAACCTAGGAAAAAAAAAAAAAAAAAAAGTAGTGCAACACATTTACATAAAATAAACATTATAAACATTCTAAATATTCTACTCACCTTTCCAGCACATCCCTCTTCTTTTCTTTTCTTCTTCTCTGGTACGGCCCCTGTTAAAAAAAACACATTACATTAATACAACATATCGACACAAAATAAAGTAAAATAAACATAATATACATTTAACTTACCTTGGCGCGATGTCCCCGGCCTCTTCCTCTTCTGCCCCGGCTGGGCACTGGAACAATCTGCGCTCTAAAAATAAAAAAACTAACAGAGGTCTGCACTCGCAGACCTTCCACACGCTAATGAGCCTCCTAGAGCCTTTTCTGGTAGAAAATAGGCAATGGCGCCTGAACGGGACCTCCGCGGCAGGTGTGAGAGCCTGCAAGATCATCTCGCAGGCTGTCACTCCTCATGTAGATTTTCTCTGTGTTGATACGGCTCACACGATGCTCGCCGTAGGGCTAATTTAATAGTGTCGTAACTTTGAGAAATTTGCAGCAGATAGGATTTAAGTAGAAGCCTCTTATCTACGAGGCTGGAATTAAATAAGGCTGTTACTGTCTGTGGCAAACAGCATCACCTGCCTTACAATTTTATTGCCCCATCATTTTTGACGGGCAAGTCACTAGTTAAGTAGTAATTTGGATCCAAATACATATTCCATTTTCTTTCCAAATGGTGAGCCAGGATGGCAACCAAAATACCAATTGCAAAGTTATCCCAATAGTAAAGTTCGTGTTAGAAACAATATTTCTGTGCTGGAATATAAAGTGGCCCAAACTGCTATTCGTGATCATTTTAATCCTATTTTATGTGGGGGAAAACTCACACAACAATGGATTATTGATTCATATCTACAAGTCAAGGCAAATAATCTAAATGTTGTCAAATTTCAACAAAACAAGCTTTGAGTAGAAAAATATTGTGGATTGATGGATTATGTCACTGAATTGGCTGCAAACAGAGACATTCCAGCTGCAAGAGCAATAATTTCGCCATCCTCTATCCAAGGATCTCCTCGCAATATGCAAGAAAGATACAATGATGCCATGGCCATTGTGACTACATTTGGAAAACCAGACTTATTCATTACATTCACAGGTAATGGCCAGAGATCAAGGAGAATTTGAAACTTGTCCAAAATACTTCTGACTGACCAGATTTAGTGGCTATAGTATTCAAAATAAAACTAAATTAATTAATACATGATAAAACTAAGGCACACTTATTTGGGAAATGTGTGGCTTTTGTTTATACCATTGAATTTAAAAAAAGAGGCCTGCCACATGCACGCATACTTTTAATCCTGCAAGAAAAATATAAATTGAATACTGCAGACAGAGTAGATTCAGTCATTACTGCTGAATTGCCAAATCCAGAAAAATATTCAACATTTTATGAGCTTGTAACACATAGAATGATTCATGGTCCATGTGGAGATATCAATCCAAATTCACCATGTATGGAAAATAAAAAATGTACAAAAGATTTCCCAAAACAATTTCAAATGCAAACTTATGCTAATTGTGATGGATACCCTTTGTATAAAAGAAGAGTAGAAGAAACTGCTATTATTCGTGGCCAAAAGGTCGATAATAGATATGTAGTTCCATACAATCCACATTTGCTGATGAAGTACAATGCACACATAAATGTGGAAGCTTGCACTTCTATCAAATATGTGTATAAATATATATACAAAGGTTATGATGCAGCAACTGTTGTCCAAGCTGCACAAAATGAACAAGACAATCCAATTTTACATGATAAACTTTCATCTTATTTAGATGCTTGCTATGTCAATGCTCCAAAAGCAATGTGGCGTGGTCTCAAATTTGAGATGCATGATCAGTCACATGTGGTGTATTGATTAGCTGTACATTTGCCACAAAGTCAATTTGCTTTACTGCAAGGAATGAAAGAAATGCCTTAGACCAAAATAAACATAGAGCAACAACACTTACTGCTTGGTTTCAATTAAATTGCCAGGACACTGAGGCCAGACAATTTTATACATTGAGATTCCATATCACTATGTATTCATTAATGGCCAATGGCGACAACGAAAAAAAAGATACTCATAACAGTATCCCAAGAATTTATACTGTCAGTCCAAGAGACATTGAACGTTTCAGTTTAAGATTACTTCTTTTACATGTTCTAGGTGCACAAAGTTATGAACATTTACGCACAGTGAATTACATAGTTTATGATACTTTCCAATTAGCTGCAATACATCAAAACTTCCTGGCAGATGATATGGAATGGGAGAGATGTCTAGAAGAAGCATCACTATATCAAATATCAAAGCAAATGAGAGAACAATTTCATGTATTTGCATCTTTTGCAATGTACCTGATGCATTAGCTTTGTGGAAAACATTCAAATTAAATATGTGTGAAGGGTTTTTGAAATGTTACAATGAGACCTTTGCGTTATTAAAAGCATTAATGGAAATTCAAAAAAATCTTTCTTTGTCACGGATTAAATTTTGCAAATTTTAATCTGCCTGATCCAGGATTTATAGATGAAATTAACTTTGAAGAGTATGACATAGCAATAGACAATGACATGCTCAAAGAGCGTTATTTCTAACTAGATGGCCCTGGTGGATCAGGAAAAACTTGTCTCTATAATTGATTGATGAGTTGCATTCGAGCACAGGGTCAAATAGCACTGCCATTTGTAACAACTGGAATTGCCGCACTTTTGTTAGAAGGTGACAAAACTGTGCATAGTGGATTTAAACTGCAAGTTCCCATTCTAGAAACATCAGTGTCGGATATTCAAATGAATTCATTACAAGCCCCAAAAAATAAAAAAAAGTAAATTAATTATAATAAATGAGGCAACAATGATGTCATGTCATGCCCTGCAATGTATTGATCGATTATTAAAAGAAGTTATGGATAATGATTTGCCATTTGGTGGAAAGGTGATGTTGTTAGGAGGAGATTTTAGGAAAACGTTACCTGTTGTGCCACATGGAAATAGGACTGACATTGTCGAAACATGTGTAAAGACAAGAAAACTGTAGAAATTTTTAACACAACTTAAATTAGAACTAAATATGAGATCTGAAGGCCAAAATCAATTCAGTGATTGGCTAATTCAAATTGGAGAAGGAAAACATCCAAACAGAACTAAACTACCTGATGATACAGTTGAAATTCCATCACAAATTATTTGCAAAGAATCACTAATATTGGCAATCTTTCTCAAAATGACCAATAATGAGGATTACTCAGACATAGCAAACAAAGTGATATTAACATAAAATATATAGATCCTTTCAATCTAAATAATGAATAATTAAAATTAATCAATACACCCACAAAATATTATTATAGTGCAGATTCGGTTCTGGCTGATGACAAAGATAGTGAATCAAACTTCACTATGGAATTTATCAATTCTTTAACTCCCTCTGGAATGCCACCACATATTTTGCAACTTAAAAAAGGGGCAATTGTCATGCTACCGAGAAATATGAATCCAAAAAAAGGACTTTGTAATGGGACCACATTAATTGTGCAGGATTTAGTAGATCATTTTATACATAACAGATCTTTTTGTTATCTGTGTCCTTGAAAATGGGCACAGAGAGAAATAACAAAAAAAGGGGGGACACTTTTATGTGGCTAAATTATGTTATGAATTGTCACATACTAGATTTAAAAAAAAAAAAAAACTTTAATAAAAGTTACTTACATTTTTTTTATAATTAAACTCAGATCGTTTAAAACAAAGAATATATACGAACAGATCTCTGAATTTATTCTCCAGAGAATACAATGAAGTCACTACAGTAACTGGTTTAGATACAATGTGATATTTTTTTTATTTTTAAAAACGGCTTATAACAAATATATTTTTGTCCCTTAAGATTTATACAATGTCTCTATAGCTACTAAGTGAATGTAGCCGGTGATATTAGTGTTTTACAAATATTAGTTAGAGTTGCTCTATAGATTGCAACACTAACTATACTAGAATAAGGGACTAGTGAGACTTTAAATGTTGCTTTTAATATAGCAACATTGATATCTGTGTAAGTGATGATTTACTATTCCAAAAATATATTGACATATATATGCGTGATTTTTTTTACATAAACTAATTAAATGTGATAAAATTCAAATGAAAAAATACAATAGTGAAAGAATGAAAAAAGTGCTATACATTCTATACAAAGGTGGTAGAATTTATCCACTTAGCTGAATATATAACTTCTATGAATAGTTTCTTTTTTTTTGTCTTAAGATTAAGAGTATCTGTCGGTATGTTGCCGATACTATTATGAACAATACCATTTTAGAATTCAATCAGTTATGTATATTGGATTACTAGCATAAATTTCCATACAAACGTTTTACTGCTTTTCTCACAAATGTTAATCAGTCTGACTGTGATTACGTTGTGGCACTTTTTTGGCTAGTGTCACTTTACATCCTACTATTGTTCAACCGCGCGTACCAAAATATTGTCCTGTGGATTCTATTTAGGAATCCTTGAACAACCAACCAAGGTTGTACAGAAACACCTTTTATGCAGCCTTTATTTTAATTATTATTGCCACATACTAATTTTAAAACATTCAATCTTTATTTGTACATTTAAAATGTTGTTAAAAATGCAACGATTAAAACAATCATGTTAAACCCAAGGTGTTTAATCCTTTGGGTTTTTTGACGTCCAGCAAATTATTAGAGGTCTATTAAAGTTTTATTTTTGTTATTATTATATTCTTTGCTTTGATCACAGCTTTTTTATTTAATTACTTTATTATGCTCAAGTCAATAAAAGATTTGGTTTTTAAATTCAATTGTATTTGTGTAATTTTGGTTATGTTTCCTTAGTCAAATCCTTATCAGGTACCCTGGATTTTAATTTACATAAGATTACATTATTTACATAAGATTAAGATAAGGTTTTATAATCCTTTTGTCTGTTGTATAGTTTTGTTTATTCATACAGCACTTCTCTGGAGTATATGTTGTAAGTCCCTTTGCATTTCTTTTGTGTTAATCTTTTATCCTGTTGATTTATGTTAATTCAGAGTTCTATTACTTAAAGTGCATTATAATTCAAGTTGTGTTATTCAAAAATTCTTATCTTAAAGTGCTTGTGCTATTTGACTTAGTGCTTATTTCCTCTTATATTACCCTTTTACCTAGTGACTGTTAGTCTATCACAGTCACTACTTTACCTTATTCATTTATAGTGCTAATGCTGTGCTATTTTTTTAAAAAGTATACACTCCTGATTATGCTGTTTCTTAAACTATATATTACCTTAATGCTTCTGTCTATTGTTTTTTAGAAGGAGGTTATGTCCTCCTTTTTCTTCCGTTTTTTTGCTTTAATTATGCTTTTACTCCTTTTTCCTTTTTCTTTCTTTCCTATTTCCTTATTCTTGTATATTACTCTATTGTTACTATATTGAGACTTAGTGGTGAAGGAATTGGCTTTCTATCTTTCTTTTAAGTTAGTAGTGGACCTGGAGCTTTAGAGCTGTATCTATCATGCTCCACGCTATATTGGCGTGGTCTGCGCTGTGATCGCGCTTACTGATGACGTCACAATCTCCCGACGCGCGTTTCGTGAGGCTCTATCAGTCTCTCACTCATCAGGGGCACAGTGCTGCCTCCTCTGTGGAGCTATTTATAGTTTCTATGGCAATTAGTTAACTCTTTGTGTTCCGTAGTTTCTATGGCAGTTAGTTAACTCTTTGTGTTCCTGAATGTTTTTGTGCATGCTTTATTTTCATATGTTGCTTTTGACTTTCTTTTTTACTATATTATCTTTATATTATTTAAATAAGTATAATGATTTTAAATAAGGAAATTACTTTCAAAGTAATATTTTTAACTTGCTAGCATTAGTATGCCTTTGTATTATTTTAACTTTGCTAAACATATTATTTGATTTTAAATTATAATTATTTTGCATACCATGTTACTTTATTTTTTATCTAATCCGGATACTTATTTTTGTTTTTTATTTTGCTATATATATGTGTATATGTTATTTATTTACTTATTTATTTATATGTATTTATTTTATTTATGTTTTATATTTATTATTATTATATTAATGACTTTTTTAGATAAAGATGGTATTCTAATTACTTCTTTTAAGTTTTATTATCTTTGATCAAAAGTTGTTGTTTTAAAAAAAAAAAAAAAAAAAAAAAAAAAAAATTTGGTATTTTGTTTTATTTAGTAATTCTTTCAAATGAATACTATATATATAGATTCTTCTGTTAAACTTTTGTATCCTATTCATATATTAGATCTAGGTATTTTTCATAAGAGTTTTTTTTCAAATGAATGCTGTATATGTAAATTCTTCATTTAAACCCTGTGGTTTTTTTGTATCCAATTGAAATATCCATTTTGCCTCTTGACACAGTAGGTGTTTATCCCAATCTCCTCTTCTTGCTGTTTTTGGTATGTGATCTATACCTATGAATTTCAAGCAGTATGGATTATTGTTGTGATGATGACGTACATGTTTTGCTATTGAGGTATCTTTTAAATTTAAAACATCATTGACATGTTCTAATACACGGCGTCTTAGCTGTCTTTTGGTTTTGCCTGTGTATTTTTTATTACATGAGCAAATTATTTGGTAGATAACGCCTTCAGTTAGACAATTTATATTGTGTCTTATCTTATAATTCTTTAATCCTGTTGCATCTTGAAATTCTATGGTTTTTAATAAAAATGGACATGCTTTACATTTGCCGCATGCTTTACATCCTTTTTGGCCTTCTATTAGCCAATTCCTCCTATTTTTCTTTTCTTCATAGTGGCTATGTACCAGGAGATCTTTTAGGTTTTTTGCTCTTCTGTATGTAATTGTACTTTGTTCTGTAAGTACTTCATCCAGATCTCTGTCTAATTTCAAGATGTTCCAGTGTTTTTGCAATATAGATCTTATTTGTTGGGATTGACTTGAGAAGTTTGTGATGAATCGTATAGGTTGTTGTTTTTTGTCTCTTTTATTTTCAACCAATAGTTGATTTCTATCCTGTGTTAAGGCCCTATGGTATGCTTTCTTCAACACTTTTTTTGTGTATCCTCTTTGAATGAATCTTTCCTGTAGTTCTTTAGCTTGTATTTTGAATTCTTGTTGACTGCTACAGTTTCTTTTTATACGTAGATACTGGCCTGTTGGTATGGCTTTCTTTGTTGAAATTGGATGGTGACTCTTCCAGTGTAACAACGAGTTTGTTGCTGTTGTTTTTCTATAAGTTCTTGTAGCTAGTTCTTTTTTGGAATTTACATAGATGCTTAAATCAAGGAATGTCACTATTTCTTTATTGAACTCATATGTTAATTTTTAATTTTGTTCATTATTATTCAATTTTTTTATGAACTCTTTGAGTTCTTCTTCAGAGCCTGACCATATGACCAATATATCGTCAATGAATCTTATCCATAGTTCTATTTTTTGTGTATAAGATTCATTGTTTTCTGAGAATACTATATTATTTTCCCAGTGGCCTAAATACAAATTTGCGTAGTTAGGGGCACACGGCGTCCCCATTGCCGTGCCCCTAATCTGTTTATACCATTGTTTGTTGAAGATAAAATAATTGTTATCCAAAACAAATTCCAATAGTTTTATGGTAAATATATTTTGATTTTCATAATCCACTCCTTTAGAATCTAGGTATGCTTTCACCGCTTGTAATCCATGTTCATGTTTAATGCTTGTGTAGAGTGATTCTACATCCATTGTTACCAGTAGGGAATTGTTTTGTATTGTTATTCCATCTATTCTCCTCAATGTGTCTTTTGTGTCTTTGACAAATGATGGCAGAGTTGTTACATATTGCTTTAGAATTTCATCTATATATACACTTGGATTTTGGGTTATGCTGTTTATCCCTGACACAATGGGTCTTCCGGGGGGATTTGTTAGGCTTTTATGTATTTTTGGTATAGAATAGAATGTGGGTATAGTTGGTCTTCTGTTTATAAGGAATTTCTTTTCTATTGTTGTTATTTAATTCCATTTCTTTTGCTTCTTCCACTATTCTTTCTAACCTTTTTATACATTCATCTGTTGGATCCTCCTTAAGTTTCAAATAGCATTCTTTATCATCTAGTAATTTTTGAGTTGTTGCTATATAGTCTGTGGTATTTAATACCACTATATTGCCTCCTTTATCTGAAGGCTTTATAATGATATTTTCATTTTTCTGTAATTCTTTTAATGCTTGTTGTTCTTTTCTACTCAAATTATTACTTGATGTATATTTAGGAGTATTTTTATCCAATTCTTTAAGTTCTTTTGTTACTAGTTCTACAAAGATTTCTAGTGGTGGACAGAGTGAGAAGTTTGGTGTAAACTTACTAGGTATATACACTCTCCCTTTTTTCTCTTCGTTTTCTCTTTGTTGTTTTTCAAAGTCTTTTAGGCATTCTTGTTCTCTGTTTGTTAAACCTATTTGACTTAGGTATTTCTGTCTTGTTGAATTGTGATATTTGTGAATTGCCAACTTTCGGGCAAATAAATTAAGATCTTTTACTTGTTCAAACAGTTGAAATCTCGCTGTTGGTGAGAATGTTAGGCCTAGACTTAATACTCTTGTTTGTTCTTTATTTAAGGGAGATTTGGATAAATTATATACTTGTAAGTTATCATATTGGTTAGTCTTTATTGTGGTTGTTGAGGATTCCAAACTCTCTTGTCTTTTGGTTCTCTGAGTGGCATTTGATTGTTCTTTCTTTTGGTTCCTATGGATAAAAAACTTCTCTCATTTCTATTGGCATTAGTTCTTTTTTTAGAGGAGGTATCACTTATTTCATTGTCAGAAGGTTCTGTGTCAGTTGCACTACTCTGACGTGAGTATCTTTGTTGTGAATAAATCTTTTTTTGCACTGTTTGGTAAGCTTTACCATTTTCAAAGTCTTTTGTGTCTCTTATGAAGTTTTTCCTTTTTCTCTCTTTTAACTCATCCTTGAATGCATTGATTTCTCTTGTGAGCTTTTCTTGTAACTCTATAAATTCTTTTTGTCTCATATTTTCTACATTGTTCTTTTAATTTTAGAATGTTGTTATTAGTTTCTTCCAACAGTACTTTTTCTTTGGTTATAATCAGCCTCATTAGCTCTAGAGAGCATGTTGTCATTATTTTTTCCCATTGTTGTGTGAATTCACTATCTTGTATATAATTAGGTGGGTTTAGCCTTACTCTCAATCCTCTTGGTACTATTGCATTTTATATGTAGTTACTTAAACTTGTAATTTCCCACCACTTTTGTAACTGTATTTTTTGTTTATGTAATAATTGGCTTTGAATTTCTTTAAATGTTAAATCTTTTATTCTATATTCTCGTGTTAAGTTCATTTGAAATACCTCTTCTGCCTCTGCAGTTAGTAGGCCAAAGTCAAACATTCCTTCTGAATTCATTTTATATCTTATAGATCAAGAATGGGATTTTCTCCCTGCAGTTACTTATAATACTCAAAAAAATGATCTTTGTTTATTTTTTAGGCCTAGGTGTTATTACTTAAGTGCGTACCAAAATATTGTCCTGTGGATTCTATTTAGGAATCCTTGAACAACCAACCAAGGTTGTACAGAAACACCTTTTATGCAGCCTTTATTTTAATTATTATTGCCACATACTAATTTTAAAACATTCAATCTTTATTTGTACATTTAAAATGTTGTTAAAAATGCAACGATTAAAACAATCATGTTAAACCCAAGGTGTTTAATCCTTTGGGTTTTTTGACGTCCAGCAAATTATTAGAGGTCTATTAAAGTTTTATTTTTGTTATTATTATATTCTTTGCTTTGATCACAGCTTTTTTATTTAATTACTTTATTATGCTCAAGTCAATAAAAGATTTGGTTTTTAAATTCAATTGTATTTGTGTAATTTTGGTTATGTTTCCTTAGTCAAATCCTTATCAGGTACCCTGGATTTTAATTTACATAAGATTACATTATTTACATAAGATTAAGATAAGGTTTTATAATCCTTTTGTCTATTGTATAGTTTTGTTTATTCATACAGCACTTCTCTGGAGTATATGTTGTAAATCCCTTTGCATTTCTTTTGTGTTAATCTTTTATCCTGTTGATTTATGTTAATTCAGAGTTCTATTACTTAAAGTGCATTATAATTCAAGTTGTGTTATTCAAAAATTCTTATCTTAAAGTGCTTGTGCTATTTGACTTAGTGCTTATTTCCTCTTATATTACCCTTTTACCTAGTGACTGTTAGTCTATCACAGTCACTACTTTACCTTATTCATTTATAGTGCTAATGCTGTGCTATTTTTTTAAAAAGTATACACTCCTGATTATGCTGTTTCTTAAACTATATATTACCTTAATGCTTCTGTCTATTGTTTTTTAGAAGGAGGTTATGTCCTCCTTTTTCTTCCGTTTTTTTGCTTTAATTATGCTTTTACTCCTTTTTCCTTTTTCTTTCTTTCCTATTTCCTTATTCTTGTATATTACTCTATTGTTACTATATTGAGACTTAGTGGTGAAGGAATTGGCTTTCTATCTTTCTTTTAAGTTAGTAGTGGACCTGGAGCTTTAGAGCTGTATCTATCATGCTCCACGCTATATTGGCGTGGTCTGCGCTGTGATCGCGCTTACTGATGACGTCACAATCTCCCGACGCGCGTTTCGTGAGGCTCTATCAGTCTCTCACTCATCAGGGGCACAGTGCTGCCTCCTCTGTGGAGCTATTTATAGTTTCTATGGCAATTAGTTAACTCTTTGTGTTCTGTAGTTTCTATGGCAGTTAGTTAACTCTTTGTGTTCCTGAATGTTTTTGTGCATGCTTTATTTTCATATGTTGCTTTTGACTTTCTTTTTTACTATATTATCTTTATATTATTTAAATAAGTATAATGATTTTAAATAAGGAAATTACTTTCAAAGTAATATTTTTAACTTGCTAGCATTAGTATGCCTTTGTATTATTTTAACTTTGCTAAACATATTATTTGATTTTAAATTATAATTATTTTGCATACCATGTTACTTTATTTTTTATCTAATCCAGATACTTATTTTTGTTTTTTATTTTGCTATATATATGTGTATATGTTATTTATTTACTTATTTATTTATATGTATTTATTTTATTTATGTTTTATATTTATTATTATTATATTAATTACTTTTTTAGATAAAGATGGTATTCTAATTACTTCTTTTAAGTTTTATTATCTTTGATCAAAAGTTGTTGTTTTCAAAAAAAAAAAAAAAAAATTTGGTATTTTGTTTTATTTAGTAATTCTTTCAAATGAATACTATATATATAGATTCTTCTGTTAAACTTTTGTATCCTATTCATATATTAGATCTAGGTATTTTTCATAAGAGTTTTTTTTCAAATGAATGCTGTATATGTAAATTCTTCATTTAAACCCTGTGGTTTTTTTGTATCCAATTGAAATATCCATTTTGCCTCTTGACACAGTAGGTGTTTATCCCAATCTCCTCTTCTTGCTGTTTTTGGTATGTGATCTATACCTATGAATTTCAAGCAGTATGGATTATTGTTGTGATGACGACGTACATGTTTTGCTATTGAGGTATCTTTTAAATTTAAAACATCATTGACATGTTCTAATACACGGCGTCTTAGCTGTCTTTTGGTTTTGCCTGTGTATTTTTTATTACATGAGCAAATTATTTGGTAGATAACGCCTTCAGTTAGACAATTTATATTGTGTCTTATCTTATAATTCTTTATTCCTGTTGCATCTTGAAATTCTATGTTTTTTAATAAAAATGGACATGCTTTACATTTGCCGCATGCTTTACATCCTTTTTGGCCTTCTATTAGCCAATTCCTCCTATTTTTCTTTTCTTCATAGTGGCTATGTACCAGGAGATCTTTTAGGTTTTTTGCTCTTCTGTATGTAATTGTACTTTGTTCTGTAAGTACTTCATCCAGATCTCTGTCTAATTTCAAGATGTTCCAGTGTTTTTGCAATATAGATCTTATTTGTTGGGATTGACTTGAGAAGTTTGTGATGAATCGTATAGGTTGTTGTTTTTTGTCTCTTTTATTTTCAACCAATAGTTGATTTCTATCCTGTGTTAAGGCCCTATGGTATGCTTTCTTCAACACTTTTTTTGTGTATCCTCTTTGAATGAATCTTTCCTGTAGTTCTTTAGCTTGTATTTTGAATTCTTGTTGACTGCTACAGTTTCTTTTTATACGTAGATACTGGCCTGTTGGTATGGCTTTCTTTGTTGAAATTGGATGGTGACTCTTCCAGTGTAACAACGAGTTTGTTGCTGTTGTTTTTCTATAAGTTCTTGTAGCTAGTTCTTTTTTGGAATTTACATAGATGCTTAAATCAAGGAATGTCACTATTTCTTTATTGAACTCATATGTTAATTTTAAATTTTGTTCATTATTATTCAATTTTTTTATGAACTCTTTGAGTTCTTCTTCAGAGCCTGACCATATGACCAATATATCGTCAATGAATCTTATCCATAGTTCTATTTTTTGTGTATAAGATTCATTGTTTTCTGAGAATACTATATTATTTTCCCAGTGGCCTAAATACAAATTTGCGTAGTTAGGGGCACACGGCGTCCCCATTGCCGTGCCCCTAATCTGTTTATACCATTGTTTGTTGAAGATAAAATAATTGTTATCCAAAACAAATTCCAATAGTTTTATGGTAAATATATTTTGATTTTCATAATCCACTCCTTTAGAATCTAGGTATGCTTTCACCGCTTGTAATCCATGTTCATGTTTAATGCTTGTGTAGAGTGATTCTACATCCATTGTTACCAGTAGGGAATTGTTTTGTATTGTTATTCCATCTATTCTCCTCAATGTGTCTTTTGTGTCTTTGACAAATGATGGCAGAGTTGTTACATATTGCTTTAGAATTTCATCTATATATACACTTGGATTTTGGGTTATGCTGTTTATCCCTGACACAATGGGTCTTCCGGGGGGATTTGTTAGGCTTTTATGTATTTTTGGTATAGAATAGAATGTGGGTATAGTTGGTCTTCTGTTTATAAGGAATTTCTTTTCTATTGTTGTTATTTAATTCCATTTCTTTTGCTTCTTCCACTATTCTTTCTAACCTTTTTATACATTCATCTGTTGGATCCTCCTTAAGTTTCAAATAGCATTCTTTATCATCTAGTAATTTTTGAGTTGTTGCTATATAGTCTGTGGTATTTAATACCACTATATTGCCTCCTTTATCTGAAGGCTTTATAATGATATTTTCATTTTTCTGTAATTCTTTTAATGCTTGTTGTTCTTTTCTACTCAAATTATTACTTGATGTATATTTAGGAGTATTTTTATCCAATTCTTTAAGTTCTTTTGTTACTAGTTCTACAAAGATTTCTAGTGGTGGACAGAGTGAGAAGTTTGGTGTAAACTTACTAGGTATATACACTCTCCCTTTTTTCTCTTCGTTTTCTCTTTGTTGTTTTTCAAAGTCTTTTAGGCATTCTTGTTCTCTGTTTGTTAAACCTATTTGACTTAGGTATTTCTGTCTTGTTGAATTGTGATATTTGTGAATTGCCAACTTTCGGGCAAATAAATTAAGATCTTTTACTTGTTCAAACAGTTGAAATCTCGCTGTTGGTGAGAATGTTAGGCCTAGACTTAATACTCTAGTTTGTTCTTTATTTAAGGGAGATTTGGATAAATTATATACTTGTAAGTTATCATATTGGTTAGTCTTTATTGTGGTTGTTGAGGATTCCAAACTCTCTTGTCTTTTGGTTCTCTGAGTGGCATTTGATTGTTCTTTCTTTTGGTTCCTATGGATAAAAAACTTCTCTCATTTCTATTGGCATTAGTTCTTTTTTTAGAGGAGGTATCACTTATTTCATTGTCAGAAGGTTCTGTGTCAGTTGCACTACTCTGACGTGAGTATCTTTGTTGTGAATAAATCTTTTTTTGCACTGTTTGGTAAGCTTTACCATTTTCAAAGTCTTTTGTGTCTCTTATGAAGTTTTTCCTTTTTCTCTCTTTTAACTCATCCTTGAATGCATTGATTTCTCTTGTGAGCTTTTCTTGTAACTCTATAAATTCTTTTTGTCTCATATTTTCTACATTGTTCTTTTAATTTTAGAATGTTGTTATTAGTTTCTTCCAACAGTACTTTTTCTTTGGTTATAATCAGCCTCATTAGCTCTAGAGAGCATGTTGTCATTATTTTTTCCCATTGTTGTGTGAATTCACTATCTTGTATATAATTAGGTGGGTTTAGCCTTACTCTCAATCCTCTTGGTACTATTGCATTTTTTATGTAGTTACTTAAACTTGTAATTTCCCACCACTTTTGTAACTGTATTTTTTGTTTATGTAATAATTGGCTTTGAATTTCTTTAAATGTTAAATCATTTATTCTATATTCTCGTGTTAAGTTCATTTGAAATACCTCTTCTGCCTCTGCAGTTAGTAGGCCAAAGTCAAACATTCCTTCTGAATTCATTTTATATCTTATAGATCAAGAATGGGATTTTCTCCCTGCAGTTACTTATAATACTAAAAAAAAGATCTTTGTTTATTTTTTAGGCCTAGGTGTTATTACTTAAGTGCGTACCAAAATATTGTCCTGTGGATTCTATTTAGGAATCCTTGAACAACCAACCAAGGTTGTACAGAAACACCTTTTATGCAGCCTTTATTTTAATTATTATTGCCACATACTAATTTTAAAACATTGAGGGCCTCATTCTATTATCGGCCGCAGCCGTTGCGGGGCCGCAAGGACCGGCCGCAAGCTATTCGGCTATTCTATTCCCTTACGGCCGGGGATTCCGGCAGGCTTGCGGCCGGTGCCTTGCTATCTCTTGCGGCCGCTCGCGCCGGAGGAAAGCCTTTGATCTAAAACGGCCGCAAGAGATTTGCAATTCAATTGCTCCGGGAAACCTCTCTGCAAGGCTAAAAACGAGCCGCAGTTACTTGCAGGAAAAAGGTCTCGCTAGCACCAATTAAGCACATAAAATAGCTCAAATAAAGCCATCCTGCACTTTGAGAAGACTATAAAGGGATTTTAGGTGTTAGAAAAAATAGCACATAATTATCCTGTACTCAAATCTGTAAAATATTTAATTTTTAATATCCGTAAAATATACATGTAAAAAGTCCAGAGTGCTTGGAGCACCTCAGACACACCCCCGCCGCAGCCGGCAAATAAACAGTTAATTTGAACTCGGGTTTGGGCAGATGTGCAAGCTTGAGAGTGGGTTCCTTTTAATCCTCATGTCCCCCAATATGATCCCTAGCATTTACAGAGCTGTACAGTGCAGGCTTGAATTTATTTTTCAGTTTTTATATTTCACAGATTACGGCCGGTTCCAAGATATGCGGCCGGCCGTAAAAGGAGATCCTTGCGGGGCCGTATAATAGAATCGCGAGTTAACTGAACCCTCGCAAGGAATCGCAGCCTTACGGCCGATTTACGGCCGATAATAGAATGAGGCCCTCAATCTTTATTTGTACATTTAAAATGTTGTTAAAAATACAACGATTAAAACAATCATGTTAAACCCAAGGTGTTTAATCCTTTGGGTTTTTTGACGTCCAGCAAATTATTAGAGGTCTATTAAAGTTTTATTTTTGTTATTATTATATTCTTTGCTTTGATCACAGCTTTTTTATTTAATTACTTTATTATGCTCAAGTCAATAAAAGATTTGGTTTTTAAATTCAATTGTATTTGTGTAATTTTGGTTATGTTTCCTTAGTCAAATCCTTATCAGGTACCCTGGATTTTAATTTACATAAGATTACATTATTTACATAAGATTAAGATAAGGTTTTATAATCCTTTTGTCTATTGTATAGTTTTGTTTATTCATACAGCACTTCTCTGGAGTATATGTTGTAAGTCCCTTTGCATTTCTTTTGTGTTAATCTTTTATCCTGTTGATTTATGTTAATTCAGAGTTCTATTACTTAAATAGCACAGCATTAGCACTATAAATGAATAAGGTAAAGTAGTGACTGTGATAGACTAACAGTCACTAGGTAAAAGGGTAATATAAGAGGAAATAAGCACTAAGTCAAATAGCACAAGCACTTTAAGATAAGAATTTTTGAATAACACAACTTGAATTATAATGCACTTTAAGTCCACCACTAGAAATCTTTGTAGAACTAGTAACAAAAGAACTTAAAGAATTGGATAAAAATACTCCTAAATATACATCAAGTAATAATTTGAGTAGAAAAGAACAACAAGCATTAAAAGAATTACAGAAAAATGAAAATATCATTATAAAGCCTTCAGATAAAGGAGGCAATATAGTGGTATTAAATACCACAGACTATATAGCAACAACTCAAAAATTACTAGATGATAAAGAATGCTATTTGAAACTTAAGGAAGATCCAACAGATGAATGTATAAAAAGGTTAGAAAGAATAGTGGAAGAAGCAAAAGAAATGGAATTAAATAACAACAATAGAAAAGAAATTCCTTATAAACAGAAGACCAACTATACCCACATTCTATTCTATACCAAAAATACATAAAAGCCTAACAAATCCCCCCGGAAGACCCATTGTGTCAGGGATAAACAGCATAACCCAAAATCCAAGTGTATATATAGATGAAATTCTAAAGCAATATGTAACAACTCTGCCATCATTTGTCAAAGACACAAAAGACACATTGAGGAGAATAGATGGAATAACAATACAAAACAATTCCCTACTGGTAACAATGGATGTAGAATCACTCTACACAAGCATTAAACATGAACATGGATTACAAGCGGTGAAAGCATACCTAGATTCTAAAGGAGTGGATTATGAAAATCAAAATATATTTACCATAAAACTATTGGAATTTGTTTTGGATAACAATTATTTTATCTTCAACAAACAATGGTATAAACAGATTAGGGGCACGGCAATGGGGACGCCGTGTGCCCCTAACTACGCAAATTTGTATTTAGGCCACTGGGAAAATAATATAGTATTCTCAGAAAACAATGAATCTTATACACAAAAAATAGAACTATGGATAAGATTCATTGACGATATATTGGTCATATGGTCAGGCTCTGAAGAAGAACTCAAAGAGTTCATAAAAAAATTGAATAATAATGAACAAAATTAAAAATTAACATATGAGTTCAATAAAGAAATAGTGACATTCCTTGATTTAAGCATCTATGTAAATTCCAAAAAAGAACTAGCTACAAGAACTTATAGAAAAACAACAGCAACAAACTCGTTGTTACACTGGAAGAGTCACCATCCAATTTCAACAAAGAAAGCCATACCAACAGGCCAGTATCTACGTATAAAAAGAAACTGTAGCAGTCAACAAGAATTCAAAATACAAGCTAAAGAACTACAGGAAAGATTCATTCAAAGAGGATACACAAAAAAAGTGTTGAAGAAAGCATACCATAGGGCCTTAACACAGGATAGAAATCAACTATTGGTTGAAAATAAAAGAGACAAAAAACAACAACCTATACGATTCATCACAAACTTCTCAAGTCAATCCCAACAAATAAGATCTATATTGCAAAAACACTGGAACATCTTGAAATTAGACAGAGATCTGGATGAAGTACTTACAGAACAAAGTACAATTACATACAGAAGAGCAAAAAACCTAAAAGATCTCCTGGTACATAGCCACTATGAAGAAAAGAAAAATAGGAGGAATTGGCTAATAGAAGGCCAAAAAGGATGTAAAGCATGCGGCAAATGTAAAGCATGTCCATTTTTATTAAAAACCATAGAATTTCAAGATGCAACAGGATTAAAGAATTATAAGATAAGACACAATATAAATTGTCTAACTGAAGGCGTTATCTACCAAATAATTTGCTCATGTAATAAAAAATACACAGGCAAAACCAAAAGACAGCTAAGACGCCGTGTATTAGAACATGTCAATGATGTTTTAAATTTAAAAGATACCTCAATAGCAAAACATGTACGTCATCATCACAACAATAATCCATACTGCTTGAAATTCATAGGTATAGATCACATACCAAAAACAGCAAGAAGAGGAGATTGGGATAAACACCTACTGTGTCAAGAGGCAAAATGGATATTTAAATTGGATACAAAAAAACCACAGGGTTTAAATGAAGAATTTACATATACAGCATTCATTTGAAAAAAACCTCTTATGAAAAATACCTAGATCTAATATATGAATAGGATACAAAAGTTTAACAGAAGAATCTATATATATAGTATTCATTTGAAAGAATTACTAAATAAAACAAAATACCAAATTTTTTTTTTTTTTTTTTTTTTTTGAAAACAACAACTTTTGATCAAAGATAATAAAACTTAAAAGAAGTAATTAGAATACCATCTTTATCTAAAAAAGTCATTAATATAATAATAATAAATATAAAACATAAATAAAATAAATACATATAAATAAATAAGTAAATAAATAACATATACACATATATATAGCAAAATAAAAAACAAAAATAAGTATCCGGATTAGATAAAAAATAAAGTAACATGGTATGCAAAATAATTATAATTTAAAATCAAATAATATGTTTAGCAAAGTTAAAATAATACAAAGGCATACTAATGCTAGCAAGTTAAAAATATTACTTTGAAAGTAATTTCCTTATTTAAAATCATTATACTTATTTAAATAATATAAAGATAATATAGTAAAAAAGAAAGTCAAAAGCAACATATGAAAATAAAGCATGCACAAAAACATTCAGGAACACAAAGAGTTAACTAACTGCCATAGAAACTACGGAACACAAAGAGTTAACTAATTGCCATAGAAACTATAAATAGCTCCACAGAGGAGGCAGCACTGTGCCCCTGATGAGTGAGAGACTGATAGAGCCTCACGAAACGCGCGTCGGGAGATTGTGACGTCATCAGTAAGCGCGATCACAGCGCAGACCACGCCAATATAGCGTGGAGCATGATAGATACAGCTCTAAAGCTCCAGGTCCACTACTAACTTAAAAGAAAGATAGAAAGCCAATTCCTTCACCACTAAGTCTCAATATAGTAACAATAGAGTAATATACAAGAATAAGGAAATAGGAAAGAAAGAAAAAGGAAAAAGGAGTAAAAGCATAATTAAAGCAAAAAAACGGAAGAAAAAGGAGGACATAACCTCCTTCTAAAAAACAATAGACAGAAGCATTAAGGTAATATATAGTTTAAGAAACAGCATAATCAGGAGTGTATACTTTTTAAAAAAATAGCACAGCATTAGCACTATAAATGAATAAGGTAAAGTAGTGACTGTGATAGACTAACAGTCACTAGGTAAAAGGGTAATATAAGAGGAAATAAGCACTAAGTCAAATAGCACAAGCACTTTAAGATAAGAATTTTTGAATAACACAACTTGAATTATAATGCACTTTAAGTAATAGAACTCTGAATTAACATAAATCAACAGGATAAAAGATTAACACAAAAGAAATGCAAAGGGACTTACAACATATACTCCAGAGAAGTGCTGTATGAATAAACAAAACTATACAATAGACAAAAGGATTATAAAACCTTATCTTAATCTTATGTAAATAATGTAATCTTATGTAAATTAAAATCCAGGGTACCTGATAAGGATTTGACTAAGGAAACATAACCAAAATTACACAAATACAATTGAATTTAAAAACCAAATCTTTTATTGACTTGAGCATAATAAAGTAATTAAATAAAAAAGCTGTGATCAAAGCAAAGAATATAATAATAACAAAAATAAAACTTTAATAGACCTCTAATAATTAGCTGGACGTCAAAAAACCCAAAGGATTAAACACCTTGGGTTTAACATGATTGTTTTAATCGTTGCATTTTTAACAACATTTTAAATGTACAAATAAAGATTGAATGTTTTAAAATTAGTATGTGGCAATAATAATTAAAATAAAGGCTGCATAAAAGGTGTTTCTGTACAACCTTGGTTGGTTGTTCAAGGATTCCTAAATAGAATCCACAGGACAATATTTTGGTACGCACTTAAGTAATAACACCTAGGACTAAAAAATAAACAAAGATCATTT